>JAENPR010000041.1:0-1200000 GCA_018135685.1 Themeda triandra | reverse complement strand
ATGCCGCAGGCCAGGCAACGCGGCACTTCCCAGCCGCAGTCTGCGCTGCCCCAGCCCACAAGAAGGTCCTCCTCGTCTTGTCGATGGCTTTGATGGCCCAGGGCGATAATGCGCAGCAAATGGAGACATGCACCGGTATGGCTGACAGAGTCGTCTTCGTGAGCAGCGTCCTGCCAGCCATGTTGAGCATGCCCGCTTTCCAGGTGGGCACCCTCGCACCTGCTCCTTTGCGCGCGGCAGGCGGTAGACGGACAAGGGCGCCCCCAAGTACTTCGTAGGAAACTCCTCGACCCGACATGGAAAGGCTTGCAAAGCCACTTCAATGTCGGCATCGGCACAGGCTATCGGGGTGATGGTGCACTTATCAACGTTGGTGGCGAGTCCCGAAGCTCCCGCGAAGAGGTGGAGGATTTGCTTGATGCACTCGAAGTCTCTTGCGGTCGGAGCCAGGAAGATGACCAAGTCATCCGCGTAGATAGATGCCCGGCACCTCTTGGCGTCGCCCGGCAAGGGAGTGAGGTTGCCCCGGCGATCCGCGGTGGCGATCAGGGCGTTGAGAACTTCCATGGCGATGATGAACAGGAAGGGGGATAGCGGGTCCCCCTGCCTGAGGCCACGCGCGTGACTGATGCGCTGTCCTGGGCGACCGTTCACCAACACCCTTGTGCCAACACCCTTGTGCTGGCCGACCTCAGCAGGGCTGCAATCCAGCGGTGGATTTTACTCAGGCATCGGCCCTATCTAAAGAGATAAATAAACATGCGACGTGCCTTGGTTACGTCCGTGAGATACGCCACTAAAAATTCAACTCAGTACCAACTTCTCTATGCTAATGAGTACTAAAATATTGCTTGCCACGTCCGTAATGCCCGTCACTTTTGTCCACGTTGGTGCTACCTCGGCATGATCAACACTTAAACCCTTTTTTAGGAGTAGATATGATACGCTTTAGAGTCATCATGACGAGGCTTGGAATCTGTGGAATGGGGAGCACGTTCTGAATTATCTCCTCAATTATATTATTATGCGAGTGGTGAAAATACGTATATTCTCTCAAGTAAGCTAGTGCCTCGCATTATTACTGCGAAAACTCAAAATGCTCCATTGTCCATACATCGCATGGCAGTGACATTTTTTATTCCGCGCGCTAGCAGATCTTGGATCCAATCTAAAATTCCAAAACACAAAAATACTGCCAACTTGACGAGCGTACGTCGTCGTCGCACTACGCACCTTTGGTATAGTATAAGTATCCCAGAAAACAAAAACCGAAAAAAAGCTTAGCTATCGGGAGGAGGCACACATATACCGGAATTCGCGCACCTCTCGTCGCATCCGAAAACGACCGCGCCGCGCGCGCCACAACCGCCGTGTGTGCCCGCCGTGCACTGAACAATCTGGAAGGAATCGCCGGCCGCAGAGACGACAGGCGCCCGCACTGCGCTGTACAACGTGCGCGGCGCATCCAATTACATGCCGAGAGATCGATCACCAGAGACGCCCGGCCTGCCGGTCACCGGTCTCCGTGTGTGCGCGGGGCATCCAATTATGGAGCCGGCGAGAGCGCTGGCCCGCGCCGGCCGTGCGCGCTGCGCGTGAACCGGCCGGTGATCGATGGAGATCGCGATCGATCTGCAGATGCAGATGCCCGCGCGCTGGCCCATCGGCGATGCGTCGCGCCCATGCCGGCGCGCGCCGCGAGCACACGCGCTACGGCAGAAGCTTAGCGCCTAAGGCTGCTAGACCTGCAGTGCCACGACGACGGAGCTGATGCTCTGCTGCTTGCTGCGGGCAGCCTGCAGAACTAGATTCAGGCCACATCACGTTCTTCCTTATCCCGTCCGATCCGTCCACGGGGGACCCCGGCGGGTCGGATTTAACTCCGGCCTCGGTACTGGAAAACGGCCGCCGGATAGCCTCGGGAAGATAAAAAACTTCCACATCAGAATTCAGATCCTCTGTGGATCATGGATGATGTGGTTGACTAGCCCATTTGTACGTCCTTGCATCATCCGATCGCCCATCATCGTTCCGCCGCAAAATAAGTGTCCATGCATGAGCAGTTTCAATCTGGTTTGACTAGCTGGCCGGCGAATTCCGGGGATCTGACAAACTTGGCATGTCCTGTCCTCCATTCGTGGAAGCTATCCAGAAAGAAGAAGATAAAAAAAAAACATTCTTTCCTGTGTTGGAAAACAAACACGATCCTACGCCATTTGCCATGCATGACTGCATAAGTCATGACAAATTAGCACTAACTTTACACTTTATCCCTACTACTAGTGTATATTCACACTGACGAAGTAACGGACTAGTAACAGTGCCGCTGAAAGCGGCCGGTGACCAAATGGCATTTCTCTCTCGATCTGTTTGCAGAGGAGCTAGGAAGAATAAAAATTCTATCAGGGAACAGACTTTTTTTTTTAGATAATGGATACGCATATCCGGCCTCTACATCCGAGGATGTACACAGCCAATTATTACAAGGTTTTCAAAGTAAAAAAAGAGAAAAGTCAAGGTCTTATAGAACGACCCGGACGCTATCAGGGAACAGACTTGGCATCAGGTTATTTCTGTACGTAATAAAAATCCATAGCAGAGCAGGCCATCAGCAGGGTGATCCTGGCGTCCAATCTCGCCGGTATGGCGGATCCGGTGCTCTGCATCAGCTTTTCGAAATCAATCCATCATCCCCCAAATTCCCAGCGCTTTGAATAAAGCTCATGCATGTCGACTGCTCACTATTCCGTTTCGAATTTCCGCCCTCCCTCTCTCTCAACAAGGAGTGCATGATTGATATCCACTTTCAGCTAGATGCGGATACCATACCAAGGTGTGTGTATAATCTTCCATAATCCATATTCCATCTAGCTGCAATTGCAATTGCAACGCATGCGTGCGTTGGATGGATATATCTTTTTATCTATCTATCTGTCTATATATATATCTCATCTTATATTTCCCTCGCTTATCTCGTCGTCGTTCCTATACCTCGCCCCATATGCCCTCCCACTCCTGACAGCTGCACAGGCCACCACCATCACTTTGTTATGATATCTATCAATCTACGAATATATCGATCTCCATCTCCGAGCAGAAAGAACACCACCTTTCTGAAGCGACGCCAGTGTTCTCATTTCTCAAAGTCAGAACACTCGTCAGGCATCATATCTCCACCAACAGCTACAGGATTTCAGAAAGGACTGGCTTTCAAAAAAAGACAAATACGACTACTCTCTACCAGTGTATAGACAGCGTACAAGTATACCAAGAATATAACGGCAACGTACAGGTTGTGGAATTTACACGCTGCAACGGCGAGCACTGCAGAAACGCAACCGCTGCACTGCAATTGATCCAGCAAGAACAAAGCTCTGAATGAAGTCTGAACTGAACTAGAAGACCTATTGGAACCGACAGGTTGGTGTGCGTTCAAAAGAGATGGGAGGATGAAACGATCCAAGTGCTCCTGTCTGCGTGTCCATGTTATTCGAGGTGACCACACCGCGCATTTGATGCCTGCAGGCACTGGATTTTGGCGTTTGGCACACACCAACGTGGCCGCTATAGTTAGTGGATACACGTACGATGAACTGGCGCATGATCCTTGCTTGAGTGCTGTAGACTGTGTAGTACCACTCACGAGCTCAATAGGTTACAACAACTACTATACTGCACACAAAATCAAATGGTGGTGTTTTAGCCCAAGGTAGGTGCAAGTGGAAAATCATGACAAACTCATTCGTTCCTATCTAGTCTGTACAGTATAAGCTCGATCTCTTTTTTTCTTCTTCTTTTTTCCATGTGCAATCGTGACACCGTCTCTTCTCGCGGCCGTCTACAGCTCGCCGTCGGAGGAGCAGGTACATGGGCGCTCATCATCAGTTGCCGCAAGAGGTAGAAGGCGGCGGCCGGGGCAAACCCACATGCAGGAGAGCTGGATTCGGCTTCATCTCGATCGGCCGGAGCGGCGTCGTCTCTCGGGCCGGCCGGACTGTTTGGGCTGTATTAGAGTAGAGACAACATCTACGACGAGCATCTCTAATATATAGGCTGATCTGTCGTCGGCGCGCTAGTAGGGGCCAATCTGCCGTGGACTTCGTGGGGGGTGGGTAGCTCTTTTTGGCTCGTGTTTTGGACTTACGGTGGCGTCATCACAACGTGGTAGTGCACTGCACGGCACTGTCGACAACGGGCAACCAGGGCTACCTCTACATACCTACCTTTGGAGACATATAGAGAGAGCTATTAGAGAATAATTCGCCTCATTGACTTTGGCTAGGAGCATAAACAGTATGGATATTTTCTGACCGTCTGGTCCGACCGAAGAGAGTCTACTAGTGATTTGGGTGTCATTTTTAATATCCAAACATTTTATTGGATATGGGATATACGAGCACATATATGGATAGTTTTTTTTTTCAGATATCAGAGACGAATATGATAAAATCATTATCCTTAGTATATTAGATTTAGATAGTACTATCAGGTATCCATTAAGCTTGACAGTAGTGGAAGCAAGAATATATATTTTTTAGGAGCCTAGGCAATTATTGATATATACAAATAATATAGATCTAGAACAATGTTCCTCACTGATACAAGAAAACTTTACTTTACACTTTGTCAAGTGGCCGTCTCAGGTCACTGGGCGGTGCCTCCGCTAATGAAGAGTGGATTGGAAGGCCAAGGTCGCCAAGAAAAAAAATTTAGCCAAGAAAGGGTAAATGAAGTAGAGTTATTCATTTTTTTTCTAAAGCATTAGTGTGAATTACGAAGTAAGTTCTTCACTGAATATTTTAATAAGCCCAAAATAAATGAAGAAACATACAAATATCCGGTATTATAATTTCCATTTTGCGCAAGTTTTTAATTTGAAACTTTTGTCTGAAATTTAAACATGTGTTTCCTGTTAGAATATCTTGTATTCGGTTATGTGCTGACAGCGGTACACGTGATGATTGTTGTACTTGTTGTGCAAGATGTACATGCCACATTTGGGGGCTATTCCAGCCTATATTAATATGGAGCCGTGTACATGAGAAGGTAACACGTCACAGCCATCTTTACATGGTATCAGAGCTAGGTTTTCTCGCCGACTCAGCGATGGCATCCTCCTCCGCGCAATTTGCATTGCTCTCTTTGACCACCTCGTTGATAGGCTGCCCAATCACCGAGAAATTAGCCAAGAACAGCTACCCGCTATGGAAGATGCAGGTGCTCTCCGGCCTTCGCGGTGCGCAAATGGCGCACTACCTCAAGCCGGACATGTTGGTGCCGCCGAAGGAAGTTCCCATGACGGCTGACAAGCCCACCGAACTCATCTCCAATCCGGAGTACGAGACCTGGTATGCCAAAGATCAACAGATCTTCAATTACCTGCTGTCCTCCATCTCCAGGGACATCATGATGAAGGTATCCACCGCCACCACTGCCGCCGAGTTGTGGAAGGCGATCCACGACATGTCGGTGTCCCAGTCTCGGGGACGCATCATCAACGCCCGCATGGCCCTCGCCATGGCCCAGAAGGGGTCCTCGTCCATCTCCGACTTCTTCAACAAGATGAAGTCGCTGGCCGATGACATGGCGGCGGCCGGTAAGAAGCTGGAGGACGAAGAGATCGCCTCCTACATCCTCGCCGGGCTCGATGGGGATTACGATCCTGTCGTGTCCACCATGGTAGGGCGCGTGAAGCCCCTGTCTCTTGGAGATCTCTACACCCAGCTTTGTGCCTGGGAACAGCGGATGGATCTAGTGCATGGTGGATCCAGCTCCTCCGCCAACAGCGCTACTCGTGGTGGCCGCGGGGGCTTCACTCGCGGTGGCGGTGGACGCGGACGCGGCCGTGGCCGCAGTGGCCACGGCAATGGAAACAACGACAAGCAGCAGGCCAACAACAACCGCAACAACATGGTGTTCAGGAACAATCTCAACTTAGCAGGTGCGTTGTGATTGTCGGGGCGGGGGGGGTTAGAATATCTTCTATTCGGTTATGTGTCACGGTACACGTGATGATTGCTTCTCAAGTCATTGAAGATACGGCTCCCTGTTCTCACGGCAAGTTAGTTAGGATAGCTCGCACGTTGTTGTTTACTTGTATTGTAAGTTGATTAGATAGATATGATTGTTGTACTTGTTGTGCAAGATGTACATGCCACGCTTAGGGGCTATTCCCAGCCTATATTAATATTGAGCCATGTACCAGAGAAGGTGAAAGGTCACAATGGCTAGAGGGGGGGGGGTGAATAGCCTAATAAAATTTCTAGCAAGAACACTAGACAACCCAATTAGATAGCAAGGCGGCAAATGTGCAAAGCAAGTGCTTCGACTACTCTATGCAAGCCGTCCTACCATGCAAGGCTACTCAATTTAATTGCATGCACAACAACGGTGATCAAGCTACACAATGTCGGTTCACCGAAACCAACCAAGCAATTCTACCCACGGGATTTAAGCTACACAATGAGTGGTTCCCGACGACCACAACAAGCAATTCTACCTTGCGGAAAGTAAAGAGATGATCGAATGTTATACCGCCGCGAAGAGTAGAAGATAGCCAATCACCGGTGTAGAAGCCAATCACCTAGAGAGCTCAAGCATAAGCACAAGGAGGTCGAAGCCTCGGCAATCACGAATCAACACAATGATTTTTTACCGAGGTTCACTTGCTTCCCGGCAAGCTACTCCTCGTTGTGGCGATACACTTGCTTGGTGAGTTGCCCGCTCAATTGGCTCGGTGCCAAAGACCCCAATGGGGAGCCGCAATCTCCACACAAGACAAGGATCCACAAGCCACGAGCAATCCACTAGAGTATCCTTTCGCGAACTCCCGCGGGGAAGGATCAAGACCCCCTCACAAGAACCCGGTGTGGCCTCGAACAATCACCAAGTCGAGCTCAACCACCACCCGCTGCTCCAAACCGTCTACGGTGACGGGAATCACCGAAGAGTAACAAGAATCCGCAGCCCCACTCGAAGAACAAGTGCCTCTAGATGCAACTCTCAATGCAAATCACTTGTCTTGCCACTCAAATCTCACAAGAGATGCTCAAGAATGAAAGAGATGAGTGGAGGAGTGTCTCTCTAGCACAAAGGATGCACAAGTATGTGAAAATGGCCAAGAGAGACTCCCAAGCCGGCCAACCCTCTATTTATAGACCCAAGGTCGAAATAGAGCCGTTGCCCTCGGGCTGGCACTTCACAACGCGCCGGACGCGTCCGCCGCTCTCTGCCGTGCCGTCGTCAGCCGACCGTTGGAGTTTGAAGTGGCCACGTCACCAAGCGCCGGACGCTGCACAGTGATCCGCCAGCGTCCGCCGCGCGCGTCCGCCGAGCGTCCGACGGGCGAGCCACGCGAGAACGCGCCCGCCGAAAAGTTCCGGTGCGCGTCCGGGGACCGGGGACGGCGCCACGCCCGCGTCCAGCGCACGCTGTGCCCGGCCACCCGCCGTGCACCGACTTCAGTACGCGCCGGACGCGTCCGGCCCTCTGGCCCTGCGTCCGGCGCCCGCGTCTGGCGCCCTGTGACTTGTCACCTTCTCGTTTGATCTTCGATGTCGCGCCGTCGTCGATCCAATCTCCAAACCACTTGTCCAAGGTGCTAACTCCACAGAGTAGATCACTCCTCAAGCATCGGAGTTAGCGTATCTTCTCAAGATCACGTCGACAAGTGTTAGCTCTCTAGTTAGCCTCTCATGCATCATGCAAAGTCACAACTAGAGGCACTTAGGACCGCGAATGAACCGAGGAAACCCCTCTTGATAGTCGGTTATCGATCCTAAATGTGGTCACACTCGCTAAGTGTCTCGACCACTAAACCGGAAAGCCCTATCAAGTATACCTTCGCCTTGATCTCCATGGGCCTCCGTCGGAGCTCGATCACTTTACATCCTTCATGTTCATCACCGTGATCACCATGCTCCATCATCCACCGTCACGTTGCTATGTGTCTAACCACACTTAGAGCAAAGCATTAGCAACGTTGAGTGTCATTAATTACCAAAACCAAACCGGAGCTTTCAATCTCCCCCTTTTTGGTAATTGATGACAACCCCCTCGACAAACTCACAAAGATATGGAAATTGAATTCAATATGAAATTGAATTGCTTGCCCAAGACATTTTGATCATGAATCTTGGATTGGACAAGCATTTCAATTCCGGTTTTGGTAGTGGTAGCTCCCCCTACATGTGTGCATCAAATGTTTGGTCGATTTTCAAGCACACATGCATAGATGAAACTTGTGTGAGAGTTACCACAACCAAAATGGTACTAAGGTTTATAGAATTGACCTTTGAAGCGTGTTACCAATCGGAGTGCGATAATAAACCTTCCTTAGCACCATGGGAATCTAGACATCATCAAAACTCAAGATACCTCATGAGATCATATTAAAGCAAGGTACTTGAACAAGAGAAACTCTATGTCTAGAGACCACCTAAGCATGCTAGTACTTCATTTCATCAATCAAGTTCTATACTAGCAATACACCAAACAAGCATGAATATTGAATTTAGCTTGCAATGTTCCATATCATCATGAATGCACACACAATATGCAACAAATAGTCTATGAGCTTGCTCCCCCTATTTGTGTGCTCATGGTTGGGTCATATCATAAAAATTGATCCCCTTCCATTGCTCTTTGTGACTTATTTCTCCCCCCTAGGCGTAAACTTCTCCCCCTAGGTGTATACTTACTTCTCCCCCTTTGTCATCAATGACCAAGAAGGGTGCATAAGATGAGAGAAACAAGTCAATCAACTATGGCCAAATCTAAATCACATGCCTTGAAAATGTATCTCGGTTTGAACCAAGGGCAAGCTTCTTCACACCTCATAAGAATAAGGGTTATCTTGACCATGTTGAGATACACATCATGAGCAAGTGCTAAAGATTCAACACTAGGTTCACAAGCTCACAAACAAGTCATATGCCACCACTAGATCAAATCAAGCATACAAACAATAGTGGTGCCATACATCCTTCAAATTCATTTGATTTGCAATGAATGAGCCTAGCAAGATGCACATGTATACATGTCTACACAACTAGCAAAGGATGCATGAGATGCAACAACCAACTTTACCTTGCTATGTTGGAGGAGAGGCATGTCATATATGGGGTGCATCAATCCATGTTGGAGAAGCTAAGTATGTTCAACTCATTCCTCAACTTGCAAAACCTTTTCTCATCAAGAGGCTTGGTGAATATGTCGGCTAGTTGATCTTCGGTGCCAATGCTTTTAATGCTAATATCACCCTTTTGTTGATGATCTCTAATGAAGTGGTGCCTCACATCAATGTGCTTGGTTCTTGAATGTTGAACCGGATTGTTTGTCATCTTGATTGCACTTTCATTGTCACAAAACAAAGGCACATGCTTGAACTTGATCCCATAGTCCTTCAAGGTGGCTTTCATCCATAGCAATTGTGCACAACAATTCCCCGCACTAATATATTCGGCTTCGGCGGTGGAAAGTGCCACACTATTTTGCTTCTTTGAGGACCATGACACTAGAGATCTTCCTAGCACTTGGCATGTTCCACTTGTGCTCTTTCTATCAATCTTGCAACCGGCATAGTCGGAGTCGGAGTATCCAATCAACTCAAAGCTTGACCACTTGGGATACCATAGACCAACATCTTGAGTACCCTTCAAGTATCTCAATATCCTCTTGGTTGCCGTCAAGTGACTCTCTCTTGGAGAAGCTTGAAATCTTGCACACATGCACACACTAAACATGACATCCGGCCTTGAAGCGGTCACATATAGCAAACTTCCAATCATTGATCTATATAGCTTTTGCTCAATCATCTTGCCACTATCATCAATGTCCAAGCCACCATTGGTTCCCATAGGTGTGCTAATGGCCTTAGTATCTTGCAACCCAAACTTCTTGATCATGTCCTTGATGTATTTGCCTTGACTCACAAAGGTGCCATTCTTCATTTGCTTGATTTGAAGACCAAGGAAGTAGCTCAATTCTCCAAGCATAGACATCTCAAACTCACTAGCCATCATCTTAGCAAACTCTTCACAAAAGAATTGATTTGTTGATCCAAAGATGATATCATCCACATAGATTTGCAACACAAACAAGTCATCTTCTATCTTCTTGGTGAAGAGAGTGGTGTCAACTTTTCCCATCTTGAAGCCTTTGGATATGAGAAAGTCCCTCAATCTTTCATACCATGCCCTTGGAGCTTGCTTCAATCCATACAAAGCCTTCTTGAGCTTGTAGACATGGTTGGGCTTCTTGTCATCTTCAAAACCGGGAGGTTGTGCAACATACACTTCCTCATTGATGAAGCCATTGAGAAATGCACTCTTCACATCCATTTGATAGAGCTTGATGTTGTGAGCACAAGCATAGGCTAATAAGATTCTAATTGCCTCCAATCTTGCCACCGGTGCATAAGTTTCTCCAAAGTCAAGACCCTCAACTTGTGTGTAACCTTGAGCCACTAGTCTTGCTTTGTTCCTCACCACTAAGCCATCTTGATCTTGCTTGTTCTTGAAGACCCACTTGGTGCCAATCACATTGTGTTTCTTTGGCCTCTCAACAAGCTCCCAAACTTCATTCCTAGTGAAGTTGTTTAATTCCTCATGCATGGCATTTATCCAATCCGGATCCTTCAATGCCTCATCAATCTTGGTTGGCTCAATGAATGATACAAAGGAGTAGTGCTCACATATGCTAGACAATCTTGATCTTGTTTGCACACCTCTTTGAATGTCACCAATGATATGATCTAGAGGATGATCTCTTGCAATGTTTGAAGGTCGAAGAACTAGCTCATTTGCATTGCTTGCTTGACCTTGATCTTGATCTTGATGTTGAGTACCACTTGTGCTTGCCTCATTGGAATCTTCTATCACCACTTGAGTTGGCACTTGCACCTCATCACCATCATCCGCTTGCCACGACCTAATGTCACCAATGTCCATGTGTCTCATTGCATTGCTCAATTGATCTCCACCCACATCTTCTTGATTTTGATCTCCAACTTGAGAGCCTTGGGTTTCATCAAATTCAACATCATGAACCTCTTCCATTAGCCCACTTGCCAAGTTCCACACTCTATAGGCCTTGCTAGAAGTAGAGTAGCCTAGAAGAAATCCCTCATCACATCTCTTATCAAACTTGCCAAGTCTTTGTCCCTTCTTGAGAATGTAGCACTTGCAACCAAAGACCCGGAAGTAAGCAATGTTGGGCTTCCTTCCATTCAAGATTTCATATGGAGTCTTCTCTAACTTCCCATGGCAATAGAGGCGGTTGCTATAGTAGCAAGCCGTGTTGATAGCATCACTCCAAAACATCTCACTCACATTGTACTCAAGTAGCATAGTTCTTGCCATCTCAATCAAGGTCCTATTCTTCCTCTCAACTACACCATTGGATTGGGGAGTGTAGGTTGGTGAGAATTGATGCACAATTCCAAGCTCATCACACAACTCTTCAACTCTTGTGTTCTTGAATTCACTCCCATTGTCACTTCTTATCTTCTTGATGGTAGTGTCAAACTCATTTTGCACCCTCTTGACAAATGACTTGAATAGATCATAGACTTCACTTTTGTCATAGAGGAAGAACACCCAAGTGTATCTTGTGTAATCATCCACAATCACAAAACCATACTTGTTGCCCCCAATTGATGTGTAGTGAGTTGGGCCAAACAAGTCCATATGCAACAACTCAAACGCTCTTGAAGTTGACATCTCATTCTTCTTGGGATGTGAGTTCCCATGTTGCTTGCCGGCTTGACATGCACTACAAGGTCTATCCTTCTCAAATGTGACATCATTCAAGCCTCTCACTAGATCATGCTTCACCAACTTGTTCAATTGCTTCATACCAACATGTCCAAGGCGCCTATGCCATAGCCATCCCTTGCTTGACTTGCCAATCAAACATGATGAAAGTTGAGCTTCACTAGCATTAAAATCAACCAAGTACAAGCTTCCATGCCTAAACCCCTTGAAGATGATATTTGCTTGATCCTTGCTCACTACCTCAACATGCTTGTCATCAAATATGCACTTGTAGCCAAGATCACACAATTGTGCCACCGACAAAAGATTGAAGTTCAAAGTATCAACTAGCAACACATTGGAGAGATCCTTGTCATTGGAAATTGCAACCTTTCCAAGTCACATGACATCACCCTTGCTATTGTCACCAAATGTGATGGAGTTGAATCCACCATTGTCATTCTTGTCAAGTGACTTGAACATACTATCTTCACCGGTCATATGATTTGATGCACCACTATCAAGCACCCAATGCCTCCTCCGGCTTTGTAATTAACCTACAAGAAGACATCAAGCTTTAGGTACCCATTTTTGCTTGGGTCCTTGAAGGTTAGTCACTAGAGTCTTTGGCACCCAAATAGCTTTCTTCTTTGAGCTCATCCATGGTGTGCCAATGAATCTTGCACTCACACCACTCTCACTCTTAACAAGCATGTAAGAAGCACTCAACTTGTAAGAGGAGGCACTAGTGTTCTTGTTCTTGCATGCATGCTCTAGATGACCAACTTGCTTGCAACTCTTGCAATAGCTACCATTGTTCTTCACAAAACTAGTCTTGTGAGGAGCAAAAGCGGCCTTGCCTTTCTTGGGGGTATATCCCAATCCCTCTTTGTAGAGAGAAGCTCTTTGGCTACCCAAGCACATAAGCAAGCGGTCCTCACCACCATAAGCCTTAGCTAAGGTGTGATTGAGCTCCTTGACTTCCTTCTTAAGACACTCATTCTCAACTACTAGTGTAGAATCACATGCATGACCAACACTACTAGATGATGTAGAGGCATAAGAGCATGAAGAGCCAAGTGATGCAACAACAAATGAGTCATCAAGTGAATCACATGATGTGGACACATTTTCTTTTCTATGTTCACCACTTGTGGTTGCACTTTCTCTTGCTTCTCAACTAGAGAAGAATGAGCCTTTTCAAGCTTAGAGTGAGCAATCTCTAGCTTCTTATGGTCTACCTTTAGACTCTCATAAGAAGCCCTCAACTCCATAAGTTCTTGCTCAAGGTTTTGTTTATCCTTGCGCAAGCCCCTACATTCTTTCCTAGAGTCATTGAAAGCACCTTTGCAATCCTCAAGCATGACCCATAGTTCTTCTTTTGTGGTGTCATCATCATCATCACTCTCATCATCACTATCGGGTGGAGGTTTTACCTTAGTGGCCTTGGCCATGAAGCAAGACGATGGAGCACCAAATAGAGAAAGCTTCTCTTGAATGGCAATGCTTGCGTGCCCCTTCTTCTTCTTCTTGGAATCATCATCTTCATCACTTGAGGAAGATGAATCACTCTCCCAAGTTGCCACATGAGATTCACCCTTCTTCTTCTTGTGAGAGGAGTCTTTCTCCTCCTTCTTCTTCTCTTGCTTCTTCCTCTCCTTCCTCATGGCATCTTCATCATCACTTGCATAAGGACACTTGGCAATGAGATGATCCTTGCTATTGCACCGGAAGCACTTCATGGGACGGTCACTTGATTTGGATGAGCTTCTCTTGCTCTTGGACCGGTACCCCTTCTTCATGAGTTTCCCCATTCTCTTCACAAGGAGTGCCATTTGTTCACTCACTTCTTCTTCTTGCCCACTTGAGCTAGAGCATGGTTCATCTTCACTTGATGACTCTTCTTTCTTCTTCTTGCCCTTGCTCTTGGATGATGTGGCCTTGAATGCCACGCTCTTCTTGTCATCATCCTTTTTCTCATTCTCCTTCTTCTTCTTCTTCACCAACTCTTCCTTCTCATGATCTTCTCTAAACTCATCATCGGCCATTATCTCTTGAAGGACTTGGTTGGGAGTTGGCTTCTCCTTCATTGTTGTCTTCACCATGACGGTCTTCAACATATCAAATCTCTTGGGAAGACACCTCATGAACTTGGTGGAGAATTGAGAGTCCTTGATCTCTTCCCCAAGTCCCTTGAGCTCATTGACAATGACTTGGAGCCTATGGAACATCTCCGGCACACTCTCATCCTCCTTCATTGAGAAGCTTGCAAACTTCTCTTGCAACATGTAGGCTCTTTGCGGTCTTGACACTTTCGGTGCCCTCATAAGCTTCTTCTAGCTTCTTCCAAATGTCATGAGCCACCTCAAGGTTCTTGATGAGCTCAAAAGCTTTATCATCAAGTGCCTCATGGAAAGCACTCACGGCAATGTCATTTGCTTGTTGCTTCTTCTCTTCGGCCGGTGTTGGCACCGCACCCTCAACAAGCTCAAACTTTGTCTCCACCACTTTCCACACCTCAAGGTTGATTGACTTGAGATGACTCTTCATCTTGAGCTTCCATTTTGCATAGTCATCACCTCGAAATGATGGTGCCTTCTTGGTGTTGTTGATATGCATAACCAATGCCATTGCTTCACCGTAGGATGTTAATCCAACTCAAACAAACGGTGCCCGGCTCCGATACCACGTGAAAGGTCACAATGGCTAGAGGGGGGGGTGAATAGCCTAATAAAATTTCTAGCAAGAACACTAGACAACCCAATTAGATAGCAAGGCGGCAAATGTGCAAAGCAAGTGCTTCGACTACTCTATGCAAGCCGTCCTACCATGCAAGGCTACTCAATTTAATTGCATGCACAACAACGGTGATCAAGCTACACAATGTCGGTTCACCGAAACCAACCAAGCAATTCTACCCATGGGATTTAAGCTACACAATGAGTGGTTCCCGACCGACCACAACAAGCAATTCTACCTTGCGGAAAGTAAAGAGATGATCGAATGTTATACCGCCGCGAAGAGTAGAAGATAGCCAATCACCGGTGTAGAAGCCAATCACCTAGAGAGCTCAAGCATAAGCACAAGGAGGTCGAAGCCTCGGCAATCACGAATCAACACAATGATTTTTTACCGAGGTTCACTTGCTTCCCGGCAAGCTACTCCTCGTTGTGGCGATACACTTGCTTGGTGAGTTGCCCGCTCAATTGGCTCGGTGCCAAAGACCCCAATGGGGAGCCGCAATCTTCACACAAGACAAGGATCCACAAGCCATGAGCAATCCACTAGAGTATCCTTTCGCGAACTCCCGGGGAAGGATCAAGAACCCCTCACAAGAACCCGGTGTGGCCTCGAACAATCACCAAGTCGAGCTCAACCACCACCCGCTTGCTCCAAACCGTCTACGGTGACGGGAATCACCGAAGAGTAACAAGAATCCGCAGCCCACTCGAAGAACAAGTGCCTCTAGATGCAACTCTCAATGCAAATCACTTGTCTTGCCACTCAAATCTCACAAGAGATGCTCAAGAATGAAAGAGATGAGTGGAGGAGTGTCTCTCTAGCACAAAGGATGCACAAGTATGTGAAAATGGCCAAGAGAGACTCCCCAAGCCGGCCAACCCTCTATTTATAGACCCAAGGTCGAAATAGAGCCGTTGCCCTCGGGCTGGCACTTCACAACGCGCCGGACGCGTCCGGCGCTCAGCCGGCGGACGCGTCCGCCGCTCTCTGCCGCGCCGTCGTCAGCCGGCCGTTGGAGTTTGAAGTGGCCACGTCACCAAGCGCCGGACGCTGCACAGTGATCCGCCAGCGTCCGCCGCGCGCGTCCGTCGAGCGTCCGACGGGCGAGCCACGCGAGAACGCGCCCGGCCAGAAAGTTTCTGGTGCGCGTCCGGGGGACCGCCGGACGCGCCACAGCCGCGTCCGCGCACGCCGTGCCCGGCCACCCGCCGTGCACCGACTTCCCGATGCACGCGCCGGACGCGTCCGGCCCCTCTGCCTGCGTCCGGCGCCCGCGTCGCGCCACGTGACTTGTCACCTTCTCGTTTGATCTTCGATGTCGCGCCGTCGTCGATCCAATCTCCAAACCACTTGTCCAAGGTGCTAACTCCACGAGTAGATCACTCCTCAAGCATCGGAGTTAGCGTATCTTCTCAAGATCACGTCGACAAGTGTTAGCTCTCTAGTTAGCCTCTCATGCATCATGCAAAGTCACAACTAGAGGCACTTAGGACCGCGAATGAACCGAGGAAACCCCTCTTGATAGTCGGTTATCGATCCTAAATGTGGTCACACTCGCTAAGTGTCTCGACCACTAAACCGGAAAGCCCTATCAAGTATACCTTCGCCTTGATCTCCATGGGCCTCCGTCGGAGCTCGATCACTTTACATCCTTCATGTTCATCACCGTGATCACCATGCTCCATCATCCACCGTCACGTTGCTATGTGTCTAACCACACTTAGAGCAAAGCATTAGCAACGTTGAGTGTCATTAATTACCAAAACCAAACCGGAGCTTTCAGAAGGTAACACGTTACAACCATCTTTACATTTCCAATATTTGAGAAATTATAGTTTTTTTTTTATCTCTTATTAAAGTATGTTGAAGAATTCAAAATAAACATATGATGTATGACTGAAGCTTTTACTCAATGTCTAAAGAAATATTTTTGGACGATATTGTCTAGATCCAACTCATCATCCCGTATTACACGTATATTAGTGTATTTATAACTGAGACAAATCAGTATTCATTCAGTGTTCGTATCATATTGACTCTGATTCTAAAAAACTATAAAACACATGTAAGCAATATCCACCCGGATGACCGGATCCAATAATTACCTAGGCAATGGCCAGGCGCGCCCTTGATCGACTCTACAGACTACAGACTACAGCCTACAGGCTGCAACTCATGAGTGGTGTGGTCATCAGGGCCCCGGTACCCAGCGTTGACGGCAGAGGGATTTAGGCCTTGTTTGGTTGCCAAAAAGTTAGAAAATTTTTAACTGTAGCACTTTTATTTGTATTTGACAAATATTGTCCAATTATGAACTAACTAGGCTCAAAAGATTCGTCTCGTTATGTACAACTAAACTATGCAGTTTGTTATTTTTTTTACCTACATTTACTGCTGCATGCATAGGTCTAAAGATTGATGTAATGGAGAGACTAAAAAATACTTAGAATTTGGGGGTGCATCCAAATAAGGCCTTAGACAAAGAAGTCGTGTTAGCCTGTCGCTAATAGGGGCCGCCGATGGCAACAACTCCAAGCATCGTTTTCTTCTTTGGAAGCGTATGTCGTAGCCTCTTCCTCTGTCCATGGATCTTCCGGTTCCAGATAAAACCCAAGTCCTTGCTACACTTGCTAGTCAGGACTTCCGGCCTCGGTAAAAACCAAACGAATCCTCCATTTGCAGCCTTCATTTTCACCCTGGTCCAAACTACATGCAAGTGATGCAACTGCTGCAGGGGGGGCCGAGGCCTCTAAAATTCGCTGCCAGGCTGCTTCAGACCATGCTGCCCGCGTCAGATTATTCCTCCGCTGATCAAGCGCTTACAATGCTGGTCTCACAAAAGGATGGCCACGATGATGCTGTCTCTCGCATTATATACTTCACGAAGAATAATGAGCTTTTGGCCTCCACTTCATTTTCTTAACTCGCAACTAGCAACGCCATAGATCGTGATAAATAGGTTGCTGCCTTTTCTTTTAGCAGAAACGGCCTACCTCACTAACTTAGCATTTTTAAGATATTTTGTTTCATCTATTTTTTGGACTGTTCCATTAAATACACATAGATTCTTATTGCCTTATATCAGAAATAACCTTTTTCCTTTTGATAATCCTATTAACTAACAAAAGGATAAATATTCTAAACTTTTCAATATTCTCAGGTAGACTATATATATAGCAACTAGTTCTAAAATATCTCATGAGTATCGGAAGTTTGTAGATATTTATTACCATAAATAATCAAATTGCTTATCTTTTTGTGCTATCTCTCTATACAACTTTTTCTAGCACGATACATACTGAATTTATGCTTTGTGATTTTTATTCGTTCATGGTAGATTTGCTAATTACTCTATACACGAGGAAACATGTTTGTGCTTTGATATGGACGAAAGCCATGTGACTACATTCTATATTTAACCCATCAAACATCAATTAGTTACTCCCTCCGTCCTGGAATATAGAGCGTTCTTGCCATTCTCGAAAAAAATAAGAGGAAGACAATAGACGCATATACCCCTTACTTTCCTAAATTATTAAAATCTGATCTATATCCCTTGATTAAAGGCTGCAAACTAAGTTTTCTTTTAGAAAATATGGAAACCACTCAATCATGTATTGTTATTTGAGGGAATATTATCTTCTTTGTTCCCTAATGTATTATATTTGAGGACACCTTCAAAACCCAGAATGCTCTTTAATTCAGGACGGAGGGAATTAAAGAGCATCTAGGCTTTGGAATGTGTCCTCAAATATAGTGCATTTAGAGGAAAAAAAAAGATAATATTTGCTTAAATAAGAGTACGTGATTGTTTTTTACAAGGAAGGTAACTCATGTACTTGCCATATTTTGTATAAGAACTAATAGTTCATCCTTTAATCATGCAAAATAGAATAAGATTTCAATACATTAGGAAGGTGAATGAGGGGTACATGCGTCTATTGGTTTTTCTCTTATTTTATCCTAGAATGGCTAGAATGCTCTTTAATTCAGGACGGAGGGAGTAACACTTAATAATGGGGAGGGCTATACCATTTATTAATTATTAACTAGCCAATCAACCTCGAGCATTACCTAGAGTCTTATGGTACACAAGGATTAAAAATTTAGTGAATAAATTAGTACATACGAAGAGTCAGATGGATTATCTTTAATCTCTTTTTGTATTCATTTTTAACATAATACCATTTATATGCTCTATAATTTCTATCTTTGTGATAAATATATCAACTACTCTATCTAATTTCATCGTTGCATTGCACTTATCTGGGTTTTTAATATGCATTTGGCTTAAATCTTAACTCAAGTTATATCATACTTCCTCTGTTCTAAATTATAAGTCGTTTTGACTTTTTTGGTACATCTATTTAAAACAGTCAAAATGACTTATAGTTTGGAACGGAGGAAAACTCATGAATTGATATTTTGACTTACAACTTTTGATATTATTAGTTTATGTGACAATTTCAAAAATTTAACTCTTTTTTTTTAATCTTTTATTAAATTTTCAATTTCTATGTCGTTAAAAATGGATTGGTGGTCCTAGACTCGAGAAATGGAAATTTTAACAAATCATTTTTATTTCTATGCATAAACAATGGAAATTTTAACGAATCCATTTTGTGCATGAAGAAACGATTGCTTTTTTTATCTTTTTTTATTACAATTTTCATCTTTACAATGGAATAAACAATCATTTATTCGTATGCAGCATTGTCCTCAAGATGTTGAATTTCCTCTATAAAATCATATGTACAATAGTATTATTGTGTTAGAAAATAGAGTGCTCACAATTAGATTAGCATTATTGATATGTCAAAATGTATAACTTATGTAAAGTAAAACCTTATAAATTTATTATTATACAATTTTAACACATTTTTAAATGATTTTTAGGATCATACCAATGAGGTTTGCCATTAAGGTACTTGGTATACATAACAACTATATTTAATTTGATCTTTTTTTACAGAAATATTTAATTTGAATTTAATTGTGGTACAATTGGGTAACTTAGAAACATATGTAGGTAGTATATTTTTATGGTTATTTAATTCTTTTCGTAACATTGGTAATTTAGACAAAGATTTGATGGATATTTTAGTTCCTAATATATATGTAACAACATACATAAGTAATTTTGATTAGAATTAAAGTAGTTATTTTATATTACTCCCTCTGTCTTAAAATAATTGCACATCTAGTTTTGAGAGAAGTCAAACTCTTTTAATTTTGACCAAAGTGTATATGAAAAAGCAGTCATGTTTACGATGTGTAACAAGTATCATTAGATTGACATTGGAACATACTCTTGTAACCAATATAAGGCATTGATATTATTTTCTATATACTTGGTCAAAATTAAAAGAGTTTGACTTCTTGAGAAACGAGATGTGCAATTATTTTGAGACGGAGGGGATATCTCATAATGAGTTAGAAGATTTAAAATTAAGTTTAGGTTTGGCAGTTTACACATAGATTTAAGAGGTTATTTATGTTTTTATAGTGAGAAAAGTGAGTATTTTTAAGAATAGAATGGATTATCAATTTCTAGCTAGAAGTTTTTGAGTATTATGAAGTTTGTAAAAAAAATTCTAGCACATTTTGTGATGGCATGAAGGCTCTGTGAGGGTTTCCAGTTGGTGACATTACGATATGTGTTGTCAATTTTTAAAATTTTGCATTGCAATCCTATGGGTCTTTTAGTTAAAACCTAAGCTTAACACATGGCTTTGAACTTTGATCTTATTAGTCCTTGTGTTTTTTTAATCCATGTGTTAAGTTAAACTTAGTCCCTGTTCTGGTTTGGTACAAACTTCTCTCTAAGATTTCAACTAAATAGTGTTTAAAAACGCACATAGGTACAATTTAAAGGTTAAAAATACATATAGACTAATTGGTAAATATATGGTAACTGGATAGAGATCGTGAAGTACCCAAATGGCCAAAGTTTTATGAAATGATAGATAGAGTAAATCAATCAATTCTGATTAGCTAGCTCAGGTTTTGATCCATGCTAGAACAAGGATTCTGGAGCAGTTATTGTCATTGATGATTAAAGACAACAAAATTGATATATGGTAGAAGGTTGTTACTTTTTAATTTGTATAACTTATCAATGTAGTAGTCTTGTGATGATATATGTGGAGCTCCATTTGGAACCTCTTAGTTAAAAAAAATGAATAGTAGCAGTGATAGTATAGTATTTTTCCTATATTTTTTGAGGGATTTTTTCCTATATTGGTGTCCTAACGCACAAAACTCGATCATTGCTGTCCAAACATCCCTGCACATTGGCTAGCTCAATGGAAACTCCATCCAAACGACCTGGCTAATAAGCCGCAGTTCAAGCATTGATGTCGTTTCACATCAATGAGTTTGGACAAAATATTATCTTGTAAAGCAAGAGATGATCCTGTGGTTTTAGTAAGATTTTATTATGCTATTATGACATCAATGACTGTATTTTATTTTTTTTGGATCAGCCCCTAATTACGATGCTTTGCACACGCACGCTGGCTTGACGAAGCTCCCGTTCGAGCAGCAGGCCGGCTTTGCGGTCGGTTTGTGCGGCGGATGCGATTGAGATTGTGTCACTCTCGATCCATCCCCAGGACATCGCTCTCATCTGCTTGGACGAACGCACGCAGACGCAGTGGACCATGCACAAAAGCCCTACGGTTGTGCGTTTTCTCTAGGCGACGCGAACAGATCAGAGATGAGCCAGAAGCGCAGCCACACGCGATCCGGGCGGCGCCTCTGCACGCCGAAACTGCAGTGGAATCGCTAGCTGCACCCGGCCGGGGATGATTGATAAAGGATTAGCACAGGCTGGCGAAGCTAGACCGGACGATCAGGAGGCAACGGCGGCAGATGGATAAGGCGGCAGGCACACCTGCAGCATCCTCCTGCCTGGACCTGTGGGCTGTGCCGTGGGCCCGCGTCTGCAGCCCTAGCAATTCATTGTGCCCTGGTAGGTTTGTAGGAATATAGGATGGCGGAACGAGTGGCCGCATCTGCGGGCGGGCTCGCATCTATCGCAGCGCAGAGCTAGCGTCGTTAGGCCGCGGGGCGGGCTGGGCCGGCACCGGGGACCCGGGGTCGTCGCGCGCCACTGCCACGGCCACGGCCTTTAAATGCATCTCCATCTCCCCCGCTCCACACCCACACCTCACCTCACCTCACCTCACGTCTCCTCTCCTCACTCCACGCGCTCTCCCAGGCGCAGAGGCAGCGCACCTCGCTCTCCTCCTCACCCACACCAACACACCCGCTCGCTCGCACTTTCCATTTTCGTCGTCTGCCTGTCTCCCGAGAGCCCGGCGCCTTCCAAAGCTCTCCCTTCGAATTCGATCGACAATCTCTCTCGCGGCGGCCTGATCGATCGACCGGTTCTGTCGTCCATCGATCCTAGCTAGCCCCAGGGCGATCGTCTTGGTGCTTGCACCGAGAGGTCCAGGCCGGTGTGTGCTCGCGCGCCATGGCTCGTGGCGACGGCGAGCTGGAGCTGTCGGTGGGGGTCCGCGGCGCCGGCGGTGGCGGCGGCGCGGCCGCGGACCACGTGGCGCCGATCAGCCTCGGCAGGCTCATCCTCGCCGGCATGGTCGCCGGCGGCGTGCAGTACGGCTGGGCGCTGCAGCTCTCCCTCCTCACGCCCTACGTGCAGGTATATAGACATCGCACCTACATATATCCTTAATCACTATTCACCACCAACATCATCATGCGCATGCGTGTGCATGTACGAGATCATCGTATTATAAATAAATAAATATATATACGTTGGCACGTGCGCGGCGCGCTCCGGCCCCGGCGTATGTACGTGCGTACATGCTGCGTCGGCACGGCGAGCGCCGTACTGCGCGCGCGCACCCGAACACGCCCGCATACGTATTTACGTACGATATGCGTACAGTTCTCTACTTGCGAGTGAATTACATACTCCCTCCATTCCAAATGGAGTACATAATACAACAACCGCGATCATGATGTTTTGAACCATTTTATAAAACTTAATATGGTCCCATACACACGTAATCGAGTAGTATAGTAGTTTGAATTAGAAAAGGTATAGTATAGTAGCTTTTCGACGACTTAATGTAATGGATGTCTTGGTGTCGTCTTTGTCTCGTCAAACTCACGGGGAAAAAGTAGATAGAGTAGAAAGTTCACCGAGAATAAGAATCGTCGGCACGTACATGTGGCCAAAACTTGCTGGCTCTGATAGCTACGTACACTTCGTTTTTCTAGTACACTTGATGTGGGCGATTTTGTTTGGATTATATTGGAATGCTGCACCTGATCGATTGATTGATCATCATGCATCTCCTAGCTTTTGGCCACAACCACAAATTAATTTGTCCGCTGCAGGAAATTAAATTAAATTAAAATCCTGCTTATATTCCCTTATTTCTTGCTCAGCCACCCAATATATGTGTTTTTTTTGCCTACTTTTCCTCTACACCAGCTATTACTGCCACCACGTAGAGCTAGTCTGAACGTAACGTACCTCAAGCTCTGACTTGTGTGTGACGTACAGTAGACCACTGCTAGTCTACGTACTAGGAGTATTGTTCTGACGTATACCAGTATTAATACGGTATTGTACTGTACTTCATCTGACACCCAGTAGCTACTCCTTCAGTCGTCCCTATGACTATTAGTGACCGAAGCAGGATTGATAGCCTTTCCGAAAAGGACGCAGGAAGGAAGACGGTGCTGCATGGTCGACGGTCGGTGTACCGTGTGCCTCTGCTGCAGTACTAGCACGTCTCTCTCGTGAAATGAATTCTCTGTCCAGCCAGAAGTTCCAAAAGCCTGTGCTACTACAACCCCGGCGGCCTGCGGCCGGATAAGGAAACCTGTCCATAACACCGACCAGCATATTGGCCCGCCGTCCAAAGCTCCAAAACAAAAACCCACACGTTATGTATGGTCCTCCCTAACAAACTGCAACCTTCCATACTTTCTTTCCTTGTTGTTAACATAAGAAGAAGAATAAAGGCCCTACTAGTTATCTGTATCTGCCCATCATGTTGGATTTGAAACAATGTTTCAGGGCCAAGAACATAATCATTTCGAACAAGAATAAAAGATGTTCTAGAAAGCTCAACACAATTTTATCATTTCATTCGCTCACCGTTTTCTTTAGCCATGTGAACAACCAAAAGGTGGATCAAGTTAAGTTATGTCACACCTCAATCCAATTGCATAGGAAAGAACAGATTTTTAGATGCTAGTTAATCTTCAAGTGGATAAATATGCTATGTTATATATGTGGTAAGGGAAAAAGCTCAGCTACTGCCCCTGCACGCTGAAACATACCTTCTAATATATCCACGCGTGCCTATGGTGAACAAAGTTTAAGCGTTCTAGAGCTTCCGTTGATTGTCTGAAAACAAATTGTTTATATCCCTGCCTATTTGGAAAGGAAAACTTTCATTATTGTCCGAATAGAATATTTATATCCGTGCCTATTCGGCGAGCACCTTTGGATAAAGATTATGCTGCCTGCCGTAGTGCATAGGGCCATAGCCTTGTTGAGCCAAGTGCCATGGAGCCGGTTGGTGCCTCATGTGCAGGCGTATCTGACAGGTTTGATCTGGCACCGTTGCCTAACCGCACCCTGCGGCCTCAATGGTCAGATTAAAAAGAGAGGAATCTGCCTTTAGTTTCAGGCCAGATATATTCCCTTTCCCCTCTGTTTTTTTTATCCAAGATATGTCCGGTATCAAGTACTACCTAAACAAGTCAGCATGCACATGCACAGTGTAACTAATAGTAAAGTGTTTCATTTACTCAAAAAAAAGTGTTTCATGACAACATAACTGAACCATGTGGAAGAAATAGAGTTTCAGAACTAGTGACTGAATTAGTTGGTCTGAAGTTAATCTGTGTGAATGAACTTACTACTAGTTACAAGCTCATCCTGTATGTATGACAGTTAATATCTGATCAGTGATCACTAATGTCTGAATTTTACCTGTGTCTTTGCAGACTCTGGGGCTTTCACATACCCTCACTTCATTCATGTGGCTATGCGGTCCTATTGCTGGCTTAGTGGTAAGCACAGGAACCAATCGGTTCTATTCTAATACAGCATCTGCGTTTGCTGTCATTTTTCACCAATATTAGTACTTATCCATGGATTATCTCCTTCTGCCCTGCAGGTTCAACCGTTGGTTGGGCTGTACAGTGATAGGTGTACAGCAAGATGGGGAAGACGGAGGCCATTCATCCTGACAGGATGCATACTCATCTGCCTTGCTGTGAGAACCTCTGAACCTTACTCTCTTGTTTTCCTGGAAGCTGGAACTGCAACTTATAATAGTCACAGTTGTTCCCTGTCTTTTCCTCTATTCCTTCCTGATTAATGTTTTCCTGTTCATGCTGTGTAGGTCATTGTTGTTGGCTTTTCGTCAGACATCGGAGCTGCTCTAGGGGACACAAAGGAACATTGCAGGTAAACAAACTGCTTTGCTCTGGGGGGCTACTTCTGCATAGTATTATCTTTACCTTTTGCTTTGTATCAGCATCATTAACAACTGATCTGACACTTTTGATGTGCACTACAGTCTCTATCATGGTCCTCGTTGGCATGCTGCAATTGTATATGTCCTGGGGTTTTGGCTCCTTGACTTTTCCAACAATACTGTGCAAGTAAGTGGGTTTCTATCAAGGATTCACATTAAGCAGTTTGGAAAGCGCACTATTGTAAATCTGACACATTTTCCATCCAACTGACAGGGTCCAGCGCGTGCTTTGATGGCTGATTTGTGCGGTAACTTTCTCGGCCGATTCATTTCAGTTATTTTTGACAGTTTGTTGGTTAGCCAGTGCTGAGTGACATAAGTGGAATTTGTGACCTGATTTTCAATTACTTTTCTCAACTCAACAGGTCATCATGGGCCTAGTGCAGCTAATTCAATCTTCTGTTCTTGGATGGCGCTGGGAAACATCCTAGGTTATTCCTCTGGTTCCACAAACAATTGGCACAAGTAAGTCCACCACCACTTCTACATAAAACTGTATCTGATTTTCTATTCTGAAAACTGGTTTACTGAAAATGCGCATTCTGAATCACTGATATCATCACAATCACATACAGGTGGTTTCCCTTCCTTAAAACAAATGCCTGTTGTGAAGCCTGTGCAAACCTGAAAGGTGCATTTCTGGTGGCTGTGGTAAGTTCTATCATTCCTTGAAAACATTCGTGCAATATTTTTCTTTCCCACAAAATGCGCAAATACAGACACATTTTATGTCTTTCAACAGGTGTTCCTAATCATATGCTTGACTGTATCCCTGATCTTCGCCAAGGAAGTACCATACAGAGGAAACGAGAACCTCCCAACAAAAGCAAACGGTGAGGTTGAAGCTGAACCTACCGGGCCACTTGCTGTGCTCAAGGGCTTCAAGAACTTGCCCACCGGGATGCCGTCCGTGCTCCTCGTGACTGGCCTCACCTGGGTATGCCGTTGCCATTCAGTCTAGTTCACTGGTTTCAGAGTGTTTCAGAATTGATCAAGCGGCCATGGCATTCTGTACTGAGTACTGACGCTTGATCCATTGTCCTTGCAGCTCTCGTGGTTCCCGTTCATCCTCTACGACACCGACTGGATGGGTCGTGAGATCTACCACGGCGATCCCAAGGGCTCCAATGCTCAGATCTCGGCGTTCAACGAAGGTGTCAGAGTAGGCTCATTCGGGCTGCTGCTCAACTCGGTAAGATTTCATTTCATTTGCAGACGCTGCAAATTCTGTCCTGCAGTAGTAATAGATAGCTGACCATGAGGCTGGTGAACCGTTGGTGCAGATTGTTCTAGGATTCAGCTCGTTCCTGATCGAGCCCATGTGCCGGAAGGTCGGGCCGAGGGCGGTGTGGGTGACGAGCAACTTCATGGTCTGCGTCGCCATGGCGGCCACCGCGCTCATCAGCTTCTGGTCGCTCAAGGACTACCACGGATACGTGCAGGACGCCATCACCGCCAGCACGAACATCAAAGCCGTGTGCCTCGTCCTCTTCGCCTTCCTCGGTGTCCCTCTCGCCGTAAGCACCTTCGCTCTCGCCACCGGATGGCTATGCCACATTGCCACGCCATGCCACTGGACTGGGTGTCCTGATCGATCGGTCTCTTTATTGCAATGCAGATCCTGTACAGCGTCCCGTTCGCGGTGACGGCGCAGCTGGCGGCCACCAAGGGCGGCGGGCAGGGGCTGTGCACCGGCGTGCTCAACATCTCCATCGTCATCCCGCAGGTGATCATCGCGCTGGGCGCGGGCCCGTGGGACGCGCTGTTCGGCAAGGGCAACATCCCGGCGTTCGGCCTGGCGTCCGGGTTCGCCCTCATCGGCGGCGTCGTGGGCGTGTTCCTGCTGCCCAAGATCTCCAAGCGCCAGTTCAGGGCCGTCAGCTCGGGCGGCCACTGATCGAGCTCCGGCCGGCCGCCGGAGCACGGCACGGCGATACAAACCCAACCGTGCAAGAGATAGCTGTTGTATGTTGAAAAGTTGAACAGAATAAGATGAGGCGAAACGAGAAACCATTGTGTATGCTTTTGTTGTGTGTGGTCGATGATAGGCATGGCGAGGTGGATGGAGGTGAAGGTGAGAGCATCCAGCACCAGCTGGTTACCAAGGTCTGGTCAGGTCTCTGTGTGCTAGTGCTATTAGCTAGTGTAAGGAGCGAGTAGGTCAGTTAAGGCTGGTGCGATGTGAGGGCTCCTGTTAATTTGTGTCACTGTCTTGTGTGTAGCTACAGCAGACCGATCATCAGTCAGGGGAAGAAACAAAAGGATTATTCGATCAATCAATGTGCAGTATAGTACAGCTAGATGATCGATGATGTTGATGATTGGTCTAGAGCAGATGCCTACTACTCCTACTGTGTATTGTCCGCCGTTTGAGATTTTTGGTCCGAGCAATGCAATCGCCTTGTTTTGCTCCAATTGTCCCGTTCCTGCGCCTCGCTTTTGCTCTGTCGCATTCAAAAACGCGCCGCGCCGGCGCCGGCTTTGAACCGCGTCCCAACTGCTCCATTGCTCCAACCTGGCAACGGCCACGCGCAGTCGCGCACCGTCCGTGTCGCGAGCAAAAACCAAAAGGAGGAACGCGTCCAGGGCGAAGGAGTCCACTGCCGCTGTGGCCGGCAGAAGATCTGGTTGGTTCGGTATTGGACAAGACTAGTATAATTTGATGGAGAACTTGGTTCATCCGGAAACACCAATGGAGCACTGACATCTCTTAACATGCAATGCAATCCAGAAATCGGGTCCAGACACTGACAGCACGATCGCCGCGCTCCATTGATCACGCACGCAAGATTACTGAAGATCATTCACAAAAACCACAGGGCTAGCATGCACCACACCCATGTGGTGCACGCAGCAGAGGGGGAAAAACGTTCACGTGATGTCGCGTCGCGTATCCAACTCCGCGGACGTCTCTGAACAGCACTCATGAGCAGCAGCACACGGGGCACCTCACGATGCCGTTCTCGTTGCACTCCGTGCACCGCCGGAACCCGCCGCCACATTCGTCGCCTTCCTCCTCGTCCTGCTCGTCTTCGTCGTCCACGTACACCTTGCAGCTGCCGGAGCAGACGTCGCAGAGCACGAACCGCACGTCCCCGCAGGCCTCGCACGCGCCGGCCTCGGCCGCCGCGGCGCTCTCGCACCCGGCCAGCCTCGCCGCGAGCTCCCCGGCCTCGTGCAGGCGCTTGAGCTCCTCGGCGTTGCCCACGAGCTCCCCGTCCACGAACAGGCTTGGGAGTGCGGCGGGAATTGTAGGCGCCCAGCACTTGGCGAGCGCGCCGCCGCCGAGGCCGAGGCCGAGGCCGAGGAGGCCGCGGAGCTCTTCCCGGAAACCGCGGTGCATGGACACGTCGCGCTCGTCGAGGCGCACGCCGTAGCCCTTGAGGATGGCGCGCGCCAGGCAGCAGTCCTCGTACGTGGCGCGCACGCCGCGCAGCGATGTGAAGTAGAGCACCGCTCTCCGCGGCAGCTTTGCCGTCGCCGGCGCTGGCGCCGCCTTCCCCTCGCCACCGGTCACCAGGGCGGCGGCGTCGGGCCGAGGCATCGGCAGCGGCGTCACCTTGGCGGACGCCGTGAGGTCCTGCGGCACCGTGGCAACCGGGAACGAGAAGGAGTGGCGGCCGAACGGCGCGGCCAGCAGCGGCGAGTGGTCCTCGAGGCCGGCCATGAGCGCCCACGCGTCGATGTCCTCGGGCTCGTTGGGCGGCGTCATGGTGGGCGTCCGCGGAGCCAGCCTCGTGGGCGCGCGCGCCGCCGCGTACTCCGGCGCCCGCGGCATGGCCTTGTCCAGCTCCAGGGAGCCGAGCGTGGACGACGTGAGCCGCACCACGTGGACTCCGACGTCGCTGGGGCACCGCGCCGGGAACGACTGGCTGCGCGACAGCGGCGCCCCCAGCGGCGACTGGCAGTACCGGAGGTCGTGACGGGCCTGCCGTGAGGTGGTGCACCCCATGGCGCCAATGGACACAGCCAAAACAACGCCAAGTGTGCTGGTGGTAATGTGAAGGAGCTAGCTTCACTTCAGGGTGTCAATGTGATCAAACAGCCAGGAGCAGGCTGCTGAGGAGTTCTACTAACTTCTAAGAAGTGGATGGATGAGCTGGAGACTAATCTTTGGGGATCGGGGTTTCTGGGGTTTAGGATCTTTATGGTACTCTGGCATTGGGGACATAAAACTAACACTAGGATTAGGACTTGATAAGTGCTGAGATTTACCACAAGTGCACGAAATAGTCTGTCCGATGCAGCGATTGGCCTAAAAAGAATAACAGTATTTGGAGGTGCTGAACATTCTCTTTTCCTGAAGATAATTGGTTTTGGAACATTCAGACTTGGGAGTCTGGACTTTTGGAGGGAAATTCAAATGGTGGTCTGCCATGTGTTTTTTAGTTGGAGATATGGCCCTCATTTTGTTTGTTTAACTTTAATAGTTGTAGCAGCTAGTAGTGAAATTAACCTTGGTTTAGGGCCGTGCTAGTCAAACAATCATTGATTTTTCTCCCTTTCGCGCTGCTTTTCCTGTACGCATCTCCTCTGCCCTTGATTCGAGGACCCTGTTCACAGGGGACAGGGCTCTGTCTTTGGAGCCTCTCTTTTGTAGCACTTGCGCGTAGTTACATATACGCGTGCAGCTTTGGGTGCAGGAAAAAATATCAGGAGAATTTGGACAAGAAGCTATCGCCAAATATAAGAAGTTCATTCTGATATTTGGTTGTTCGTCTCAAAATTTTAGGTTCAGAGCAAGGAGAAAAAAAAATGAAATATCATTCGTGCCGATAAGATGAATCATCACCGGTTTCTAAATCTCACCTTGATGTTCAAGCCAACCATAGACTGTTTTCAGTAAACCATATGGATTACCTTCGCTTTAATTTTCTACTTAGAAAATCTGGCTGCAGCGCAGTGGCGGAGGCCGGAGGGTGATCCAGAATCAAGGAGAGGCTAATTTTTAAAATGTGTTAGCATCTCCAATAGTTTGCCAAACGAGATTGCCATCTTTAAAAATTTGCCAAAACAAGAAAAATTGTTCTCCAACAGTTTGCTAAAGGCTTACTAATCCTAAGCACGGATGTGATTTGAGTTAACAAGTCTGTGTTAGGATAGGCTCCCACGCTCCCCCGCGTCGTCTCCCCCGGGAGGCGACCCGGGGGGCCCCAGCGCCGCCACCTCCGCCCCTAGCTCCGGCGCGTCGCCCGGGCCGCCGCCGCCCCTCTGCTCGCCGGCGGCGGCGGCCCGAAGGGGGGAGCCGCTCAACAAGGCGCCTCCCCCGTCGTCCTCCCGCCTCCCCTCCCACCCCCTTCCTCCCTTCCTCTTCGAGATCCGGCGAGCGGCGGGCGGCGGCGGCCGGACCGGCCCTTCGGTGGCCAGATCCGGCGCCCCCACGGCCGGATCCGCCATGGCGCTCGGCCTGAGGTGCGGGGCACCTCGGCGGGGGCGCGGGCCACCGGATCCGGCGCCCTGCGTCCAATCCCCCCCTCCCCGCGCCTGCGGCGGCCCTAGGGTTTCGGCCTGATGGCCGGTGGCGGCCCTAGCCGGCCGTCGGCGGCCTGTGGCGGCATGCGGGGCCCGCCGGGGCGCGGCCGCTAGCCCCCGGGTGCCCCCCTGCCCCCGCGCCGCGTTCTTGCCCTAGCGCCAGATCCGTTGGCCGCGCCGTTCTGGCGGCGGCTAGGGTTTGGGCTGGGACGGCGGCGCCGTGGGCCCCGGTCTGGAGGTGCGGGGCACCTCGGCCGGGGAGCTGAACGCCACTGCTTCGCCGCCGTCGCCGCCTCCTGCGCCCAGTCGTGCTAGGCGGCCGCCCGGCCCCCTTCCCCTGTGGTGGCCGGCGGGTGTGCGCTGCGCGCCCGTGCGACGATGGTGAGCTGCAGGTGGTGGAGGCGAGGCCTCCCTTCCGGCAAAGGCCCTTCCGGGGCCGGCAGCGACGGTCAGTTGGGATGCGCCGTGGGGCGACCCACCCAGTTCGTCTTCGGCAATGGAGGTGGGGGGCTCGCGCGCCGCGACGGCTCCGTCCGCCCGCTGCGTGCGCCCGCGCCCGCTGCACCCCCAGCCTTGAGGCGGAGAGCTTCGGCCCGGGGTCGCTGCAGCGGGGAGGCCCCCACCCACAACTCCGGCGTTCCAGAGCAGCCCGCGGCGGCGCAATCGTGTGCGCCTGCCCCTACCACCGCGCTGTGTGGCGGCAGTGGTGGGTCTAGCCGGGGACGGGCGGCCTCCGGCGGCAGTTCCGGCCTACCCCGTCTTCGGGGTGGGTGGCAGGACGGCCGTCAGGCCCCTCCCCGGCCTCCCCACGCACTTCACCGGGGCCTGTGCTCCTGCAGACGTGCTTCGGCACCCCCTCCCTTCCGAGTGGCGGGGTGGGCCTTGGCCGATCTGGCGGCGCCCTCCCGTCAACACTCGGGGTGAGTGCTCTGACGGTGACCAGCGGTCGTACGGTCTCCCGCCTCATAAGCGGTGAGCCATGACCGATCTGGCGGTGCCCACGCGCCGGCATTCCGCTCACCTCCGCCACAACTATCCAGTTGATCAGCACCGGCGGCAGGCTCCATGAAGACATCAAGCTACGTCATTGTCGGCAGCGGCAACCCGGGACCGCATTGGTGAAAACCATGTCCTCAGGCCTCGGGCTAGGACTGGCGACGGTGGCGAGTTCGTCATCACCTTCTTGAAGGCGTCGTCTCCGCTGTCCCTCGGGCGCCACTGCCGGAGCCAACTCCGGAACGAAAGATCCCTTGGGTGCATGGTCCGACGGAGTTGGCGTCTGCGGGCGTCATCTCCTTCCTGAAGACTCCGTTGGCGCACCTAGGAGCTCCTCCGACGTCAAGTCGTGCCCCTGCTTCCCTGGGTTGTCGCTGTGGCGGGGGCCTTTTCTTCCTTTCTTTTCCTTTCTAGCTAGTTCTCACCGGAGGTGGCTAGGCTAGTTTCAAACCGTTCCAATCTTGTTCCACCCCGGTTACTTTGTATTGCATTGCATTTGCATCTCTTCTCCTTAATGAAAAAGATGCGTAAGTCTTTTGCGTATTCGAGAGAGAAAAAACAGTTTGCTAAACGAGGTTTGCATTTTTAGCAAGTTGCTATCCAACCCCTCCGCGGGCGTATCTTTACGCGCGCGTATCCGACTCCGCATCGCGTCCTCGGCGCCTCGCGCCTGCCTTCCCGCGTAGTCGTGGAAAATTCTCGGGCGTCCGCGGTCCGCGCGAAGGCCGTCGCCGCCGTCGCGCGATCAGTACATCCTCCTCGATCTGTTCGTTGTTGATGCGTCGGCTGGTTTTCTGTAGCGCTGACACTGCGAGAGGCCAGGTCACCTCCACCGCCGTCGCGCGATCAGTACGTCCTCCCTCGATCTGTTCGTCGTTGATCCGTCGGCTGTTTTTCTGTACCGCTGGCACTGCGAGAGGCCAGGTCACCTCCACCACATGGGAGAATTGACGCAACATGGCGTGAGATTAATCACCGTATCGAATCTCACGATCACGTGGCCGCACCTCTTGTGCCTGATGGATAAGTCGTTCTTGATCTATATGTGTTCAGCTGCTGCGGCCGTGAGAAGAAGATTGATCCCGCGCCAAGCCCGGCGGCCGTCGTGACGAGAAGATCTTGAAGGCCGTCGTCTGCCGGTTCTTGCGATGCCGTGAACGAAGAGCCCCGCTAAACGAATGAAGAGCACCGCTAACGAAATGAAGAGCCCCGATAAGCGAACGAAGAGCCCCGCTATGGTTGGACGAAGTTGTTGTGGCGGGTAAAAAAAAAAAACTGCATGTGGGCCTTCTTTTTTGGTTTGGCAAGTCAAAAATAGCAAACTATTGAAAAAGGACACTATTTTTACTTGGTATATATTTTAGCAACTTCCCAAATAATAAGATTTGCCAAGTAAATTTTGGCAAACTCTTGGAGATGCTCTGTAGCTATGCCAGTCACGGCTTTCCCATCACCAACCTTCTACTTATATGCAGTTTTTCCATCGCTAGCCTTCTTCTACTTTTTCTGTGGTTAGTTATGGCTAAAGTATGCGGCTAAGAGTACTAGTAGCGATGTTGTACTAGTTCCACGTCTTATCTTTTCTACTTTTCATGCGAAACACAGGCCATTCCTTTTTTTTTTTTTACAACCACATTATATTATATATTCAAGCAGTCATATTACATAGAGGTCCTCTAAAGAGAACCAAGTTACATCAAGGTCCTGTGACCGAAATAAAAAACAGCAGCGACTAAGACGTAGATAAAGACGAATCTGCCGGTGAGGGGTATACGCAGGGACGTCAAAGACGCGTGCACCCAGATGGACTGACCGCGCGAAGCGACGGTTAAGTGTGGGTCGAAAGAGCCGTCGAGGAAAAAACATGGCGACAATCGAAGGATGTTGTTGATATCGTCGCCGGATGTAGAAGAAACTCGAACCGAAGACCCAGGTGGAGGCAGAGTTGTCGAACCAATGACTTAGAAGTAGCTGTCTGACTGAAGTACTGGACCACAGGAGCATAGACCGCAAGATCTTCATCGCCGTGTGGTGGCCGGGAAGGATACTGAGGCACGGTGCTTGAACGCCATAACGCCATGGCAGACTCCACGGTGCCATTGGAGTAGCCCAGCACCGCCCAAGGCATGGACGGCCACCACGCGGATGGCCACGCCGCCCTGGTGAGCCCTGCACCACAGGACGCGGGCCCCATGGAGCATCCGCACGACTACTAGAAAGTAGGAGACAGAGAATGACGTCTCTCTCGATGATGATGAAGCCTAGTCGTGTGAATGCTAACCCAAACTAGGAAATAAAAGAAAACAAAAACATGAAATAAAATAAAAAGAAGATGAAGCGTGAGCGTTGATGGTAAGGTTTGCAGTGGGTCCCAGATTGACAACGTGGAAGGATAGCAATCACTGAAACCTGCTGCATGCTGTGGATGGCCATCGGCCGCCGCACGCGGATGCGTGCATGGGATGCACGTCATTACTGTGGGCCCCAGTGTGTAGGATGCGGGCCCCACCTGGTGCCCGAGTGGTCGGGCTGGCGTACAGCATCGGAGATTAGGAACGCTCGAAATCAGCACTTTGTCGACGACGCCGACGCCGGAGAAGAAGGTGGCGGTGAGGATGACCTGCAGGAGGTTGCAGGCGGCGCGGTGCATACCGTCTAGGTAAATATCGTGGTTGGCGATAGCGACCCCTTGGACCACCTCTTGTACTCCGGCACACCAATCCAGGAGGGCCGTGGACGCATCCACGAGCTGCGAGATCTTCTCCGCGACCGTCATCTGCAAGACGAGGTCGCCCATGCGCCGGCCGATGAGCAGCGCCGTGTCGCAGGGCAGGGAGTTGGGCGACACGCCGGCGCCGCCCGGAACAGCGCGGGACTACCACCACGCTGCGGCGGCGAGGAATCCGCGTGGAGACGACCGCAGCGAATCCACGTGGAGGATGACGAGGAGGCAGAGGATCTGATGTAGCCCGTGGTGTAGAATCTCAAACCTCTCGCCGTCACCACCTCGTCCCATGGCAGCCATGGCTTCATCTTCATGGCTTCTTGAAGTAGCTATAATGGCCATGAAGGCTTTTATTTCTTGGGGGGGCTGTACAACGCAGAGGGAGGGAAAGGAGAAAGGGGCCCGGCCCCCCTGCCCTACCTCCGGCGAGCTCGCCGGGGAGAAGGCAGGGGGCCGGCGGCGGTGGCGGCGAGAGGAGCTGGGAAGGGTTAGAGAAAGGGGAAAGGTACTACAAAGAGCTTACTACTGAGAGCACCTCTCAGAGCGGTCCCACAGGGCCATTCCTTGGGGGGCTGTTTCGCCTCTACAAGGCTCCACCCTTGCTGCAGTGGCAGTGAAGAAGAATGTCAACGATTAGAAGGTGGACGCCAGGAAGTTGTTTTTTTAATTGATAGGTTTAAAGTTGTTTTTTAATTAATAGGACTAAGCCTACACATGTATCCTACTTTCAAAACTTTATCTTTATGCTTTAGAGGTCCCTTGGCTCTTAAGTTGATCATGAGAAGTCTTGGCAACCAATTAGGTTAAAAAGGGATATTTTTGCATAAAGCAAGATGTCAAGTAGTTGATAGAGGCCCAGCTCTATATAAGTTACAGCCAAGTTTTGCAATTTCCTAATTTCAATCAAAGGGTTGTAGCCGGCAAACTGCACTCTGGTAGCCTTTATCCTGAGTGCTATGTATTTGCAAAATTAATGTTAAAAAGAACCAATGATATTGAATTTTTAAAGTTTATTTTTAGTGGAAAATCATATTCACAGGGGGCATGTGCCCTCGCCCTGTCTCCGCCCAGACGAGCAAAAGAGGAATTTCTGAAGTTGTGATGCAACGATTGTTGCCATTTATCGACAAAGCTGATTACCCCAACTAGACTCCAACCTTGGACGCTACTTGGATACTTTGGTGGCCTCTCGAATGACAGCCTTACTCAGTAATTGTTTATATAGAAATGTAATCTAAATTGTCGCGATGAGTTGTCATTTCATTTCATCTTTTTTCAGTGTCTCCGAAGAGACTTGATTTCATCTTTTATAATGTATATACTGTATTATGCATGTTTGTCAAAACTTAGGGTGTGTTTGGTTGAACTGTGGCTTTTGGAAAAACTGTTGTGGGCTATGAGCTGTGGAAAAACAGCTGTGAGAAAGCAGCTGTGGGAAAAGCAGAAGGCCGTTTGGTTGGAGGTACTGTTAAACTGTGGATTGTCTGAGAAATATATGTTTATATAAAAATTTTGTTTCTGATTGACACTTTTAAATTATACGGTGACCCTTCTAAACCTACGGACTTAAACAAGAGGTTACATGCCTGAATTCATTGTTCTCCTTAAAATTTTGATTGTTTTCACTCTGTATTACTTGTTTGACATCAGTAGTTAGGTGCTTAATTTTTTCCTTCAATTAGCTAAGTAATAAATCTTACTGCTATTATTGCTTCAGGCTGTACCTACTACAAAAGCCAGTGAAAGCAGGGGTAGAGGTGCTTTTGAGTTTGTACTCTGGCAAAAATCAGCTTTTGTCAAAAGCAGATTCAGTTTTTTAGCCTTTTGGTTGGGCTTTTAACTTTTCTGGGCAAAAGCCACAGCCAAAAGCCCAACCACAAACACAGCCTTAAACATGGCAACGGCGGGAAATTGTTTTTTATTCTTTTGACAGACATTTTTTTTTTCTAAGCAAAGGCAGCAAATTGTGATGAGGTTGGCCAACCCTGCCCTACTAGCCAAGATCGATGGGCTTCAGGCCCAAATGAAATCAGGCCATGGGCCTAGGCCCAAACAAAATGAACAAAGATACCGAAACTGTTGTCGTTGCTGACAACAATCTAATAACTTCTCTAAAAAAATGTTATAGCGGTGCCAACTAGGCAACGATACATGTGAGAGTGATAGCGAAGCGCGACGTGAAAACTTAATTCACTTGGCTCTTCAGGAACGTGTGTTGCCACTTGCCAGGTGCAGCCTGCAGGGGGAACCAATAGAAATAGAAGGAACTTTAATGTCAACGAACTGCATGCGATGCGATCAAGTCTGCTGGCTGCAACGACTCTTTGGCTCTGCAAGGTACTACTAGTAGTACTAGGTCGCGTGGTTAGCAATCTGACACGATGGCGATGGTTGTTTTATTTGCTAACCCTGCTGCGACATTCCATTTCATATTTCCATTCTCTGCCTGTCCTGTCCTAGCATTTGTCACGTCCTCTGTTCAGCTAGGTGCAGTAGCAGTAGTATTTTAGGATTAATCCTAAACAACCGCGGCGCATGTCATGCTCATGACTCATGCCATGGGGAATCGGAGATGGAGCAAGAAAAATCGCCGGCGCCGTCGGCGGGCGGCGCAAGTGGAGATGTGGATGGCATAGAAAAATATACAGGGGAGGCGAAGGCGATCGAACATGCGCAGGCGCCAGGCGAGATGTGGGTGGCACGTGAGGGTTGGGCGCGGGGGAGAAGGTTCCAAACGCCATGCGCTCCCGCTGTACACACCCACTACCATGCAAAAAACACAAAACAAAGCACCTCGCTAGCTGCACACACCTCGCACCGCAAGTAGCTTGCTATCGTGACCATGCCATTGTGATGTATATTTATGTGTAAACATATCTATCTATATTCCGCATTCCAGCCTAGCTAGCTATTCATATATATAAATTTGGCTTTGTATATATGTCGATGGCTTCTAATGACGATGTAGTAATACTGCTTCGTTCCTACTTCTATTTAGCAGGAAACATGTACAGCACACAGATCCAAGAGTCGTCTCTAATTTTCGTATTAACTCTTATAATTGGCAGTTAGCTCCCATATGGGCAGTCTGCCCACGTCACCTGAAATTCGTTGATTGGTCCACTTCAGCGCCACATCACTTGCTCGATCTCCCATTGGTCCACATCAGCCACCTCAGCTTGATTCCCTTTACTTGGCCACAATTAGGCCACGTCGCCAAAGAAAAAACTTCCACGTCTTCCACCGATATCTCACCAGGCCCCCCTCCTCTCCGTAAAAAAAAAAAAATACTCTGGTCTTCTCGTCTCTTCCAGCCGCCGTCGTCGTGGGAGGCTGAGGGCCGCCCCGGCGCCACCGCCGCTCCCATAGCCGCCGCCGCCTGTGCCTCCCCTCTCTCGCGTCCCCTCTCTCCTCTCCCTCTCCCGCTGCTCATGCGGGCGGCGTGACGGAGGCTGCGGCGGGAGGGCCTGCGACGGCCATGGCTGCTGCCGTCCTCGACCACGGCAAGGCCGCAACCAGCGGCGCAACCAGGCGGAGAGGACGAGGCGGCGGCGCACCGGCCGGCCAGCAGCGCGGGCGGTGGCCACGGCCATGGTGCCGCACCCTGCCGCCGGTCCGCTCGTGCTCGACAAAACCCTAGCTGTTCCTCGCCGGCTGTGGTGGTGGCTCAGCTCGGCGGCGCGCTGAGATGGTGGCTTGCCCTCTTCTCCTCTTCTGAAGTAGTAGTAATGCCTCCTCCCCGGCCCCTATCCTCTCTCCCTCCATCTTCCTAGCCAGATGACAGTACAGTGCCTTGCTATACAGTGTTTCAGAGAGGATAAATTCAGTTCGTTTGGCTTTGCCTTCTCATATGACATCTATATTTCTATATGTAGTAATATTTGTGCTGATGATCTGCTCAATTAAAATAGATAAGGAGTTTGGAATGTTCTATGTAATTTTGCAATTTTGTTTGTGAGAAATTGATAGCCAAATTTTGATTCCTTCCTTACAATCCATTTATTCTTATGCCTATGACGAAATGATTCATACCCATTTATGATGTACAGTATAAGAAAGTGATGAAGGTCTTGTGAGCGACTTGACATTCTCCCCTAGAATCTGCAGTTGGCTCCCGTGCGGTCATACCGCCCATGTCGCCTGAAATTCGTTGATTGGTCCACTTCGGCGCCACATCACTTGCTCTATCTCCCATTGGTCCACCTCAGCCACCTCAGTTTGATTCCCTTCACTTGGCCATCGTTGGGTGTCTTGATACTCCAAGATCTTCATCACATGATAGATATATATTTCTGAGGCTACTCAATTTTAAAAGGTTTTCTTTTCGTTCTTCTTTACCTATATATGGTCCACTGTGCTGGTCTTTCGGTAACTCATATGGCCTTTTCATTTATCCATTTCTATATTGCGACCCTTTAAGCTTGGTTAGGAAGCAATAGATGGTTACATATTTCCAGTCTCTTTGTTCCATTCGGTATGTACATTGATTGTGAGATGCTATAAAAATTCTAATCATTTATTTATACATTCATGCTACATAAATCAAGAATTCAGGAAAGTATAATAGGCAGTTGCCTGCTTACTTGCTTATTATCATTGCCTGTGAATTCTAATTGGGTCTGGGTAACTGACTAACTGTGATATTGTTGGATGATGAGGGCCTTGTCGACATGATCAACACCTTTGGGTCTCAGGTCAAGCTTGCTTATGACCAAAAATAGGAAATGAACAGGGGTTATTCAAAAAGGTAATTCAGCAGTGCTTCTTTGCAGTTCTAATTTTGTTGCAACATTTGAAAGTCTATTCATGAGTGGTATCGCCTATGCATTTAAGGTATCACACGATGAAAGGGAGCAGTTTGAGGAACAGCATGGATGGAAGATTAAGAAGATGGAAGCTGGAGATCAGTCCCTTGTTCATGACTATAATCCTGAAAAGCTTGAACCATCGCCAGTTTAAGATGTATTTTCTCCCAGGAAACTATAAAGCACATTATATCTGTAGATATGATGTTTGGGAAGGTAAGATATTCATAGGCCTTTCCAGTAAATATTTTAAATTTTTTCTGTTCTGAGTTACTGAGTGCTATTTTTTGTTATGAAAACAAAGAATTTTTTGCTCTTCTTCTAACTTTCAAATTATTAAGGTTAAACATGTTTAGAGCTTTATATTTTATCTAAATTTGATGCATAAAAATAATCATTTCCACAATCAGTGTGATAGTAATATAAAATGTACTTTAATCAATAATATCATGGTTGGTTTTCAGATTTTGTCAATGGGTTAACTACCTCACATGTTCTTTGTTGTCATTGTTTACATTACAGGGCCAGACAACATGGGGATTTGGAAATATTCATGCACTTTGCTTTCAAATGAATGATCTAAAGTTACTTTGTCAGGTATCGTAGATAGCACAGGGCTTCTGCTTTCTTAACTTTGATCTCTGCTTTCTTACCATGCCTCCGATCCTACGAGAGTGTTAGAAGCAAACTAAATTAAGTGCTCTCTCAGTTTTTCCCATTGCAATATCTGAGCAAATTACTCATCACTTAATAAGTTCACTCAGCAACTGCAAACAGAATGGGCGTGCTGTAGGTTTCAGTGCTACCTAAAACACTTCCCTGACTACTTTTTATAACTAATAACTAATATGCTTTAGTGCTCTTTGGTTTGTTTTATTTAGCTTGAGTGACTGCTAATTACCATGCCTCTCTGTTACAACCAAACAAAAATGATAGTGTGATTCCTTGCAGCACTGCTCCATACAAAGTATGATGCTCCCTTAGAATACTGCTGACCCACATGTGTTAGTGCATTTGTTTTTATAAGTAATCGTGTTGCAGTGAAGCTTGATTCCTTCTATAAAACAATGGGGTCGAGTTTATACATGCATTTGGATATTTCAGATAGTCAGTGGTCACCAAAGTGCAGTGCAACTTCCTCTATTAAGTGTCTCGACCAATCAAATTTGCTTAATTTAATTACATTAGGATTCAGACCAAAGCACTACAAGGTCAATTTTTTAGAAGTTCTACATATAGGCACATATATATAGTCATACTTTCACTGTTTTCTTCATGCGTTGCTAATTGTTTCCTCATGCCCTATAGTTTATCCTCATGACAGGACAGAGAAAATTGACTTAACATCACGAACAAGAAAAGAATATTGGAACCATTTTTTACTCATGTATTCAAAAAATATATTTATATCCCAACAGATCATGTTGCCTGGCACAAAGAAGCGTGATTTGAAACTTCCTCAGTTCTAGACACAAATGAATCTCTACATATCTCCATGTAAACAAACCAAGAAAAATCTTAGCAGTACTAACTGTGCTTATTTTACGGCTTTTCCCACAGGTTAAAGGCATAGTTGATAAATATGAGTACCAACCTAAAATGGAACCAACAACTCAGCCTCTGAGGTTCCTATTGGAATGGTATGCATTCTGTTCCATATCGTCTATCCCTTCCTTTTCTAAATCTATTGCCTATGTTTTTTGGTCCATTCAGTTCTATGGTAATGTTGTTTCTGCTTCAGCATACAGGTTGTTAATTAACACTGTTGCTGCCAAACATGTTCATCTTCCTCATTCAATTACAGAAAGTGACAGAAATTGAGCTTTGGAACTTTTAGGCTATCACATGTCTACAGATTTCTTAAATATGGACAGTTTTGTCCTTCAGAGCATGAACATGACTCAAACCATTTCACTATCAATGATTACTTAATTATTTGAATTAAAATAGCAGACAATATCAGATAGAAAAACAACTGTCTTCTAGCCAAATATTGACATAATTAGCCTCAATAAGTGCATAATACACTGTTCATGCAAAGACATTCATGCCATCCAACTCACAGTCACTAAAATTTGGTAGCTAAAGATATGCTTCACCTTTTTGATACTATATGAAAACAACGACAACTGCATATGGTGTCCTTAAATATGAATTTTGGAAAATATATGTTACTCCTTTTTTATTGTGAACTTCCTGTAATTCGTTCACTGGAGTTATGGGATGAATCTGTTGAATTATTTTACCACCCACTTCATAGCAATCGAAGCAAGACATCGATATTTGTTTTGTACACTTCATTATGATGGTCGTCTTGACCTGACTGTAGCTAATAGGCTTCCGGCCATCACTCCATAAGGACAGCCTCTCTATGTTGAGATACCTGTGTACAAAAGTGTTGTCGATCTATCCATTGTTCTGACAGGTATGAAGAATATCCTGGTTTCTGTACTATTCAGATTGATTTATAGGCCAGCCAATGCTCATTGCTGATGTTGTGTCCACTATTCAGTTCCATTGTGAAACCTTTTTTGTGCCAATATTTTAGTGCCAAATTAGCACCCAATTGGCTAAAGTAATTCCACGTGAATGAAGAGTATACTATGTAAATTTTACCCATATGAACGATTTCAAATTTGTAATGGAAAAAAAATGTTTCTATAATTTTCTCAAAATATACTACTACATCGATTATGTTCACTGAAAAAGTTGTTTTTTCAGGGCATCAGCTGAGAAGGCCATAAGGGTGCTAGATAGAAGCCGGCTTGGGAGTCAGACTAGAGGTCACATTCCCTTTGTTTGATTTTTGTTGTAGCCCCAATAAAGCCAAACCAATTTAGTGGTAGCTATTATGGATATCCAAGGATATGATCCATATGGTTGCTCGCCCCCCTCAAAATCCTACCACATAGGCCTACAAAGCAATACCCAAGGTATCAAAGTTACCAGCAGCAGCCAGCATAGCAGCCCCCATCATAAACAGGTAAGCATGTTTCTCAAGGCCCTACCACAACGTTTGTTAATTAGTACATGCAATTGTTTGCCACTAAGATGTCTTGTTTCTCAGTTTGCAGTAGGAGCAATGATGGTCCGAGAGGGTCGTTTGCAAACTGTTCGCAATGTAGTTAGGGCAACTTCTTTGGTGCATCAGCATGACAATCTCTTTACTTTCACACTGCTATATATATATGTTCCATGAAGTATGTTGTGGCACCGCATGTACTGTATGCCTATGCTTCAACATTACCTGATGAAAACCACATGTAATATATTCTTATTTGTTATCAGAACAATTACAACAAATATTTATGTGGTGCTTGATCTCTACCTATATATTTAAATGTATATATTTGCCTATTACTTTTAATTAGCTTCACATAGAATTTTAATGTGTGACACCTATATTGTTTACCACACGCGCGCAGGGGTGCGCGCTTTCTACTAGTCTCTGTCATACGTACGTTACCATGCCATCCATCATCCATCGAGTGATGATCCATCCACACGGACAACGTAGCGGGAGGTTCTTGGGTGAAAGTCCCGGCCCCGAAAAAAAAGTGGTAGCCGTACGTGTGTGTCCACACAGTCCAGTCCAAGGGAACACGGCCAGCACGCAGGTGGATGCGATGGGGCAGCGGCTAGCCGGGGCGAATGGGAACTCCTCCGTCCGTCGGCTAGCTCGGGACGAATGGGATCTCCGTCCGTCGTCGTCAGACTCGTCATCGCGGGCGCGCGGCGCGGCGGCCGCCTAGAAGTAGCTAACCTCTCCCACCAGGCCACCACCTCCGCGATGCTCCTAACTAACGCGGATCCAGATTGGGTGACTTTATAGAGTAAAGATTCGATGTAACTTTGGTGCAATCTCTGCCCTTCATCTAGCATCTGATGGCTACAATGATTTTGCAAACTAGTACTCGCTTTTTACCATGGAAATTTGCGGAGCCGAGCAAGACGCGGGAACGGCGCCACAACTCCCGCCCAATCGCTCGGCGCCGCCCTTCCTCTTCCGCCGCGTCGAGTTCCTCGCTGCCGCGACGCGCCGCTTCCTTGTTGTTTCCGTGCTGCTGTGCCGTCTTCCTCGCTACTGCGCCGTTCCTCAGGTGTTTGGCCGAGCCGCGCCGCCCTCCGCGCCTCCCTGGGGAGGTGGAGGCCGCGCCGGCCGAGAGAACACAAGACAGGACAGAGTGCCGCCAGCTGTGGAAGAGCTCTCCCTCTGCGCTGGCCGCAAGCTCGCCATGCCGGCCGCCATCCGCCATGGGGACGCGCGCTTGCCGTGTCCACGAGACCACGACGGTAGCTGCTCGTCGTGTCGCCCTCCGCGACGGCCTCACGCGCTCGCTGCATGTCGTGCTCGCGATGGCCGCCCACTCTCCGTGCCCTGTGCCACGCCGGCCGGCCGCTCGCCACGCTGGCCCACGCGCTGGCCGTGAACGCACACAACATTGGCCACGACGCACCGCGGCGTGCCAGGCCGCCAGCATGCACTTCGCCTCTGGGCCGCCGTGTGGATAGTTGATGGCAAGCTTGGTGATGAACATGGTGCCGTTGTCGTGGGCGTCGAAGTAGCAGAAAGCATGGCGCAGCCGCGCAGGTCCTCGAGGTCGGCTGCGTCGCCCGAGATGGTGGCATTGGGCGCGAACTCGTCCAGGCTGATGAGCCGCCGCCGGCGCCGCGTTTTGCACAAGTGCCCGCGTCTAAATTCTAACAGTAACATGTCGCCATGCTGTACCTCCGCCGCGTCGGCCTCGCTGTGCTCCCTGCCTCCTCCGCGCCACGCCACGCCTAAAGCACGGCCGAATGTTTGCAGAGAGCCGCAGCAGCATGTTGTCCACATTCAGCAACCCCAGAAAGTCGCGTCCGATGGCAGACTAGCAGAGCTCTGCGCCCGGCGGTTGCATCCCCGCCCGGCCGCTGCTCGCTACGAGAAAAGCCCCCGTGTTGCAAGCTTTTGCTTTGAATGCATGCTGAGTCGTTGGATAGGGAATGGAGGGTGGAGATCTCAGGAAAGTTACAATGTAACTTTGCTCTGTAAAGTCACCCAATCTGAATCCGGCCCATGTGCCGCTGGCCTCGCGCGGACGCCAGTGCCGGAGGGCCAACTAGCTAGCGCCAGGGGCAGGGCCACCCGGTTCGCACTAGCAGGAGCACCACCCCGGATGGTGGGCCCGCGCCCATGAGCCATGTACGCTGCATGTCTCGCTGTGCGTGGGGCCAGCTGAATTGTATGCATCCATCCATCCTCGATCGGCCCGGCCGGACCCTGTTGCAACCGCGCGCATCGTTATCTGTCGTCGTGTCTCCGATCGATCCCTCTCTCTCTTGGCGTTTACTGGTCTCGAACCCAGGCCACTGTAAGTTTGTAACCGATGCGATCGCATCATCGATCAGCAGACGCTTGGTCGACTCGTCACGGATCAAAGGCTGGCACGAGCCCACGGAGGCAATGACGTACGTGCACCGACCGGCCGATCGATGGATCCGATCCGATCTGAAGCCTCAGCATCCAATCCACATGCGTGCGACGGCGCGCGGTGCACGGTGTACATGTCACTCTCAGCCCTCTGCGCCCGAATTTTTCGAACGTGGGAGTTGATGAACCGCTAACGCAAGCCACAACGCAGACAGCATTTTCATCCATATGGAATCGATTCCTGACCAGAGTGGGCGGATCCATCGTCTATCAGCGTAGCCATCTGTCGGCGTCACCTACACAGCTACACGGCACATGAAACGTTCAAAGCTCCCCGTACTGGTGCACGTACGCTGCTAGCTACTGCTAGCTCACGCTCAGCTGTACCAACTACATGTGTACGTACGCGTGTACGCGCAAGACTGCCAAATGTGTGAGCTCGTCGGTCAGACTGGAGAGGTCCTATATTTTCCAAGAAACCTCTTTGAAGAGGGCAACGATGGCTTCCTATACAATCCATATCACTTACCAAAACATTAATCTGATTTATAAAGGAAATTATGTACCCCTCTGTTTCAAATTGTAAGATGTTTTCTTTTCTAGGTAGAAAAAACAATGTAGGTAAAAATATTATGTCTAAATACATAGTAAAAGCAATGTAGGTAGGAAAAACCAAAATGACTGACAATTTAGTAGATCGTAGGGTGTAAAACATGACAACTGCAATACTATTTTTTAAGGGAAAATCATTACACCACTATTGTCGAGCCTTGCACAGTACAACAGTAACTAATAGCTCCAATCCCCATGGTGAACACCATTACACTAAACAGCCGACACCTACACATGAAACTTACAACACCCCAACTAGGAAGAAGAGCGCAACACCTCGTGTCAGTGCAAGCTTAGACCATGAGTGTCGTGCATTTCAGCACAGCTAGTGGCACTCAGGAAGTGTGGCGTCATCAAACAACCCACACTTGTTTGCACCCCTCTTATGCACGCGAAATTTCATATAGATTTTTTTTTAGATGTTCTCCCACTGAAAATTTATGGGTTAATTAGGACTTGCTCCCCTCATATATAGGTATTTCATCCGTTTCAAATTATAAGTCGCTTTGACTTTTTTAGTACATTCATGCTGCTATGCATCTACATATATAATAATATATATGTCTAGATACATAGTAAAATGGATGAAAAAATCAAAACGAATTATAATCTAGAATGAATGGAGTACTTAATTATAGCTTCTAGCTCCACCTCTGCTTGTTGTTTATCGGGCACGCAACATCCGAACTTCAAATGACTGAATAATGGTGTGCATGGACCAAAATTGGAATTGAATATAATGGCTCCCTGTTTTTCCAATAATTTTTTTTTGAGCAAACGTTTTTCCAATAAATGCGTAGCTATGAAAAGGGTTCAACTAGATAGAGGTGATGCCCCTGAATCCATTATTTCCCCAAGGGTTGCATGCACTTGACTTTCCAAACATCTCTTGCTACTTTAAAGTTCTCTCAGATGCATGTAAAGCACGCATAATTGCGCTACTGCCGCCTATATGATGGAGTGAGATACGCTACTACTCATTTCTTCCTCAAGTTGGAATCATGTCATGTGTACACTGTCATTGGGCCATCATCAATGCAGCTTTCCGATGAAAACATCTGTAATTATTAGATTCTTGTCAACATGTACGTAGACACATTTTGAGCAATGCATTGAGAGTCGACGCTTTTTGTGTTTTCCTAGTGCCAACCATCCCTTGTCATTCTACACTCCCTCATACCTTCGATCCCTTTGCGATCATTAACCAACAGCACAGGCTTCTACTTATCCTTTTGTTATTGTGTACGTTGGGCATTGCATGGGTAGAGGATCATTCAGTAAGGATAAAGCAATGAAAAGGACATCGGAAAGATAAGAAAAAGTTGCATCAAGAAAATATGTAGGTTCTACATAAAGAAGATAAAGGAACAGTATAGAATCTAGCAAGGATCCTAGTCATTTTGAGGGTTAGCCTTTGAAGTTAGTTACTTATTTGCCCTTGAGCCAGCTGCCCACTAGCATTTTCTCAAATAAGGCCCCGTTTGGCACGGCTTCTCCAGCGGGTTCAGGAGCCATTTGGAGCCGTTTTCTGCCAAACGGGGTAAAATGAAACGGATCCACTGAGGAATCCCCTAAAAACGTGCTCTCACATAGCTTTTGGGTAGGAAGGAGTAAAAAATAGTAGCTTCTCCCGGCTTCACCTCATCCTATATGGCATTCTGTGAGAGCATATTTTAAGAAACTCTATATATGGAGTTGTTTTGCCAAACGGTTTACCAAAAATGGATCCGGCTCCACAGGTAAAGTTGTTCCTGGAGCTGAAGCCCGCAAACAATGGCTTCATAGGTGAAGTGGAGCCCTGCCAAACGGGGCCTAAGTTGAAAAACCCTTGGGTTTGTTTTTTCCTCCAAAACACAAAAGCATTAAGAGTATGCTATACTTCATTTCTGAATTGTACTTCACTTTAGTCTCATCCTAAGTCAAATTTCTTTAATTTTAAATAATTTTCTAGAACAATTGTATTGACGTACATTCTACAGGTTCAAGCAAACACGCTATATATAACATGCCATGTCACAGAAATTTCTTTAATTTAATATTGACTTTTTTCCTATAAACATGGTTACAATTAGAGACATTTGATTTAGAGGAAAATAGAATGATCTATCATTTTGAACATACAAACTATGTTTTCTTCTTGTAAATTCATATCAACTTTCTACCATTTTCCTATAGCAAAAGTGATTGTCGTCTTAAGGGACCCCTAGAATTTATTTTGTTTCTCTATAGAAAAGTTTTTTTTTTATATAGTCTCAGTTTTTCTTTTCTTTCTATAACAACCACCACCCCTGCTATAGTTGCATTGCATTTCCTCGCCACTCCCTCCCTCTCTCAGCTAGCCCTCTCTCTCTCTCTCTCTCTCTCTCTCTCTCTCTCTCTCTCTCTCTCTCTCTCTCAAATACTGCCCACCCATGCGCCTTGTCCTCCTCGTTTGATGAGGCCAATGGCCAGCAATGGCATGGCGTCCTCACCCTCTCCCTTCTTCCCTCCAAACTTCCTCCTCCAAATGCAGCAGACACCCTCCGATCATGACCCCCAAGAACAGCAGCACCACCATCACCACCACCACCACCATGCTGAGCACCACCACATCCCTGCAGCTCCTCCCCTTCATCCCCACCACAACCCCTTCCTGCCCTCCTCTCAATGCCCCTCCCTCCAAGACTTCCGAGGTCACGCGCAGATCGATCACTCCACCAACTAATCCGATCGATCCATCCATCCGCTGGTCCTGACTGTGGTTGGTTGATGCAGGTATGGCGCCATTGCTGGGGAAGCGCCCGATGTACGGCGGCACGGACGTCGTAGCCGGAGGAGCCGGCGACGAGGCGAACGGCTGTGGCGGCGGCGGCGCGAACGAGGACGAGCTGTCGGACGACGGGTCCCAGGCCGGCGAGAAGAAGCGGCGGCTGAACGTGGAGCAGGTGCGGACGCTGGAGAAGAACTTCGAGCTCGGGAACAAGCTGGAGCCGGAGCGGAAGCTGCAGCTGGCGCGTGCGCTGGGCCTGCAGCCGCGGCAGGTGGCCATCTGGTTCCAGAACCGGCGCGCGCGCTGGAAGACGAAGCAGCTGGAGAAGGACTACGACGCGCTCAAGCGCCAGCTCGACGCCGTCAAGGCCGACAACGACGCACTTCTCTCCCACAACAAGAAGCTCCAGGCCGAGGTCTGTCGTTCACCGTGCAATACAACCAATTCGATCACCGCCTTATCTCTTTGCTGCGCCTGATCGATCCTTCCTCGCCGGCGCCGGCGAGGCGGCGAGCTGCTCGCGTCGCGGTGGTCATCCCGGATCTAGCTAGGCTAGCCGCGTGCCTGCGTTTTTCTGCGTGCGTGAACTGTGATCCGCATCGCGATGTTGATCCGCATCGCGTTTTTCTGCTGGTTTCACAGCTCAATGATTGGTGGGTGACGGCTCAGCTTAGCCGCACAGGCACAGCGCAGCTGGGATCCATGTGGGTTTCAGTGCACGCAGCAGAAAAAGGTCGTTGTGGTTGCGTCGCCCCCCGCGCAGCTGCCTTTTCACCTGCCTTTGCCTGGCCTGCGCGCGTAGCACACGTAGTACTGCCACCGCCTGGCCCTGCCCTACCCTTCCCTGCCTGCCTTTGTGGAATCTTGCTGCTGCAACTGCAAAAGGCAGAGAGAGAAGAGAGTGGCTTTTGGAAAGGTCCTCCGTCAGCAACAGAATATGCAGGCAGACGAGCTGCGTCGAGTCTGCGGCTGGCAGACGCAGTCAATGGCTTCATCATCGCCGGTCCATCTTTCTCTGGGCCTCGTCGCAGAGCGTACTTTTTTTTTTTTTTAGAAGTCGCAGAGCGTACTACTACCATGCATGTGTGTGCGCCTCAAAGCTTTTAAGCTTTTTCCGTCGGATTTGCACTGCAAATGACGTGCGCACTGTAGCCTGTTGCACAGCTTTTGGCACAATCAGTCCTCGTATGATTATTATGATTGGGATCCGAGTGCTTGCAAATGTACTAACGTACAACTGCCTGTTTTTTTATCCGACGACGCTACGGTACTCAGTTGGGACCGTGCCGTGCAGTGGTACCAAGAATCTCGCACCAAGCCTGTACCAGCATCTAGTAGAGTGTCTCCGAGCTACTAGGTTGAACCAGTAGTGTTCTCTGATTAGATCGACGACGATCGTCTCTCTGGAACTTGACATCAACAGATGCCCATTACATTGCTGCATTGCGGTTGGGTTATACCATGAACATCGATCTTTATATACTAACATCCATCAACTGATCGATTCTTGGCGATACGTATATACCGCAGATACTGGCGCTGAAGGGCGGCGGCAGGGAGGCAGGGTCGTCGGAGCTGATCAACCTCAACAAGGAGACGGAGGCGTCCTGCAGCAACCGCAGCGAGAACAGCTCCGAGATCAACCTCGACATCTCGCGCACGCCGGCGTCCGAAGGCCCCATGGACCCTCCGCAGCCGACGCACCAGCACCACCACGGCGGTGGCGGCGGCATGATCCCTTTCTACCCTTCCGTCGTCGGCGGCCGTCCTACTGCTGCCGCTGGTGGCGTGGACATCGACCAGCTCCTACACACCTCCGGCCCCAAGCTGGAGCCGCAAGTCAACGGCGGCGGCGTCCAGGCCCCGGAAACCGCCAGCTTCGGCAACCTCCTGTGCGGCGTCGACGAGCCGCCGCCGTTCTGGCCGTGGGCCGACCACCAGCACTTCCATTGATCGTCTCCTCGTCTCCACTACAAAAAATAACAATTCGGAATGCATATTGCGATGGCGATCAACGATCTAGTGAGACGAAGTAGTTGAGGAATAATTCATCAGTTTGGATTCAAGGCGAGTGCGAAGCAAGGGAGGGAGAGAAAGGAAGGTTGTGCATGATCTGATCGATCGACGAGGTCTTCGAGATTATTATGGGATTATATTTGGAAAATGGAGTAGTTGTCACGGTGGGGAGGGGGAATAAGCGGAGAGAGGGTGTAATTTAAGTAGGTAGATTTTGGTTTGAGTTTTGATAGTATGTTTATTTATTTATTGCGTCTCTCTCCATTTTTCGTCTTTGTGTTTTTCTTTTCTTTTTTTGGTTGACACATATATAAATTTGTGAAGCGTGTCGTAAGTTGTATAGGTGCATGGTATTTTCCAAATTTGCCTGGATCAAGAGCAGTAGACCAGTACATTTTCTGTGTCTCGTGTTAGTTAGTTTGTTGTTTTTGCATGAGCAAGCATTGTATTACTTTATTCATTTCTCTAAAAAGAATTGAGTGTGTGGCCGTTGTTCTTCGGCATGTGACCAGCAGTGATGCAGTTGCAGACAATGTTTCTGAACATATTGAGATGATGTTCTAAAATATAAAGGCGGAGCTAGCGTATGCTATGCAAACCGGCCAGGTATGCAAACTATGCAAACTCCAATCAAGACCACATCTTTCTAATCCGATGGCTTCAAATGAAGGTGGAACATTTAAACACTTAAACCCTCCCACTAATCCCATCTAATCTTTTTTTTTCAAATCACACCAGCGCCCGTCCGCTCCGTTTCACTCCGTCGCGAGTCGCCCCGTTTCGTCGCGGGGATCCCTTCGTCGCGAGGATCAGAGACGGTCGCCCCAGTTTCATTGCGAGGGTCGATCGACGGCCGCCCCCGTTTCGTCGCCGCGAGGATCGGAGAACTGTTGCGCCCGGTCACTTCGCGATCTCCCGACGGACGCCTGACCCCTCGAGATGGACAGCCGCCGCCCACCCTCCATGGTACTGTGTGCAATCAGTTCTGATCCTCTTGTGTTGGGCGTACATGCATGGTTTCATGGCTTCCAGACGGTCCTAGTGTATTGAGCTGCCTGCCAGACGTTCGTTCGTCTCCATGATCCATGGCAGCGGGGGATCGTGTGCTGGGCGGGCGATCTCTCTCCCTGCGTGGAGATCGCGACGAGTCCGAGGAGTGGCGCTCGGTGGAGATTGCGACGTACGATCGCGACTCAATTTGTGCCTGCGACGGGGCAGCGGCGGGCCTTGCGTCGATCGGGAGTCGGGGGGCGGCGCGACGTAACGGCAGTAGCGTACGTAATGGACGGACAGACGGTGGGCTGCTGGGGGTTTTGGAAAAAAGATTAGATGGGACTGGTGGGAGGATTTAAGTGCTTAAATGTTCTACCTTCATATGAAGCCATCGGATTAGAAAGATGTGGTATTGATTAGAGTTTGCGTAGTTTGCATAGCATACGCTCCCATATAAAGGATCATCAGAGTTTACTGAGCTTTTTTATGACTTACTGAGGTTATTAGTATATACAACCAATGTACTGCATTTTCATGTGTAATGAACACATTGACCAGGAACATTCGATCCGTCTACTGTCACTCTAACGAACTCATGGTTAAATAAGCATTACACAATACACATCATGCTGACATGCTGACACATGCCATCTTAGTACACTGTATTACGGTGCAATTAAGGACACTTAATAAAAGGGGACACAAAAGCATGGGCAACAGCAAACACACCGGGACAGCTATCTATGTTCCCTTGGGGTCCTCCTTTCTCCCCTTCCCCTCAGAGGTTGCTCACCAACCACTAGTATATACTACAGCAAAGCCAACTTGTTTTTTCACAGAGAGCCCAATCAATCTTGTCACATCTACTAGGCACAACACACATGTGTAGTAACAACTACTGTATCTATCTCTCTTATTAAACATGAGCAACATAGTATATACTAGAAATGTTCGCGGCGTTGCCGCTTATGGCCATTAGGACCTGTGATATTTTTGCACTGCAAATGTATATCAACCGCAGATTTATCATTTTGTTGTCTATATGTTTTGATGGTGTTATGTAAGTAATATTTTTTTTAGTTGTTGAAATAGAGCTATCAGTTTTTTTGAAAAAGTAGGGGTAAAAGTATTTATTAAGGAGGGATGAGTTTAAGTAGCCGAAAGGTTAATGTAATTATGAAACGAGGACAATTCGGACTTGAAACATGAAGAGTTCTAAACAGTTGGATTTTCTATTTTTTTGTTTTTTTTATTTGTTGTTCATATTTGCCATTTAAAACATAGGTAAAAATATACAATTAAAACTTTGTGCTAAAATATGTTATATTTTCTATGCGTATCATACATTTAGTCATAATGATTCTGAAACAAATTGATTTTATATTTTATGATTTTTCTGTGTTTTACTATGCAATTTTGAAGATTCAAACAATTCGAACTTGAAACATGAAGAGTTCTAAACAGTTGGATTTTCTATTTTTTGTTTTTTTATTTGTTGTTCATATTTGCCACTTAAAACATAGGTAAAAATATACAATTAAAACTTTGTGCTAAAATATGTTATATTTTTTATGCGTATCATAGATTTAGTCATAATGATTCTGAAACAAATTGATTTTATATTTTACGATTTTTCTGTGTTTTACTATGCAATTTTTAAGATTTAATAAATTTATTCATAAAAGGAAAAAATAATAGATGTTTTTTTTTTAGAATTTTTTGGGTTTAGTAACTACGTAATTCGAGTTAAGATGGATGAGATATAAATTTCGTTAGTTTATCAACGAAACATGAATGAGATGAGTTTAATAATTATTTTAGATTTTTCGGATGATGAAGAAGGGGTGGAAAATATTTGGATAGGCTCTAAAGTGGTTTTAGTTCATATAGGAATTTTTTTTTTGAAGAAAAAAGGGCTTATTTTTAATCTTCTGCGTACATTGTTTGTGTGCGCGTAACAATTTTTTTGAAGAACAGTGCGTGAACAGTGCATGCGAAAGCGACCCGCTGAGTGGTTTGAGCTGTGTGCACGTAGCAATTTCATGATGAACAGTACGTGAACAGTACATATGAAAGCGACCCGCGGAGTGTTTTGAGCCGTCCGTTCGAGATCCAATGGCCACGGATTTGCAGGCGACGTGGCCATCTTCTCTGGCCAGAGAACGTTGCACGTTTCGTATTGTAAAGATACTACTGTATTATTGCAGATACCTAGCTAGCACAGGCTCTAGCATTATTTCACCTGATTAATAAATAGTGAAAAAGAATATTTATGACCGGGCTGCATGCGTTAGTTTCTATTCTACCTGCTGCTGCAGGTTGGACCTCATCTCATGCGTCGTACCCGTACGTCATGCATTGGCTCATTTGCTGGCAGCTACAGTTTGTCTTTTTTTTTCGCGAGCTGGCAGCTACAGTTTGTCCGAGTCGGGCTTCGCTAGATTGCCTTAAGACTTGCCTGCGACTGGAGCCTGAAGGAAATGATTGGTGGCATGGGCATTGCAAGGGCACAAATTAACGAATCAACTCAAGTAAAAATGCAAGGTGTTATCTGCAAATTCACCCACACTTTCTTCTCGCGCGAGCGCAAAAATGTACGGTCGTGATTCTTCAATTCTAAGGTTGCATTAAAGGTTTAATAAAGCAATAGTAAAATTTTGCAATTGCCGGAATGTGTAAATAAGAGTCCAAGTTACCGTAGTGTTCCTCTTTTATTACCAAAACATTGCTGATTTCAACTATGTTCTTTTAGTGATAGACAATGTGTCCATCGATAATAAAAAATATGATGATTTTTTCCACTCTAATATCTATCAGCTCAGGTTTATTTTTTTGAATATCAGCCTAGTTTTTCGAACACACGCATTGACACGGAGTTTGCTCGTGTATATTTACGGGGCCGTCATGTAGGGAGTACAATCTCAAAGAAAAGAAAAAGCATGTGCACATGACATGGTCAATTCTCGTTGGGGGCTTTCAGTGCATTGGAGGACTGGCAAACAGTGATAACAAGAAAATATTTTTTGAAGTGAGCGTAGTATTGGCGTTAAGTGTAGGTCACGTCATGGTCAGGTCCACAACTCGTGGAACAATCCCTTGTGGGTGTGGATCAGCATCAGCAGCCGTGCGTGGGGCCGTTCGCTACAGGCACAAGAAAGGGAGCGACTTAACAGCGAACGTTTATGAGTAACGTACCTGGCGAACGATCCGACAGTAGTCTGGTTTCCACTTTAGGAAATAAAGAAATCTCACTACTTTCTTTATTTGGTAAAAAACAGTAATTAAGTATGGAAAGGTACTATTCCTATTTCTATTTTCATGTGGACTGTGTGTTATATTCTCTTTTTTTCTCTTTCACTTTTTCTTTTTACACGCTTTGATCTTACGCACAAAATTTTAATTTTAATTTTTTACAGATGTAAATTAAAGTCTGAAACTTAAACAGTTGTACCTTAAAAGGCCAAAACTTAACAGCTATAAGTTAAAGGCCAAACTTAACAACTATAAATTAAAGACCAAAATTAACAGTTATAAGTTAAAACATTCTTTAGCCATAAAATTTACATTTATCTTTACGTTTTTTAGAAGTTATTTTTTTCTCTTTTAACAAACATAAAATCATTTGAGATAGGAATAGAAATAAAAAGGACGAAGGAGCAAATAAAAGTAACTTTTACATCCTACAATATAGCATAAATACCATAATGTAATCAAAACTTGTAAAGATCAATGGATACATAAATAACTTTGATAAAATTCAGCAACTATGATAATTTAAAGGATCTCTATAACCAAAACATTTGAACATACATTTGTCTTCAATTGGGAGATCTGCAAAATATTCAGAACATTAGAATTTATGATGCAAAGTTAGAAATCAAACTAAATTGTACATAACTTATAATTTTAAGTTAGTAGTCAACTTAGTCGACATAACTTAAAAATCTAACTTAGAACGCATAACTTACGTGACCTAAAACGTTGCAAAGTTAGAAATCTAACTTATACATATAACTTACATGATCTCACACGTTGTAAAGTTAAAAATCTAACTTATACACCTAACTTATCACGTCAAAACACATGCAAAATTAGAAAATCTAACTTATACGCATAATTTTTACCATTAACTTAGATACGAGAACATAGAAAGAAAACTATAGATAATATGTGCAGTATAGGAAAAAGGTGAAAAAAAAGTTTCTTCGAAACATATTCAAGTGGGATCTAGTTTTATTCGTCTCATCGCGTAGAACACACCCGTGCAAACGAAATTGCAATTAGATACACAGTTTTGAAATTATAGTATTTTGAAAATAAATGTTCACTTTTTTCAGTCTTTTACATCAGTGCTGACATCATCCTATGGGAAGCGTTGTACGGCTGACACACCACGTGCGGACTGGATCGTTCGCTAGAAAAGAAAGCAGTGAACGACTGTCAAAGAGGATTCCGGCGCAACGAACCAAAGGACGTGTCTGGACCCGTACCTCTCTGCTGAACTGGGTCCGCCTGGTCCGCAGAGACCATGCACGCTTTTAGTTTTCACACCGTCACAAACTGCAAGTACAGGCACAGAAGGTCTTTAACCTTTCTCCACCTTTCTTTATTTACAGATAGATGCATATGCATGGCCATTTAGCAAACAATTTACTTTTGGCGAAAGGTTTGGTCACGTATATCATGGTAGATTATGAGCTACTCCCTCGATCCATAATTTGATGTGGTAGAAGAGTCTTATAAAAAATATATGGAGGGAGTAGTACAGTCTATATAAAGGTTTTCAAGTAATTTGGTGTGGTGAATTGTCTTACTACGATCCTTGGGAGGTATCAACAGGCACACATTAAGCTATAATAACTAGAATGATGTCAAATTCTAATACCTAGATTCTTTCGTTCCAGAAAAGAAAGCAATTCTAAAATGGTATCAAATCAAACCTTTTTAATTCTAACCAAATTTACAAAAAAAAAATTATGATGCCGCATACTAAGTATTTGTCATATAAAATAGAGTATTTGCATATTGCATTGCATAAATTAAATCATATTAAAAATATTTTTTATAAATTCGGTCAAATTTTTTAAGTAGCACTCAACTATACAAAAAGTTTAGACACAAAATTTAGTATCAAATAATAGAGGTATTCCCTTGAGATAAATTTAAGTCACAACAGTTGCTTTATAGCGTATCACTGAGAATTGAAGGCGACTCGTAAAAGGCTGCAGCCATGCATGACACACTGACACCTTTTTTTTTTTGCGAGGATCCATAAACACCTTCAATGGTACCGAACATCCCCAATTGTGTGATACTACTTCCGTACAGTGAAAATGACCTGCACTCTGTAGTAGGGCCATTCGAAACCTCAAATAATAATCTTGACTGGACCATCTCCAAAGAATCCTTGTCGTTTTTTAAATCTGCACCAGAACAAACTTCAGTCAATCCAATAATTTTTCAGCAAGTTCAGAATCATTGAGAAAAATTCATAGCCGTATATATATAGTCTTGTAACTGTACGAGTGTACGTCCAGTTCAGTTGTAAACCAGGTAGAACTTAATTTAAGAGCACCATGCATGATTTAATTTAATTTATGCAGGGCGAAACCCCTTCTAAACTATAATTTACATGGACCTCCTGAGGACACGACGTCCTGTAATTTATTATTTTTTTTCTTACGTCTGAAAATTGTTGGTTGTAGGCTCGTAGCTAGTGCAATATATACTGTACTCAGTACATGTAATACTTGTTACATCACGGCACAGCGAGGAAGAGGAAAACAGAAAAAAAGACAGGAAAGGATAGGAGAGGAGCAGGTAGGGTCTCCAGTCGCCAGATGCCATGCGTACGAGATGCTCTGCTCACGGTGACCCGGTCCCGGCGGTGGATGTGGACGGGGCTCGCTCATCACTGATCAGCAAGCTGGTGGCAGGAGTATATTGGTACGTGACTAATACGTGTACTGTTACAATATAAGGCAATTTCTATGTCAATTTAATTCCATAAATTAACAAAATGATGATGACATTTATATAATTATAAATAAAGATCATAGCATCAATCATGTTCACAAGAACATGAACCATGTGTTTAATAATCATGTAAAGCATATCATAATCAAAGACATATACACATGACATATATTGCATAGCATCAAGATTAAACATGTATATCATGGCTAAAACAGTGCATAAGAAACATCTCGACAGCCTACTTTGGAACATGCACGAGAACAACCGACGAAACAATTTAACATAACTACTGAAACGAGATAGATAAAACATATAACCGATGACGAAGAACAGAGACAATATAAAAGCTGAAACGATGTTCCGAATCTAGTGACACATATCGATAACACATACTGAAACATCGCATGACAGCTATTGAAATAGTCATGATCGAAACGCGAAAACTAAAGAGGAGATGAACAGTCCATACCCCTTCGCTCCCGAAGTCCGTCCATCTTCTAACGCCATGATGAAGACTTGCGTAGCCGATCTCTCCGGATGTAGAGGAAGAAGACGAACTCGCCGATCTCTTCTCCGGACGTAGAGGAAGAAGACGAACGTGAAGAACAAAGAACAATGGAGGTTGGGCGATCGCGAAGACGCTCCCCAAAAACCTAATTGCCGACCCCCGTGCAAGGTCTCAATCGGCGGAGGCTCCGGAGGCACTCGCCCTCTCGCTTCACCGTGCGCGCGGATCAACGAGATGGGAACTCTCTCGTTGCCGCGAGGATTGCGGTTCGGTTGTATGTTCTCTATTTTGGAGGAAGAGGGCGGCGCCCTTATATAGCCGGCCAGGAAGAGGAAGAGGGAGAGGTTGCGCAGGAGCTGAAGGGTTCGACGGAAGGCGAAGAGTTTAACTGAGTTGAAACTCCCGTATGTGAGTGCTAAAAAGTTAACACGTCACGTCACGTCCGTCTGCTCGCTCGCCGCCTGCCTGCCTGCCTGCCTGCCTGCCTGCCTGCCTGCCTCGCCACGCCACGCCCACGCCCACGCCCACGCCCACGCCCACGCCCACGCCCACGGCCGGCCCGGCCGGCGGCGGCGGCGGCGGCGCGCGCGCGCGTGTGTGGCACACCTTGGTCCTTTTCCTTGCTTCTCAAATTAAGTGGAATAATTCTCACAATATAAGTCAAGTCAAGGACCGTTGGTCTTCCAATCTGGTACAATTAATATTCTCCTCAATTACACACCATAGAGTTTATTTGATTTATTAAATCTAAAATGGGCCTAGCCCATAATAAATCCAACAATCCCCACCAAACTCTAGGGTTTGTAAAAGTAAAGCATCGTAACCACGCTCTTTGATATACCGGTGTTTCGGTGGAGACTGTTAAGTTGAACATCCACCTAGAGCAAGAGTTTCACCCATTCACAACCGAACAATGGACTATGCCTTGAATTGACAGTTTGTGCGAGATGAGATTCACTCAAGTCCTTTACCGATACTTGGGCAGCTAAAGACATTCCCGTTTTGAAGCATATAAGTCACACTTCGTGCCTTTCATGAGTATTTAGGGATTACCCAAGTCCCATAGACTGTGACCGACCAGCATCGACTCATATAGGTGTACTACTCAAAAGATGTTCTCGAGGACAACATCTCACCTCAATAGACTCTTGGAATACATTAAGGTAAATATACCATCCTGCCTTACAGATAGGAAAGATGTGCATCAGAAATGAGTCAAGAAGGGATCTTTCCTCTCGATCTACTACTAGCTTGTTTCACCACTCCAATTCACGGGATCTCCGATCACAAGGAGTAGGTTACCACTAAAGTAGACCTCATGTGGGTCTCATACCCATTTCTCTCGATGCACTTTCTATCACATTGCGTGATTGCACCCTTAGTAAACCGATCCGCGCATTATTCGACGTATGGACATAATCCAACGTTATAACTCCGGAGTTTTTCAGCTTTTCGACGATTTTAATCTCCTCTTTACATGCCTTGTGGACTTCATGTTACTCCTTGAACTGTTTACCTTTGTAATAACAAAATCTGGTTATCACAGTTCATGGAAATAGCCGGTATTGGTTTCTCAACTACCGGTAAATCCATTAGGAGATCACGTAACCACTCGGCCTCGGCCCAGCGGTGTCTAATGCCGCGAGTTCCCGCTTCCATTGTAGACTTCGTTAAGATAGTCTCGCTTGCAAGACTTCCAGAAAACAGCGCCACCTCCAAGCAAGAACACATATCCGCTTGTGGCATGAAGCTCATCAGCATCGAGATCCAGTTGGCATCACAATAGCCTTCTAGCACTGGGGGAACCCGGTATAATGAATACCATAAGTCATAGTACCCTTCGGGTAGCGCAACACTCTCTCTAGAGCACGCCAATGATCATCTCCGGGTTTGAAACAAACCGACTCGGCTTGCACACAAGATAAGAGATGTCGGGCCTAGTTGCACTTGCCAAGTACATCAAAGAGCCAATGATCTCGGAGTATGTTAATTGATCCCTTGCAATTCTTCTATTCTTTCTCGAATCATGCTAGGGTCATAAGGTGTGGGAGCGGGATCACGCCCACGAAACCAAAGCGACTCAACACCTTTTCCACATAGTGAGATTGTAACAAAGTTACCCCACCATCACCTTCTCTCGATAAGCTTGATGTTTAGAATGACATCGCTTCTCCCAAATCCTTCATATCAAAATTGCTTGATAGAAGATTCTTCACATCCTCAATGACCTTGAGGTTTGATCCAAAGATCAATATGTCATCAACATAAAGGCATAGCATGATAGCCTCACCCCCACCATGTTTATAATACACACACGAATCCGCCTCATTCACAAATCCAAATGGTAGTGAGAGTATTATCAAACTTTTCATGCCACCGCTTAGGAGCTTGTTTCGTGCCATACAAAGATTTTAACAACCTACACACCTTGTTCTCTTGACCATCCACAATGAAACCATCCGGCCGATCCATATAGATCTCCTCATCCAACTCTCCATTTAGGAAAGCTTGTCTTTACATCCATCGATGAATGATAAGACCATGAGAGGCTGCCACGGCTATCAAAGTACGAATTGTAGTCAATCGAGCCACGGTGTGAATAAGTGTCAAAGAAATCTTCCCCTTCTTTCTCGGGTATATCCTTTGGCCACAAGTCTTGCCTTGTACCTCTCAATGGTACCATCGGGCCTAACCTTTTTCTTGAAAATCCACTTGCATCCTATAGGTTGACACCATAAGGACGGTCCACGACCTCCCATGTTCCATTACCCATAATAGATTCCATCTCACTCCCTTCGCTTCCTTCCATAAGTCGGCATCGGGAGAAGAATAGGCCTCTTGTATGGTGGATGGCGTGTCTTCCACAAGGTATACTATAAAATCATCACCAAAAGTTTTAGCAACTCTTTGCCTCTTACTCTTGCGTGTGACTATAGTATCATCCTCCTCGGGATGTGCAAAGGAGATTCCTCGGCATGATCTATGGGAATAGATAGTTCTTGCTCATTTGAAACTATATTCTCATGATTTGTTTCACTAGGTGTAGATCTCTTTGGAAACTCATTCTCAAAAAATGTAGCGTCTCTTGATTCCATGATAGTATCAACATACATATCGTGCACATCAGATTTTATAATTAAGAACCTATAACCAACACTATGGAAGGCATAGCCCAGGAATATACAATCAACGGTTTTAGGCCCTAGCTTACGCTTCTTGTTTATTGGCACATTCACTTTAGCCAAACACCCCCAAGTGCGCAAGTAAGAGAGGTTTAATCTTTTCTTCTCCCATTCCTCGAATGGTGTAATCTCTTTGTTCTTTGTAGGAACTCGTTCGGGACATGACACGCGGTCAAAATTGCCTCACCCCACCATTCCTTGGATAATCCCGCCGTACTCAACATGGCATTTACCAAATCGGTTAGAGTGCGGTTTTTCCTTTCGGCAATCCCATTGGATTGTGGTGAGAATGGAGGTGTCCTCTCATAAACAATTCCATGTTCCACGCGAACTCATCGAAAACATTAGAAAAATATTCACCTCCTCTATCAGACCTTAAACGTTTTATTTTCCTCTCAAGTTGGTTTTCAACTTCGGCTTTATAGGACTTAAAATAATTCAGCGCTTCATCTTTTGTTTTTAAGAGGTACACATAGCAAAATCTGGTGGAATCATCTATAAAAGTGAGAAAATATCTTTTGCCACCTTTAGTCAAAATTCCATTCATCTCACAAAGATCGAATGAACAAGTTCTAGAGGTGCCGATTCCTCGCCTCAACAGCCTTGTGGGGCTTGCGGGTTGTTTTGATTCAACACAAACATGGCACTTAGACTTTTTGACTAGGTTAAATTTAGGAATTAAATTGAGGTTTGCTAGCCGCATAAGACAACTATAACTTGCATGACAAAAGCGTGAATGCCACAAATCGGATTCATCGGAAAAATCAACCGAGTTTACCAACTTATTACAAACATCATGCAAGGATAGGCGGAATGGACCTCCGCAATCATAACCTTTTCCAACAAAAGTACCATGTTTAGAAACAACACATTTATTCGCCTCAAGAACAACTTTGTAGCCATCTTTACAAAGCATAGATGCGCTAACAAGGTTCTTCTTTATTGAGGGCACATGCTTTGCATGCTCTTCAATGGCACCGTCTTTCCCGAAGTAAACTTCGAACGACCGTACCAACACCAAGAACATGAGCACGCGACCCATTTCCCATCAACAAGGCGCCGAGACCTCCCGACTGGTAAAAAGAGAACAAAGAAATATCAGCACACACATGTATATTTGCACCACTATCCATCCACCACTCGGTGAATTACGACCGAAAGAACAAATGGTAAAGAATTACCATACCCCACTGCTCCATCTCGGCCTCTCCGTAGTGACAACATTTGCTGATTTCTTCTCGGATTGAACTTGTGATCTGGGCAATCTCTAGCCCAATGCTTGTTCACTCCCACAAACAAATCAACCTCCCTTGCTTTTGCTAGTGTTGTTCTTCTTCTTAAACCGTGCCGTCGAATGGCTTTGGAGAATTCTCTTGCTTGTTTTGTTTCTTCTTCTTGAACTTGTTGAATTTCTTCGCACCATATTTGCGAAGCGGTCTCATCACCTTTCCCTTTGTCCTTTGCCCTTGCCCTCTCCTCAACATCAAGAGTGCCAATGAGCTCCTCAACATTGAACTCCCGCCTCTTATGTTTAAGGGAGGTGGCAAAATCCTTCCAAGAAGGTGGTAACTTGGCGATTATACCGCCACCACAAACTTGTCGGGAAGAAGACAAGGGAATAGTTCGAGTTCCTTAGCCGGTGCTCGAATCTCATGAGCCTGTTCCACTACAGATCGGTTCTCAACCATCTTGTAGTCATACAGCAAACTCCATGAGGTACACCTCACTACCGGCATCGGTTACTCCAAACTTTCCAACAAGTGCATCCCACGGTGCTTTCCCGGTGGGAAGAATGATATAGCTCTTACGAAACTTTGCATCCAATGCACCGATCACTGCTCCTCTAAAGAGGTTGTCATCAGCCTTAAACTTAGTCCTCTCGCTCCGAGACAAGTTTTCGAGCTCGCCCTCGCGGCGTGATAACAAGACATAGCAATCAACCACAGTTCCATCTTAGCTTTCCAAAGCAAGAAATTCTTTCCATCAAAAGAATCGGGTTTTAATGCAAAGAAAAACCTCCGACGAAAAAATGCCTATCATTAGGTTTTTGGAATGTTAGAATATAAGGCAATTTTCATGTCAATTTAATTCCATAAATTAACAAAATGATGATGACATTTATATAATTGTAAATAAAGATCATAGCATCAATCATGTTCACAAGAACATGAACCATGTGTTTAATAATCATGTAAAGCATATCATAATCAAAGACATATACACATAACATATATTGCATAGCATCAAGATTAAACATGTATATCATGGCTGAAAACAGTTGCATAAGAAACATCTCGACGAGCTACCGGAACATGCAGAGAACAACCGACGAAACAATTTAACATAACTACGAAACGATAGATAAAACATATAACCGACGGAAGAACAGAGACAATATAAAAGCTGAAACGATGTTCGAATCTAGTGACACATATCGATAACACATACGAAACATCGCATGACAAATGACTATTGAAACAGTCATGATCGAAACGCGAAAACTAAAGAGGAGATGAACAGTCCATACCCCTTCGCTCCCGAAGTCCGTCCATCTTCTAACGCCATGATGAAGACTTGCGTAGCCGATCTCTCCGGGATGTAGAGGAAGAAGACGAACTCGCCGATCTCTTCTCCGGGATGTAGAGGAAGAAGACGAATGTGAAGAACAGCAACAATGGAGGTTGGGCAGTCGCGAAGACGCTCCCCAAAAACCTAATTGCCGACCCCCTGTGCAAGGTCTCAATCGGCAGAGGCTCCGGAGGCACCTGCCCTCTCGCTTCACCGTGCGCGCGGATCAACGAGATGGGAACTCTCTGTTGCTGCTGAGGATTGCGGTTCTGGTTGTATGTTCTCTCTTTTGGAGGAAAGGAAGAGGGCGGCGCCCTTATGTAGCCGGCCAGGAAGAGGGAGAGGTTGTGCAGGAGCTGAAGGGTTAGACGGAAGGCGAAGAGTTTAACTGAGTTGAAACTCCCGTATGTAAAAAGTTAACACGTCACGTCCGTCCGCGCGCTCGCTCGCTCGCTCGCTCGCCGCCTGCCTCGCTCGCCACGCCCCCGGCCCGGCCGGCCGGCGGCGGCGGGCGGGGCATGCCAAGCGCGCGTGTGGCACACCTTGGTCCTTTTCCTTGCTTCTCAAATTAAGTGGAATAATTCTCACAATATAAGTCAAGTCAAGGACCGTTGGTCTTCCAATCCGGTACAATTAATATTCTCCTCAATTACACACCATAGAGTTTATTTGATTTATTAAATCTAAAATGGGCCTAGCCCATAATAAATCCAACATGTACATGCATATGGTCCGTCCAAAGTGTTGCATCAATCCGTTCAGTTGCTTTGCTTTGAGATCGAGCGTTGATCGAGCAGCATGGCCACTGGCCACTGGTGGCCAGGGCCCCCTTCCTTCCTGTTCCTCTCCATGCCTCCATCTCCATGTGACAGCACAGTGCTCGAGTGGCCACCATGTGTCCTCTCCCATGTCCCAGCTTGCTCGATCGCTTGATCAACATGCATGTTTGCGCGAGGCGAGAGCGAGATCGACCCGGCCGTGCATGGAGATTTACCATCACGTTCGTTGCCGGTTTCAGAAAACGAATACAAGTCGCACACGATCGAGTACCTGACCAATCCAGTTGTCTGCCTGGTTGGTTGTGGACTTGTGGTTACGCGATGGAATCCACACATGGTGAGCCGGCGGCGCCGCAAAAGTCAGCCCGCCATGGCGTGCTGGACAGTTAGTTAAATTGTGGATGTAGCCGGCGCCGAGTTTTTTAGTCGGCGTCGCAGGGGAATGAGAGGCAAGTAGGCAACCGGCAGCAGATTCACAGGCATGTGACCGTCGCCAACTGCTCTGCGGCCGTGCCAACGGGCAACGGACTGCCCCGTCATGGCGACGGCAAGCAGCGTGGCGCGCATACATACATGCACTAGAAAAGTCGATCGGCGTCATGTGATACAGGTAGGATTCGATTTTGCACCGAACCAACGGGTATTCTCTGACGACGGAAACCTTCCACCTCTCTTCAGAGCAATGGCCAGCAAGCCGAGTGTGCTTGTGCCTCCCATCTCGAGCCTGTTCCTGACCAACTTGTGATCGACGACGACCCTGATCGTTCGGTTACCATCCACATTTCTGGGCGCTTGCGCGTGCCTTTCGCGGAGTTTTCCCCCGTGTCCGTGCTTCGCGCCGACCAGGTCCCGGTGTCTGTTACCTAACGAAACGGGCAACTGGGCCAGGCAGGTGTGGCGCACATGGCATGTAGGAGGAGATGCCATGCGATGCGATGCGGGCGGCAGCGCTGTACGACACGAGGCCGCCGCGTTCCACTTCCACGCCACGCCCCAAGAAAAACGAGTCCATCGGGAGAATTCCTGGCGCCATGCGACGCAGACGCAGCTGCGTTCTGGGCTTTCTGCGGTCGAGCTCATCCGTGAAAACGCTCCTGCTGCTCCTGCAGATCGCTAATCTGTGGCCAGATCGTGGTCGGAGTCAGTCAGGCTTTAGTTCTCAGAATTAATACCAAATTTTACTATGCAAAAAGAACATTTCTATCACATCAAAATGTCAACAGATGCATAAAGTACTAAATGTAGATGAAATTAAAAATTAATTATACTGTTTTGTTATACTTTGTGAGACGAACGTTTTGAGCCTAATTGTCAAAGTTTGAACAATTTTTATCAAATACAAATAAAATGCTATAGTACGTTACGGCAAAATGCCAACTTTACACACCCAAGTTGGCATCAAAACAATGCCTCAGTGCCGGTGACTGTGCTCAGACTGTTCGTGCTTTTGTCGCAGAATCATCGTGACTGTGATGGAGAAGGCTGGTAGTACCGCATCTGCATGCCTTCTTTTCCTGAGGTTACCAGTCTAAGCTCATTACTTTGTGTTCTGTTTAGCATGCATGTAATCCAATCCATCCGTGCAGAAATGATAAATGTATTTCCATCAGATAGAAAAAGAATTAAATACTGTATGTCCTCATGATAATTTATAATTAGTCAAATTAGATACAAGTTTACGGCATGCAACAAGCGTGAGTAGATTTGTAACTCTAAGATGAGATATTAATTGTTGTTTCAGTTCAAAATATAACTTATAGATGAAATTAAGGCTCAAACTCTACTTTGTATGGCTTAGACTTGAGTAAATTATAATTTATAATTCATGGAGAGGTTGGACAAACTGAAGTCAGTAGCATCAAGACCCCAAAGGCTGACTGGCTTGAGAAGATAAAGAACCCTGGAGATCGTCAGTTGTTCGAAGCGGCTGGTGATTGGGAGAGCATCATTTCTGCTGAAGCCAAGGAGAAGCTAACGGTGGATTGGGAGGAGGCGAAGAAGCCTGGAAGATGGATCGACTTCTCATCAATGAAGAGTGCTTGGAACAACGATGGAGTCAGTTTAGAACTTTGTGCTATCTGCGTTCGTCTGTTGGCTGGTGGTAGCCGAGAGTGTGTTTCAAGCTTATGAGCTTTGTATTGAACATAACTGTATGGTCTTGCAATATAAGGCCGGGGGCCACCCTTGAACTAAAAAAAAGACTTGAGTAAATTGAGCACGACCCAAAAAAAGTGAAGCCAGACTTACCAAGTGGGATGGTCATGGACAAGATTCTTTCGGACCAAAATAACCTCGGTCCCGTCTAAATCCGGACAGCCCGCAAAAATCTTCGGTCTAGTATGGCTTCTTTATAGTCGAACTAGATGGAGGAATGTCTCATATGATGAGTGATGAATGGCTCACACTTCTCTGTCCTTGGTCGATACTTCTTGGTTCAAACATGTACGAGTAATTGTAAGAAAAAACATAACGAGTAATTGTAAGAAAAAGGCGCGGGAAACGACAGAGCACAGGATACGAACCACAAGCCCCCGCGTCGCTCCCCGCTGGGTGATTCGGGGGGGCGAAACCCTAGAGCCCGCCGCCGGCCAGGGCCCCCGACTCCTCCTGCATTGCCGCCGCCAGAGGGGGTCTCCGGGAGGCCTGCGCGCCCCCCAGGAAGGCGGCGGCAGGGCCTTCCGCCTTGGGGGCGCGGCCTCCTGCGCGGGGCGGGAGGCGACCCGGCACGGTGGTGGCGCGGCCTGGGGCGGCGCTCGGCGTGGCGTCGCCGCACTCGGCCGGTGGAGGCTAGCGCCGGCGGTGGTGCATGTGGGGGCGCGGCGGAGGCGGGGGTTCTTCCATGGCGCGGTCGCTCCTGTAGCGGCAGCGGTGGTGGCCCTCCTGGTGCGGCCGGCGGCGGATCCGGCCTGCTGTCGTCGGGATCTGCCTCCCCCTGACCGGATCCCGCCGTTCTTGGCCAGCCTGGTGGGGGGAGGGGCGACGCAGGTCCTCTGGTCTTGCTGGCGGCGGCCAGCGGGGCAGCGGCGGCGGCGGCTCCGGCCTTCATCCCGGCGCCCGGGTGGGCGGATTTGGCCTTTCTCTGGCCGGATCTGCGCCCCCACGTGGGTGGAGGTGCGCGGCGGTTGTCCTCGGCACCTTGCTGGGTGCAGTAGGCCGCCACCGGTGGGGCTCCCTGCTGCGGTCCTGGTGGCGGTGGGGGGCTGGCAGCGTCGCCCCCACCCCCACCCTCTCCCCTCTGGTGCTGCTTGGCCGCCGCTGGCTGTTGCCGGCCGCTGCGGCCGGCTGTGAGGTGGGGGGCTTCGTTGGAGGTGGAGCGGCTCTCCGGCGGCACTGTGGTGGTGTGGTCGGCGGCGGCTATGGCAGGTCCGCGGTGCCGTGGCGGTACTGCGGACCGTGTCTGGCCCGGGTTGCTGCTCCCCTCCGTTGGGGATCGCCGGCAGGGCGTCGTGGGGCGGCTGCCCTTTTCGGATGTGGGGGGACTGCGGAGGGGCTCCCTCCCCCTCTGCTGTCCCCCCGCCTCCTCTTGGTGGTGATCGTTTTCGTGGCGGCGGCTGGGGTCGTGTTGGCGTTGGGGGGCGGATTCGTCTTTGCCGTCCCCTCCTCATGCCTCCGACTGCCGTTGTGGGGCGGCCGCTATGAAGACGGAGGCCTTGGCGTCCAGGGGGCGCTGGTCCAGGGCTATGCTCCTGTTCCGGCACCTTCAGGGGGTGGCTGTGCCTGCGGCGGGAGCTCGGCCGATGGCGGCGGTCGGCGGCGGCTGCGGTTTCGGCGAGCGGTTGGTGGAGGTTCACGGTGGCGGAGGGCTGGGGATCGGCAAGGGACTTGGCACGGTGCTGGCGCAGCTTTGCGGCTGCTCGCGTGGCCGGCGCGTCTACTCTGGTGAGGCTTCTTCTGATGACTGGCGGCGACGTTTTGGTGGCTGGTAGGGACCCGAGTTCTTGTTTGAGTCGGTGCTGGGATTGTTTTGGGCGAAAGCCTGGCGACGGCGACACTCGTGGGTGTCGTTCCCCTGTTGTGGGCGTCGTGTCCTTAGCACATTCCATGGGTGAGAACCCAGTCCTGTCATGGACGGACGACGGCGGCACTTGGGCGTCGTAACCTTCTTGAAGGCGTCGTTGTGGAATTCGACTCGGCCGGGATGTCTTTGGGCAGTGCTACTTCGTCGTCTTCGTCAACGTGTTCGTGGTTGGTGCCGGTGGTGGTTTAGGCTTAGTTTTGTTTTAGTTGCTTAGTATTTTAGGTTTTGTTGCTTTTCTCTTGAGTTGGTGTGAGTGGTGGAGCTCCTAGTGGTTTTCGGTGGATGCTCGTGTCGATGACCCAATCCGACCGAGTACTAAGTGGTTTAGAGGCCTGATGTCGATGTCCCAATCCGACCAAGCGCGGAGCTGAGTTGAGTTGGCGCTTTTGTGGCGCGAGTTGAGTTGTTTTGGTACCTAGGTGTGTTATTGGAGTAGGGTACCCTCCAAATTGTACGTGGTTTTCGCCCAGTTTCCACTTCAAAAACTGGACGGGGGCGCTTGCCTTACTTTTTTCTTTCTCCATCTAATAGAAATTGCGGCAAAGCTTTTGCCGTCCTTTCGAAAAAAATTGTAAGAAAAAACATAAGTGCAGTAGTGCTACAATTTTTTATTTAGAAAACTAGAGGGGTTTGCACCCTGCAGAAGTAGTGCTACAGTTTGGATGGACAAAATTTAGTTGAACTACTTTTAGTTCAACGTTTGTTTGGATACGTGGACAAAAGTAAAACTTGACATAGACTCATAGACACCTTTAGTCTATATTTGTCAATAAATGGACTCATGGGTAGCTAGGTTGAGAACTAATTTTAGTTCACATGTTTAGATATCTGGGCATAAAGTTTACTTGCTGGTATACAAACATAGGTCAGGTGTTTTGTTTTTCAGTCATCGGTAGCGTCAAGTACTAATAACAAAAAGGATTTCCGGGGTTACAATGCTGCTAAAAGCAACTAAACAAGCTAATGGCAAATACATTGGTGTTGTCTCATTGCTGGTCTCATGTAGTCCCACGTAATTTAAGACCACCTAATAGACTATATGTACAATGATTGTGTCGTAATAACTCTTGATTTCTTAATTTATGCATAGAGTAAAAATAGGATTGTGAGTTGCATGACAACAACTCAATGGTTAAATAGTTGTCTCATACTCCTAAATTTAAACTCATAAGGTAGTTGCTTCTCCAAGCAACGACTTCATCCTTTCTCCCATCTCTTTCCTCTACATCATCATGTGCATGCCCTAAAAAATTTAGGGGGGGGGGGGGTCGTCCCATGTTCAACTTTTACTAGAGAACGAATTCATGAACTACCAAACTATAGTATATGGGGGCTTGAGCCCCCAACCCCTCTTTCCCTACTAGCCTTTCATGTTAGATCTGCCTTGGTCATGACCATCCTCGCTAGTTGTCATTACCGATGTCTCTCTATTAGAGACTTCGCCTATTGAAAATGACATTGATGCCCTATAAATTGATAATTGGTAAAGTTTTTTGTTCCTCATCAGTATTTTAATGGTGTACTCGACCATATGACAGGCTAAAAACTTCATTAAGTCGATCGAATCATGATAAATTCGATAAGTAAACTTCACGCACTTGTGAGTAGATCCCAGTTTGGATATACGCTCTATAAAATCTACCAACATTTTAGTACTCCTTTCTTCAAGGGAAGATATTAGCAAATTGTAATTTTCACAAAAATATGTGTCTATGTGATCATCCATGGCAGCCACATCACCCCTTAGATTCACCACTAAGAAGGATGATTTAGTTAGTTTTGTGCTTTCTATCTTTATGAAAGCAAATGACAACTATGATAATAATTAGCTCGAATGGCATAATTTTTTTATATTTTAACAAATTAACAAAGTCAAAGTCAAATGTTTTTGTATGTGGATGTAAGTCATACAAATGCAGAAGACACATAGCAAATGCACAAATTATTTCTATAGTTCAGCAAAACGCAATGTTTTTATATAACCCACACAAATGAAGAGGATACATCAGAAATGCATAAATTATTTCTAAAGGTAGGCAGAGCTAGATGTTTGGATATGTGATGTAATGTAACCCACGCAGATGCAAAACGATACAACACTAATGCACAAGTTAAGCAATGCTAAATATATTTTAGTACGTGATGTAACCCACATAAATGCATAATTTATTTCTATAGTTAAGTAGAGCCAAATATGATGGTATGCACATAAATGCAGAAAATAAAATAAAATGAAGAATTGTAATAGAAATAAAATAATAAATGAAATATGAAATATAAACACTTATATCAATAGAAAAGAAAATTGGACAAAATATAGGAAACGAAAGGGTAAGGAAAACAATGCCACATGGGAAAAAAACTACGCCACGCATTCACATCGCCACTTCCGTTACACATTCACATTATCACATATTCCCTCTATTTCAAATTGTAGTTCATTTTACTTTTTTGGTGCATATATTTTGCGATGTACCTAGATAAATAACTAGAAAACTTGGGGCGCAGCGTTGCCGCGCCATGTTTGATCTGCTTGTGTTGATTTTAGATGGTTCTCCATTTTTATGATTTATGAATGAGAAAAATGATATTGTATATATTATTAGTAGAATTAATTTACTATATGATGGATCTTACGGTTGGCATGGTGATCTTGTATGTTCTTACAGTTTTAGAATTTACGTTGAAAAAATGGCAGTATCTATACTATAATTGAAATCTTGTAAAGGCGTAAGAAGCCTGTCCCATACACTAGCCCCACAACCACCCTCTCACCCTCCACCCTCACCCAGCGCCCCTTACGCCCGCAGCCCACGCCGAGATTTCTACCCTCAACGCCCGGCAAGGAAACATTCTTGAATCATGGAAAACACCGTTCGTATGATTTTTGAAATTAATTAACATCGTACTTCCGCCCCCCTTGGCCACATGCGAGGGCGATGCGTGATCCTCGCGATAAACCTCCTCCCACACGCGAGCAGGCGGCTTGTTCCGCGGTGGCCTGGAAGACGGCGAGGAAGTCGCGGGCACAGGTGCCGAGGATTGCATTGCGGCGGCCTGGATCTGGCTTCCCTGCCCCCGACGAGGCGCCTTTCACGGTAGGCGAGGCCGCCGGCCTGATCGGCACGGCTGCTGGTGGCCTGCCTGGGGTGCGGCTTCCTCTTCAACGAACGGCGGCCTTCTCCCTCACGGCGACCGGCGGGCTCTGATGCGTGGCCTCCTCCCCGGCGCGTCTCCGCCCGGCTACCTCTCGACACGCATCTTCCTCCTAGACAAGCTCCACGCGAGGGCGCGATCTCCTCCCTAGCGACGACCACCTGACTTCGATGCGTGGCCTCCTCCCCTACGGCCTCCTCCCCCACATGCTCGGTCCCTTCCCCGAGCATCTCCGTGAGATGCAAAGAGGCTCCTTTCCTTCAATCGCGCGCAGCCAGGTGTTCCGGCGGACATACGCGGCGGGCATCCGGGAGGACGCACAAAGCATGCACACGACCGGGCATACATGTGTGGTGGTGGTGGTGGGCGGGCAAAACTGCTCAGCTTATGGTGATGACGTCCAGGAAATATTCGAGGAATTGTCTGCAAAGGTTTGTTCCCATTCTTTGTTGCCTGCGTACTACTTTGCGAGTGTGGTCGTCTTTTGTATTAGCTCTCTATCTTTAATGTACTATATCAATATCTATGATATTCTATTTTGAATACATGTCACAAGCTATTGCGGAGGTACCACATTAATTAAATTTATAGTAGCAAACTGAGCAGAGACTCATGTTACAGAACTTGGTTCATTTCATGTTGTGGCACTGTTGGCGGTCCTTAACTCGATTCTAACCCCACCAACTTTAGCCTAGGCAAACTAAATCTCACCTAGAATAGGGCTCTACTCTAACCATTTCCATAGTGTGGCGCAGAATTCTTGTTTTGCAGGTCAACACTGAAACACACAAAAAATGAGCCAAGAACTGGAGCAAAACTATGATGTGAGAAGGTGACCCACCTACCGTATAATTTGGGTCTCAAACATAGCCTAAAATGCTAAGCATGGACCCAAGAAATGAAAGCCCAAAACCTAGTCCAACTCGATCATGGGCTGCAGGAGTGGGGTGTAGTAATTTGGCCATAACTCCCTCATCCGGACTCCGATTGACGCAATTCACCAGGCTACGGAAAGCTGACGACGAGGCCCACCTGCCTGTAAAAGATGGGCCCCATCGGAGCCAAACCTGGCGCGCGCGCCCCGGCGCGGCGCCTGTTTGGTGCCCGATCGAGGCCCATTTTGGTCGATGGCCCATGACGATGTGTGGATGTCGGTTTTGCTGGTGCTTTGTACATGGAAGGTACGAAACCGCCTCTAGAGGTCGATTTTGGACCTTTCCATATGGGCATGACCCTTTTGCATAGAGCCCCCTTCTCTCCACCTATAAAAGGAGGCTCCCTCCTCCTCATTCAACACAGCATTCAAGGGAGAAAGAGCACCACACTAGAGGTTCATTCCAAAGGGCTATGCCCTAGTAGCTATAGAGTTAGAGAGAGAGAGATGTGAGGGAAGAGAGCGGGGAAGCGCCGGGCTTGTCGGTATCTCCCGAGCTTGTACCTCTACGAGCAACTACTTGGCTCCTTAGCGGGATCTTGGCTAAGTAAGTGTTCGTGTTATCTATAGTCTTTTGTGTCTTATGTTTAGTTGAGCTATACCAAGCTTGTTTGCGGGTTCGTCGTCCGTCTTCGTGGCGGATGCTCTAGTAGAGGGCCCTGTTAAAGACGGGTCACCCTGTACGACGCTAGAGTAGTAGTCGCTAGTGTAGACATGGTGTCTAGGCTAGAGGCTGCCTTCGTTTGCCTCGTTCCCCACGGTTGAGGTGGTAGGCGGCGGTGTGGTGACAGCCCCGTCCGTCCTCGTAATCCCCACGTTCGGGTTCGACGTAGAGCCGTAGGCCGGCAACGCTTGGCAGACCAAGTGTTATCCGGTGCCCGAAGTAAGCAAGTAGAAGTATGACGATGCTAACCTTGAGACCTAGAAGCTATAGGAATCCATCTCTACCACCCTTTCTATCTCTACCCTTGTGTTGTTCCTTGGACGAATTAGCTAGGAGAAATACCTCCGTTCCCTGTGGAAAATACGATACCCTGAATACTTCCGGGTGAAAGCTACAACGGTACTTTCCGTACGCTTGCGGAATCTTTCGCACACGTTAAGAAATACCAAAGAGGCTTTCTTGCGTCATTGCCGGGGTAGACTTTTTATCTATCTTTGGTGATTGCGCTAAGAAACGTCAACAAGCTTTAAAGCGCGCGTTGCCGGGAACGGTTGCTATTTCTTTGAACCTAGTTTGTCCTCGTATCGTATCCTTTATTTTTAAAAACAAAAAAAAATCCTTTTTATAAAACATTTCTTTTGACCTACCATTTTGAAGCCAATATCAAATTCAAAATCCTTTTCCTTCAAAGGGGAGTTCTTTGAGCCAAAAAAAAAATTAAAACCGAATTTTTCATCCGGCTATGAACTCCACTCTATTTTTTTTTAAAAAAAACACACAATAGTTCGGGCACAACCCTTCTCAAGGTTTGATCACAAAATCCCCTTTAACCCCTTGCAAGATTTTGAGGAAATGTGTCCTTGCTTGAGCATTCCTAGCATGGCACCACAAATTCCTGAGTGGAAGTTGTTTTCATTCTCCCCCAAGGGGGGAAGTGAAACAATGTTACGCTAATGCCATAGAGTGTGTGAATGGAGAATGGATGAACTTAAGAACAAGTTCCATCTTGCATTCATCCCCAATTCTCGTATCGCCACTCTACCAAGGGCAATCCTCGATTTCAAGCAAGTTGAGAAGGAATCCATAGGTGCAACCTAGGCTAGGTTCACAATGCCAATACATGCTAGCCTAGACTTGTCTTTACCTGACAAATAAGTGTGCAATTGCATCTCTTTTGGGTCTAGACATAGATGCTTTGCCCTATGACTTGACATGACCGATGAAAGGTCGTTTTTACATGAAACCATGATGGAATAGAGGAAAGTATTTGTTCATGCCTAGAGAAGCACACTTCTCCCATCATAGAACCCCTCCATAAAAAGGGCATGTCAAGCTTTGAGGAGCCCTCATCGGTCGAATCCCTTGCCATTCTTAGATTCGTCTGTTGAACCCTCACCCGAACCACGAACACCGAATGAAGGAATGCTATACCCTTCGGAGTTCGCCATCAAAATTCGAGGATTATGGCAGAACCTTGACTATTTTTTGGCATGAGAAATGCAACATTCCTTTCTAAGGAAGTCTCCTCTAATATGGAACATTCAAAAGAATGGTTGTTGGAAGTGAAACGTTCTTCCGAAGCAATTCGATTCTTTCACCTTCCACAACTATATTTTGTTCAATAGATGGGACTCCCATAGAAGCCATAGACATCTTCACAGTCGGGACTATTATCATGTCACATTTCCTTGCGGAAATCCTTTTGGGCAAAACACCGCTAGTCCCGACCGACAAACTCTTCAAGAGTTCGTCATGGCTCATTTTTGAGTATTGTGAGATTGCTAGGGCCGTGCCAATTGAAATTCATGAAACCAAGGTTTACATAGAATTTTTTCATCTAGCCATCCTCGATTTTTGAACTTCTCATAGGCCTCCCTCTTGAAAATCTAGTTCAAAAAAAAAAAATAACCATCTCAACGGAGCCTAGATGAGAAGTTTAAAAGTTTTGCTTTTGCCGTGCCCTATCGCTTGCCCTAAAACTCAATGGCAAAGCAAAGCTACTTGTTCGAGCGGGTGAAGTTTACATTCCCGTTCACCCGAGCTATCTTTTCATCCTTATGAAATGGAACGTTCACTTCACCCTTGCTCGAACAAGAGTCATGTCCCTCGGCCATCAAAACATTGTTCTCGATAAGGGCCGAGATTCAATGTTCATCCTTGATGTTATATCTTTTAAAGATAAAATCTTCCTGGCCATGGACATGCCCGAAGCAAGAACTCTAGAGATTAAGCGAGGGCCCCTAAATGAGCATGTTGCAACCTCTCATGTTTTGAGCTCAATTTTAGGGTCTCTAGAGTTTGTTTCGCTTCGGACCACCTACTTCTACGAGGATCAAAACCATCTCTTAGTTCTAGTTGTCAAACCTTTTAAGAGAATGGTTGTGATGCTTATGTTATCATGAACATTGCAAATCCCGTAGTAGCACGGTGGGGTGAACCTTGCAGCTTGAACATTTTTTTGCCAAATGTTTGGCGGAGTAGATGGGGACTACACCACCATTTGTAGTTGCAAGATAAAGTTCGACGGTCAAGCTTAAGACCATAACTTAAGCACTGCCGGAGATACCCGAATTATCTTGAAAAAAAACTTTTCTTTTCAATAAAAGCAAGGGCATGTTTTCAATTTCGTATGCACCTTCGGGTATTCCTGTTACTAACCGTTACGGGGCACGGGTCATATGATGCTTGAGAACATGGAAGCCACATCAACTATAAATTTTGATGTCCTTGGGTGATAGGACACACTCTAAGAAAGAAAAGGAGACCCTGACCCAACACACTTGACTTTTATATAAAAGTCCAAGTGTGGGGGAGGACGGCAAGAATCCTGAGTTCCACTCACACCAAGAGTCAAGAAAAACAATAGAGAGAAAAAGTTGATGCTAGCCTTGCCTTGCTACAAAACAAACAAAAAAAAAGAGGGGCACATGAAAGTCCCTAGACTTTAAAAGAAAAAAAAAGAGGGACACATGAAGGTCCCTAGACTTTGAAAAAAATGATGATGAAAAAAAAAAGAGAAAGAGAAAAAGATTAAAAAAAGAGAGAAGGGAGAAAAAAGAAGAAGAAGAAGAAGAGCCTCCCTCTTCTAGACCTTTGCAATTACTAAGGCCTATGGCCCGTGCGCACTAGTTGTGCATATGACCTAGCCTTGGTAATTACTTGAGTGGAGCTCATGAGAACAAGCCACCGTTGCGGCCCACATGAAGTTTCCATCCACATGCCGGTGAGGAAGAACACTCGGTAAAGCAAAGGTAATAAAAGTTCACCAACTCTCTTGCTCATTCTTGTCTCCATGTGATCATACAAATTCTTGCTTCTCATGTTTATGTCATATGCTCTGGTTTGGGTGTACTTGTATTATGTACCGTATGCGATACACCCATAGGTCTTTTTAAATTAAGCGTGGTGCTTAGGTAAAAATGATCTTCTTTAACCAATTTTAGACGTGGTGTTTAACTTTGGTTAATGAGCTTGAGTTGTTAGCATAAACAAATGAAGTAATTTATTGTGGAGATAAAGTAAGGCTTGTTTTACATTGCAATCCCTATCTTTGCCTTACTTGAGTTTTAAGAAAAAGTTGGTGAATAAGTTTTTTTTTATCACAATAAAAAAATTCCGGCTCCCCGGTTCCCAACCGGTAGAGCCCTTGTGCTTGTCTTTCTTTTTCTTTTTGTTTCTTTGAAAATAAAAACAGTACAAGAATAAGTGTGGGGGAGATCTCTCAACTATAACTAACTCTCACATTCGAGATCTCCCCAAACACAATGCACAACATCAAGCAACTCATCATGCAGAAGGACAGAGCAAATGACTTTCATCAGCTCCTTCACCTTCAACGGTGGTTTGTGCAACTCTACCCTCGCATCTCCTAAAGTTTTGAAGTTTAAATTGATTAAATAAAACTAAAAACTTTGCAAAACTCCATCTCCTATTTTCACCAATTGAGAACGAGCTGCATACTTTTTATTCCTTGCTATCTTGATTGTGTGAACAACCTTGCCATAGGGACCCCATGTTTTTATCTAAGTCATTGGCAGGTGAGATATAGTAGAATGATATGATGCTTACCAACTCGTGCAATGGACTTGGGTATTTCTATGCAAAAATTTAAAACTTTTTAGCAATGCTCCTCATGTGATAAGTGCTATGTCCTACCAGAGCCAAATATCTACGCTTAAATTACAAAACCTGTTTTGGCCACTTTTAGCGATGTCAAGTCTTATCCCCAAGATCATTGCATTCACCCACCAAATAAACATGCCGACTCTCACAATGAGAGCCGCGCACAGCATTCACCCGCCAAATAAATATGCCGACTCTCACACTGAGAGGCGCGCACCATATGCACCCATCATTCCACCAACACGCTCACTTCTTACACTGAGAATTGAGCACATATATTCCGCATCTTCTCCCTCTTCCACCAAAATACTCCTGCCAACAAAGTCATGCATATCACTCTCCATCATTCATTCAAGAAAGGTATGGACTGTTATTAGAAAATTCCTACAAAAAGAAGCGTAGTTCGTGAATAAGGAAGAATTATTTTCGCTCCAATGTCTTGAGATAAAAAAAAAAGAAAGAGAGAGAAAAGAAAAGAAAAAAAGAGAGAGAAAGAAAAGAAAAAAAAAAAAGAGAAAGGAAGAAATAAAGCAAGTTTTAGAGTTGTTCTTCGAGTCCATACCTTCTTGCATTTTCATCCATCAAGAGAGAAACATGATCAGGAGTCCACAAATATTTTCTACACTTGCACTTGCACTTGCACTTGCATCATCTAGGGATATGGCCTTCTCTTCATGAGTCCAGTTGGCTTGACGTTGGAACCTGTTCATCATCCATACCCAAAACTCCACATATCAGCCTGTAGTGGTAGGATGATCAAGAACACTTGGATAGGACTAGCCACCTAAAAAAGAGCGACTTGAGAGTATCACATGAGGAGCTAAGGCTATCTTTGCGAAAATGCTAAAACCCCAAGTCTCAAAGCATGGGTAGTGTGAGTTGACTTGATTTCAAGTTATTCCTCCTTCAATGGCTATAAGATAACTTGGTAGCCACCATGAATGTTCACAAATGCGGGAAAAAGCTCGGAATAATTTGTATGCGGGTCAACTCTTGGGAGAATACAACCACCTTAGTTCTTCAACCTTTACTCGAGGACGAGCAAAGAGCTAAGTGTGGGGGAGTTGTTGGCGGTCCTTAACTCGATTCTAACCCCGCCAACTTTAGCCTAGGCAAACTAAATCTCACCTAGAATAGGGCTCTACTCTAACCATTTCCATAGTGTGGCGCGAGAATTCTTGTTTTGCGGGTCAACACCGAAACACACCAAAAATGAGCCAAGAACTGGAGCAAAACTATGATGTGAGAAGGTGACCCACCTACCATATAATTTGGGTCTCAAACATAGCCTAAAATGCCAAGCATGGACCCAAGAAATGGAAGCCCAAAACCTAGTCCAACTCGATCATGGGCTGCAGGAGTGGGGTGTAGTAATTTGGCCATAACTCCCTCATCCGGACTCCGATTGATGCAATTCACCAGGCTACGGAAAGCTGACGACGAGGCCCACCTGCTTGTAAAAGATGGGCCCCATCGGAGCCAAACCTGGCGCGCGCGCGCCCCGGGGCGCGACGCGCGCTCGTTTGGTGCCCGATCGGCCTAGTTTTGGTCGATGGCCCATGACGATGTGTGGAGGTCGGTTTTAGCGGTGGTGCTTTGTACATGGAAGGTACGAAACCGCCTCTAGAGGTCGATTTTGGACCTTTCCATATGGGCATGACCCTTTTGCATAGAGCCCCCTTCTCTCCACCTATAAAAGGAGGCTCCCTCCTCCTCATTCAACATAGCATTCAAGGGAGAAAGAGCACCACACTAGAGGTTCATTCCAAAGGGCTATGCCCTAGTAGCTATAGAGTTAGAGAGAGAGAGATGTGAGGGAAGAGAGCGGGGAAGCGCCGGGCTTGTCGGTATCTCCCCGAGCTTGTACCTCTACGAGCAACTACTTGGCTCCTTAGCGGGATCTTGGCTAAGTAAGTGTTCGTGTTATCTATAGTCTTTTGTGTCTTATGTTTAGTTGAGCTATACCAAGCTTGTTTGCGGGTTCGTCGTCCGTCTTTGTGGCGGATGCTCTAGTAGAGGGCCCCGTTAAAGACGGGTCACCCCGTACGACGCTAGAGTAGTAGTCGCTAGTGTAGACATGGTGTCTAGGCTAGAGGCGCCTTCGTTTGCCTCGTTCCCCACGGTTGAGGTGGTAGGCGGCGGTGGGTGACAGCCCAACTTAGTCCGTCCCTCGTAATCCCCACGTTCGGGTTCGACGTAGAGCCGTAGGCCGGCAACGCTTACCGACCAAGTGTTATCCGGTGCCCGAAGTAAGCAAGTAGAAGTATGGCGATGCTAACCTTGAGACCTAGAAGCTATAGGAATCCATCTCTACCACCCTTTCTATCTCTACCCTTGTGTTGTTCCTTGGACGAATTAGCTAGGAGAAATACCTCCGTCTCCCGTGGAAAATACGATACCCCGAATACTTCCGGGTGAAAGCTACAACGGTACTTTCCGTACGCTTGCGGAATCTTTCGCACACGTTAAGAAATACCAGCAGGCTTTCTTGCGTCATTGCCGGGGTAGACTTTTTATCTATCTTTGGTGATTGCGCTAAGAAACATCAACAGACACCTCCATCTGTGTTTATTGCTTAGCTTGTATTTTTATGTTTTCCTCACATCCTAATCTCTGCAATGTGTTTCAGTCTGGCAGATGCCCACAAGATTTCAATGAGAAAAGCAAGTACTTCGGAGGTCTGGTCGTGATTCTATACTTCTCTTTGAGGAGATAATTTTCTTTTTGTGGCGAAACACCTTTTGGCATGTCTACTTCTTACTGCAAAGAGAGACAGGGAAGCGATGGAGCGCTCAAGGTGATTCCTTTCTCTGTGTTTGGAGCGGAAAGGAAGCGAACGAGCTCAGGAGGGGCTCAAGGTGATTCCTTTCTCTCTGTTTGGAGTGGAAATAGGGCGAGACTAATGCTTTATCATTTTCTTGTTCAAGAAATAAAGAAGTTCCCCATGCACAAGGAAACTTCAAACAACATGCACCAGATATGCTCCCTCATGTGAAACAACATCCACTAGATATGCTCCCTCATTTGAATTGTACAGTAATTTAGTTTGAGTAATTTGACACTCTTTTAGATTAATCCTTTTTTTCTATTTAAAATTGAAGCTTTCTGGTTCAGTGACATTAATGTGTGTTTCAACAGTTCCTCAACTCTTTAATTCCGGAGCTAATGCTGGAGTAGTTTGTATTGATAACTGCAGTTCTTGCAGATGCCAATCCAATAAGTATAGATAACTGCAGTTCAAGCCATACATCATCAGACTACACAAGATAATATTGGTGTTCAGACGACCATTCTTTCTAGATTTGATTTACTGTTTATCGTCAAAGATATCAGAATGTATGATCAAAATAAGGTATGAAGCAAAATTATTTCTACTTGGTTTTTTATTCTAGCAAACTGAGACACCGGTGGAGACCATTAGGTGGTGGCTGGTGGAGATCATCAGACGGTGGGCGTTGAAGATCAGCTGCATGCACTTTGCCAACCGAGTTCATCAAGCGGCGGCTGAGTGGCTGCGCCACTAGAGATGAGGTGTGTACCCTTTGGTGAATGAGTTCACCCTTTAATCACTGTCACCGACCCCAGCGCTGCCCCCTGTTCATCTCTTGCAGTGCTGAGCGAGTTCCTGGAAGTTAGATGCAATCAGTCTTTTTTTCCTATGGGATGGTCAATGCTTGTGAATGCCCATTTGTTCACCATTCAGAATTTGTTGCTTCTCTTTTCCTGAATGTTGAATACATGTGCTTCCATTACTTTGGTTGATTTGTAAGTCCTTCAGATGTACGCGTACCTGTTCGTTCATAGTGCCTATGGTCTTCATTGGGTGTCATGTTTGATAGTCTGGGACCAAAGTGTGGCAGAACCTCCTAAGTAATGTGGCCCACATGCACTAATCCTCGTCTAAACAGACCTCAGATTACTATGCATATGTTCCACACGACTTATGAAGCCCTGTCGATGTTCTAAACGAACACCGATTAAACCACAATTTTACTCATACCCGGGATCAACAATGGAGTAACTCCAACATTACAACATTTGTTACAAAATATATAAATATCAGAGTGCGGAAGAATGATAACATTAAAAAGTTTACAAAATATGAATAAGTCAACTTTTACAAACTTAACTTAAATGTGGAAGTAGAGTAGAGCTATAGAAGACAACTTAGGTAGGGCACCTAAGTCGCGAGAGGCAACCAAATCATGTCGAGCCCAGCGACACAACCATGGTTAGGAGCAACTGTCAGCACCTGCAACAGGGGTAGAACAAACCCTGAGTACATGAAGGTACTCCGCAAGACTTACCCGACTAAAAGAAAAGACTCTCAAGGATATGCTGGCTTTTGAGTAGTTGAGCTAGAAAAGGGAAGTTTTGCGGAAATGCATTACTAATCTTGAAACCTTACTTTCAATGTTTTAAACAGGATAAAAGCATCAGCTTCTATTATATCTATTAAAGCTAGATTAGCACCTATTCTATTTCTGACAATCAAATTAAGCATTACACTTGAGATTATCTTTCCAACCGCCTTCTTCTCGATTCCACGAGTCACCAAGAACCAATTCTTTCATATTTCACTTGATTGCTACGATGTATGGTCGGAGGATCAAGTCTCCATAACCGAGGAGCACGACATTTCAAACGATTTACTCAAATGAGGATCCCTAAACACACGATATAAGTGGGACTCTAACCCACAATTATATCAACAATACCGTCGGACATTCTAGAACTAGGCTCGGCTTCCGCGCCACCCGAGAGTACACTTACACCTCCAATCCGGGGACACGGCCCACGAGGGTATTGTACTCCCGCCATCTCGCCACTCCCAAAGTGCACGGGCTCACCGTACTAGTCCTTAGATTATCCTAGAGTAAAGCTTTTCCGTAGATATGTGAGTAGTTGCAAAGTCTTGTCCAAATGGCCAAACAACGGCCGGTCCTTAATCGACAAGTCGGAAACACTACATCAAGACTCCATTCCCGATGCAAGTTACCCGACCGGTCTCAATTTAATATAACCATATTCTTATGCCCTCGTGACCCATCTTTAGGTCTAGAGAAGCAAAGATACAATGGTAAATCATGATCAAAGATTAACAGCCTACAACTTCTACCGAAGTCTAAGCATGGCTAAGCATAAGAAATCGACCTACACATACTAGTGGGATATCATGATGTAAAAGTAGATCAAGGTAGATATGCGGCAACGGTATCAACCAACTCCTATTAACTTAATTCACAATACACTAGACTTATAGTGTAAAATATTTGCAGAAATAGAAATGGGTTGCATGCTCCGGGGCTTGCCTGCGTTGCAGTGAAGTTAGATTCCAATTATCAGAGTTGACATCAACACCATGGATGGATAACACCAACATCAAGAGAGATGACTCGACATCATTGGTGGATGACCTTCTCGAATACCCTTGTCGGATGACACCTCTCCAAACTTTGATCAACACGATCCACCCCACTCTCGTATCATCTACACGTAATTAATGATGCGTGATTTAGAACGATGAGCTCATGGCATGATGCATTAAGGATGACTTAACAAGATCATAGACTTGAGTACAACTTTCCTTCGCGATAGAGTTGTACTCTAACAACATTAATTAAACAAAACCTAGAGTTACACAGGTGAAGCCACTCTAGTTACGACAACCAATGAGATCAAGATAATTCATACAAGAATACATCGACTAAACCCTAATGACTTGATCAAGAGAGCACAAACAACTAATTAAGGTGCCAAAGGCCATTAAGATCAATGACGTAAGGTCTTCAATCACTCTCAAAACACTCAAACCCTAAGTCCTTAAGGCCTAACAAATAGTTAAGACCTACTAAAAAAACTAAGCATAAAATAAAGACAAAATAAAAGGTTGACAAATAAATCTCAAAAATTAAACTTAAGCTCCTCATGGCCTGAGAAGGCTACAAAATAATTTTCAAGATTTTTGGAACAATAAATAAATAACTAAAAATAAAAGAAGGAGCATTTTTCAATTAAAAGGGCTAATTTTAAAACATATAAAACATAACCAAAATAGGCATCTAATATTTTTCTAAAATCAAGCACATGACAGAGAGCATACACAAAAATTTTCAGAATTTTTGGAGCTACCAATAATTCTATACAAAATAAACAAATTGCAACACTATTCACTAAAACAAAGAAAAGAATAAAACCTAAATAAAAAGAAAAAGGCGAACCGGGCCGAATCCGGCCCGACTCGGCCAAGACTCAACGGTCCGGTCCAAACAAAGTAGCCAGCCGGCCCAACAAGCTCGGCCGAGCTGGGCCGACGGCGGCGACGAGCTCGCCGGCGTTTCCTCGCCGGCGGCGGGGTCTCCGGCGGTCGGGCTCGGCTCTAAGCGACCTACGCGGCGAGGCGCATCACCTGGACTAGTTAATGGGACGGCGGAGCGACGGCAACACTCTCGCCGGCGGCCATGGCGGCACGGCGGAGCGGCGACGCGACGGCCGGGCTCACCGGAGCTCCTCCGGTGCGGCTAGCGCGCGCGCGGGAGGCTATGCGGTGCTGCGAACGCGATGCGCAAGCCGATGGACGCAGCGCGAGACCCTAACGGTCTCGGCCTCGGACGCAGCGGCGGCGACACGGCAAGCCGGCGGCGAGACACGGCGGCCGAGCACTACAACGCCCTAAAGGCCAAACAAAGGGCATAGGCAGGTGCAGGAGCTCACCGCGGAGCTGATGCGCTTGATGATGAGGCGGCTGGATGGACGGAGGCGAGAGCTTGGCGGCGGCGGAAATGGCGTCGGCGGCGGTCCCGGTGGCACGAGCGGCGTTCCGGCGGCGTCTGTCCACCAAATCGAACAAGGAGAGGAGCATCCTGAGCAACACGTCAAGGCGAACAATACCACAAGAGGAATTTGGAAAAGGAGCTACGGCGAGGACGAGCGGCGACGGCGACTCTCGGCGGCTCGGCTCACCGACGATGAAGAAGATGTTGGGCGTACGGTGATTCTAGCGGGAGCAAGACGCCACGATCAAGCTCAACGGACTCGCGAGGACGGGCGGTTGCATCGGTGGTATTTTCTTGGGCGGAAGCGACGCAACGGCGACGGCAAGCGGGCGGAGCTCAAGCGCGACAATGGCGATGGCGATGGCGATGGCGGCCGAGAAGGTTGGATAAGGAGGGGGAGAGAGGAGTGGTTGGCGGGCCGGGGTTAAGGCGCCGGGACGGCCGCCGGTGTTGGGAAAAGGCATCTCGCGGCGGAGACATGGCATGAGCCTACGGTCAATTGACCCCCATTTATCTTGTTTACTACGGTTGTCTTTGCTTGATTACGCGAGTTTGGATCGGAGGTATTGGGACCGCCGGCGGAGACCATGCCGGCTGCGCCGAGAAGGTCTCCGGTCGCCATCCGGAGACAACAGGCCGGCATCCTGACCTCGGGCCTCCGAGCGGAGGTAGCGAGCCGGAGGCGGAGACCCTTGGCCTCTGGCCACCGGCGGAGACCATGCCGGCCTGCGCCTGAGATGGTCTCCGGTCGCCATCCGGAGACAACAGGCCGGCATCCTGACCTCGGGCCTCCGAGCGGAGGTAGCGAGCCGGAGGCGGAGTCCCTTGGCCTCTGGCCACCGGCGGGCAGGCACCGGACGGAGGCGCAAGCCTCCGATCCCGAGCGGAGACATCCGGTGGCCCAAGAGGCGGCCCGCCGGTGGCCCGGAGCGAGGAGGACATCACACGCCTAGGAGGCCCGGGAAGGGTCCAGCGGGCCCATCGCGCAACGGCGGACGATCTTGCCCCCGTCGACCCCACTTGGCGAGTCTTAAAATTAGGGTTTCCCCCGTCTCCCCTTTGGGGTTGTAATGTCTTTTCATATTGGGGAGCCGGACCGGCTATAAAAGGAGCCCCCAGTCCCTGTTGTAAGTCAGGATCGGCTGGAGTGGAAGAGTTTCTGTTCTTCACACTCTAGCATTGTAATTGTAATTACGATTGAATACTAAACCTGCTGGAACTGTGTTCCAACAGTTGGCGCCCACCCGTGTGTCTGGCCGAGAATATCACTCGTAGATGCCAACAAGAAAACAGATAGCGGCCGCTGCCGCTCGACGAAAACGTGCCGCCGCCGGGGCGGAGGCACCCGCGGAGGCACCTGAACCACCGCGAAGGGGCAGACCGCGAAGGTCCGCCCGAAGCACGTATGCCTCCGAGCAGGCAACCGAAGATGAACAGAACGATGAAGACCACGGCGAAGATGAACAACCTCCGATAAGCCGGGACGGCGATCGGCACCGGGAAAATGAGGTAAGTCGGCCGAGAGCCGAAATGCAGCGCATGGAAGCGAGCGAGACAGGGCGAGAGCGAGCAAGCGGCTACGCACGGGGCAATACACACCTCCCCAAGCGAGAGGAGATTAGGCAGCAAATGGCAATATTGCAAGCGGAGATTCGAGCATGCAACCCATAACAATGCATCAAAACAATACTATGACAACCCCACAACTCAGCCAATACATGGCCGCAACACCCACGAGATACCTCGAGATCATGGTTTACCGAGGGACGTTCGACCCGAAATCCCCACTTGTCGAAGGCCTACGAAAGCACCATGGCCTCCGGGCTACAAGCCCATGGTCCTGCCTAGGTACAATGGAAAAACAGATCCACGGCGGTTCGATGAGTTTTGAGGCGGCGGTCGCCTCCGCGGGAGGAAATGACAGTGTCCTAGCCAAATCCTTCGTTATCGCCGCAGGGCGACGCACCGACATGGTACTCCATGCTGCAGCCTAGCACAATCTACTCATGGGAGAACCCGAGGGATAAGATAATCGCCAATTTCAAAGGTTTCTCAAGTGAGTCATTGTCGTCGCAGACACTGTTCGGCAACAAACATGACAAGGGAGAGCCGTTAAGGGATTACTTCCGAGAGATTCTTACACCTCGGGCGAAGGCGCCGGATGTGCCGGACAACGTCGCGATAGAGGCAAAGAATCAAAGGTCTCCGCATTGGACCCTTCGCAAGCCACTTAGCGAGAGAAAAGCCGGCTACCATGGAAAAGCCGCACGAAGAGTTCGAAAAATACCGCAGATCGACAATGACCTCCGGAAAAGACTGGATGAAGGAGAAGGCCGAGCAAAAGGTACTCCGGTAGGAACAACAATAGAGACAACGGGTCCTATGACAGCGGGAATGCTCGGCAAAGGCAAGTCTTCAATGTGCAAAACAGCAAATTTCGGCCTCGGCGTTCGGCGGACAAGGAGCCGAAACAAACCAAGATACAAAGGCTCGGAATAACCGAACTTCAACAAGAGCAAGTCGAAGAACTGGAATAAGAACCGAAAACCGAGAAGGCATTATTGCATCTTCCATGGGGAAGATAAGGGGCATAGCACCAAGGAATGCCCCGAAACCAAAGAAACAATGGATCGGATGAAGAACAAGCAACGGCCGCCTCCACCCGTTCCGGAGCCAACCGGACAAGTGAATCACACCTTCACTACACAACACCATCAGCGCATAACCCAAGCTATCCGGGGTACACTAACGGTGTCTTCCCCCAGCCAGAACGTCGCACGCCAGCACTATCCACCGTCCCTACCAGCATGGCGGCACATGCGGTACCAGTTGTCTCGACGGCAACCGAGGCACCCGTCAGGGCGGAGAGTGCGATCACTTATGTCAACACTCGACCCCCACAGATATCCATGGTAGAAACACCTCAGTCTTCGCATCAACAGCAACAGAGGCAGCACGCAGCATTACCTCCACCTCCGCAACAAAGGCAATTCGAGGCACTACCAGCACCTCCGCAGCAGGTCACCTGCCCCAGTACCATGCCAAAGGCTGAACCTCCGATTGAGAATCAGATGAACCCCCACACTGCTCTGCCCACAATAGGAATGATACTACCGATAGCCGGCGGATCGATGGAATTCGAGACAAAGAAACAAAAAAAGATCACCTCCGATTGGTGAATAATGTGGCTGTGCAGGGAGCACACCGAACAACAGAATGGTCTAAGGCCCAAATCAGTTTTTCAGAAGAGGACCTCCGATTGGAGAGTTATCCTCACACCGACGCGATGGTCATAAAAGCAAACGTGGCAGGATGGGAGATAAACAGAATACTGGTTGACTCCGGGAGTTCGGCAGATATCATCTTCGCAAGTGTGTTTGATCAGTGCCAAACAGGAAGGTCACGATCGGAGCAAATCTATCAGAGGAAGAACGAAGAGAATTACTTAGCCTATTGTCCAAAAACAGAGATGTCTTTGCATGGTCAGCAGAAGACCTCAAAGGAATTGGGAGAGATATAATCGAGCACACTTTGGATTTAAATGAGAATGTAAAGCCAAGGAAGCAAAGGCGAGAGAAAATGTCGGAAGAACGAACCTTGGCCCCAAAGGCGGAGGTGCAGAGATTATTGGATGCAAACGTCATACGAGAGGTCAAATACTCAGAATGGCTAGCAAATGTGGTACTTGTCCCAAAGAAGAATGGCAAAATGCGAATGTGCATCGACTTCACTGACCTGAACAAGGCATGCAAAAAAGACCCATTCCCGCTACCTAGAATAGACACCTCAGTTGATAAGGCCGCAGGATGCAAAAGATTCTCCCTCCTGGACTGTTTTTCGGGATATCATCAGGTCTGGCTCAGGAAAGAAGACGAGGAAAAGACAAGTTTCACTATACCGACTGGAACCTACTGTTTTGTGCGAATGCCTGAAGGGCTCAAGAATGCAGGGTCAACCTTTGCAAGAATGGTACAAGCTGTACTACGGTCTCAGTTGCAGAGAAACATCATAGCCTATGTAGATGACATTGCCGTGGTAAGCAAAGAACCGGAGAACCATCTGGAAGATCTCAAGGAAACCTTTGCAAACCTTAGGGAGGCCGGATTGAAGCTAAACCCAGAAAAATGTGTCTTTGGAGTCAGCAGGGGAAAAATGTTGGGATATGTCGTCGGACCCGAAGGTCTCAGGGCCAATCCAGACAAAACAAAAGCATCCCCGGCCATGCCCGAGCCATCAAACAAAAAAGAGATCCAACGACTCACGGGAAGAATCGCGGCATTGAACAGTTTATCTCCAAATCAGTGAACGCAGCCTCCCTTTCTTCAAAGCACTCAAGGCCAACGAAAAGTTTGAATGGGGATCGAGCAATCGAAGCTTTCAGGCGGCTCAAGAAATACATGGCGAGGACCTAATGGTGGCAGCCCCGAATAGCGACGAGCCACTCCTCGTTGTACGTGTCGGCATCGCGGGGCGATAAGTGCGGTACTCGTGCAAGAGAGACAGATAAATGGTAAGCGGGTGCGGCGGCCGATATACTATGTGTCCGAGGCATTGCAAGGAGCAAAGCCGAACTACACGAGAGATTGAAAAGATAGCGTATGCAGTAATCACGGCATCAAGGAAGCTAAAGCACTACTTTCGGGACCACACTATTCGATACCGACAGTAGCGGCCACCGGCGAGATCCCGAACAACAAAGAAGCCTCAGGAAGAATTGGCAAGTGGGCTACAGAGCTGTCTCAGTTCGAGATCAAGTTTGTTGCAAGAACAGCAATCAAGTCGCAAGCACTAGCGGATTTTCTCTCGGAATGGGTGCCAACAAATACCTCCGAATCAAAATCGGAGGTATCCCACTGGACGCTTTACACAGATGGTGCCTGGGGAGTCCAGGGGGCCGGGGCCTCCGCAATCCTGTTTTCACCATCAGGAGTCAGGACAAAGTATGCAGCTAGACTGTGCTTCAAAGCCACAAACAATACAACAGAGTATGAAGGTGTCATATTGGGGTTGACAAAAGCAAAGGCACTCGGGGCTACTCACGTGCTAGTAAACACAGACTCACAGTTGGTAGCAGGTCAAGTGGAAAAAGAGTACACCGCGAGGGAACCTGAACTCGCAAGATACCTAGAGGTCATGAGAAGCCTTGAGAAGAGATTCAAAGGTTTCACCCTCAGGCACATACCGAGAGGAGAAAACATGGAGGCTGATGAGTTGGCAAAGGCGGCAGCAAACAAGCTTGACATGCCAAGGCACCTTTTACCAAGAGCTACGGCAACCGGCCACGGCAAGGTTAAACGAGCATTTGCGGAGGTACTACTAATTCACTCCGAAGACTGGAGGCGAGGCAATCATAGATCAAATCGGTGGCAATCATGTAACCTCGATGAAGCCGCGGCAAGGGCCGGCTCGAGCAAGAAGCTACACCGTGATAGAGGGACAGCTATTCAAAAAAGGCATAGTGCAACCACTACTCAAATGCCTAAGCAATGAAGAAGGCCAGGAACTCCTACGCAACATTCATGCGGGATTTGTGGATCCCACATAGGCCCAAGGGCATTATCCGCAAAGGCCATTCGTCAAGGTTTTTACTTGGCCCACTCACATCAAAGATGCCCTACACATAGTGAAGACGTGCGGCGCGCCGCCAAAATTTCTCACCAAACCAAAACAAGCCGGGGGGAGTCACGGCTCATCCCACCAACGTGGCCTATGCGAGAGATGGGGTATGGACCTCGTTGGGCCGCTCCCACCAGCTCAAGGAGGTAGCAAGTATGCGGTTGTGGCGGTAGAATATTTTACAAGGTGGATTGAGGCCAAGCCACTATCAACCATCACTTCGAAACAAGTAAAAAAAAGTTTTTCCGGCAAAACATAGTGTGCGATTCGGTGTTCCAAGAACCCTAACGGTAGACAATGGAAAGCAATTCGATTCTGAAAAGTTCAAAGAGTACTGCGAAGCATTGGCACAAAGCCGGCCTTTGCCTCGCATACCACCCGGAGAGCAACGGGGCGGTTGAGAGGTCCAACGAATCATATTCTCGGCAATCTCAAAAACACCGCACGGCCTAAAGAAAGGAAAGTGGGTTGAGGAGTTGCCTAAGGTCGTGTGGTCTCACAACACCAATATCTCACGGGCTACCGGCTTCACACCTTTCAAGTTGCTATATGGGGAAGAAGCTATGATGCCGGAAGAGTTAAGAAACCAAAGTCTCCGGGTCACAAAACGGCGCTAGCGAAAAATGAAGAGTACAAAAAAGAGATGATAGAGGCGAGAGAGACTAGAAGCCGTGGACAACATAATCAAGTACCAAAACCAAACGAAGAAATAGAGGGATGCCAAAGTGGTAATCAAAGACATCAAAGAAGGAGACTGGGTCCTCCGCCGGAAACCAAATGCACCAAACGCGGGAAACCGCAACCAAAGTGGGAAGGACCTTACCTAGCTCACCAAGCGGAAGGAAAGGATCGTTCTTCTTACGGGATGAAAATGGGAAAGTATCAACCCACACTGGAATGTGGACAACCTCAGGAAATACTACATCTAAAATGTAAGGAACCTCCATAAATCTATAAGCGGAGGCATCCAGTAGTTCATTTTCATGTTTCTTTTCTTTCCCTTCAAACCGGATTGCACTCTTTTCCTCACGCGGGGACTCCTTATCGGAGGTGAGGTTTTTAACGAGGCAACTCCGTTGTAATCAACCTCTCGCAATATATAAAGAGGGCCCCGAGAAATGGGGAATGCGCAAAGTCGAAAGCGGCTGGCAACGCAGCCGCAATATTCGACGGTGCTTTAAGCATCGGAAGAGGTCACTTCAAACTTCGCCTTGACCGGCGGACCTCAAAAAGATTTGTAAGCGACCTCCAAAAAGGTTGAAAACCCTTGGAAAAAGACCTGATCAGTCAGGCACTAAGGGGTACAAAATAAGCGACCTCCAAAAAGGTTGAAAACCCTTGGAAAAAGACCTGATCAGTCAGGCACTAAGGGGTACAAAATAAGCGACCTCCAAAAAGGTTGAAAACCCTTGGAAAAAGACCTGATCAGTCAGGCGCTAAGGGGTACAAAAAGCCAAAAAAGGCATCACCAAAATCGGAAAAAGACCCAGCAAGCAGCTAGGGCACCGATATTAAAGCAAAGATCGCTTGATCGACGGCGGCTTCTCATGCCTCCGCAAGATCGGCGGAGGCATGCCAAACATGAAAACCGAAAATTGAAGAAATCGGAGCAATCTAATCGTCATAAGCAAAAAAGGCAACCGAAAACAAAGAGAAGGTAACACGGCGGGCCGAGCAAGCCACTCCAGTCCATTAATTTGCATACAAATATGAAATTAAGGCTACAAGAATCACCAATGCCCTAGCTCCAACTAGTGTAGACTCTAGAGAAGGTATGCCACCTCTTACTATTACAATCGGCAAAACGAGCCCGCAAAAGAGCAAAGAGCGCTGCAATTTTCCATCTCCGAGAAGGGAGGGAGCCTTAGTACTGGCGGACTTCGGCTCCTGGTACCCAAAACACAAACTGCCAACCGACACACCTCGGACTAGCCCGCCCCACTACACACCTCAGAAGAATAAGCCAAGCAGCAAGCACAGTTGTATTCGTAGCCGGATACCACTCCAGACCTCTCGCGAGAAGAGCGACACACCATTGTGATATAGCCTTTACGAATTCTTACTCGCATCGCCTCAAAGCACATCTAACGGCAACGCCATACGCTAACGAAAGTGAAGTGTTGGCAACACTACCCCAAATGACCAAGCATCACCGAAAAACATAAGCCTTATATAGCCCCTAGGGAGGAGAAAGGCAAATAAATGCCTCGATCTGCAATCTAATGCATTAAACAAGCAAGATCCGTACCATAACCCATAGTAGCAATCAAGCTCATTCAAGCCGCGAGTACCACCAGCGGCGCCGATTGTTTTGGTCCTCGAGCAATCAAGAGAGCGTATCACGAGAAATCAAACACAAGATCCACAAAGATTTACTAAGAAATGTACCAAAGAGGTCGAGACATTTAAGCCAATTAGCCATACCAAGGCCTATAAAAGGAAGGCGCTTCCGGATCCACCCCCGGCATCACACAAGGCACGTATCAAGAGTAGGGGGATGGAGGTTGATGTATATTTACAAGAGTTTCACAAGAGCGGTAGAGAGACAAAATAAGAATTCGTAAGTAGAGGGCCACATAGACCAAAATACACACCACCCTTTTCTTCAGAGCATGTACCAACGAGCATCACCTCAGGGAAGAAAACGGGCTAGGGGGGACACCGCGTAAGAATTCGTAACGTCCCCCCATCCCCGGTCAAAATCGCTCAACAAAAGCGTGGAATGTCACATGAAAGTGAGCCCAAGGACAGGTGGTACCTAGTCACAAGTTGAGAGTCCCCATTAGCAAGGGACCATGTCCAATTAGCTACAGTCGGAGAAAAGGCAGCACTAAGACCATAACCTCCATGCCTTAGCATGGAACCATGTAACCTAACAAGCTGACCATTCAAAATGATCAATAAAAGGTTCCCGACAGAAAGCCTCCGGAATCCAACTAGTAACCTCCGCGCGCAATTCAAACGTAGTATGGACTAACGTTGCGGCGCGAAGACAAGATTACAAAAATACATGTAAGCAAAGACAATACCTCCGCTTTAATACCTTAGCTCAGAATCAGGTAACATTAGCATATGACACAAGAAAAAACATGTATACGATAATCTAAAGATTTCTTCCATAGCCTCCGCGTATGAAATGAATACATCTAAGTCCCATTACACAAAGACAAACCTCAGGCAAAAGGCCGCAAGTAAATACATACATAGAGTGCCTGGGTTTCCGTCGGAACCTCCGTCTCGGCCTTTGTCCTCGCCGGAGACGCGGTTGCCTGAGGAACTTGAGAGCCTCCGCCGTAGCCGGGTTTGGAAGTCTCACCAAGGACGGGGACACCTTTCATCACAAGCCGGACAGTGTCCCGGCCTCCGGCGGCGACCTTAAAAACGCAAAAAACGTTAGCTCCATGAGGAAGCAAAAGAAAAGATAAACATAAAAGACAAAGGAAGAGAAATTTCACCTTCCGCATAGCGTGAGCAGCAAAGAACGGCTTCCGCCCCCGCCAAAAGGCACCCAGAAAGACTTCAAGAATTTTTGAACGGTCTTGCGGATTGGGCGGGAGGTCTCCCCGAGCTCTGAGGAATCGGAGATCTCAGGTAGACCAACGGCGATGATGTCCAGACCTCCGCGAACCAAGCTCTTAAGTAAACCAGTGGCAGAGGCCTTTGCCGCAAAATCGGACACGCCTCCGACGAACAGGGATAGCTTCGCCAGATTGGACTTGATCCAAGACATCAACCCACCGGGCAAAGATACGGTTAGCGGGAAGAGGAGATGCAACACCGCCAAACTCTTCAAGAACAGACAGATATGTCTCCGCAATCTCAGTGCTGGCAACTCTGATCTCCTCAATCTCCGCAGCCAATCCCTCTGCCTCCTTCTGGAAGGTCTCCGCAGTCGGGGAATGTTGGGAAAAGGCATCTCAGCAGCGGAGACATGGCATGAGCCTACGGTCAATTGACCCCCATTTATCTTGTTTACTACGGTTGTCTTTGCTTGATTACGCAGGTTTGGATCGGAGGTATTGGGACCGCCGGCGGAGACCATGCCGGCTGCGCTGAGAAGGTCTCCGGTCGCCATCCGGAGACAACGGATCCCGACCTCGAGCCTCCGAGCGGAGGTAGCGAGCCGGAGGCGGAGACCCTTGGCCTCGGCCACCGGCGGAGACCATGCCGGCTGCGCTCGAGATGGTCTCCGGTCGCCATCCGGAGACAACGGCCGGCATCCCGACCTCGGGCCTCCGAGCGGAGGTAGCGAGCCGGAGGCGGAGTCCCTTGGCCTCGGCCACCGGCGGAGGCACCGGACGGAGGCGCAAGCCTCCGATCCCGAGCGGAGACATCCGGTGGCCCAAGAGGCGGCCCGCCCGGCGGCCCAGAGCGGGGAGGACATCACACGCCTAGGAGGCCCGGGGAAGGGTCCAGCGGGCCCATCGAGCGCAACGGCGGACGATCTTGCCCCCGTCGACCCCACTTGGCGAGTCTTAAAATTAGGGTTTCCCCGTCTCCCCTTTGGGGTTGTAATGTCTTTTCATATTGGGGAGCTGGGCGGCTATAAAAGGAGCCCCCGTCCACGTTGTAAGTCGGGATCGGGTTTGAGTGGAAGAGTTTCGTTCTTCACACTCTAGCATTGTAATTGTAATTACGATTGAATACTAAACCCGCTGGAACCGTGTTCCAACAAATGGGGAGGCGACACGGGCGAGAAGCTTCGGCGCGCGGCGTGCGGCGCGGCGATCGGCGGCCGGCCGGCATGGCGCCATGGCCTCGGAGGTGGGAGCTCCGGTGGGGAACGGGGGATTGCGACGTCGGCCACGGAACAGCGGGGAAAATTGCAAATTACTCCAAAAATTTGAACTGTGCTCAAAATTTTCTAAAAAGCAACCCTAGCTAAAATTTCATGCTCTACAACTTTCTCAACTGGGCCATTTTCAAATTTTGAAAGTAAAATTGAATTTGAATCAAATTTTGAAAAGGGGACAAAAACCCTAGAAACAAATATATGCAATTACTTTTGATTTTTCAATAAAACTTGAAAAACTCCAAAACTATGAAATACTCAACTTTTCAAACTACACATTTTCTCCAAAAAGAGTTTTCCCAAAATATGCATAGTGTTAACACCAGAATTTGGTCAGGAATATGACGTGGACCCGCGGGGAGCGAGAGAGAGCGATTCGGCAAATGCGTGTGCGGTCGGCTAACTTCGTGTGTTCGGCAAACGGTCAAAGCGGTCGACAATTGCTTCGTTTGAAGACGGAAAAAGGAAAGAGAAGCGATCGAAGAAAAGGAAAGAGTCGTAATGATCAAGGACTCCGATTATGGATAGAGTTAGCGTGTTTTGTCTTTCCAATTTTGTTTAGGCGGTTCGTAAGTGCTTAGAACTCGTGTTTTGTCCGGGGTATAAATATAAACCCTCGACCATTGTAATAGAGGTTCACAACCAAATCAATACAACCGGCTACGCGCCACCCTTCGAGTCCTTTAGTCGTGTCGTCGAGTTCTTCGAGAGGGCCAATCGATCCGTCGACCTCCGTAAGTCCCGGCAACCTTGTTATCATGCCTAGTATCGTGCGGCGGATTTAGATGTGATGCAAGTAGTCTCATCCGTTTTGCTTAGTATCGTGCGGCGGATTTAAGCTCAATGATGGGAAGTTTTTGCTCGTGCCTTGTATCGTGCGGCGGATTAAGACATGAGTAAAGATAGTTATCGGCTCTTTTAGATTTGGCATGATCTAATAGATTCATTAAGTTATCACGTGTTGCTTGCTTTATTTAATGTTTAATTATTTGCAACACCCTTTTGCCCAATTTAGATTGATACTCTTTCGGCTTGTTGATCGTATCTCTCATGCTCATTCAATATCGAGTAGATCAAGCTCATATAGCCGAATTAGATCGATCTAGATTGTCACATGTTGCGGGTTCATTCACGTTATATGTAGATAAGCCTTGACAGGGACCGGGTACCGTGCGGCGATGCGGTCTTTGGGTTACTCTAGAGCTAGTCATCCGGTGGACTAGAGATCGGTTTAATCGATAGGCTCCTTTTACATGTTGCTTGTTTGTTCCTTCTTCATGGACCCCGATTCGGCAATCTTGTCGATACGGTTATGCTTATACATGTAGCAAGTATCTATAGATCTGTTAGATAATTATGTGCTTTTAGCTCTTTATTGCTAGATTGTATCATGCGGTGGATTGATCTAGTAATGAGGAGTGGTGTAAATTCATAGTGAGTGGTATCATGCGGTGGATTAGCTTGCTTGGGTTTATGCTCGACGGGTTTATGAAGGCTAGACGTGCGGCGAGACTAGTTGGAGTAGCCTATGCATGTGTTATTTAGTAGATTTATATTTATAAGTTACTTATCCTTAATTATTAGTGCTTGATGATGCTTTAAACTTGAGATATAGTTTGATATGTTTTAATGATTTAATCTTGTTCAAACATGTCTTCATCTACTATATTCGGCTAGTTTGTTCTGTTTACATTAGTTATGTTATTTTAGCCGAATGAACTGCATCCTGTTGGCAGATAGCTTCCATAGCTATATGTCGTCGTAAGTGGCTTCAGGGCCGTAAAGATGGAACTGTCTGGTCTCATCCAAAGCACGTTCCGATTATGATCTTACTTGTTTTATCCCTTGTCGATTTTCGGTCAAATCGGCGGCACGCCACCGGATTCGGACACCGGGTACCCGATTGAAGCTAGGCTTTCCGGCTTCTTGTGTGTGAGACGCGGGGTGGTCACATTTTTGCGTCAACACACTTTTTGGCACGCCCGGTGGGACAACGTTTCAATATAAGATGGGATCGGAAATTGACAACGATCACGTTACGAACGTGACCATGGACGAGCTGCCGCGAGCAACGCCGGATGGTGGAGCAAGCAATGGAACAATTTCATCGAAATGTCGATGTCCTTTTCCAAGAACAAGAGTGGAAAAGTGATGATCAAGCAAGCACGCCACGAGTTCTTCTCGCCGGTCGATCGATGTTACTTGACGAGGAGGAGATGCGAGAGGGTAGTTGGAGCCATCTACAAAGGCAGTAGGAGACACTATGTTGAATCACAACACGGCTTTTTAAGGCACTTTCCGCAAAATCATGGCTGAAACTTTTGGTCCGGCGGTTGACAAACGATTTGAAGCAAGATTTGGAGAGCTTCTTGCCGGGCCGTGTACTTCAACATTCAGCAATCTTCGGGGAAGTTAAGCTGGAGGAGAGGAGATAATCGGTACAAGCAAAGATGGAGCTATTCATGATGGAAAAGAGAAGCCTCCCCGACCGAACAGCAAACTCATGGTCGGAGTAGCTTTTGGTGCGACAACGATATACACGCATCGCTATAAGATTTCTCCGGTAGCAAGCAGTTGCGAGAAGAGTGTCTATGGAGATGGGTATAGTGAATTCACGATTACGGTGCTGTTCTGGATGCTTTGCCGAATCCGAGGATACGGGAGTGCATCGGGAGTGCCTTCTAGGAGACGGGGAGCAAAAGATACAAATGATGAGCTCCTAAGCGAGAATGGGCGATATGATGCGAGAATCAATTCGGCTGAAACCAAAGCATCGGACATATGCATACAAATCTCCTTTCCCGAGAATGGTACAATAGGGTAGCTCTTCCACCAAGAGTTAAACCACCAACGGATTTGACCAAGTTCTGCGGTCGGGATGATACCAGTACCATTGAGCATGTCGGTAGATATCGATGCAACTTGGAGAAGCTGCTGATGAAGCTTGGAGGATCGGATATTTTCCTATGTCTCGACGGGGCCGGCTTTCACATGGTTTGCATCGCGGCCGGCCAATTCCATTGGTACATGGGCGAATTGGAGCAAAAGTTCCATTCATACTTTTATACGGGAACCAATGAGAAGAAGATGGTTGATCTGTGGTCTATGAGGATGAAAACTACGAGACACCAATGGAGTATCTCCTTGAGATTCGGAGAAGCAAAGAACATGTGCTATTCTCGACTATTCTGATGATCGGCTTGCACAATTGGTCATTGCGGGCATGCGCCACATATTAGAGACAAGCTATTCGGCATGGAGTTTGAAGATCTTGGACAGCTTGCACAAAAGGCGACGGCAATGAGCAATCAAGCCCAAGGGTTCGAAGAGATGCTCGTTTTCGGAAGAGCGGTCACGCCGTTGATATGTATCGAGGGATTTACGGAGGAAGCATCGAATATGAAGATGAAGATGAAGTAGGCTGCTGCGAGTTGACCTGGACAAAAGAGCCTACTTTGGTCGGTCATCGATGGGTGAAGCGGCGAAGGGATCTTATGATTTTGATGTCGATGCAAGCGAGATAAGCTCTTTTTGTATCTAGTCCAAGAAGGACGCGTTAAGGCGCCGGAAAGGACATCCTATCTTTGCGCCTACTGAAGGAGTAAAGGACAAGAAATACTTGTGGATTTCATGATACAAACTCTCATCATATCAATGATTGCCGAGTGTTCGAGTAAAAATTCGAAGGCTATTCAAGATGGACACTTAAGATTTGACGGCAAGATGAAAGTAGACAAGAACCCATTCCCTCGAACATGGTCTCTTTCTCCATAGGCATGGTTGATGCCGGTGAGTCCAAGGAAAAGGGAAAGATGAAGGTTCGACATCCGAAAGAGCCAAAGAGATTGGTTACTCGTGTTGACCCTAATCGGCAAGTTACCAAGGAGGAAGTGCAACAAGCGCGGTTCAAGAATAGCCGAACGAGAAAAGGGTCAAACTTCGAGATGCGGCTAAGGGAAATTGCCGAATACACGCTGATCCGAAGCGCGGGTTACGGACGACACTTATTGAATAAGTGGCAATGGGAAAAGAAGATGGAGTATGATGAGGAACAAGGTACATTGAGGAAGAGCGCGGTTCATGGCGAACGTCGGAGATATGAAGCGAAGTGCGCCAAAGGGAACAAGAAGAATACGGGAGAGAGCAAGAGCAATCTCATTGGAATTGTTCCTTCTTCGGTTTCTTGTTGGAATGAAGGCTTGAAATTGCACCGAAACAATTGCCACGAATGCGGTGATCAATATTCGGAGTACGAGGCAATCTCGAGTCAACCGCCGTCCCGTTCATGATAGACTTGGGATGAAAGTTCCGGAGAACGATCGGCGCCTAAAAATAAACAGTTTTGATGGATATCGAGAGGAAAAGATTTGCGAGACCAAACATGGGCTCACGGTAGTGTCCATACTACGGAAGAGAGCTCCTACGAGATGGCAAAAAGGTCAATGGTGTCCTCCTGGTGCGAGGAAAAGCCGGAAGAGAAGAGTTCGGCGTTTGAGAAATCAAGAGATGAAGCGGGGAAATAGCCGAAAAGAAGCCGGTATGGCGTCCTAAGAAAAAGGATGGTGGACGGGGCCCATCGGCTAATACTAACATGGTGTTCTTCATTCCATTAGAGTTTAAAGCTCCGAAAACCAAGAAGTGCAAGATGAGGTATATTCATTTTGATGAGGCTGAATGCCGAGACCTGATGGCTCAACTTGTGTTGACTCGGCAAGCAATCTTTGATAAGCCGGTTAAAAATCGTCATCGAAACCATTGTACTTGAAGGGATATGTCAATGGCAAGCCTTTAACTAAGATGCTTGTTGATGGAGGGGCTGCTATCAATATTATGCCCTATGCTACTTTCGGGAAACTTGGTATGACAAATGAAGATTTGCTTTTGATGACATGATCCTTAGAGATTTTGCTTGGCAATGCTTCGATACTCGTGGAGCGTACATGTGGAGCTAATGATTGGATCCAAGACCTTGATCACTACCTTCTTTGTCATTGATGGCAAGGGGGCATATAGCATGCTTCCGGAAGGGATTGGATCCATGCTAATTGCTGTATACCCTCAACTATGCATCAAATCCTTATTCGGTGGGTAGGAGATGATGTAGAAGTTGTTGGTGATGATTCGGTGAGTGTTGCCACTTCGAGCACTGCTTATTGGGAGTATGATGGACTAGATTGCCTTTCGGGTAAGGTATGGAAAGAAGGTCTGTCAATGTGTTCGACGGGGATCAACGGCCGATCCAAGCGGTCGGCTCGACGGTAACTTTTAATGGGCAATCCAATCGATGGCAACAAAGGCAAAGCGGGTCGTGGTTTCATGTCGGCCGACAAATTAGAAGAAATCAATGTTGGTGATAGCACAAAGTCAAGGCCGATGTATATCGGTGCAAATTTAGACCCGAATATAAATTGGAGTTAATAGAGTTGCTTTGAATGAGTTCAAAGATTGTTTTGCTTGGGATTACAGAGATGCCTGGGTTGGATCGATCAATTGTTGAGCATAAGCTGCCTATAAAACCTGGATTTCGTCCTTTCAAACAACCTCCACGGAAAATCTATAAAGAGGAGGTATTGGCCGATGTAAAGAAAGAGATTGAGAGATTAATTGAAGCAAACTTTATTCGGCCATGCGGGTATGCGAGAATGGATTTCAAATATAGTACTGTCTACAAGAAGAATGGAAAGATGAGGGTATGCATAGATTTCGAGATCTCAACAAAGCTACTCCAATGGATGGATACCCAATGCCGGTTGCCGATTTATTAGTGGATGCGGCGGCGGGTTATGAAGTTATCGGTTTTATGGATGGCAATGCGGCTACAATCGTTTTTCATGGCGGTTGAAGATATTGCAAAGGCGCATTCGGATGTCCCGGTCACATTGGATTGTTTGAGTGGATAGTGATGACATTTGGATTGAAGAATCTTTGGTGCAACTTATCGAGAGCCATGAACTATATCTTTCATGAGTTAATCGGCAAGATTGTAGAAATTTATATTGATGATGTAGTAGTCAAATCCGAGAGACCATAAAGGACATTTAGCCGATTTAAGAAAGACTTTGGAGTGCACAAGGAGACATGGCTTAAAGATGAATCCAAACAAGTGTGCTTTTGGAGTCTCGGGCTGGTGAGTTTTTAGGGTTCTTGATTCACAAAGGAGGGATAGAAGTTGGAAAAAGAGCATGGAAGCAATAGACAAAGTTGTGCCCCCAACTAACCTTACGAGAATTGCAATCATTCTTTGGGCAAGGTCAATTTCGTGAGAAGATTCATATCCAATTTATCGAAAGAGTGTTGCCTTTCTCTCCATTGTTGAAGCTCAAGAAAGATCGAGAAATTTATGCAGGGTGACATACGGCAAAAGGCTTTTGATGAAATCAAGCAATATATGAAGGCACCGCCGATGTTGGTACCTCCACAACTTGAGAAGCCTTTCAAGGCGTATGTGGCGGCCGATAGCGACAATAGGATCGGCCCTTATGCAAGAGTTTGATGGAAAAGAGAGAGTAATAGCTTACCTTAGCCGAAAACTGTTAGATCCTGAAACAAGGTATTCGGCTATAGAAAAGCTCGTTTGTGTGTTTATTACTCATGCACCAAATTTCGGCACTATTTATTAAATGCCGAATGTGTGGTTATATCTAGTTTTGATGTAATTAAACACATGTTGTCAATGCCGATTTTAAGTGGGAGAATCGGCAAATGGGTATTAGCACCGTCGAGTTTAATTTAAAGTATGAGTCGGCAAAAGCGGTGAAAGGACGAGGCAATTGCCGATTTTATTACTCAACATCGTGATTTATCGTTGATATGATTAACATTGCCCCATGGGCATTATTTTTTGATGGATCATCATGTGACAAAGGTGGTGGTGCTTGGTATTCTTTTGATATCCCCACGTGGAAAGATATTTGAGTTTGCTTTTTCAATTGAATATCCTGTCACTAACAACCAAGCGAGTATGAGGCTTTGCTTAGAGGGCTTGGTTTGTTGGTAGAACGAAGGCATTCTTTGTTGAGGTATTTGGTGATTCGAATTGGTAATCAATCGGTTGACAGGACAATATGAATGCAAAAATGATGTCTTGCAAGGTTACCATGAACAATGTAGGGAACTTAGAAAAGTTTTTCGAGTAGTTACTTTGCATCATATACCCGAGAGCACAATGGAGAAGCAAATAAATTAGCTCAAGCTGCTTCGGATATCGGGAAAATCATGAAGTCTATACGAGAAGAAGATGTTTTCAATTCGATCGGATAAGTAATGACTGGAGAAGTGACATTATCAATTATCTGAAAGATCCATCTCAAAGAGTTTCCCGGAGGCTCAGGTATAAGGCATTTAAATTTGTGCTTCTTGATGATCAGTTGTACCACAAGTCTATAGATGGAGTGTTGCTCAAATGCTTGAGCCAAGAAGAAGCTAAGAAGATTATGTTTGAAGTCCATGAAGGAGCTTGTGGTGCACATCGGTCGACTTACCGAATGAAATGGATAATAAGGAGGACGGGGTACTTTTGGCCGACTATGTTGGAGGATTGCTTTGAATATTACAAAGGGTGTCGAGATTGTCGGATATTTGGTAATGTTCGGAGAGCACCTGCATCTGATGCAATCCGATAATTAAACCTTGGCCGTTCGAGAGGATGGGGTATAGATTTAATTGGACAGATCAATCCTCCATCTAGCAAAGGACACAAGTTTGTGTTGCTAGCAACAGATTATTTCACCAAGTGGGTTGAAGCTATCCCTTTGAAAAAGGTCACATCGAGAAAATATGATCGAGTTTTGTCAAGGAACATATAATTCATAGGTTTGGGATTCCACAGAGACCATTACAAGCGATCGGGGGACTCGGTTCACTTCTTGAGTTTTGTGATTTTGCCGAAAACATGGGGATAAGGCTGTATAATTCTTCTCCTTATTATGCACAAGCCAATGGCCAAGCGAGGCGTCAAATAAGATCATGATCAAAATTATTCGAAGAAAATCGATGAGAAGCCAAGGAGATGGCACTTGGTCCTTAATGAAGCATTGTGGGCTTACCGAATGGCTTGTCATGGGTCCACACAAGCATCTCCATATGAATTGGTTTATGGACATAATCTTTGTGATGCCTTGGGAGTTGCAATCGGGATCAAGGAGAGTTGAGTTACAAAAGGACTGACGAGAAAAAGATTATAAGGATCGATGATGGATGAGTTAGAAGATTTGCATTTAATTCGTCTTAAGGCCTTGGAGAATATTGAGAAGAATAAAATACGTGTTGCCAAGTACTACAACAAGAGAGTTAAAATTAAGCAATTTGCGAAGGAGAATTGGTTTGGAAAACAATATTGCCAATTGGTACCAAAGACGAGAATATTCGGCAAGTGGTCTCCGAATTGGGAAGGACCTTTTCGGGTTGTCGGTTGTGCACCTGGCAATGCGTATATATTAAAAACGCTGTTTGGAGAGGAACTTACTAGAGCCATCAATGGCGATACCTTAAGAAGTTTTTCCAAGTATCGAAGTTGGATCTTAATTGTGATTATGACGTAAGCGTGGTATAGCCGATTGAATAAAATCGCCTTCGAGTAAAGGAAAGAGGTTGGAAAGAAATAACCGATAATATTATCGCCTCTAGTGGAAAGATAGCCGATATCGTGTGTATCGTCTTGAGAACAAAAAATAGCCGATACGGTTGTATCGCCTTTAGTCGATTTTAAAAGTATAAGTGAAGTTTGATCTTATCTCTCGGTGATAGGTTTATCGGGAGAAGATAAAGGGAATTGAAGTACTACGCTACAAACCGTCAAGTCATGGAGCAACGGGACCGAGATCTAATCGGCTAAAATGATGTCATGCGATTCGGGAGTTTTCGTTTGGGAAGAGCGTTGCGATCGAGTTCTAGCTAAAGGAAAATTTGCAAAGAAGCAAACACAACGAGACGAATGTCATCACGGACAAGCAAGAACAAGAAGAGGACCAACATTCTTCATTAAAGTTTTATTTACAACCCGCGCCAATCCTAGTACAAGCTATTCCTCTTCTTCGTTGAAGAGCTTGTTGAGGACAGGACTCGGGGTTGGTGGCGTTGGCCATGGCGTCGGCGTGGGCGTCGTAACCCGCCAGGAGGCCCTCGATGTCGTCGACTTCGTGAGGGAGCCCGTCGCGGAAGCCGGTCGGCATCGGAGCGTAGTCGTCCCCGGTCCAGGACGACATCCCCGCCAAGCCGAGGGAGGTGCCGAGGCGCACGCCATGAAGGGCAACCTGGTCGATCTGACCAGGCACCGCCTCGAGGCGCTCCACCAGCGTCGCCCCTTGGGCGTTAACGTGGTTGGCCGCCGCCATCGCCGCCACCTTCAAGCGGTCCAGCTCCGCGGTGAGGTCTGCAAAGAAAAAATAAGATTAATCAATGAGCAGATGAATCGGAAGGAACGTGGGTTGAAGGCAATTGGCGAGAAGTGAATACTGGTGATGGCCTCGCTCATCTGCCGGCAGTTGTCCTCCAACTCCGGTGAGCGATCCCGAACTTCTTGGTTTCTTCACCAAGAAGCTCCATCGCCTCATCCCGCTCGCGGCGATACGCGGCGGCGTCATGCGGCTGCGCATGCGGCGGGATCTCCTCGTCGTTCCTCTCCCATATAAGGCGTCTGAAACCGACCCGATGAAGCCGGCGAAGCCGTGCGGGAGAAGCGGGGAAGCGAGCCGGAAAGCTGGAAGCGGGAAACCGCGCGAAGCGAAGCGTCGAACGCCGCCCGGCGCCCGGAAGCGCCATTGGCCGTGCTGATCCTCGCCGTCCTACGAACGAGTACCGTCAAGATCGGCTAATTTAGAAAAAAACACGAGACAAAGATGGGGAGATCGTTTCTTGCGACGGCGACCACCACGGCTGCTTCCCTCCGCCGCGTCCACCACGGGAGCGGGGAGCGGAAGCGGAAGGGGGAGCGTGGGTGCCGGCCGAGCGACCCGCCTCCGGACATTGGCGATGTAGTCGCCGGTGTTCTGATAGCCACAAACGGATCAAGAAGATAAGCAACCGCAAAGGGGCGAGAAGTTCGGATCGGGTAAAGACTATCGAATAGCACAACTCAAGGGATTGGAGATCTCACCGCCGGCGCCGGTTCTTTGCTACCCTCCGCCTCGTCTGGGCGGGGCGCTTATTACGATCTCCGCCGCTCACCATTGGTGATGGAGGGGTTTTTGGGCTTGAAGGCAAGGAGGAAGTGGAAGAGATTGAAGAGAATGGCAAGCTTGCTTGTACTTGATGTGATGATGGTGGGAGCCGGCGGGTCCTATTTATGAACGTGGGAGCCGTGGCGAAGCTGCGGGAAAGCCAAGCGACGGGATAGGGTTTCCACACTTATGGGCCAAGATTGAGTTGGGTCGGGCCCATCACTCTTGGCGGTTCGGTTACCATATGCTCGGTCGGCTAAATAGCTAATAAGGGTTATTCGGCTAAAGTGAACACTTGGGGCCGCGGCGGTTGCATTCGGCTAATACATACATTAAGTAAGTACAGTCATGACAAGGATAGCCGAATGATAACAGAAAGCAGAGAAGAAAGAGAAAAACAAATATTAAGTCGAAAGGGATAAAGTGTTGAAAAACAATGGTACACTCGGAGCATAGTATTTACATGTATCATCATACAAGCAAGAGGTTCATACATTCAAATAAGAGTTGATGACATTCAAGGCGTCTGTTTTGATTTTGTTGACCTCATCAAGGACTCTTTTATCTTCAACCTCAGAGTTTTGGATCTGCTTGCGGCTTGTTCTTGATTTGCTTGGTATCTCGACAAGAGAACTTATCTTGGTCTTGGGCTGAGTCAAGAGGTGGCGGGTAGCGAGCTTGGCTTCATGAGATTGAATGTTGGCATCCAATTGAGCCAAGCTGGGCTGCCAATCTAACCTCTCATTTCTCATGCTATGCAACTCAGGCTCCAAGGTGTCCCAAGACTGTTTGACTGATTTAAATTCAGAATAGAGTTCCTTGACCTGCTGTTCTCTGGTTGCCTTGTTGGTCTCCAAGATAGCCACATCGGACATGTTCCTATGTGCTCTCTTGACGACGGCGAAATGGTCATCAAGATGAGACAAGGCATTGATGGCATCCTTGAGATCGAAGGGGAGTTCTTGGATGAGTGGCTCTGCTATTTCCCTTATTTTGTCGGACTCCCGAGTCGGTCAACGATATCCCTTTCCAAGAATGAGATTATGGCCTTTAGTTTAGCCTTGATTCTCGATGATAATTGCCGATTGGAGGAGACTTCATCATCATCGGCAAACTCTTCGGCAATAAGGAGAAAGCGGCTGTTGAAGAGCAATATCACGATAACGAAAGAAAATTTATTAGCCAAATGACTTGACTCGAAATGAAATAACGGAGAAAGGCTAAAACAGATACCTCTTCGGCAAAAGTTTGATCAATGGCCTCTTGAGTAGCATCAAGGCTTTGAGTGATTGACACGATTCTTTGTCTCATGAATGGTAGTGTCATGACTCGTTGATATATCTTGAATTGCCGAAGGAGTTGAGTCAGTACATTTTGAAGAAAAATTCTTTCTGTTGCTTCTCCTGGACTGATGAAGAGGGATGCACATTTGCTATGTCTGTTTGTTCATCGGCTGATGAGAAGGAGTTTCTTCTCTTCTTCTTCTTGATCACACGCTTGATCGTCTTTTGGTGAGGAGAAGTTTCTTGATGTTCCTCCTTGATTATCTGGGCCGAATATAAGTGAGAATGGTATGAAGGCAAAAGATGAGGATAACAAATGCGAATACGTACCAAGATTAACGGGCTCATTGACATTTGCTTGGCCGGTGGAGGCTTCGGGAGAGTTATCCAAAATCACTACCCCTGCTAGGACTTTGGGGGTTGGCACATGCTGTTAAAGAAGTGATCGGTACAAACATATTTGCGGTGAAAATAGAAGATCAAAGGTATTCATACACGAGGGGTAGCTTGGCCTTCTTTGATCTTGTTTTCTTGGGAACGAAGCGGTGTCCTTGATGGGGGAAGGAGGGATTTTTCTTTTAAGGTCCTTCAAGAGCACCTTTGTATCATCGGCGGGAATTTTGTTGAATACCGACAAACTTGGAGCATCATGCCCCGGAGCGAACGAGGGCCGGGTTGCCAATATTGGACTTACGGAGGACTTGGAGGAGCAATGTCTGGCTTAAAAGATGATTAGAAACAAAACGAAACGTGAAGTAAAAGGTAGCCATAAGCATGTACCTCATCATCAGAAGAGAATGAGGGCATCAAGACTTGGCATAAAGGATGGACTTGTGCCCTGAAAATGTGAGAATGCCACTCCTGCCACCAGAGGTTGAATGAAGGATGAGCGACTTCAATTATCACCGGAGGATTGGGTTCATATCTTTGGAAGCTTGCATCCAAGGTTGAAAACTTTATTGGCCTCAGTACCGTTCAGCAATGACTCCCTAGGCCTGATGATGTTTGAGAAGTATGGCCTTGGGGGCAATTGGCCGAATCAAACTGCACGGCAAACATGTTTGGGTTGTAAAATTCATAAGTTGAGCTTATCAATCGGCCATGATGAAACTCTGGCGGCAAAGCACGGGGCTTGATAAAAGAATTGAAGATATCCCCGGAATCATCATCATGCGGCCCGCTCATAGCTAAATCTGCGGGGAAGGGTTAGGTCTTCATTCTCCCTATAAGGGAACCAAACTACATGGTTGAATCCCTTGTAGAAGATCTTGAAAAGGTGGCCCGGGTCCAAGTCGATGGTGATTGAAGATGCGGCCTCTCCATATGTCGGCAAGACTTGTATCTAAGATCCTCACCTTCGGCATAGTTGATGGAAGGAAAATTCAGATTATGGAGGTCAACGAGACAATCGGTGCATGTATAATTGCAACCACATCGAAGAAGCCACCATGGTCCATTGACACGGGAAATTTCACCATGATTCCTCATCGGACGATGTCGATGCATCATATGGTAGAATGCTCCCGGCAGATATTTGCCCAAAGGAATTAGCTTGCACTGCGGCCAATTCTTCGACCATCACTATGTGGTTAAGAGTGGGCTCATTGGACTTACCACGAGAAGATAAATCTGCATAGCCACATGTTCATGAAAGCTCTATACTCTTTGTCGGACACGGGGCCGGTTGAAGCATAACTGCGAACGTACTTGACCCAACCTCCTCCCCGATTTGACTGGCCTTACGTGAGCTAGTGCCTTTGTATTTGAAGGGGTAAGTTGGTTTGGTGATGTTCAAACCGGTCATCATAAAAATGTCGATAGGGTGATTGACATTGGGCCATGACCAAAGACAAAAACGTTGATGGCATCGGACCGAAATGGGAAGCGGCTATCAAGAGGGAGTCATTTCTTGGCATATCGGCTAGTGAAAGTTCCAAGCAATGTTGAATATCTTGGGATTCCCGAGAGATCACTGTTCTGGGTGCATCTGCGGAACCAATCACGCCATCCTGTGATTGAAGGAAGGGGCCAAGTTTTGAAAGTGTTCGGCCATCTATTTAAGGGGCAATTCGGATTTGAATGGGATCCTCAAAGTTTCCTTTTCGATAAATTCCTTCGGATTAGGGTCTCCCATCGGACCAAGGAAAAATGACCCGGGATGAGCGAGATTAGAGATTAAAATCTCGTTCTTCATTTCCTTTATAGAAGTAAAGCGAATAAATCAAGGACACGTACGGAAGCGATTCGGAAAAATTGCCGAATGAGTAAGGGCAAGTAGGGTTACCTCTAGATGCTCCTCTTGAGTTCTGTTGCCATGATGGAGCTGATTGAAGATTCCGCCGCCATTGACAACGGCGCGAGATCTCGGGTGGCGAGGCTGCGGGTGTTGGCGGTCTTGACCTAGACGAGAGCGGCGATAGTCAATTTCGAAATAAAACCCTTTTATCTCGAAATTGAGGGGGCATGTGTTAACACCGAATTTGGTCGGGAATATGACAGGTGGACCCGCGGGGAAGCGAGAAGAGCGATTCGGCAAATGCGTGTGCGGTCGGCTAACCACGTGTGTTCGGCAAACGGTCAAAGCGGTCGACAATTGCTTCGTTTGAAGACGGAAAAAGGAAAGAGAAGGCGATCGAAGAAAAGGAAAGAGTCGTAATGATCAAGGACTCCGATTATGGATAGAGTTAGCGTGTTTTGTCTTTCCAATTTTGTTTAGGCGGTTCGTAAGTGCTTAGAACTCGTGTTTTGTCCGGGGTATAAATATAAACCCTCGACCATTGTAATAGAGGTTCACAACCAAATCAATACAACCGGCTACGCGCCACCCTTCGAGTCCTTTAGTCGTGTCGTCGAGTTCTTCGAGAGGGCCAATCGATCCGTCGACCTCCGTAAGTCCCGGCAACCTTGTTATCATGCCTAGTATCGTGCGGCGGATTTAGATGTGATGCAAGTAGTCTCATCCGTTTTGCTTAGTATCGTGCGGCGGATTTAAGCTCAATGATGGGAAGTTTTTGCTCGTGCCTTGTATCGTGCGGCGGATTAAGACATGAGTAAAGATAGTTATCGGCTCTTTTAGATTTGGCATGATCTAATAGATTCATTAAGTTATCACGTGTTGCTTGCTTTATTTAATGTTTAATTATTTGCAACACCCTTTTGCCCAATTTAGATTGATACTCTTTCGGCTTGTTGATCGTATCTCTCATGCTCATTCAATATCGAGTAGATCAAGCTCATATAGCCGAATTAGATCGATCTAGATTGTCACATGTTGCGGGTTCATTCACGTTATATGTAGATAAGCCTTGACGGGACCGGGTACCGTGCGGCGAATGCGAGTCTTTGGGTTACTCTAGAGCTAGTCATCCGGTGGACTAGAGATCGGTTTAATCGATAGGCTCCTTTTACATGTTGCTTGTTTGTTCCTTCTTCATGGACCCCGATTCGGCAATCTTGTCGATACGGTTATGCTTATACATGTAGCAAGTATCTATAGATCTGTTAGATAATTATGTGCTTTTAGCTCTTTATTGCTAGATTGTATCATGCGGTGGATTGATCTAGTAATGAGGAGTGGTGTAAATTCATAGTGAGTGGTATCATGCGGTGGATTAGCTTGCTTGGGTTTATGCTCGACGGGTTTATGAAGGCTAGACGTGCGGCGAGACTAGTTGGAGTAGCCTATGCATGTGTTATTTAGTAGATTTATATTTATAAGTTACTTATCCTTAATTATTAGTGCTTGATGATGCTTTAAACTTGAGATATAGTTTGATATGTTTTAATGATTTAATCTTGTTCAAACATGTCTTCATCTACTATATTCGGCTAGTTTGTTCTGTTTACATTAGTTATGTTATTTTAGCCGAATGAAGCGCATCCTTTTGTTGGCGAGATAGCTTCCATAGCTATATGTCGTCGTAAGTGGCCAGGGGCCGTAAAGATGGAAGCTATGGTCTCATCCGGCACGTTCCGTTATGATCTTCTTGTTTTATCCCTTGTCGGTTTTCGGGTCAAATCGGCGGCACGCCACCGGATTCGAGACACCGGGTACCCGATTGAAGCTAGGCTTTCCGGCTGCTTGTGTGTGAGACGCGGGGTGGTCACATTTTGCGTCAACACATAGTTTTTGAATTATGATTTGAAATTCAAAAGGGGACAACTGTCGGAAAACCGTATTTTCAAATTTATTTGAAATTCTTTTTGGAAACTTGAAAAACTATGAACACCAACATTGAAGCTCTCATCAAGACCCACAATCTTGCTTTTTGGACCAACCCCAAATTCTTTGTAGATTTTGAAATAGAGAAAAGGGGGTAAATCGGGGTTTTCGGGAAAACGGGGTTTTTGAAACGAAATTGGAGCTCGATTTACTTTCTACACTAACTAATCGGGCATTAGCAATCACAAGCATCATTTCATATGTAAAACAAAGCATCACATCAACAATAATATTAAAACATGAATGCATTAATGCCATGATGCTCGATGATTAGGCCTTAATAAAATTCTAAATCAAGTTTTAGTTGCAATTAACATCTAGGATGTTACATCCTTTCCCCCTTAAAGAAATCTCGTCCCGAGATTTTGGAGCAACAAAATCCCGTGGGGTAAGTAATGGAAAAGGAAATGTGTCAAGCAAATCAACTTGACTGAAGTTCATAGATCATCAAGGTTCGATTCGAGAGTTACAACCATGAGATGAAAGTGGTTACAATTGACAAGGTATTTAGAGTTTCAAGGGAGTTTCAGTAGTAATTCCTAAGATAAGTTCGAAGAGTAGGATACATTGTCATGAGACTATAATGGCTCATGCCCACAAATCTTGGTACCTACGCGCACCCAGCGGCAACTTGTGTGCCCGGGTCACACAAGAGACCCTAGGTTCCGTCGCGGCACCAGGGTTACGGAACACGGCACCACTATAGGGCACAACAGCAGTAACCCACATTTTGAAACATTGATACAGTAACCGAGATCAGAAGTCGGTCACAACCACAAGGTTTCTTTAGGATTCAAAGAACAACTTTGAATCCCTATGGAGTGTCGAATGATCGATAGCACATTAAGTTTGAACCATAATGGTTCAGGAGCACCGACTATGATACCAGTGCACGACTTGGCGAAAACTCATGTGGTCGCGAATCACGGGAGATTCCAGGTTGACACGGCACCATAGTTACGGTCGAGACACCACTACGAATACAATCAATATGACTCTTGGCCAACAAAGTCGGATATCAAGGTCAAGAAATTAGAATGTGCAAACAAGGATCGCACCCAAGAGGAGCATGATCGTTGACCGGATAACGACGAACACTCGGGTTCGGCGATGTTTCCAAGTCATAAGTCATGATACCCTAGAAGACATATCCATAGCGATATACAAGTGAGATATATGTCGTCAAACGACATCAAGGAGATAGCACAGTCGAGTTGAAAGGAATCAAAGTATAACACATACTCGGCAAAAGAATTTAAGGATTCACACCGTTTCGGTTTTCAAGGTAATAGTGTACTTCGGGGCATATTCCACAAATTCCTAAGGATCGAAACTTATGGAGTACGGGATTATTAACAGTGGCAAAAACCTGGTATAAGACGAGATTCAAGAATGGAACAATTATAAAGGATGTAACTGTTCTTCAAACATAGGGAGGGAATTGTAAGCACCACCATAGATCACATCATAATGACTTTCGACAATTATTTGTCGAATATCAAGGTCAAGAGATTAGCATGTTCGAGAGAATGTGAACACACTAATTGTGAACTATAAGGTTTCATGATCATAGACCCCGACATTAGTGAACGCCCGGTAGGTATTTCCTTATGGTCACGAACCATAGGAGACCCCGTTTCGTCGCTATTTCCCGGTCATAGACCATTGTACCTTTAAAGAACACAATCATAGTGATATGAGGGTAAAACATACGTCTTAAACGATATCAAGAAGATAGCATGTGTCGGAGTTGAAAGAAATCAAGGTAGGACACATACTCAATAAAAGAATCAAGAATTCGTACCGGGTTTCATCTTTAAGATAATGATGTATATCAAGGTATATTCCACAAATTCCCAAAGATCGAAATTTATGAAATAAAAGATTCAATTGATAAACAATCCTGGTACATGGCGAGATTTAACAATAGAACAATCATAAAGGAATATAACCATTCCAACCTTAAGGGGGATCTTTTAACTTCCAAAAGATTTTCATATGATACGCTCGTCCTATACGTCCTCACAATGTTAGAAAACTTCAACTTTACCAAGTTAGTGAATTAGAGGGCTTGTTAGACGAACTGTTAAAAGACACTTCAAATAAGCTTTTGTTGAGGAAGTTGACTTCCATGTTGACCATTTGAAGAAGTACCGAGAAACTTCTCAAAGTCTTTCAAAGGAAAGAAAATAGATAAGGATCCATTTTTAATTTGTTAACTTCAAAAACTTTTATATGATAAAATCATTTTGAAGTTTTCAAATGTAATGTTGTAGCCGATCCAAAGTATGAGCTCGATACCAAGCGTGGCGAGAACCTCCTAAGTAATGTGGCCCACATGCACTAATCCTCGTCTAAACGGACCTCGATTACTATGCATATGTTCCACACGACTTATGAAGCCTCATCGATGTTCTAAACGAACACCGATTAAACCACAATTTTACTCATACCGGGATCAACAATGGAGTAACTCCAACATTACAACATTTGTTACAAAATATATAAATATCGAGTGCGGAAGAATGATAACATTAAAAAGTTTACAAAATATGAATAAGTCAACTTTTACAAACTTAACTTAAATGTGGAAGTAGAGTAGAGCTATAGAAGACAACTTAGGTAGGGCACCTAAGTCGCGAGAGGCAACCAAATCATGTCGAGCCCAGCGACACAACCATGGTTAGGAGCAACGTCGGCACACCGCAACGGGGGGTAGAACAAACCCCGAGTACATGAAGGTACTCCGCAAGACTTACCCGACTAAAAGAAAAGACTCTCAAGGATATCTTTGGCTTTTGAGTAGTTGAGCTAGAAAAGGGAAGTTTTGCGGAAATGCATTACTAATCTTGAAACCTTACTTTCAATGTTTTAAACGGGATAAAAGCATCGGCTTCTATTATATCTATTAAAGCTAGATTAGCACCTATTCTATTTCTGACAATCAAATTAAGCATTACACTTGAGATTATCTTTCCAACTGCCTTCTTCTCGATTCCACGAGTCACCAAGAACCAATTCTTTCATATTTCACTTAGCTAGGAGAAATACCTCCGTTCCCTGTGGAAAATACGATACCCTGAATACTTCCGGGTGAAAGCTACAACGGTACTTTCCGTACGCTTGCGGAATCTTTCTGCACACGTTAAGAAATACCAGCAGGCTTTCTTGCGTCATTGCCGGGGTAGACTTTTTATCTATCTTTGGTGATTGCGCTAAGAAACATCAACAGACACCTCCATCTGTGTTTATTGCTTAGCTTGTATTTTTATGTTTTCCTCACATCCTAATCTCTGCAATGTGTTTCGATCGCGAGATGCCCACAAGATTTCAATGAGAAAAGCAAGTACTTCGGAGGTCTGGTCGTGATTCTATACTTCTCTTTGAGGAGATAATTTTCTTTTTGTGGCGAAACACCTTTTGGCATGTCTACTTCTTACTGCAAAGAGAGACAGGGAAGCGATGGAGCGCTCAAGGTGATTCCTTTCTCTGTGTTTGGAGCGGAAGGGAAGCGAACGAGCTCAGGAGGGGCTCAAGGTGATTCCTTTCTCTCTGTTTGGAGCGGAAATAGGGCAGACTAATGCTGTTATCATTTTCTTGTTCAGCAAATAAAGAAGTTCCCCATGCACAAGGAAACTTCAAACAACATGCACCAGATATGCTCCCTCATGTGAAACAACATCCACTATATATGCTCCCTCATTTGAATTGTACAGTAATTTAGTTTGAGTAATTTGACACTCTTTTAGATTAATCCTTTTTTTCTATTTAAAATTGAAGCTTTACGGTTCAAGTGACATTAATGTGTGTTTCAACGGTTCCTCAACTCTTTAATTCCGGAGCTAATCTTTGGAGTAGTTTGTATTGATAACTGCAGTTCTTGCGGATGCCAATCCAATAAGTATAGATAACTGCAGTTCAAGCCATACATCATCAGACTACACAAGATAATATTGGTGTTCAGACGACCATTCTTTCTAGATTTGATTTACTGTTTATCGTCAAAGATATCAGAATGTATGATCAAAATAAGGTATGAAGCAAAATTATTTCTACTGGTTTTTTATTCTAGCAGCTGAGACACTGGTGGAGACCATTAGGTGGTGGCTGGTGGAGATCATCAGACGGTGGGCGTTGAAGATCAGCTGCATGCACTTTGCCAACCGAGTTCATCAAGCGGCGGCTGAGTGGCTGCGCCACTAGAGATGAGGTGTGTACCCTTTGGTGAATGAGTTCACCCTTTAATCACTGTCACCGACCCCAATGCTGCCCCCTGTTCATCTCTTGCGGTCTTTGAGCGAGTTCCCCGGAAGTTAGATGCAATCGCCTCTTTTTTCCTATGGGATGGTCAATGCTTGTGAATGCCCATTTGTTCACCATTCGGAATTTGTTGCTTCTCTTTTCCCGAATGTTGAATACATGTGCTTCCATTACTTTGGTTGATTTGTAAGTCCTTCGGATGTACGCGTACTGTTCGTTCATAGTGCCTATGGTCTTCATTGGGTGTCATGTTTGATAGTGCGGACCAAAGTGTGGCGGAAACCTCCTAAGTAATGTGGCCCACATGCACTAATCCTCTTCTAAACAGACCTCAGATTACTATGCATATGTTCCACACGACTTATGAAGCCCTGTCGATGTTCTAAACGAACACCGATTAAACCACAATTTTACTCATACCCGGGATCAACAATGGAGTAACTCCAACATTACAACATTTGTTACAAAATATATAAATATCAGAGTGCGGAAGAATGATAACATTAAAAAGTTTACAAAATATGAATAAGTCAACTTTTACAAACTTAACTTAAATGTGGAAGTAGAGTAGAGCTATAGAAGACAACTTAGGTAGGGCACCTAAGTCGCGAGAGGCAACCAAATCATGTCGAGCCCAAATGACACAACCATGGTTAGGAGCAACCTGTCGGCACACACGGGGGGGGGTAGAACAAACCCCGAGTACATGAAGGTACTCCGCAAGACTTACCCGACTAAAAGAAAAGACTCTCAAGGATATCTTTGGCTTTTGAGTAGTTGAGCTAGAAAAGGGAAGTTTTGCGGAAATGCATTACTAATCTTGAAACCTTACTTTCAATGTTTTAAACAGGATAAAAGCATCAGCTTCTATTATATCTATTAAAGCTAGATTAGCACCTATTCTATTTCTGACAATCAAATTAAGCATTACACTTGAGATTATCTTTCCAACTGCCTTCTTCTCGATTCCACGAGTCACCAAGAACCAATTCTTTCATATTTCACTTGATTGCTACGATGTATGGTCGGAGGATCAAGTCTCCATAACCGAGGAGCACGACATTTCGAAACGATTTACTCAGCTGAGGATCCCTAAACACACGATATAAGTGGGACTCTAACCCACAATTATATCAACAATACCGTCGGACATTCTAGAACTAGGCTCAGCTTCCGCGCCACCCGAGAGTACACTTACACCTCCAATCCGGGGGACACGGCCCACGAGGGTATTGTACTCCCGCCATCTCGCCACTCCCAGTGCACGGGCTCACCGTACTAGTCCTTAGATTATCCTAGAGTAAAGCTTTTCCGTAGATATGTGAGTAGTTGCAAAGTCTTGTCCAGTGGCCAAACAACGGCGGTCCTTAATCGACAAGTCGGAAACACTACATCAAGACTCCATTCCCGATGCAAGTTACCCGACCGGTCTCAATTTAATATAACCATATTCTTATGCCCTCGTGACCCATCTTTAGGTCTAGAGAAGCAAAGATACAATGGTAAATCATGATCAAAGATTAACGACCTACAACTTCTACCGAAGTCTAAGCATGGCTAAGCATAAGAAATCGACCTACACATACTAGTGGGATATCATGATGTAAAAGTAGATCAAGGTAGATATGCGGCAACGGTATCAACCAACTCCTATTAACTTAATTCACAATACACTAGACTTATAGTGTAAAATATTTGCGAAATAGAAATGGGTTGCATGCTCAGGGGCTTGCACAACGTTGCGATGAAGTTAGATTCCAATTATCGAGTTGACATCAACACCATGGATGGATAACACCAACATCAAGAGAGATGACTCGACATCATTGGTGGATGACCTTCTCGAATACCCTTGTCGGATGACACCTCTCCAAACTTTGATCAACACGATCCACCCCACTCTCGTATCATCTACACGTAATTAATGATGCGTGATTTAGAACGATGAGCTCATGGCATGATGCATTAAGGATGACTTAACAAGATCATAGACTTGAGTACAACTTTCCTTCGCGATAGAGTTGTACTCTAACAACATTAATTAAACAAAACCTAGAGTTACACAGGTGAAGCCACTCTAGTTACGACAACCAGCAGATCAAGATAATTCATACAAGAATACATCGACTAAACCCTAATGACTTGATCAAGAGAGCACAAACAACTAATTAAGGTGCCAAAGGCCATTAAGATCAATGACGTAAGGTCTTCAATCACTCTCAAAACACTCAAACCCTAAGTCCTTAAGGCCTAACAAATAGTTAAGACCTACTAAAAAAACTAAGCATAAAATAAAGACAAAATAAAAGGTTGACAAATAAATCTCAAAAATTAAACTTAAGCTCCTCATGGCCTGAGAAGGCTACAAAATAATTTTCAAGATTTTTGGAACAATAAATAAATAACTAAAAATAAGAGAAGGAGCATTTTTCAATTAAAAGGGCTAATTTTAAGACATATAAAATATAATCAAAATAGGCATCTAATATTTTTCTAAAATCAAGCACATAACAGAGAGCATACACAAAAATTTTCATAATTTTTGGAGCTACCAATAATTCTATACAAAATAAACAAATTGCAACACTATTCACTAAAACAGGAAAAGAATAAAACCTAAATAAAAAGAAAAAGGCGAACTGGGCCGAATCCGGCCTGACTCGGCCCAGCACTGTTGCGGTCCGGTCCAAACAGTAGCCAGGCCGGCCCAACAAGCTCGGCCGAGCTGGGCCGACGGCGGCGACGAGCTCGCCGGCGTTTCCTCGCCGGCGGCGGGGTCTCCGGCGGTCGGGCTCGGCTCTAAGCGACCTACGCGGCGAGGCGCATCACCTGGACTAGTTAATGGGACGGCGGAGCGACGGCAACACTCTCGCCGGCGGCCATGGCGGCACGGCGGAGCGGCGACGCGACGGCCGGGCTCACCGGAGCTCCTCCGGTGCGGCTAGCGCGCGCGGAGGCTATGCGGTGCTGCGAACGCGATGCGCAAGCCGATGGACGCAGCGCGAGACCCTAACGGTCTCGGCCTCGGACGCAGCGGCGGCGACACGGCAAGCCGGCGGCGAGACACGGCGGCCGAGCACTACAACGCCCTAAAGGCCAAACAAAGGGCATAGGCAGGTGCAGGAGCTCACCGCGGAGCTGATGCGCTTGATGATGAGGCGGCTGGATGGACGGAGGCGAGAGCTTGGCGGCGGCGGAAATGGCGTCGGCGGCGGTCCCGGTGGCACGAGCGGCGTTCCGGCGGCGTCTGTCCACCAAATCGAACAAGGAGAGGAGCATCCTGAGCAACACGTCAAGGCGAACAATACCACAAGAGGAATTTGGAAAAAGAGCTACGGCGAGGACGAGCGCGACGGCGACTCTCGGCGGCTCGGCTCACCGACGATGAAGAAGATGTTGGGCGTACGGTGATTCTAGCGGGAGCAAGACGCCACGATCAAGCTCAACGGACTCGCGAGGACGGGGCGGTTGCATCGGTGGTATTTTCTTGGGCGGAAGCGACGCAACGGCGACGGCAAGCAGAGGCGGAGCTCAAGCGCGACAATGGCGATGGCGATGGCGATGGCGGCCGAGAAGGTTGGATAAGGAGGGGGAGAGAGGAGTGGTTGGCAGGCCGGGGTTAAGGCGCTGGGACGGCTGCCGGTGTTGGGAAAAGGCATCTCAGCAGCGGAGACATGGCATGAGCCTACGGTCAATTGACCCCCATTTATCTTGTTTACTACGGTTGTCTTTGCTTGATTACGCAGGTTTGGATCGGAGGTATTGGGACCGCCGGCGGAGACCATGCCGGCCTGCGCTGAGAAGGTCTCCGGTCGCCATCCGGAGACAACGAGCCGGCATCCCGACCTCGGGCCTCCGAGCGGAGGTAGCGAGCCGGAGGCGGAGACCCTTGGCCTCCGGCCACCGGCGGAGACCATGCCGGCTGCGCTGAGATGGTCTCCGGTCGCCATCCGGAGACAACGAGCCGGCATCCCGACCTCGGGCCTCCGAGCGGAGGTAGCGAGCCGGAGGCGGAGTCCCTTGGCCTCGGCCACCGGCGGAGGCACCGGACGGAGGCGCAAGCCTCCGATCCCGAGCGGAGACATCCGGTGGCCCAAGAGGCGGCCCGCCGGTGGCCCGGGCGAGGAGGACATCACACGCCTAGGAGGCCCGGGAAGGGTCCAGCGAGCCCATCGGCGCAACGGCGGACGATCTTGCCCCCGTCGACCCCACTTGGCGAGTCTTAAAATTAGGGTTTCCCCGTCTCCCCTTTGGGGTTGTAATGTCTTTTCATATTGGGGAGCCGGACCGGCTATAAAAGGAGCCCCGGTCCCCGTTGTAAGTCGGGATCGGGCCGGAGTGGAAGAGTTTCTGTTCTTCACACTCTAGCATTGTAATTGTAATTACGATTGAATACTAAACCCGCTGGAACCGTGTTCCAACGGTTAGCGCGCCACCCGTGTGTCCGGCCGAGAATATCACTCGCAGATGCCAACAAGAAAACAGATAGCGGCCGCCGCGCTCGGCCAACGTGCCGCCGCCGGGCGGAGGCACCCGCGGAGGCACCCGAACCACCGCGAAGGGGCGGACCGCGAAGGTCCGCCCGAAGCACGTATGCCTCCGAGCAGGCAACCGAAGATGAACAACGATGAAGACCACGGCGAAGATGAACAACCTCCGATAAGCCGGGCGATCGGCACCGGGAAAATGAGGTAAGTCGGCCGAGCCGAAATGCAGCGCATGGAAGCGAGCGAGACAGCCGAGAGCGAGCAAGCGGCTACGCACGGGGCAATACACACCTCCCGGCAAAGCGAGAGGAGATTAGGCGGCAAATGGCAATATTGCAAGCGGAGATTCGAGCATGCAACCCATAACAATGCATCAAAACAATACTATGACAACCCCACAACTCGGCCAATACATGGCCGCAACACCCACGGAGATACCTCGGATCATGGTTTACCGAGGACGTTCGACCCGAAATCCCCACCGTCGAAGGCCTACGAAAAGCACCATGGCCTCCGGGCTACAAGCCCATGGTCCCGCCTAGGTACAATGGAAAAACAGATCCACGGCGGTTCTGATGAGTTTTGAGGCGGCGGTCGCCTCCGCGGGAGGAAATGACAGTGTCCTAGCCAAATCCTTCGTTATCGCCGCGAGAGGGCGACGCACGACATGGTACTCCATGCTTTGCCCCTAGCACAATCTACTCATGGGAGAACCCGAGGGATAAGATAATCGCCAATTTCAAAGGTTTCTCAAGTGAGTCATTGTCGTCGCCAGACACTGTTCGGCAACAAACATGACAAGGGAGAGCCGTTAAGGGATTACTTCCGAGAGATTCTTACACCTCGGGCGAAGGCGCCGATGTGCCGATACGGCGTCGCGATAGAGGCAATCAAAGGTCTCCGCATTGGACCCTTCGCAAGCCACTTAGCGAGAGAAAAGCCGGCTACCATGGAAAAGCCGCACGAAGAGTTCGAAAAATACTGCGAGATCGAGACAATGACCTCCGGAAAAGACTGGATGAAGGAGAAGGCCGAGCAAAAGGTACTCGGGTAGGAACAACAATAGAGACAACAGTCCTATGACGGGCGGAATGCTCGGCAAAGGCAAGTCTTCAATGTGCAAAACAGCCGGCCTCGGCGTTCGGCGGACAAGGAGCCGAGAAACAACCAAGATACAAAGGCTCGGAATAACCGAACTTCAACAAGAGCAAGTCGAAGAACTGGAATAAGAACCAAAACCGAGAAGGCATTATTGCATCTTCCATGGGGAAGATAAGGGGCATAGCACCAAGGAATGCCCCGAAACCAAAGAAACAATGGATCGGATGAAGAACAAGCAACGGCCGCCTCCACCCGTTCCGGAGCCAACCGGACAAGTGAATCACACCTTCACTACACAACACCATCGCAGTACAACCCAAGCTATCCAGGTACACTAACGGTGTCTTCCCCCGAACGTCGCACGCCAGGTACTATCCACCGTCCCTACCCGGCATGGCGGCACATGTGCACCGGTTGTCTCGATGCGGCAACCGGGCACCCGTCGGGGCGGAGAGTGCGATCACTTATGTCAACACTCGACCCCCACGGATATCCATGGTAGAAACACCTCGGTCTTCGCATCAACGGCAACGAATGAGGCAAAGCACGCGGATTACCTCCACCTCCGCAACAAAGGCAATTCGAGGCACTACCGGCACCTCCGCAGCGGGTCACCCGCCCAGTACCATGCCAAAGGCTGAACCTCCGATTGAGAATCGATGAACCCCCACACCGCTTTCGCCCACAATAGGAATGATACTACCGATAGCCGGCGGATCGATGGAATTCGAGACAAAGAAACAGAAAAAAGATCACCTCCGATTGGTGAATAATGTGGGCATGCGGGGAGCACACCGAACAACGAAATGGTCTAAGGCCCAAATCAGTTTTTCGAAGAGGACCTCCGATTGGAGAGTTATCCTCACACCGACGCGATGGTCATAAAAGCAAACGTGGCGGGATGGGAGATAAACGCATCTTGGTTGACTCGGGAGTTCGGCAGATATCATCTTCGCAAGTGTGTTTGATCAGTGCCAAACAGGAAGGTCACGATCGGAGCAAATCTATCAGAGGAAGAACGAAGAGAATTACTTAGCCTATTGTCCAAAAACAGAGATGTCTTTGCATGGTCGCGAGAAGACCTCAAAGGAATTGGGAGAGATATAATCGAGCACACTTTGGATTTAAATGAGAATGTAAAGCCAAGGAAGCAAAGGCGAGAGGAAAATGTCGGAAGAACGAACCTTGGCCGCAAAGGCGGAGGTGCAGAGATTATTGGATGCAAACGTCATACGAGAGGTCAAATACTCAGAATGGCTAGCAAATGTGGTACTTGTCCCAAAGAAGAATGGCAAAATGCGAATGTGCATCGACTTCACTGACCTGAACAAGGCATGCAAAAAAGACCCATTCCCGCTACCTAGAATAGACACCTCGATTGATAAGGCCGCGGGATGCAAAAGATTCTCCCTCCCGGACTTTGTTTTTCGGGATATCATCGGTCCGCTCGGGAAAGAAGACGAGGAAAAGACAAGTTTCACTATACCGACCGGAACCTCTTGTTTTGTGCGAATGCCCGAAGGGCTCAAGAATGCGGGGTCAACCTTTGCAAGAATGGTACAAGCCGTACTACGGTCTCGGTTGCGGAAAACATCATAGCCTATGTAGATGACATTGCCGTGGTAAGCAAAGAACCGGAGAACCATCCGGAAGATCTCAAGGAAACCTTTGCAAACCTTAGGGAGGCCGGATTGAAGCTAAACCCGAAAAATGTGTCTTTGGAGTCGGCGGGGAAAAATGTTGGGATATGTCGTCGGACCCGAAGGTCTCGGGGCCAATCCGAGACAAAACAAAAGCAGTGTCCCGGCCATGCCCGAGCCATCAAACAAAAAAGAGATCCAAATACTCACGGGAAGAATCGCGGCATTGAACAGGTTTATCTCCAAATCACCGAACGCGCCTCCCTTTCTTCAAAGCACTCAAGGCCAACGAAAAGTTTGAATGGGGATCGAGCAATCGAAGCTTTCGAGCGCTCAAGAAATACATGGCCGAGGACCTAATGGTGGCAGCCCCGAATAGCGACGAGCCACTCCTGTTGTACGTGTCGGCATCGCGGGGGCGGTAAGTGCGGTACTCGTGCAAGAGAGACAGATAAATGGTAGCGGGTGCGGCGGCCGATATACTATGTGTCCGAGGCATTGCAAGGAGCAAAGCCGAACTACACGAGAGATTGAAAAGATAGCGTATGCGGTAATCACGGCATCAAGGAAGCTAAAGCACTACTTTCGGGACCACACTATTCGATACGACGACAGCGCGGCCACGGCCGAGATCCCGAACAACAAAGAAGCCTCGGGAAGAATTGGCAAGTGGGCTCTGGTCTCGGTTCGAGATCAAGTTTGTTGCAAGAACAAAGCAATCAAGTCGCAAGCACTAGCGGATTTTCTCTCGGAATGGGTGCCAACAAATACCTCCGAATCAAAATCGGAGGTATCCCACTTTGGACGCTTTACACGAGATGGTGCACAGGGAGTCCGGGGGCCGGGGCCTCCGCAATCCTGTTTTCACCATCGGGAGTCGGGACAAAGTATGCGGCTAGACCGTGCTTCAAAGCCACAAACAATACAACGAGTATGAAGGTGTCATATTGGGGTTGACAAAAGCAAAGGCACTCGGGGCTACTCACGTGCTAGTAAACACGAGACTCACGGTTGGTAGCGAGGTCAAGTGGAAAAAGAGTACACCGCGAGGGAACCTGAACTCGCAAGATACCTAGAGGTCATGAGAAGCCTTGAGAAGAGATTCAAAGGTTTCACCCTCGAGGCACATACCGAGAGGAGAAAACATGGAGGCCGATGAGTTGGCAAAGGCGCGGCAAAACAAGCTTGACATGCCGGCGGGCACCTTTTACCAAGAGCTACGGCAACCGGCCACGGCAAGGTTAAACGAGCATTTGCGGAGGTACTACTAATTCACTCCGAAGACGGAGGCGAGGCAATCATAGATCAAATCAGTGGCAATCATGTAACCTCAGATGAAGCCAGCGCGGCAAGGCTGGCAGCTCGAGCAAGAAGCTACACCGTGATAGAGGGACAGCTATTCAAAAAAGGCATAGTGCAACCACTACTCAAATGCCTAAGCAATGAAGAAGGCCAGGAACTCCTACGCAACATTCATGCAGGGATTTGTGGATCCCACATAGGCCCAAGGGCATTATCCGCAAAGGCCATTCGTCAAGGTTTTTACTGGCCCACTCACATCAAAGATGCCCTACACATAGTGAAGACGTGCGGCGCTGCCAAAATTTCTCACCAAACCAAAACAAGCCGGGGGGAGTCACGGCTCATCCCACCAACGTGGCCTATGCGGAGATGGGGTATGGACCTCGTTGGGCCGCTCCCACCACTCAAGGAGGTAGCAAGTATGCGGTTGTGGCGGTAGAATATTTTACAAGGTGGATTGAGGCCAAGCCACTATCAACCATCACTTCGAAACAAGTAAAAAAGTTTTTTACGGCAAAACATAGTGTGCGAGATTCGGTGTTCCAAGAACCCTAACATTAGACAATGGAAAGCAATTCGATTCGAAAAGTTCAAAGAGTACTGAAAGCATTGGCACAAAGCGGCCTTTGCCTCGGTATACCACCCGGAGAGCAACGGGCGGTTGAGAGGTCCAACGAATCATATTCTCGGCAATCTCAAAAACACCGCACGGCCGAAGAAAGGAAAGTGGGTTGAGGAGTTGCCTAAGGTCGTGTGGTCTCACAACACCAATATCTCACGGCTACCGGCTTCACACCTTTCAAGTTGCTATATGGGGAAGAAGCTATGATGCCGGAAGAGTTAAGAAACCAAAGTCTCCGGGTCACAAAACAGGCGCTAGCGAAAAAATGAAGAGTACAAAGAAAGAGATGATAGAGCGAGAGAGACTAGAAGCCGTGGACAACATAATCAAGTACCAAAACCAAACGAAGAAATAGAGGGATGCCAAAGTGGTAATCAAAGACATCAAAGAAGGAGACTGGGTCCTCCGCCGGAAACCAAATGCACCAAACGCGGGAAACGCAACCAAAGTGGGAAGGACCTTACCTAGCTCACCAAGCGGGAAGGAAAGGATCGTTCTTCTTACGGGATGAAAATGGGAAAGTATCAACCCACACTGGAATGTGGACAACCTCGGAAATACTACATCTAAAATGTAAGGAACCTCCGTAAATCTATAAGCGGAGGCATCCGTGGTTCATTTTCATGTTTCTTTTCTTTCCCTTCAAACCGGATTGCACTCTTTTCCTCACGCGGGGACTCCTTATCGGAGGTGAGGTTTTTAACGAGGCAACTCCGTTGTAATCAACCTCTCGCAATATATAAAGAGGGCCCCGAGAAACAAATGAGAATGCAGCAAAGTCGAAAGCGGCGGCAACGCGGCCGCAATATTCGACGACGTGCTTTAAGCATCGGAAGAGGTCACTTCAAACTTCGCCTTGACCGGCGGACCTCAAAAAGATTTGTAAGCGACCTCCAAAAAGGTTGAAAACCCTTGGAAAAAGACCCGATCGATCGAGGCACTAAGGGGTACAAAATAAGCGACCTCCAAAAAGGTTGAAAACCCTTGGAAAAAGACCCGATCGATCGGGCACTAAGGGGTACAAAATAAGCGACCTCCAAAAAGGTTGAAAACCCTTGGAAAAAGACGACGATCGGGCGCTAAGGGGTACAAAAAGCCAAAAAAGGCATCACCAAAATCGGAAAAAGACCCGGCAAGCGGCTAGGGCACCGATATTAAAGCAAAGATCGCTTGATCGCCCGGCGGCTTCTCATGCCTCCGCAAGATCGGCGGAGGCATGCCAAACATGAAAACCGAAAATTGAAGAAATCGGAGCAATCTAATCGTCATAAGCAAAAAAGGCAACCGAAAACAAAGAGAAGGTAACACGGCGGTGAGCAAGCCACTCCGAGTCCATTAATTTGCATACAAATATGAAATTAAGGCTACAAGAATCACCAATGCCCTAGCTCCAACTAGTGTAGACTCTAGAGAAGGTATGCCACCTCTTACTATTACAATCGGCAAACGAGCCCGCAAAAGAGCAAAGAGCGCTGCAATTTTCCATCTCCGAGAAGGGAGGAGCCTTAGTACTTGGCGGACTTCGGCTCCCGGTACCCAAAACACAAACCGCCAACCGACACACCTCGGACTAGCCCGCCCCACTACACACCTCGGAAGAATAAGCCAAGCGGCAAGCACGGTTGTATTCGTAGCCGGATACCACTCCGCACCTCTCGCGAAAGAAGCGACACACCATTGTGATATAGCCTTTACGAATTCTTACTCGATCGGCCTCAAAGCACATCTAACGGCAACGCCATACGCTAACGAAAGTGAAGTGTTGGCAACACTACCCCAAATGACCAAGCATCACCGAAAAACATAAGCCTTATATAGCCCCTAGGGAGGAGAAAGGCAAATAAATGCCTCGATCTCGCAATCTAATGCATTAAACAAGCAAGATCCGTACCATAACCCATAGTAGCAATCAAGCTCATTCAAGCCGCAGTACCACCGGCGGCGATTGTTTTGGTCCTCGAGCAATCAAGAGAGCGTATCACGAGAAATCAAACACAAGATCCACAAAGCATTTACTAAGAAATGTACCAAAGAGGTCGAGACATTTAAGCCAATTAGCCATACCAAGGCCTATAAAAGGAAGGCGCTTCCGGCATCCACCCCCAAAGATCACACAAGGCACGTATCAAGAGTAGGGGGGATGGAGGTTGATGTATATTTACAAGAGTTTCACGGTAGCAGTAGAGAGACAGCGTAAGAATTCGTAAGTAGAGGGCCACATAGACCAAAATACACACCACCCTTTTCTTCAGAGCATGTACCAACGAGCATCACCTCAGGGAAGAAAATGGGCTAGGGGGGACACCGCGTAAGAATTCGTAACGTCCCCCCATCCCCGGTCAAAATCGCTCAACAAAAGCGTGGAATGTCACATGAAAGTGAGCCCAAGGACAGGTGGTACCTAGTCACAAGTTGAGAGTCCCCATTAGCAAGGGACCATGTCCAATTAGCTACTGATCGGAGAAAAGGCAGCACTAAGACCATAACCTCCATGCCTTAGCATGGAACCATGTAACCTAACAAGCTGACCATTCAAAATGATCAATAAAAGGTTCCCGACAGAAAGCCTCCGGAATCCAACTAGTAACCTCCGCGCGCAATTCAAACGTAGTATGGACTAACGTTGCAGCGCGCGAAGACAAGATTACAAAAATACATGTAAGCAAAGACAATACCTCCGCTTTAATACCTTAGCTCAGAATCAGGTAACATTAGCATATGACACAAGAAAAAACATGTATACGATAATCTAAAGATTTCTTCCATAGCCTCCGCGTATGAAATGAATACATCTAAGTCCCATTACACAAAGACAAACCTCGGCAAAAGGCCGCAAGTAAATACATACATATGAAAAAACCGACGAGCAACAAATGCCCCTCCATGCTAGCGGTTGTCCGTCAAATTCAAACATATCATCAACGGAACCTCACCATCGTCGGAGACTCGCGCCTTTGTCCTCGCCGTCGTGGGCCTCGGCGGCTTTATCGGCATCTCCGTCTTGCCTCTCTTGTAACGAGGCGCGGTTGCCCGAGGAACTTGAGAGCCTCCGCCGTAGCCGGGTTTGGAAGTCTCACCAAGGACGGGGACACCTTTCATCACAAGCCGGACTGGTGTCCGGCCTCCGGCGGCAGCCTTAAAAACGCAAAAAAACGTTAGCTCCATGAGGAAGCAAAAGAAAAGATAAACATAAAAGACAAAGGAAGAGAAATTTCACCTTCCGCATAGCGTGAGCAAGCAGAACGGCTTCCGCCCTGCCAAAAGGCACCCGAAAGACTTCAAGAATTTTTGAACGGTCTTGCGGATTGGGCGGGAGGTCTCCCGAGCTCGAGGAATCGGAGATCTCGGGTAGACCAACGGCGATGATGTCCGACCTCCGCGAACCAAGCTCTTAAGTAAACCGGTGGCGGAGGCCTTTGCCGCAAAATCGGACACGCCTCCGACGAACGAGGGGATAGCTTCGCCGATTGGACTTGATCCAAGACATCAACCCACCGCGACGGTTAGCGGGAAGAGGAGATGCAACACCGCCAAACTCTTCAAGAACAGACAGATATGTCTCCGCAATCTCAGTGCCGGCAACTCTGATCTCCTCAATCTCCGCAGCCAATCCCTCCGCCTCCTTCTGGAAGGTCTCCGCAGTCTTTTCCATTGAGGCCAGCTGGGTACGGAGGTTCTCAGACACCTCCGTTGCCTTGTTGGCACGCTCAGCAGCAACATCCTTGGCTTCATTGGTAGATTTAAGCCTCGCCTCCAAATCCTCAACCTTTTTCTTCGGGCCTCCGATTGCTTTGGAGCGCGTTTTCCAAGTTAGAAACCTTGGCCGCAAGCTCGCCTTCTCACGGCCAAGGGTCTCCACTTCCCCTTCGGGACCTCAATGGCCCGAGTCCGCCCCAGGGCAAGCTCCGCAAAGACCCCGGTGCTCAATAGCGAAGGCCATGTGATGAGTCTATAGACGGTAATAAGAGTGAGAAAAAACAAGCAAGGAAAAGATTAAAAGGTAAAAAGCCCAAAGTACACTCACCATGCGGTGGTGCTCCGGTTGAAGGCGCGAAGGCGTTCGTAGGGCGGCGCATCAAGGTAGTTATCAACTTGGGCCGGGGTCAAAGCAAAAACCGGAGGAAAAATGATTGTAAATACAAGCACGCAACGAGCGCAAAATCGCGGAGACAAGCAATAAAACTATAAGGCAAAAACCTCCGTAATGCTCAAAAATATCGTGAACATTCAAGCCCCACGCACCGAACGTAGCGGAGGCATCGAAAGAAAACGAAGACATATCTTAGCAAGTCAATCATGCAATCAAACGCGTGACCTAAAAATGAGACAAAAATAAGAAATCTTTACCTCCGAAAGCATGAGCGGCGAGATGTAGAACCTCCGCCCGGAGGCATGGTCTGAGCACCCCGCGCCGGGAACACGCGCGCCAAATCAACACCAGGAGGAGGCCTCATGCTCCCAGCAATACCGGCCAGCTCGGCTGCAGAACAAAAAAAAAAGGTTAAAGGTCTCCTCAGACTCAATGTTACAGCAAATGTTCAAGAAAAAAAAACCAGGGCAGAAATTAGCTTACGAAGAGAAAGCCCGCCCACCGGACCCTTGTCACCGGGAGCGGAGGCCCGCCCTTCGCCGGAGGCTGCCCGGGGCGCCTTATCGGCAACAAACTCGATCGATGTGCCTCTCGACGGCTTATGGCCGGGACTCCCAACAAAATCATCATCGAGACTTCGTCGGGAAGTCACGAACCCGATGGGTTGGCGAGAGTGATGCCTCAGCATCCACGGCCTCCTCGTCTTCCCCCGCCTCTTCCTCCTCTTCACCAGCCTCGCCGTCGTCAGAGCTAGACAGCTCGGCAAAAGCACTAGGAAAGGGATGGACAGACACCTCCGGCGACGGAGCACGTGCGGAAGCGAAGGTTGTGAAGCCGGCCGTGTCTCCGCCGTAGGCAAGGGCTTAGCGACGCTCCCGCATCCTTGGCAACCTCTTCTCCCCGTCGTCGCCCGGTAGCCGGCCTCAACGCATCCGGAGATACGACGCGGAAGCTTCAACAACCTCCGCCTCGGAGGTCTTCTCCTTCTTGGAAGGCCCGCGGCCAACGCACGAACGTTTCCTCTTTTTTGACGCCTCCGCCTTGACTGTAGCAATAGCGGAGGCATTCTTCGCCGCCCTTGACTCTATCTTCCGAGAACCTTGCCGGGGACGGGCCGGGAGGAATAGGGGATTTGAAGTTCCTCAAAGACGCGGTTCGGGCGCGGCATGAAACCAGCCTCCGCCTTCCGCGCAAGGTATTCACGTTCGGAGACCTCTCCGATCGGCTCCACAACTTTCCTTTCAATTCGATTGACGAAATTGGTCCCGGTCTCCCCCTCGAGGTAAGCGAGACCGAAGACGGGCACGGTATGCCCGCGGCTTCTCCGAAACCGGCGGTTCCTTCCGGACAATCTCAAACTTTGGCTGTCCTTGGCCAAGGGCCGGCCAGCCGGAGGCCACTATCTCCTCCCGAGAAGGTCGCGACCTCCGAGTACTTGCAAGCCGGCGCGAAGGCCTTGCGGCACGACTTCTCGTGAGCGGCGGCTGCGCGGAAGGCGCCGGGAAGAGGCTTCAAATTGGTGTGCGGCTTTATCGCCGTCATAGCGGAGGCCGGGGGTACCTCACAATCTTATTGCCATCGTCATCCTCCCCGGTGACACCGATGGTCCGCACATAGAACCAATACTCCATCCAATTGGCCGGCTCCCACTTGCCCTTCGACACCACGAGATCTCCAAACGTTCATCCCGAAACCTTTTCGCCATAAAGGTACGGGCCCCGAACTGTGCTTTCACCTTGTCCTCGCCAAACGACCGTGGTTGCTTCGAAGTTCATAGTGCCTCACAAAGGCATTGACATCGATCTCTCCGCCATAAGACTCCACCGCCCGTACAAATTTGCTAAGGTTCAAGAAGGCATGAGGAGTAAGGTGGTGGATCCGAGCATTGAACTCCCCCAAAACTCTCCTCGAAAAGGATGGGCCGGCGGCCGAAGGCCACAAGTGAAGAAATCCCCGAAAACGACCGCATACCCCGCGGGGGTGGGCTCGCTTTACGACCCCGGAGCTTGGCACGTCCGACCGGGATAACGCCTGTTGCTCAAGGTCTTCGATCATCGCCTTGGTCATTTTGCTAGGACCGAAATCGTAGGTAATAGCCGCCATACCTCCGGGCCGTGTGAAGGAATGAGGTCTTCGACGGAGGCTTCAACGTCGAAAGAGACTCCTCCGGGTCCCTAGCCTCCGCCGCAACAAGCATACACTTCTCAAAGATGTCCACCAATCTCGGACCTTCACTCTCGAAACCGGGAATAAGGACCGGTGTAGTGGTGGCGGAGGCAAGCGCGCCGCAGCGGAGGTGCCACGATGGAAATCGGAGGCAACCGTCGTATGCGGAGGTGGCACGAGAGAGTGAATAGAAAACCACGGCTTGGGGTAAAAAACTATTACCGCCCCTCCCCTTTTATAGTGGCCGGACGGCGGTCGTGGGGAGGACATCCCCCACGCCAACGGTAAAAAATCCAACGGTCGAAAAACCGCGAGACCCGGATCCAACGGCGGAAAAGAGAGAGAGAAGGCAAAAGAGAGAAAACCTTTTTCGGACCCCGAAGTCTCCGTCCACCAAAGGCGAGCCGGGGGGCCATGGTCTCCGCCGATCTAGCCAAGAGTTGATGGCCGGGGCCCGCCTCCGCTGGACCTAACCCTCAAAGGGGGAATGTTGGGAAAAGGCATCTCGGCGGCGGAGACATGGCATGAGCCTACGGTCAATTGACCCCCATTTATCTTGTTTACTACGGTTGTCTTTGCTTGATTACGCGGGTTTGGATCGGAGGTATTGGGACCGCCGGCGGAGACCATGCCGGCTGCGCTGAGAAGGTCTCCGGCCGCCATCCGGAGACAACAGCCGGCATCCCGACCTCGAGCCTCCGAGCGGAGGTAGCGAGCCGGAGGCGGAGACCCTTGGCCTCGGCCACCGGCGGAGACCATGCCGGCTGCGCCGAGATGGTCTCCGGTCGCCATCCGGAGACAACAGCCGGCATCCCGACCTCGGGCCTCCGAGCGGAGGTAGCGAGCCGGAGGCGGAGTCCCTTGGCCTCTGGCCACCGGCGGAGGCACCGGACGGAGGCGCAAGCCTCCGATCCCAGAGCGGAGACATCCGGTGGCCCAAGAGGCGGCCCGCCGGCGGCCCGGGAGCGGGAGGACATCACACGCCTAGGAGGCCCGGGAAGGGTCCAAAGCGCCCATCGGCGCAACGGCGGACGATCTTGCCCCCGTCGACCCCACTTGCGAGTCTTAAAATTAGGGTTTCCCCGTCTCCCCTTTGGGGTTGTAATGTCTTTTCATATTGGGGAGCTGGACTGGCTATAAAAGGAGCCCCCAGTCCCTGTTGTAAGTCAGGATCGGCTGGAGTGGAAGAGTTTCTGTTCTTCACACTCTAGCATTGTAATTGTAATTACGATTGAATACTAAACCTGCTGGAACTGTGTTCCAACGGCCGGGGAGGCGACACGGGGCAGAGAAGCTTCGAGCGCGGCGTGCGCTGGCGACCGGCGGCGACCGGCCGGCATGGCGCCATGGCCTCGGAGGTGGGAGCTCCAGTGAGGGGAACAGGGGATTGCTGACGTCAGCCACAGGAACAGCAGGGGAAAATTGCAAATTACTCCAAAAATTTGAACTGTGCTCAAAATTTTCTAAAAAGCAACCCTAGCTAAAATTTCATGCTCTACAACTTTCTCAACTGGGCCATTTTCAAATTTTGAAAGTAAAATTGAATTTGAATCAAATTTTGAAAAGGGGACAAAAACCCTAGAAACAAATATATGCAATTACTTTTGATTTTTCAATAAAACTTGAAAAACTCCAAAACTATGAAATACTCAACTTTTCAAACTACACATTTTCTCCAAAAAGAGTTTTCCCAAAATATGCATAGTTTTTGAATTATGATTTGAAATTCAAAAGGGGACAACTGTCGGAAAACCGTATTTTCAAATTTATTTGAAATTCTTTTTGGAAACTTGAAAAACTATGAACACCAACATTGAAGCTCTCATCAAGACCCACAATCTTGCTTTTTGGACCAACCCCAAATTCTTTGTAGATTTTGAAATAGAGAAAAGGGGGTAAATCAGGGTTTTCGGGAAAACAGGGTTTTTGAAACAGAATTGGAGCTCGATTTACTTTCTACACTAACTAATCGGGCATTAGCAATCACAAGCATCATTTCATATGTAAAACAAAGCATCACATCAACAATAATATTAAAACATGAATGCATTAATGCCATGATGCTCGATGATTAGGCCTTAATAAAATTCTAAATCAAGTTTTAGTTGCAATTAACATCTAGGATGTTACATCCTTTCCCCTTAAAGAAATCTCGTCCCGAGATTTTGGAGCAACAAAATCCCGTGGGGTAAGTAATGGAAAAGGAAATGTGTCAAGCAAATCAACTTGACTCGAAGTTCATAGATCATCAAGGTTCGATTCGAGAGTTACAACCATGAGATGAAAGTGGTTACAATTGACAAGGTATTTAGAGTTTCAAGGGAGTTTCAGTAGTAATTCCTAAGATAAGTTCGAAGAGTAGGATACATTGTCATGAGACTATAATGGCTCATGCCCACAAATCTTGGTACCTACGCGCACCCGGCAACTTGTGTGCCCGGGTCACACAAGAGACCCTAGGTTCCGTCGCGGCACCGGGTTACGGAACACGGCACCACTATAGGGCACAACAAATGATAACCCACATTTTGAAACATTGATACGAGAACCGAGATCGAAGTCGGTCACAACCACAAGGTTTCTTTAGGATTCAAAGAACAACTTTGAATCCCTATGGAGTGTCGAATGATCGATAGCACATTAAGTTTGAACCATAATGGTTCAGGAGCACCGACTATGATACCAGTGCACGACTTGGCGAAAACTCATGTGGTCGCGAATCACGGGAGATTCCAGGTTGACACGGCACCATAGTTACGGTCGAGACACCACTACAGAATACAATCAATATGACTCTTGGCCAACAAAGTCAGATATCAAGGTCAAGAAATTAGAATGTGCAAACAAGGACTGCACCCAAGAGGAGCATGATCGTTGACCCGGATAACGACGAACACTCGGGTTCGGCGATGTTTCCAAGTCATAAGTCATGATACCCTAGAAGACATATCCATAGCGATATACAAGTGAGATATATGTCGTCAAACGACATCAAGGAGATAGCACAGGTCAGAGTTGAAAGGAATCAAAGTATAACACATACTCGGCAAAAGAATTTAAGGATTCACACCGGTTTCGGTTTTCAAGGTAATAGTGTACTTCGGGGCATATTCCACAAATTCCCAAGGATCGAAACTTATGGAGTACGGGATTATTAACAATGGCAAAAACCTGGTATAAGACGAGATTCAGCAATGGAACAATTATAAAGGATGTAACTGTTCTTCAAACATAGGGAGGGAATTGTAAGCACCACCATAGATCACATCATAATGACTTTCGACAATTATTTGTCGAATATCAAGGTCAAGAGATTAGCATGTTCAGAGAATGTGAACACACTAATTGTGAACTATAAGGTTTCATGATCATAGACCCCGACATTAGTGAACGCCCAGCAGTATTTCCTTATGGTCACGAACCATAGGAGACCCCAGGTTTCGTCGCTATTTCCCGGTCATAGACCATTGTACCTTTAAAGAACACAATCATAGTGATATGAGGGTAAAACATACGTCTTAAACGATATCAAGAAGATAGCATGTGTCGGAGTTGAAAGAAATCAAGGTAGGACACATACTCAATAAAAGAATCAAGAATTCGTACCGTGGTTTCATCTTTAAGATAATGATGTATATCAAGGTATATTCCACAAATTCCCAAAGATCGAAATTTATGAAATAAAAGATTCAATTGATAAACAATCCTGGTACATGGTGAGATTTAACAATAGAACAATCATAAAGGAATATAACCATTCCAACCTTAAGGGGGATCTTTTAACTTCCAAAAGATTTTCATATGATACGCTCGTCCTATACGTCCTCACAATGTTAGAAAACTTCAACTTTACCAAGTTAGTGAATTAGAGGGCTTGTTAGACGAACCGTTAAAAGACACTTCAAATGAAGCTTTTGTTGAGGAAGTTGACTTCCATGTTGACCATTTGAAGAAGTACCGAGAAACTTCTCAAAGTCTTTCAAGAAAGAAAATAGATAAGGATCCATTTTTAATTTGTTAACTTCAAAAACTTTTATATGATAAAATCATTTTGAAGTTTTCAAATGTAATGTTGTAGCCGATCCAAAGTATGAGCTCGATACCAACGTGCGGAACCTCCTAAGTAATGTGGCCCACATGCACTAATCCTCGTCTAAACGGACCTCGATTACTATGCATATGTTCCACACGACTTATGAAGCCCCGTCGATGTTCTAAACGAACACCGATTAAACCACAATTTTACTCATACCCGGGATCAACAATGGAGTAACTCCAACATTACAACATTTGTTACAAAATATATAAATATCAGAGTGCGGAAGAATGATAACATTAAAAAGTTTACAAAATATGAATAAGTCAACTTTTACAAACTTAACTTAAATGTGGAAGTAGAGTAGAGCTATAGAAGACAACTTAGGTAGGGCACCTAAGTCGCGAGAGGCAACCAAATCATGTCGAGCCCAAATGACACAACCATGGTTAGGAGCAACTGTCGGCACACCGCAACGGGGGTAGAACAAACCCCGAGTACATGAAGGTACTCCGCAAGACTTACCCGACTAAAAGAAAAGACTCTCAAGGATATGGCTTTTGAGTAGTTGAGCTAGAAAAGGGAAGTTTTGCGGAAATGCATTACTAATCTTGAAACCTTACTTTCAATGTTTTAAACAGGGATAAAAGCATCGGCTTCTATTATATCTATTAAAGCTAGATTAGCACCTATTCTATTTCGACAATCAAATTAAGCATTACACTTGAGATTATCTTTCCAATTGCCTTCTTCTCGATTCCACGAGTCACCAAGAACCAATTCTTTCATATTTCACTTAGCTAGGAGAAATACCTCCGTTCCTTCCGTGGAAAATACGATACCCCGAATACTTCCGGGTGAAAGCTACAACGGTACTTTCCGTACGCTTGCGGAATCTTTACGCACACGTTAAGAAATACCAAAGAGGCTTTCTTGCGTCATTGCCGGGGTAGACTTTTTATCTATCTTTGGTGATTGCGCTAAGAAACATCAACAGAGACACCTCCATCTCGTGTTTATTGCTTAGCTTGTATTTTTATGTTTTCCTCACATCCTAATCTACGCAATGTGTTTCGGTCGCGAGATGCCCACAAGATTTCAATGAGAAAAGCAAGTACTTCGGAGGTCAGTCGTGATTCTATACTTCTCTTTGAGGAGATAATTTTCTTTTTGTGGCGAAACACCTTTTGGCATGTCTACTTCTTCTTGCGCAAAGAGAGACAGGGGAAGCGATGGAGCGCTCAAGGTGATTCCTTTCTCTGTGTTTGGAGCGGAAGGGAAGCGAACGAGCTCAGGAGGGGCTCAAGGTGATTCCTTTCTCTCTGTTTGGAGCGGAAATAGGGCGGACTAATCTTTTATATCATTTTCTTGTTCGGCAAATAAAGAAGTTCCCCATGCACAAGGAAACTTCAAACAACATGCACCGAGATATGCTCCCTCATGTGAAACAACATCCACTATATATGCTCCCTCATTTGAATTGTACGGTAATTTAGTTTGAGTAATTTGACACTCTTTTAGATTAATCCTTTTTTTCTATTTAAAATTGAAGCTTTACGGTTCAGTGACATTAATGTGTGTTTCAACAGTTCCTCAACTCTTTAATTCCGGAGCTAATCTTTGGAGTAGTTTGTATTGATAATCGGTTCTTGCGAGATGCCAATCCAATAAGTATAGATAACTGCAGTTCAAGCCATACATCATCGGACTACACAAGATAATATTGGTGTTCGAACGACCATTCTTTCTAGATTTGATTTACTTGTTTATCGTCAAAGATATCGAATGTATGATCAAAATAAGGTATGAAGCAAAATTATTTCTACTTGGTTTTTTATTCTAGCAAACTTGAGACACTCTTTGGTGGAGACCATTAGGTGGTGGTGGTGGAGATCATCGACGGTGGGCGTTGAAGATCACCGCATGCACTTTGCCAACCGAGTTCATCAAGCGGCGGGGCCGAGTGGCTGCGCCACTAGAGATGAGGTGTGTACCCTTTGGTGAATGAGTTCACCCTTTAATCACATCCACCCCGACCTGCCCCCTGTTCATCTCTTGCGGTCTTTGAGCGAGTTCTGGAAGTTAGATGCAATCGGTCTTTTTTTCCTATGGGATGGTCAATGCTTGTGAATGCCCATTTGTTCACCATTCAGAATTTGTTGCTTCTCTTTCCGAATGTTGAATACATGTGCTTCCATTACTTTGGTTGATTTGTAAGTCCTTCAGATGTACGCGTACCTGTTCGTTCATAGTGCCTATGGTCTTCATTGGGTGTCATGTTTGATAGTCTGGGACCAAAGTGTGGCAGAACCTCCTAAGTAATGTGGCCCACATGCACTAATCCTCGTCTAAACGGACCTCGTTACTATGCATATGTTCCACACGACTTATGAAGCCCTGTCGATGTTCTAAACGAACACCGATTAAACCACAATTTTACTCATACCCGGGATCAACAATGGAGTAACTCCAACATTACAACATTTGTTACAAAATATATAAATATCAGAGTGCGGAAGAATGATAACATTAAAAAGTTTACAAAATATGAATAAGTCAACTTTTACAAACTTAACTTAAATGTGGAAGTAGAGTAGAGCTATAGAAGACAACTTAGGTAGGGCACCTAAGTCGCGAGAGGCAACCAAATCATGTCGAGCCCAGCGACACAACCATGGTTAGGAGCAACGTCGTCGACTCGCAACAGGGGTAGAACAAACCCCGAGTACATGAAGGTACTCCGCAAGACTTACCCGACTAAAAGAAAAGACTCTCAAGGATATGCTTTGGCTTTTGAGTAGTTGAGCTAGAAAAGGGAAGTTTTGCGGAAATGCATTACTAATCTTGAAACCTTACTTTCAATGTTTTAAACGGGATAAAAGCATCGGCTTCTATTATATCTATTAAAGCTAGATTAGCACCTATTCTATTTCTGACAATCAAATTAAGCATTACACTTGAGATTATCTTTCCAATTGCCTTCTTCTCGATTCCACGAGTCACCAAGAACCAATTCTTTCATATTTCACTTGATTGCTACGATGTATGGTCGGAGGATCAAGTCTCCATAACCGAGGAGCACGACGTTTCGAAACGATTTACTCAGCTGAGGATCCCTAAACACACGATATAAGTGGGACTCTAACCCACAATTATATCAACAATACCGTCGGACATTCTAGAACTAGGCTCAGCTTCCGCGCCACCCGAGAGTACACTTACACCTCCAATCCGGGGGACACGGCCCACGAGGGTATTGTACTCCCGCCATCTCGCCACTCCCAGTGCACGGGCTCACCGTACTAGTCCTTAGATTATCCTAGAGTAAAGCTTTTCCGTAGATATGTGAGTAGTTGCAAAGTCTTGTCCAGGGCCAAACAACGGCCGGTCCTTAATCGACAAGTCGGAAACACTACATCAAGACTCCATTCCCGATGCAAGTTACCCGACCGGTCTCAATTTAATATAACCATATTCTTATGCCCTCGTGACCCATCTTTAGGTCTAGAGAAGCAAAGATACAATGGTAAATCATGATCAAAGATTAACTGACCTACAACTTCTACCGAAGTCTAAGCATGGCTAAGCATAAGAAATCGACCTACACATACTAGTGGGATATCATGATGTAAAAGTAGATCAAGGTAGATATGCGGCAACGGTATCAACCAACTCCTATTAACTTAATTCACAATACACTAGACTTATAGTGTAAAATATTTGCAGAAATAGAAATGGGTTGCATGCTCCGGGGCTTGCTCAAGTTGCGATGAAGTTAGATTCCAATTATCGAGTTGACATCAACACCATGGATGGATAACACCAACATCAAGAGAGATGACTCGACATCATTGGTGGATGACCTTCTCGAATACCCTTGTCGGATGACACCTCTCCAAACTTTGATCAACACGATCCACCCCACTCTCGTATCATCTACACGTAATTAATGATGCGTGATTTAGAACGATGAGCTCATGGCATGATGCATTAAGGATGACTTAACAAGATCATAGACTTGAGTACAACTTTCCTTCGCGATAGAGTTGTACTCTAACAACATTAATTAAACAAAACCTAGAGTTACACGGTGAAGCCACTCTAGTTACAACAACCAATGAGATCAAGATAATTCATACAAGAATACATCGACTAAACCCTAATGACTTGATCAAGAGAGCACAAACAACTAATTAAGGTGCCAAAGGCCATTAAGATCAATGACGTAAGGTCTTCAATCACTCTCAAAACACTCAAACCCTAAGTCCTTAAGGCCTAACAAATAGTTAAGACCTACTAAAAAACTAAGCATAAAATAAAGACAAAATAAAAGGTTGACAAATAAATCTCAAAAATTAAACTTAAGCTCCTCATGGCCTGAGAAGGCTACAAAATAATTTTCAAGATTTTTGGAACAATAAATAAATAACTAAAAATAAAAGAAGGAGCATTTTTCAATTAAAAGGGATAATTTTAAAACATATAAAACATAACCAAAATAGGCATCTAATATTTTTCTAAAATCAAGCACATGACAGAGAGCATACACAAAAATTTTCAGAATTTTTGGAGCTACCAATAATTCTATACAAAATAAACAAATTGCAACACTATTCACTAAAACAGGAAAAGAATAAAACCTAAATAAAAAGAAAAAGGCGAACTGGGCCGAATCCGGCCTGACTCGGCCCAAGACCTTTATTGCGGTCCGGTCCAAACAGTAGCCGCCGGCCCAACAAGCTCGGCCGAGGCCGGGCCGACGGCGGCGACGAGCTCGCCGGCGTTTCTCTCGCCGGCGGCGGTCTCCGGCCCGGTCGGGCTCGGCTCTAAGCGACCTACGCGGCGAGGCGCATCACCTGGACTAGTTAATGGGACGGCGGAGCGACGGCAACACTCTCGCCGGCGGCCATGGCGGCACGGCGGAGCGGCGACGCGACGGCCGGGCTCACCGGAGCTCCTCCGGTGCGGCTAGCGCGCGCGGGGGAGGCTATGCGGTGCTGCGAACGCGATGCGCAAGCCGATGGACGCAGCGCGAGACCCTAACGGTCTCGGCCTCGGACGCGGCGGCGGCGACACGGCAAGCCGCGGCGAGACACGGCGGCCGAGCACTACAACGCCCTAAAGGCCAAACAAAGGGCATAGGCGAGTGCGGAGCTCACCGCGGAGCTGATGCGCTTGATGATGAGGCGGGCTGGATGGACGGAGGCGAGAGCTTGGCGGCGCGGAAATGGCGTCGGCGGCGGTCCGGTGGCACGAGCGGCGTTCGGCGGCGTCTGTCCACCAAATCGAACAAGGAGAGGAGCATCCTGAGCAACACGTCAAGGCGAACAATACCACAAGAGGAATTTGGAAAAGGAGCTACGGCGAGGACGAGCGGCGACGGCGACTCTCGGCGGCTCGGCTCACCGACGATGAAGAAGATGTTGGGCGTACGGTGATTCTAGCGGGAGCAAGACGCCACGATCAAGCTCAACGGACTCACGGGGACGGGGCGGTTGCATCGGTGGTATTTTCTTGGGCGGAAGCGACGCAACGGCGACGGCAAGCGAGGCGGAGCTCAAGCGCGACAATGGCGATGGCGATGGCGATGGCGGCGAGAAGGTTGGATAAGGAGGGGGAGAGAGGAGTGGTTGGCCGGCCGGGGTTAAGGCGCTGGGACGGCCGGGAGGCGACACGGCGCGAAGCTTCGAGCGCGGCGTGCGGCGCGGCGATCGGCGGCGGCGACGGCCGGCATGGCGCCATGGCCTCGGAGGTGGGAGCTCCGGTGGGGAACGGGGATTGCCGACGTCGGCCACAGGAACAGCAGGGGAAAATTGCAAATTACTCCAAAAATTTGAACTGTGCTCAAAATTTTCCAAAAAGCAACCCTAGCTAAAATTTCATGCTCTACAACTTTCTCAACTGGGCCATTTTCAAATTTTGAAAGGAAAATTGAATTTGAATCAAATTTTGAAAAGGGGACAAAAACCCTAGAAACAAATATATGCAATTACTTTTGATTTTTCAATAAAACTTGAAAAACTCCAAAACTATGAAATACTCAACTTTTCAAACTACACATTTTCTCCAAAAAGAGTTTTCCCAAAATATGCATAGTTTTTGAATTATGATTTGAAATTCAAAAGGGGACAACTGTCGGAAAAGCCGTATTTTCAAATTTATTTGAAATTCTTTTGGAAACTTGAAAAACTATGAACACCAACATTGAAGCTCTCATCAAGACCCACAATCTTGCTTTTTGGACCAACCCCAAATTCTTTGTAGATTTTGAAATAGAGAAAAGGGCGTAAATCGGGGTTTTCGGGAAAACGGGGTTTTTGAAACGAAATTGGAGCTCGATTTACTTTCTACACTAACTAATCGGGCATTAGCAATCACAAGCATCATTTCATATGTAAAACAAAGCATCACATCAACAATAATATTAAAACATGAATGCATTAATGCCATGATGCTCGATGATTAGGCCTTAATAAAATTCTAAATCAAGTTTTAGTTGCAATTAACATCTAGGATGTTACACAAAGTTTCTAACACTATTGTAACAACCGTGTGGGAATTCTGAAGGTAACCTACTGAACTAAGCCAATGCAGTTCATTATGAGGTGTATATGCTAGCAACAATTTTGTCCGATTTCATTGAACCACTGTTTTCAATACAAATCAGCCAATTATAAGTTTGTCCATCATTTCTTATTTTTTCAGGGTAGCACCCGGTAAACTCCATCCTCTCTTCATTCTTTTTCGTAGTAGCAGAGATAAGGTATTGATCCCTATGTTAGCAAACCTCCAAAAATTCTACTCCGAGAAGAATCTTGAAAACGCCCCTAAAGATGCTAATCCAAAATTTATGAATCCCAAGCATTCTTCTATGCTCCACTTGTGATTCTACTTGCTGGAGGAGATCTTGTTGTGCTTCTAAATTTATTTTTAGAAACACATTATCATTTTTATCAAATTCCTCTCTTTTTTTCTGTTTGAATTTTCTCAAAATTGGTGTCATTAGCCATACATAATGTGTGCAACGATTTCATGAACCTGAAGTTGTTATTCACAAGTCTTGGGTGCATTTGGAAAAAATGGCAAAGATGAGAAGCAGAAGCATCTGCTCCTTTTGTGGTTGGAGCAAGGATATGATGATATTCCCAAGGAAGTTTCTGACCGTGATGCAAAAAAGGTCCATATTTTGCTTATTCCATATTATTTTTGTAGCACTTATTCCACTTGATTTCACATTTCTTGAATACATGTTGGATCTAGAGGATTGGGATGATCAGGAAGGTGGTGAATGGACTGCACCAACCATTCGTAATCTAGAGTCGTGCTCGTGCAAACAAATTTTTTGCCATGATCTCGCAAGACATGTACATGTTCAAATACAATTGTGTAAAAGTTAATCTATGCAAAAAAAAATATTGGTTGTTTTAATGTGCATCCGCAAGGCAAAGCCATGACACTATCGGTCGAAGTTGCTGGCGCTAGAGGTGGGTTTGGTCGAGGGCTGGGGAAGATGCAGGAGGCGTGGCATAGGCTACATCGGCATAGGTGTCCATCAATTTAGACTTTCAAGAAAACTCCGAGACGATTTTATATAAAAAAAAATTAAAGGTCATACAATGTGTAATTATTGAAAACGGAAAGAATTGGAGTGAAAAAGTTGGCTATAAAGTTTTAGAGGGTTTTAGAGGTTACCTATTTGTGGAACATTTTGTGAGCTCATATCTGGTTGCTTTAATTTCCTTGTGTTTTTTATTTCCTTCTTATGCAAAAGATTTCTCGGATTCAACACATGCAAATATAATTGTATAAAAGTTGAACTATGAAAAAAATTACTGGTTATTTTTATATGCATCCCAAGATAAAACCGTAGCGTTAGCACGGGCATTATACTAGTAACAATAGTAGCATTTGCATTTATATGTGATTGTGAGTTAATTTAATAATTGGAGAAGAGATGACTGCTGATATATCTAAACTTTCTTCGTAGCTGAGTATAGATGGTGAAGTTCGCTGGAAAAGGGACAAATTCTTGGTATATGTAGATTAGGCTCCTAATGGAATTGTTTACATTTATGATAATTAATGAAAACTAGGAAAAAAACAGTCAGAACATATAGGGATTTATTTTAGATTATGTTTGGTCGAAGAATTACGGGATTCAGAGTTAAGATGGATGAGATATATGCTTTCTAATTTTATCGGTAAAATGCGAATGAGAGAAAATTAGAAATTGTTTTTAGAATTTTTTTTGTATGATGAAGATGGGGTACCACCAAAAATTAGAAAAAAGAATATAGATATATAGGGTTTTATTTTAGAGATTTTTCGGTTGAAGAATTATGGGATTCGGAGTTAGGATGGATGAGATATAAAGTTCCTAAGTTTGATAAAAGTTCGTAAGTTTGATAAAACACGAACGAGAGAAAATTAGAGATTATTTTGGATTTTTGGACAATGAAAAAGGGGTGAAAAATTAGGAGAAATATTTTGAATATGTAGAGTTTTATTTTAGAAGATTTTTGGTGAAAGAACTACGTGATTGGAAGTTAGGATGGATGAGAAATAAACTTTCTAAGTTTATCGATACAACGCGAATGAGATGAATTTGAAAATTATTTTGGATTTTTCGGATGATGAATAAGGGGTGAAAAATATTTGGGTAGGTTTTACAGGTGGCTCTAGTTTATTTAGGGTTTTTTGTTAATTTTCTGGCATTAATTTAATACCGATGCGTGAACAGTAAAGTGTCAAATGAATAGTGCATTTAGAAGCGACTTGCGGAGTCGTTTGAGCTGTCCAATCATGATCCAAGGCCCGAGATTTTACAGCCGACGTGGTCTGGCTCTCCGGCCCTATCTTGCAAATTTTCTTGTGTGCTCATAGCAATTTCCTCGATGAACAGTGACCAACACTGCATGAACAATGATGCAGTGCATGCGAAAGCGACCAGCCAAGTGGCTCGAACCGTCTGATCACGATCTAACGGTCGAGCTTTTTCTAGGCGACGTAGTCACGCTCACGTGTGCAAGCTTGGACCCTGCTTTCGTATGGTAAAGATATGTCTAAATACGTAACAAAATATATAGAGTAAAATGCACCGGTGGTACTCAAACTTTCAGCGATTTCTCATCTGGGTACTCGAACTTTCAAGACGTCTATCGAGGTACCTCATCTATTCCCGCGTCGCACTGACGGTCCGAAAGCGCCACGACACCGATGTAATCCTATGTGTCCGCGCCACCCCGGCCGAGGCCTTCCTCAATTTTAAAAACACCCCGCTCCTCGCACCTCACTCCCAGCTCCATCCATTCTATTCCCCATTCGTTACGAGCAGCGACACCGATACGGATAAGGGCCGGGCAGCGGCGACGGATAGGGCAGCTCCATCCACCTCCGCAGCTCCCGCCGGCGCCGCCTTCAGCGTGTTCGAGTGGCGGGTGCCCTTCGCCAACGCGCTTGGGCGGCCGCGCGCAGGAGGCCGGCGCCGCGGAGGGAGGCCGGGAGGCCGGGCGCCGCGGAGGGAGGCCGGTGCCGCGGAGGGAGGGAGGCCGGGTGCCGCGCGAGGAGGCCGGCGCGGAGGAGGCCGGGTCCGCGGCCGGGTGCTGCGCGGAGGAGGCCGGGTGCCGCGCGGAGGAGGCCGGGTCTGCCGCGGCCGCGCGGCGGAGGCCGGTTCACCGACTGCGCGGCGCGGGCCGCGGTGGGAGGCCGCTTCGCCGACGCACACCGGGCCGCGCGGAGGGCGGCTCGTCTTCGTCTACCTCCACGACCGGGGCAGATTGCGGCACGGCCGCGGCACCATGTCCGGTCGTCGACGCCCTAAAGCGGGAGCGGCTCCAATCTATGGTCGGTGTACCCTACCTTTGTTCCTATAGGTCAATTCGCCCACTTTGAGTTGATTTGAGTCCGTAGGCGCGTCATGTAATGGTGGCATAGCTCAATTTGGTTCTGGTTAAATTTAGGGTTGAGGGTTCTGATTTAGGGTTCATTTTCATTCTTTAGGTCCTGACGAAGATGAACAATTTTCTGTGGAAGTGCATCACGGTGGTTTTTTCTGTGGTTCTAGTAGTGATCGTATGTACCTCGATGGCAAGGTTGATTGGTTCGATAATGTCAAAGTGAAATGGAGCACACATGTCAGAAGAAATGGAGTGTACAAAGGTGCACAGCAAAATGGCTTGCCAAGAAATATGAAGATAGGTTCAGAGCTGATGAGAAGATGACAATCACTGCTTTTGCAAAGATAGTGCAGCTAGAGCTAAATTTGACCCCTTCTAGAAACAAACTATCAAGAGCTAGGGCCCATGCACTGAGGTTGATATATGGAGATGAACTGCAGCAATACACTGAGTTGTGGAGTTATGGCCATGAACTTAGGAAGACAAACCCAGGAAGCACTTTGTACTTGAAGTTACTTGATGGCTGTTTCAGTTCACTGTATTTCTCATTGGATGCATGTAAGAGAGGATTTTTAAGTGGATGTAGACCTGTGTTATGTCTTGATGGTTGCCACATCAAGACTAAATTTGGGGGACAACTGCTGACTGCTGTAGGAATAGATCCCAATGACTGCATCTTTCCTGTTGCAATGGCAGTAGTTGAAGTGGAGTGTCTTGCTTCTTGGAAGTGGTTCCTGGAGCACTTGAAAGAGGATCTTGGAATTGAGAATACAACACCTTGGACATTAATGACAGATAAACAAAAAGGATTGATCCCAGCTGTGCAGCAAACATTTCCTGATTCTGAACACAGGTTTTGTGTGAGGCACCTCTACTCCAACTTTCAAGGACAGTTCAAAGGTGAAAACCTAAAGAATCAACTTTGGGCTTGTGCAAGGGCAAGTACAAGTGCCAAGATGGAACCAAGAGATGGAGAAGATGAAAATACGAACAAAGATGGTCATGCTTGGTTGGAGAAAATGGCTCCTAACACTTGGGTAAGGGCTTTTTTAGTGAGTACCCAAAATGTGATATTCTGTTGAACAATACCCGTGAAGTGTTTAATAGGTACATATTAGATGCTAGAGAGTTGCCCATCTTAAGCATGCTTTGCAAAGGATAAAGGGGCAGCTAATGACTAGGCACTACAACAAACAAAGAACTTGAAGAAAAATGGGGAGGCTTGCGATCGCCCAAAGATTAGGAAGAAATTGCAAAGGCATGCAGAGTTGGCTAACACATGCTATGCGGTGCCTAGTGGAAGTGGTGTATTTGAGGTTCATGACGGGAATGGCAATTTAATGTTGATATTGGAGCAAGGCACTGTGATTGCGGAGGTGGAGCCCGACAGGGATTCCATGTAGTCATGCAATTTCTTGCTTGAGGCATGAGAGGATTCTGAGGAGGCAATGCTGCCTGGTGCTACTCTACCCAAGCATTTCAAAGATGCCTATGGATGGTACATTAAGCCTTGTAATGACAAGTCAGCTTGGGAAAAAGTGGTTGCCCAAGAAGTTAAACCACCTGTGTATGAAAAAAAGCTAGGAAGGCCAGCTAAAGCTAGAAGGAAGGCAGCACATGAGGTTGGGGGAGCAAATGGACCAAGACTGACTAAACATGGAGTAGCCATGCATTGTACTCATTGTGGAGAATCTGGCCACAACACAAGAGGCTGTGAGAGGAAGAAAGCGGAGAACCACCGTGAAGAAATCAAGGAAAGAACCTACTAAAGTTGTTCCGGAAGAACAAACCAATGAAGAACCTAACATTGTTCGGGTTTGTGATCTTTCGAGTGTAGCAAACTCTAGTGCCATGTCTTCTAGCAAACTCATCTCGCCATTTCTTGTAGGAGGACAACTGAATGAGGGTGGAACACAACCTCTTATGTCAACTTTAGATAACCCAATGGTGTCACAACTTCTAGATGAGGTTACTTATGCTTTCCAATCCCTTTGTATAACCCGTATGCTCTTTGCAACTTTATATAACCCAATGCTCTTTGCGGGCTTCCCAACATGTGAGGGAAAGTGCGGTGAAACAACCCATGCCGATTCCGCCTACATCGCTCCAATCTCCCAAAAGCAAGACACATGCCACTAACAACAGCATCTAGGATTGTTAGGGCCACTAGGGTAACTCAAGAGAAGAAGAAGAAGGCAGCCAGGGCCAACAAGAAGTCCAAAAAGTGATGGCTGTTTGCTAGTCACAGTTTGGGATGGCCTGTTTTTCTTTTGTGCAGCCACCACTTTTGTGTAGTGTGAGGGCTGTTTCTTTTGTACAGCAGCAATGGCTGCCTTCTGTCAAGCAGTTAAGCTTTGAGTACTCTTAAGCTTTCAAAGCTTGCTAAGCTTGCCTTTTGTGCAGTGATCATAGATACATAGATCATTTGCAAAGAGTAGGTTATGTATAAGAAGTGACTGATGGTCAGTGAACCAATGGTCTAAGCTATGTTATGTAACTGCAATGACAGTCCTTACTCGAATGGTTAATGTGCCAATTTCCTGTTTTTATTTTTGTGAATTGGATGACCAAGTTCCATTAGTTAATCTTTCATTTTGTTTGAATTGGATGACCAAGCTGTTATCATTTGAACTGTTATCATTTATACCCATTTGGATGACCATGTTTGTATCGAGTGAGCAGGGAAGGAGAATGGCAGCGTGCATGCAGCGGCGTGCGTGCAGCGTGCGTGCAGCATGCGTGCAGCGTGCGTGCGTGCAGCATGATGGAATGGATGGACCTGGGGATGAGGAAAGGAGGGAGGTGGGGGGGTTTCTGCAAAATGGAGGAAGGCCTCAGCCAGGGTGGCGCGGACACGTAGGATTTTATCGGTGTCGTGGCTGCTTTCGTGACTGTCAGTGCGACTCGGGAATAGATGAGGTACCTGTATAGACGTTTTGAAAGTTCGAGTACCCAGATGAGAAATCGCTGAAAGTTTAAGTACCACCGGTGCATTTTACTCAAATATATACACCAAAAGAGTTATAAACTGAGGGAGTACATGGTACGCACATACTACATACGGTGTGCGTACAGACGAGCTGACAACACGGCACTACTGTCTGAGCACTCGCGATGATTGGCACTTACAACTACTCCTGCGCTCGGTTTCATAACAAAGTTTGTCTTTCTGATTTCCTAAAAAAAAAAATTGTCTTCTGAACCTGAATCTGGCGGCATAGACAAAGCCCAAGTTTGGAGAGCAGGCCGAAATGGTAAAAGAGAGCAATTAGGCCCAGACAGTACGTAGGCCCCTAGCGGATAAGCTCATGGGCATAAGGAGGTCTACGTGCAGCAATCCCGCTGGGCCACGTGTGACAAACCGCGCGGACGATGACCACAAGAAACGAGAAGCCCCACTCGCGGGCGCTTCCAAGTTCCAATCCTTCCACCACCAACCAGAGTCCAGAGACAAACCAGCCATGCCGCCGCCGTCCACCGCCGTGGCAGTCTCCTCCATTATCCGCCGGACGCCACCTCCGGCTCTCTCCTTCCACCCCGTCGCCCTCCCACAACTCAGGCGCTCAGCCGGCGCCGCTCCCCGGCTCGTCGCGCCGCGTGCCGCCGCATCGGGGGCGCGCGGCGGAGGCGACGCCGAGACGGTGTTCTTCGACGGCGGCGCCCACGTCGGCGACCTGGCGGCGAACCTGCTCCTGGGCCTGACCCTGCTGTGGCTGCCGCTGACGCTGGCGGCCGTGTCCCGCGCCTTCATCCTGCGGTACCGCTTCACCTCCCGGCGCGTCACGGTGGTGTCGGGGCTCTCCGGCGCCGACCGCACCGACTTCCCTTACTCGTCCGTGACGTCCGTGGTGGTCGTGCCGCGGTTCATTGGAGAGTGGGGCGACATCATCATCACGCTCAAGGACGGCACCAAGGTCGACCTCAGGAGCGTGCCCAGGTTCCGCGAGGTCGCCGACTACTGCCGCTCCATGGCCGCCGCCGAGGGCTCCCTCGTCAGCTAGCGTCAGCAGCTGATGGCGACGATCGAGGCTGTTCATAATCGGTTGAATTTAAAATCTTGGTTCTGTTTACTATATGCGACGTACTACATCATCTGCAATTCACTGCAGTATTATGAGATTAATTAACGGGTCATGATATCTCTACAAGTTCCATACGAATTGTTTTGGCAGACACATTCAGCCCAACGAACAATGGCATGTCCCTGAAGCAGATTGCTTTGCAGACAATAGCATGTCAAAGCATAACAGATCATATCAACATGGTTTAGTGATTTATTGCACAGCTATGCCATGACAATTGGCAGTCTATCTTCCAAAAGTGGTAACAGAGGAGCTCTAAGTTGCAGCATCTCTCACGTAAAAGGCACCGATCCGTATAGGGCAGCACTACTACATCACTGCACCTTCAACTCCATAATACTCTTTGCCTTGGGGGTGTAGAGCGAGTACACCACCGCTTGCCGCTTCGCGACCTCCAGCTGCTGCTTCCCCTTCGCGAATGCTGCCGCAGCGGCTGGAGCGTCCGCGAGAGCACTGTTCTCGCGGAAGGCATCCGCGGCGCGGCGACGTGTGTACTCGCGAATGTTGTAATCGGAGAACTGCTTCGCCGTGCGGAGGAAGGACCGGAAGAGGAAAAGCACCTCTGCCCTCGTTGGTGCCGCCGCCGCCATACTTACGTGCCAAAAGGCAGCTCTCAAGACGGGGAGAGCCGGAGCAAGAGAGGCCTGTTGAAAGAATAAGCAAGTATGCATTAACATTTACATAGATGAATATAAGAACAAGACTGAAAAAATTAAAATGGTGGTGAACACAAATTATAGGACAGACAATGATTAAACTCTCATACACGCAGCTCAGACATGTTGAATCAGAATGACCCAGTAGAATTGTTATTATTGGACATGTTCATATGTACATCAAATAAGGTTAATCATAGGGGTCAGGAACACAAAGACACCAGGCAGCAAGGCAGAACAATATATGCAATTGGAAAGTGAAGATGGAATATAGAGAAAATGAGTTCTACCTAGGAGCTAAAAAAGACACATGTGATCAATTTCATATTATGTAGCTAGACATGGTCCAAAAGGGCACTAAATAGCTAATGATATTAATACTGCAGCAATAAATCTCATGGAATATGAATATACCAGCAAGGCAGAACAATATATGCAATTGGAAAGTGAAGATTGCAGTTAACCAGTACCTGCTACTGCTAACTTAGGTTATACTAAGCTGAACTGCACTACTAGAGAGAAGCAGTTATCAGAACCCAAAAGCTGAACTGCACTACTAGAGAGAACTGCACTACTAGAGTAGCGGAGATAACTAATTAATCACCCAAAAGCTGCTGTCAATGTCATCATCAGTAGCTGACCAATTTGAGAGCGTGCAGCAAATAGTATAATCTATCCAGCAAAGGTATTCATATGTATACAGTATGAGATGACAGCAATAAATTGAATGGTATTCATGTGCGTATATATGCATGGCCTTTCTAGCTGGGCAGTGCTGGTAAATGAGTAGCCGCAACTGATGATTACACATGCAAATATAAAATAGCTCCTTTATCAGGTAGTCATCAACACCTGTGAAGCACCTAAGCAAGTTGTCCCTAAACTGTAGATGCTGCTCTCATAAATAGAAGATTCTCCTCTCCCACGCCAGTGCGATGTTGGGAAAGATTGAAAGATAAATATAGTATATAATAGATATGTCACAACCAAATCACAATTAACTATGGAATGTGTAAGTCCCTTTGCCTCTGTTTCTTCACCACACCAGGCACAACAAGCAACATGTTGGACCATAGCCATATCACCACAATTCAACAACCTATGACACTGCAGCAAAACCTATCCCTTTGAAGTACAATGTGAATAAAAACTACTAATGAGCAGCACAACCACAGATGAAACCAATTGGTATTGAATGAGCTTGCTGACTAAAATTAGAAAAACACTTGGCACTTTTTTACAAGTAAATGTTGAGCACAACAATATTAGTCTTAATGCAATGTTTAGTGTAATAATCATGGATCACTTTAATTTTTCCCAGAGAAAGGAGTTGATAAATGGTGCTTTGGGTCCTCAGGAATGGCACATCAGTGCAACATCAAGTCAGTCTCTTCATAATTACAATATCCTACAGGACCAGCCAAAGATCACATCATGATTCCTTCCCTGAGATAGGGAAAAGCCTGTGGGAGATAAAATTGAACCCACTGTTGTCCTAGTCCAGCTAGATTATCAAACGTAGTATATGATGCAACAATTGTGCCAACGCAATTTGCTACAGACCGAAGCATCAACAACAGCTTTGCTTCATCTATGAGCTATCCATCAATTTCACAGAACTAATAATTAATGTATTCATCAGTTTCACAGAGCATTAACAAGATGGAAAGAAGCAGTGCTCCTACCATACAGCAAAAAATTCAGCCCACAACATTCATCCATCACTAGTAAAAAAAGGGAAATATTCAAGATTTTGAACCTGGTGCTTGGTCAGGCGTCAGAGGAGAGCACAGTTCAGTTTTCTTGGGGCGAGGGGCGAGGAGGAGGAGCTTCTCCTTCTCAGGAACAAGGGTTTCAACAAAAGAGAAGATCAGGAGGAGGGGTGGAAGGTGGAGGGGAAGAGCTGCACCTGGAGCAACTCGATGTGACTGGGGCCGGCGCGGGAGCAGCAGCCGCCGCCGGCGTGGAACCCTAGTGTGACGACCCGTTGCCGCCGGCGATCGCCGGGACGTGAGAAGACACAGGGTAGCGACGAGCAGAGGAACCTCCTCTGAATCTCGACTTCTATTTTCTCAAAATTAACTTGTCTTCTCTTACACGCAGTGGGCACGGCATATAGCCCGTCCCGGTTTGGCTCGATGGCCGACGTCGCTCGAAGGCCCACAGTTCGGTGTCTTAAGTTTTAGACTAGCAAACGTAATGTAAAGAAATACGCCACTATGATTGGTAAGCGCATTCTTGAGCAAACGACGGTAGTCGGGCTGTGACATCTCCCCGCCGAAGAATCTCGCTTGTCCCTGCCAGCGCCGATGGAAATCTTGCTTTCGGGACGTTGTAATCTTCCCATGTAGAGGACGATGAGGGCAAGCCCGACCAAGTCACCAGACTGCGTGATAGCATTGTTACCCTTCTTGACGAGGCGACGTTGCGGGAACACGCTCGGGCACGGCTTCGGTGGCTCGCAAGTCGATATCGCTAGGGCGGTTACGAAAAACACGGGAGTATGATCGGGTGTATAAGCTTTCACTGAGATATATGAAACACCGGATGAATGGCACTTGTGAGCTGGTAGTGCTAGACGATAAGCCACTTCACCAATCTTGTCCACCACCGTGTAAGGGCCAAAGAATTTGTAGGACAGCTTCGGATATGGGCGATTTGCCACCGAGGTCGAGTGTAGGGCAGCAGCGAAGAAGAACTTGCTCACCCACTTGGAAACTCTTGTTAGTTCTCTTTAAATCGTCACCGCATTTTCATCCTATTACGAGCGGCTTCAAGTCTTGTTTTCAGAATCGAGCAAATGCTCTTCTCTCGTGCCGGATAACCTCGAGTCACCGATGAAGGTGTACTGTCTCCGAAGTTTCCACATCCAATCCCGAGATAAGGATCGACCCCAAACATAGCTTTGCTAGGTGAACAGCCAATCGATGAGTGATATGATGAATTGTACCATAACCGAGCAAGGGGAAGCCAAGATTTCCAAGCTTTAGGGGAGTCTTGAACAAAGCACAACGCAAATACATTTCAAGACATTGGTTGACTCTTTCGGTCCGTCCATCCGTCTCGTGGATGGTAGGCGAGTGGATAAATTGAGTCTAATTTTGTAAGCCCGGAAAAAATGCTGCCGAAATGACCGACAAAGATCTTGTCCCTATCAACGACAATGGATCTTGGAAGGCCATGAAGCTTAACTACCCGATCCATGAATACCTTGGCTAACGAGCAAAGCGGTGAATGGATGCTTTAGGGGAATAAAATGGGCATACTTACTCGGTCTGTCCACCACCACCGTGATGACAAGATAGCCTTCGGACACGGGTAAGCCCTCAATGAAATCCATAGTGATATCCCGCCAAATGCCATGTGGAACTGGGAGAGGTTGGAGTAAACCACGATATGCATTGGAATGTTTAGTGTGCCGACATGTGGAACACCGTTTCACAAAACTATCAACATCGATTTAAGCCCTTTCCAATAGAACAACTTCTTAATTCTCGTGATAAGTGGCATTCACACCGAATGACCACCAATGACCGAGGAGTGGAAAGCCGAGATCAACTTAGTTTGAAGTGCGGTGTTATTTCCTATCCATATGGCACCATTCCTTTTAATTAACCCCCGATGAAGTTCCATACCTTGGGCATTTGGACTTGATATGGCCAATTGAGCCAAGAGTTCCCGTGCATTAGCATCGGTAGCATATGAATTCAACACCTCCCGTGCCCATTGAGGCCGTATATGAGAAGCTACTTGTAATACCAAAGACATGAGGAACCCCGGATAAAGCATCGCGGCAACATTTTCCTTGCCTTTTCTATAAATGATTTTGAATTGAAGGCCCATGAGCCTGGTCATCACCTTCCTTTGCATCTCTCGAGTGCAAATTCTGCGCTCGCCGATAAGACAAGGTGATTTGTGATCTCGTAAGATAGTAAATTCTTGTCTCTGAAGATAAGCCCTCCACTTCTCAATAGCCATGATCAAGGCCGTAAATTCCTTCTCATAGATGGACAATTTTTGATGTTGAGGAGCCAAAGCTTTACTCAAGAAAGCTATAGGTCGGCCCCGTTGCATAAGAACTGCTCCAATCCCTTCAAGACAAGCATCTGTTTCCACTTGGAATGGGATAGAGAAATCGCAAAGCCGAACAGGGTAGATGTCATAGTTGCTGATTTGTAAATGCCTCCCGAGCCTGAGCGGTCCACGGAAAGTTTTCATTCGAGAATATTAGTCAATGGCTTGGCAATCACACCATAGTTTTGCACAAACTTCCCGTAATAGCCCGTAAGGCCTAAAAACCCTCTAAGCTCTGTCATATTTGCCGGAACAGGCCGATTAAGCATGTCCCGGGTTTTTGAAGGATCGATAGCCACTCCCTTGTCGAAATTATGTGCCCCAAATAATCAATGGAATTCGAGCAAAAGTGCATTTAGATGACTTCAGATAGAACTGATTGGCCCTGAGCACTGCAAAGATCTGCTCCAGGTGATCAACATGTTCCTCCAATGATCTACTATATATTAAAATGTCATCCAGGAAGACCATGGCAAATTTCCTCAAGAAAGGCAGCAATAACTCATTCATGATGCACTGGAAAGTTGCTGGGGCATTGGTCAAGCCAAAGGGCATGACCTTGAACTCATAATGGCCTAAATGTGTTTTGAATGTTGTCTTAAACTCATCATTTGGCAACATTCTGATTTGATGATAGCCTTGCTTTCATATCTAATTTGGTAAAATACTTTGCTCCTCGCTAGTTCATCTAGAATCTCCTCCACAATTGGCATAGGAAACCTATTCTTGATGGTGAGATCATTCAAATTTTCGATAATCAATGCGAGAATCTCCATTGCCCATCCTTTTTCTTAACCAACAAAGACCGGAGAGGCAAAGGGGCTATGGCTATGGGTAATTAATCCCGCCTCCAACAATTGTTTTACTTGCTTCTCAATTTCTGTTTTGTGCTGTGGACTATAATGATAAGGCCTAGCATTTACCGGCACCGCATCGGGAACCAAGGGTATTGCATGATCATAAGACCTTCGGGTGGAAGATGTTGAGGGTCCCGGAATATATCAGCATATTGTACCAATAACTCCCGTATTTCTTGTGGTTTGTCCAAAGTGGTAGTGGACGAGAGGAGTCACGGAGGAAGCGGGAGGATCCACCACCGCACGTACCCATATATCATTCCCTTTTAGAGACTTATACACTTGTTTTGCGAGATCAAGTTCACCGACACCTCTTCTTGCTGCAACCCCTTAAGAGTAATAAGCCTCGCCTTGATGCATAAATGAGATTGTCCTGGCAATCCATTACTGATTCATATCCCCCACTGTTTTCAGCCAATCATATCCAAGAATTGCATCATAAGGAAGGGTGTCCAGAACTATCATATTAGTTTCAAATGTGTGGCCTTGGATGTACCACCTAAGATTGTCCACTTTCTCTTTGATTGCAATGTGAGATCCACTAGCCACTCGAACGGTTTGTCATGGGCATGGGTGTTGTGGGAAGTTTAGTAAGCCGAACAAATTTTGAACTCACAAAACTGTGAGTACCGCCAATCCACCAATATAATCATCGATTTGCCCCGTACCATCGCCTTGAGTCCGACGAGTCGGGTTGTGCACACCGTAAATGGCATTTATAGACAATTGCCCAAAATTCGCTATTAGCACGGCTCCTCAATAGCAATCTCATTCGAGCACGATCATCCGGATGTCTCGTCCGCATCATTAACCACAAGAGCATTGGCCTGTGGTTTCTTCCTAGCCGGACAAATCTCAAGATGCCCTTGAGTGAAAGGCTCACCACAACCATAACACAAATTGTTGGCCTTCCTATGATCCCTTAGCCGCTTGTCTCTCCGAAGTTTGGATTAGTTACTGCTGGTTTACTATCATTGGCATGCTGAACTTGCTTGCCCTTTGCTTTCCACTTGTTCCTATCGATGTTTTCGTTGTATCTTAGCAATGATCACTTTGCCTCTTCAACCGTGGAAGGTCTCGAGGTTCCACCACCGCTCTAATATCTTCCTTCAAACCCCTCACAAACCGGGTGGCAAAGAATTTGTCATCATGTGTAGAACCATTCATGCGAGACATCATACCGCAGTGACTTGTATTTGGCAGTGTATTCCTCAACCGTGGTAGTCATTTTGAGATCCAACAGTTCATTCATAGAGGTGTTATAATCATCCAAATCAAACGAGCAAAGATAGCAGTCTTGAACACTTCCCAGACACATTAGGATGATTTGGCTTTGTATGTTTCCCACCACTTAGCCGCATTCTCCCGCATATGCATAGATGCTTTGCCTCAACCCATAGTGCAGTGTGCAATTTGAAGATGGTGAAGTAGTTCGACATTTAGACAACCACACTCTAGGCCGAGAACCATCAAAAGAAGGAAAAGGCCACTTGGGTAAAGTATGGTATGGCAAGGTGTCTTCCCTATGATGATGCCTTGGTGGCACCGTGCCCATTTGCTCTATGCTTGTGATGTCTTGGTGTGTCGAAAAAAGGGTTATCAAATTGATGTTCATCATCTTCGTCACGTAATCTTCATTGCTAGATTTGAGCAATCCTGCTTGAAGCCTTCATTGATGAGTTTATCCACAGACTTCACCTGTTGTGCCCACCTCGCTTGAACAATTCTTTCGATCTCTCGGACATTCATCAACCTTCTCATTAGTCTTAGCTTGAGCGGTACCCAAATCATTCATACGCCGGTTCATGAGTGTGAGTGTGTTCAACGAGATTCTCCCAGCGTGTCTGGTCCTCCCGAGCACGGGCATCCATTGCTCCCAAAGACGAAGGCGGCCGGGAGAAGGGATCACGAGGCTTGTGCTTCCGAGGCGCCGTGATGAACAACCCCGCAACCACCAACTGCCGACGGTGCTCGGGCCCGTAGCTTCTCCTATCACGATCGACAGCACAATTCACCCCCGCCTGGAGCTGAGGCGTGACCTTGGAATTTTACCACGGAAACTGCGTTCCGCAACCCTAGCCACGGACGGCCCCGCCACACGCCACCGCACTCGTAACGACTCGCGACGCCCGGAATTTTACACGGAAACAAATAGCGCTCGCAACCCTTGTCGCTAATCGAACGAGGCACAAAGCTAGATCGAGAGCAAGGAGATAGAGCTCACGGTCGGGTACGCCTCCAACCCAAATTTGTCGATGCCGACCCCGGTTGGTGCGGGATCGTAGCCGACAACCGCGTGGAGGTGGACGCGCCGCCGGAAATCGAGGAAGTCCCGCGCGCCCGCCGAAGGGGAACGAAGCGCCGCTCCGTCGCGACGCCGACTCCCGTCGATTGCTGGTGGTAGTGGTCACCGGAACGAGCTCAAGCTGGCATACATCGGCCGCGGAAAGCGAGATGAACAGATTCGTGGGAATCCGGTTGCCGCCGCCGCCGCCGCAATGTCGCTCACCGGAAAGCTCGAACCGAGAAGGGTGGGAAGGGTGGGGAATCGGAGCTGGATAACTATGGAGCGGTACCAATGTGACGACCCGTTGCCGCGGCGATCGCCGGGACGTGAGAAGACACACGGGGTAGCGACGCAGAGGAACCTCCTCTGAATCTCGACTTCTATTTTCTCAAAATTAACTTGTCTTCTCTTACACGCAGTGGGCACGGCATATAGCCTGTCCCGGTTTGGCTCGATGGCCGACGCCTGGCTCGAAGGCCCACAGTTCAGTGTCTTAAGTTTTAGACTAGCAAACGTAATGTAAAGAAATACGCCACTATGATTGGTAAGCGCATTCTTGAGCAAACGACGTAGTCAGGCTGTGACACCTAGCAACAAAAAAAAAATGTATGAGGAGGAGAACAGGAAGGTAAACGAGATGAGGTCGAGGAGGAGATGGAGGAGGGGACTCCACCTGAATCCACCGAGGATCGGAGCTGCCGGGGTGACGCCGGCGACGCGAGGAGGAGCACCCGAGGTCACGACTCCCGCAGTCTTTTTTTTTTTTTTTTTTTTTTTTTTTTGAGAATTACGACTCCCGCAGTCGACTGCCTTCGGCCGTTCCATGCCACGGCCCACGGTGGAGATTTTTCTGTCACCCGTGGATCGGGCCGTGATCCGAATGCGATTTTGGATCGAGCAGGGGAATCAGGCCCGACGTGGGCTCCGGTCCACGCAAGAAGTTGTTTGGGGCCGAATCTTGGACCCTTTCCCTCGGCCGCCGCGTGTTCCTCGCCAGCGCTCGTCTTCCGATAGTCACCTTCTTCACCTCTGCAATAAAAAAAAAGTCACCTCTCCCCCCTCTCTACAGCGACGCTGCTGCGTGAGCAGCTCTCCGCCGCTGCCGCTGCGGAAGGAAGTGCCGCCGCGAGTAGAACCGGCACCGAGGCGCCGCGAGCAGCACCCGCGCCGTGGCAGCCGCCGCCGCCGCCGCCTCGTGGGAGACGCGCTACTGGACGGTGTGCGGTAAGGTGTGTGCGCGCACCTGATTGTGCTTACGATTTTTCGCGCTGGAATGATGGATTCCGACCGCTAAAACTTGGGGTTTTTCCGTGAAGCTGTAAGAGCAAGGTATTGTCCCCCACATCAATTGTTTCGCTTTGATTTGATCTATTTATTGAGTATTTATGCAAAACCTAGTTATAATGCTGTGCTTCATTATATGATGATTAGTGGATGAAATATTGTTTCCTTTTGTATAATGTATGTGCATAGGTGTAGAAGATTGATTTCCATTGCAATGTAGTTGCATGCCATGCAATTTTAGTGTGCCTTCATTTTGAATTAGAGACCATCAGTAGTTAGATGTATGACATGCTTGATTGCCATTATACTGTACGTTAGGATTACAATAATGATCTGTAAGTTTGTTAGTTGTTAGTAAATTAGAGACTACGCAAGGAATATGTAGTATGGAAACCATTATTTGTAGATTGTGGTATGGATTACAGTACGCAAAGAATATATAGTTTGCCGATTAGAGACTATGCTTGGTTTACGTATACACTATTGATTGAATGTACTAACTTTAAATAAACTCATATTAAATTTGGTTTTGTGTATGAATTAGATGGACCAGGTAGTGACCTTGTTTCATGGAGGCACTGTGGCGGTTGATGAGTATGGAAATGTTCAGTTTAGCGGAATGCAAATAGTGTCTCTCTTATTCAAGGCTCGGCCGTCATTTAGTGAGTTGGTTGCTCGGTCTCGGGAGCAGCTACATTGTGATACAAATGAGGAAGGCATAGCAATGGAGGGGTTACTTCACTTTGGTTCAAAAGACACAATATTGAGGCGGATGATCTCAATTGGCTCTCAGGATCAGTGGGAGAGCTATGTGAAATTGGTTATGAGCAATGAGCTCAAATGTTTGGACTTGTTTGTGCGAAAGGTGTCCATTGATCCCACCCCTCACAAGTATTCACCAGAACTTGGCAACCCAACACCCTTTGATCCTCCACTACCGAACCTTAAGGTGGATGTGGTAAATGTGCATGAGGTGTCTGATTTTGAATCGAACCAGGTCCAAATTTCTCAACCAGTTCGAGTTGAATGTCAGACTCATGATGTCGTGGCGTCTCTTCAGGAGGTCCCTTTGACCCAGAATCATCCCGGTAATTGTCGCAGTAACACTTTAGCTTCCTCCCGTCATTCCATTCTTTTATCTCAATCCTATCGTTTTTGTGCGAATAATGCAGGAGATATTTATGATGATGTTGGTGATCAGCCTGCTGCTACATCTGTCAATGTTGAAGAAGTCTGCAGGGCCTCCAATAATGTGGACGTGCAAATTGTGGATGATGAGGAGCCTTACAGTACCGCAAGAGCTGTTGATTCTGATGATGACCGCTCAGTTGGACAGTTAACAGAAAGTGACACTAGAATGCTCAATACGGCCAGAAGTTTTTTTTGTTATCAGCCGCTGGGGTCCCATTTCAGCGATCGTAACATGCCTGAGCCTGATCCAAGCATGATAATTCAGAAGGGCCTGGTGTTTGAGAGCTTGCCTGCATTGAAAAGATGGCTGCAGGAGTATTCATTGAGACACAAGAGATCATTCAAGGTGAGGCACTCTAATGTAGAGCAGCGGTACACGGTGGTGTGCGAGAAGGAACGATGTGACTGGAGGGTCTGTGCTAGGAAACAAAAGAACACGGGAAGGTTCAAGATCACAAAAGTCATCGGGCCACATACTTGTAGGAGTACACAGTTAACCGAGAAACAGTTGACCTCAACCCTCATTGCCAAATCATTATGCTTCATATTGGAGGGACAACCTGATTTGCATGTGCGGACGATTATCGAGTTGATTGAGAAGGAATGCAAGTACAAGATTAAGTATGGCAAAGCTTGGAGGGCAAAGCAACACGCCTGGAAGTTGATATATGGAGACTGGGAAGAGGGATACGAGCAGTTGCCAGCCTTGTTCAATGCAATCAAAGCAGTTAATCCAGGCATGCATTACGAGTATGTGCCAAAACCAAATGAATGGAAGGATGGGAGACAGATATTCTTTCGTGCGTTTTGGTGCTTCAGTCAGTGCATCGAGGCCTTTAGGTATTGTCGGCCTGTTTTCTCCATTGATGGTACTTTTCTTCTTGGCAAGTACGAGGGCACACTGCTAATAGCTATTGGTGCCGATGCAGACAATGTGTTGGTTCCGTTGGCATTTGCTTTGGTTGAGAAGGAGAATGGAGATAGTTGGAGATGGTTCTTGAGGCTCGTTCGGATTCATGTGGTAGGTCACGGAAGGGAGGTTTGTGTCATATCTGATAGACACTCTGGCATACTTAGTGCCATACATGAGCAGATTCCTGGGCATGCACCTTTGCACTACCGCTGGTGCACTCGGCATCTCGCCGAGAATTTGCTCTGCAAGGATGGTAGGAAGGATAACTTTCCTTTATTCGAGGAGGTGGCTCGCATGCTTGAGGTTAAGCACTTTGAGGAAAAGCTTGAGCAACTTAAAACTGCAACAAATGCAGAAGGTAGAGACTGGTTAAGAGGCTTGATGATAGATGTGGACAAATGGACAATGTCTCACGATGATGGCGGTTGGAGATACGAGTTTCAGACTAGCAACATGGCCGAGTCTTTGAATGGTTTGCTACGGGGCATACGTGGTATGCCGGTGAATGTAATTGTACCCTTCACCTTCCACAAGCTCAATGCCTTGTTCATTGACAGATATAAAGAATCAATGTGGCAACAGAGTAAAAGAGAGAAATGGGCACCTAAACCGCATCGCTTCCTTGAACAGGAAAAGGCGAAGGCCACAAAACATGAGGTCGAATGTTTAGATCACAACACAGGCACGTACGAGGTTGTTGAAAGGGGTGGTACAATGGCCAATGGTGAGCTTCAGCCCACGAGGCATAAGGTGGTCCTTAATGATTTTTCATGCACATGCTGCAGGCCGAAGCAATATCACTTTCCATGTTCACATTATGTGGCTGCTTCTACGCAACGCAACTTCAACTACGAGAGCAAGATACCAAGAGAGTTCAGTGTTGACACCCTCATACTTACCTGGTCTCAGGGATTTGAGCCATACCTCGACGAGGGACAGTGGCCACCATACTCTGGGCCCCGATACATTGCAGATCCTGCTTGCCTCCAGAACAAACATGAAAGCAGGAAGAGGTCGAGGCTCAAGATGGTTATGGATCAGCTTCCCGGAAAAACGAGACAACCGAGAGCAACCCCCTTTCTTACTGACCCTAAGCAGAACCAATGTGGGAAATGTGGTATATCAGGCCACAATTCGAGTACATGCCATTTGCAGCCTAGCCAGGTGCAACCTTGTCGTACTCTCATCTTTTGCAATTTGTAACCTGATATGTTATTTATGTTATTGCTTTTGCGTCCTTTTGCATTTCTAATCTAATATGTTATTTGTGTTATTGCTTTTGTGTTCTTTTGCATATTTGACTAACAATAATTTTCAATAATTTTGTAGGATGGCGCAATGCCACCTGCTAGACCCCTTCTACGACCAGAAGCAGCGAGGATGGATCACCGCGGAGGGCAAGGTAATAACTCACTATACCTCTCACACGCTTATTAGTTCTCTACCTCTCTCTCACACACACACGTCTACTCCATCTCTCACACACATAATATTGACCTCAGGGACATGTTATTGCTATATTCTTTACAGGAGTTGCCCCGTCTTCGACCGCCAATCCATGACGGATTCCAGGCCATGAAGTACGAGGTACACTCCTCTGCTCGCTAGGGACAGGCTACACATTGTTGCAAACCTGGCTTGACATGGGCTGCCCAAGTTTAACCCCGAGGCCATCATTGCTTAGGTTGACAACGTTATGGTCCCATGAATATGTCGATTAACATGGATGGACTATGGTGGTTTGACATGGTGACTATGGTTTCAATTAAACTTCGTGCTTCATGTGTGTTGATGTATCTATATAAGCTGTGATGATTATGTGATGAGATTTCGGTTGCCTGTTGATGTTATAATATATAATATGATAAATTCCTGTGATGAGTGTGGGCAAAGGATCCCAAAACAGGGGCGACTCTGCCGAATTTTTTTGGCACCACGGAGATGTCAAAAGGCATATCAAACAATATAAAAATAAAAGGGTGTCTGTCGGAAGCAATATAAAACAGTGTGAACAACGATTCTTTGATCACTTAGAATTCTTACTAGAATGATTAGGAGACACCACAAGTGAAAGCCTACTGATTAAACAGTACATACACATGATAAGTTTCGATCTACGTGACAAAGCTACAAGATCATAAAGCAACTCGTCTTCCTCATCGTTGTCATCATCAAGCAAAATAACGTTCCTCTTCCTGAGATCAGACTCCTTTGTCTTGATTGCCTTTTGCTTGAAGTAATTTGCCTCCACTTCATCAGCGGCTAGTGCATTCCCTGTATGGACACATAAAAAAAGTTAGCCAGGTACATTAAATAAGAACATGTTGACCAAAAAAAAAGTTCAAAACACTCACTAGTAATTCTGGGCAAGTCAGCAATGAGTTTCTATATAGTCTACATTTGAACTTACATGAATAAAGTAGATCAGTAGTAAACATGAGTTTACATGAATATTGAAACCGAACCTTTGAACAAGATTCAATGTAATAAATTTATTATAAATAAGCACGTGCATCAAGAGTTGCAGCCATATATCACTGCAGAACCAGAACACGTTGTGTACATGACCAGAACAAGTTCTGTACACCACAACAGTTCACTACAGGAAAAAAAACACATAGATAACACAAGCTTAGATGGGCATAAAATACAGAACAACATGTTGCTTTCAGCTCACACAATCATTTCAGATCTACACACATGATCACCATATACTCACATTTCAAAGTAGCCCTGGATAGTTCACAACCCAAACGAAAACAGAAGTTGACACAACCAAAATGAAGACAATGGTCCACAGACTGTTCATAGCAGTTCAGTTCCTGATAACACTAGTTCACTGCCTAACAAATTAATTGAGTCTCTCTATCTGGCACCACCTCTTCAACCAACTAGCCTTCCTTCATTGGTGGTAAAGGTAAAGAAGATTTCACGATTTTCAGCCTTCACAAACAATTTTGTAGCCACGAAATGTTCAAAGCTTCCCTCTGCTGCCCCACTTTCCACAACCAAACGCATCGCCCACCTGATGGCTTGAGCCCTCAATTCCCCCAACATAACCTTTCGGGCTACTAGACTATTGGCCTGCATGGTCTCCAATATTCCCTTCATTATCTTCACTATAGTGTTCTTAATTCTGTTCTTCGCTTTATTCCTCGCACTAGTAGTCCTTGCTTTCTTCCTTGCACTAGTAGCATATGTATTAGTACTAACACCTCTCTTCAAACTAGTGATACTCAAAGGACATCCATTATCACATACATCCCCTCTGCCCCCTTCATCGCCAATGAGTTCGGCAGGAACAAAAGATGATCCATCCACAGATATATGCTGAAACATGACTTCAAGATCACCTAGACACTCTATCCTTGAGCTGAATTTCAGAGTGACGCAACCCCACCCTCACATGGTAGTTATCAGATATGTTCTTAAAGCCCCTGGCACTCATAAATCCGTTAGGCGCATTCCCAGCTCTTATTTCATCAACACACAGCAGCTCACAGAACACTGCATTGTTGTTGCTATTCCAATCACCCTTGTCGAAAATTAGCTCCTCCTTCAATTATACATGCATTGACAGCGAGATAAAAGTGGACAATTATCACCAAAATTCATAGGCATTACCCAAAAAAAGATATATATGCTTAACTTTGTTAACAGACCTTTGTCAAAGCACTGTAAACATGTCTCAAGTTCACACAATACCAGAGTGGTTTGGATAAATATTTAACAAATTCAAGTTCATATAATTGACAAAAAAAAATATATATGTTCAACTATGTTAAAAGACTCTAGTCAGTGCAACTGACTTCTCATGGTCTGTACCAATGCCAGCCATCATGTCTTATATAAGGACTTGACAAAGTTTGCATCAAGATCAGCAACATAAATCACAAATAAAACAAGTAATCAAGTATGATAGTTGGCAAAATAGAAATATATATGTACCAAATACTCCAAAAGAGTGAAAGACCACATCTAGGAAATTACTGACATGAAAAACCACATGTATTCCGCAAATAATTTAAGGTAAAGACTAATTCTAGGCGTGCGTGTCTTTGTCTAACTGCACACACGCGTCCGTATGCAGCGCACTCCTGAGCTTCCTCCTTATCCTCTCGTTCCCCCGGTCCATTTCTTCTCTCCCCCTTATTCCCGACACCACCTCCCATGGCTGCGGCGGCCCTCCACCACGACCGGCCTGGCATCGCACGGCCGGGCCCCGACCCTCCCCAGTCCCGTCGTGGCGCGGCCTCGCCCCTTCCCTGACCAGCGGCGTCGCGGCCACGTTCCTTCGTCGACCTGCAGCGGCGTCCCCGACCGGCGGCGTCGTCCCCTTCCCCCACGTGTGCTCGGCTCCCGGGCAGAGGCGGCTCCTGGCAGCAGCGCGGATTCGCTCTTCCGACCCGCAGCCACGGCGTCCCTTTGCAGCGGCGTGGATCCGCTCCTCTGACCAGCGGCGTTCCTATGCAGCGACGTGGATCCGCTCCTCCGACCGGCGGCGTCCCTGCTCCTGTCGAGTGACTACACGGCTTCGCCGACCAACGGGAAGGAGATGCCAATGGATGTTGGTGGTGGTGGGATGTGGGAGACGACAGCAGCGCGGCCACAGAGTCGATCTGTTGTTCCTCAGGTTCGCTTCCACATACTAGCTCCCTAGTATCCTCTGTCAGTGCATCCAAGCACCACTCAACGTAGTTCGTGGAATCCATATCGATCTCGAGCAGGGACCAATTTAGTACTAGCTGCTTCGATGATTTTGCCCTGCCTTGATGATTTGCTTTGCTATTCGATCTAGTAGCTGTTTCTATGATTTGGTGTAGCTCCTTTTTTCCTTTTAGTGAGAATCATCTATTAATAGGACTGGAATCAGTTTTTGTTGGGATAAAATTGTACTGGACCGAGCATCTTCTCTCTGGATGTGAGTGCCATGAACACCCAAGAGACAACTTACTTTGGAACAGGTTTGATTTGTCGGGTACTCCAGTTTTTGCTAGGAACAATTCACTGCTTGACTGTCTGTAATGGCAGTATGCTATCATGAATAGCCATATATTTTTAAATAATTTTTGTTCAAGTTTGTGTCCTTGTGTACAATCCCCCCAATTTGTTTCTGCTAGAACAAGTAGAGCTTGAATGAAGATGACTTGCATGTGGTCATGGCTGGGGATATATGGTGATATTTTCGATTTGAACCATTTTTTCTTTCTGATAGGCATTCAAAGCAGGCGAGTTCCTCTCCATTACCTATTAAGATATACTATTTTTTGACACTGTAATTTTGTACTCTGAGTTAGTGTAATTGCTCAGTTCAATCCAATAGAATAGCCCAATCAATATATTTGATATGCATAAAGTAAGTTGTATATTTGCCTTTTTTGTCATATGCTTGTGGTTTCATAGTTTCTGGTTTTAGCAGAACAAGCAGAGGCAAGCATGTAATTTCCACGTAAGCTGAAATTATATAACTGAAATGACACTATATTAGGCTGACTCAGATTCTGTTTTCTGAAATAGTTATATATCAAGAGGACAATGGCTTACATTGTCTAATTTGCTTTACCAATCATGCTTTGTGTATGCACTTTCAATTCCTGTGAATGCGCTACATATTAGATCAATGCAATCGTTTCATAAATCTTTCAATGTATGCTTTATATGGAATAGGCATGCAAGCCTCACACTATTTCCAATACTTTGTGTTTCAGTTTGTTAAAACATTACGAGTGAGTTTTCCAGTGTTTTCTAGCAATTAATGCTTATGCTACAACATTAAAAAAAAACTAATGTTGTATAAGTTCTAAAAATACTCGTTGTGCTCTAGAATTTGTGTATGTACGTACCATAGCAGCCTACTTTGAAACTAGTTGTTTCACATCACTCACGACCTCTGCTCATCACCAACAGAGGCAGCTCCAGTAACATTCTCTATTTTTGATTCTTCAAGTAATGACCAAATTTTCAGACACATTACGCACATAGGCTGGACCACTGAATTAGAACTGATCTTTTTTTTTTTTTTTTTTTTTTTTTTTTTTTTTGGCAAATGAAGTGGAAATGATATTCTTAATTTGGAATGAGCAAGAACTGATGTATCATGCTAGAAACATAACCGGAAGGGAAGATCCTCTTACTTCTGTATTGTAACTCTAGGTTCATGAGTGCACGCATTTAGAAATTGTTTGGAACCATCAATGCACTAGCATAAGTTGACATTGCACTAGCTAGCTGCAGCCTATATTTTTTTTAAAATCATATTTCCTGATTCTAAATCCAGTGTGCAAGTGAACCCAAATTAGGGGTATACACTATCTATTTGATTTCCATTGCTTACAATGTAATTCCCTGCTTGTGTTAGGCAATGGGTACATTAGTCCAATCACTGGTTTTCTGAAATGTGTACTCTGAATGGCAGCCTGCAGTGAACTTTGTATTGAACTGCTTTTCCAAAATTATTGAACTACTTTACTGAAGTTATTAAATTGCTTTCATGAAATTATTGAATTGCTTGTCTATCCTGTTGATTACTTGATTTTTACCTATATTTATGCCAAATGAGGTGAACTTTTCATCCAACATGTTTTTTAGGTGTTGCTTTGTGTTAGACAAAGGCTAGAGGACAATGACAGGCTGCTTCATCGTCTTCAGAGGTTCCTAAGGTATATCTACCCAATCTGCTAGCTCTGTTTTTTGTATGCACTTATTCTTGTGCACTCAAATTTTAGCTATCGGTATATTTTTCTAACTTTCTGCTATCCATCTCTTGTTTTCAGCCTGGTGTTTCCCACCCAACTGCAAAACTAGGCCCAGGAATCATAGAGAGGGGAGAGATATTGTGGCCCCCTCTTCTCTTAAGCCTCCCACAGTGATGCAGTTACCTACAGCGACCGGAGGATTCCACCGGTGACCCAAATCTAGGAGGAGCACAGGGTCCACCGCTCACCTGTAAGTTGGATCCATCCCGATGCTTCCACCTAATGCGATTCTATTAGGATCTATTCCCCACCTAACTCGAAGCTCTTCCTATCCCATGGTTCACTGGGTGCATCATTCACTAGAGGTTGCCTAGGTAGCTGCAGCAGCAGACACGTCGGTGAGGAGGCATTTGTGCTCCATCCTCTCGTCCTCTACTGGTTTTGATTCGTGTTTCCCTCCTGACCCGATTCCCTGGTTTTTGTGGCAAATGTCATTGCATATGCACAACAATCCCTCGGTTTGCTTCTCTTCTTGTGTAGATCCGAGTCACTTTTCAGATCGTATGTTATTTTCGGTGTCATCTTGTTCATTTGGCAATAGGCAGAGCCGATTTTTGGTCTATTTTGCCCCTTGAAACTCGATATGTGCACGTTCTCACTCTGTTTTCATTATGTAATTGCTTATGCTTTCTACAGATTCAAGTGCGACCTTAGGGATGATTGCAGACGGCAGAGCTTCGGAGAAGGGAGGGGCTGCCACCGCAGTTGCCCGCTCTGCCTGAATACTTGCCCAACAGTGCTCCTGCAACTCTCTAAGAGGCACGGGGTGACCGTAGGGAGCACAAGGACTAGGAGGTAACTCTCAATCTAGAGCTTGGGTCTGGTGTTTTTTTCTTTTTGGCTGTGATGATTAGTTGTTTTCATTTCTCTGTACCTAGTTCATGACATTGAAAAGGCTCATCTGCAGATAATATTGTGTCCATATTGTATTTGGATTGTCTTTTGATGCATTTAATTAACTATATTTGCTCCTAGGCCTAACTTTAGACATCAAACCTGAATATCTACAGATAGTATTGTTTTTTGTCATGTGCACTAAATTCTAGGTGAAGTGTCCATGTCTATACGAGATAGTTGTGGCTAGGTCAGGCGGACATGCAGTTGCAGTGTGGCTAGGTCAGGCGGACATGCAGTTGCAGTGCACATCCTTATTGGCTTTTGGCACAAATTAAGCTTCGAATGTGTACTACCCATAAATATGGAACTTGTGTTTTTTCTTCAGTGTTTTGTAGTGCTAGCACTTGCTGCTTGCTAATTTTGTCCTTCCTTGACCATTACTACACGTCTTGATGATTTTACAGAATTAAGTTGTTGCTTTTCGGCTCTCATTATTATGATAAATCTAGTCCATGTATCTACATATAAACCTAAAAGGTTGCATGAGCAATGCTTTGTTTGTGCTCTGACTGTAAGTGGCATGAGGCATTCACCACTCACCATTCATCTCTAGACTACAGTTGGAATCCGTCATTCTATAAGCATTTTTTTGTTGTTGGTCACACCTAATTGCTACCAGATTACTAAAAACTTGCCTGACTAAATATATTAAATTACTTAACTAGTGCATTAAATTGATTAACTAGTGATATTAAACTTCTTAACTAATGAAATTAGATTACCAATAATTTGCTGACCACATTGAGGCAATATTTGAGGCCTATTACAAGGTAGAAGCATGATTGATGAACCAGCAAATGCATTTAGTCAAGATTTTTGGGGCCTATTATCTCTTTTTGCGGCGAGCAAGATATTCTCTTGTGATACTTAGGGGCATTCACCACCAAGGATTGCTGGGAATGGCCTTCTCTGTCCATTTAGGCTTGGCTAACATGACTTCTCTAATGTACCTCAGCGCCTGCGGCTGACCATCCCTTTCACTTTTTTCAACTATCTATAGGTCTAATTAGCAATATGTCGAGCACATGGCGTGTAGACACTGGCGCGCTGCTTAGCAGCAGCGTGTACATTGCTCCTGGCTGCCTGGGTGCACATCACATCAGGAAGCAGGAAAATGCGGCTACAACGCTGGGCAAATTGAGGCGCGTAGGCGGCAGCCGCTGCACGGCGGAGACAGAGATGGGGCGCCTAGATGGCCTGACCGCAGTTGCAACCAATGATGGAGGAGGTGCATGCCACGACGCTAATGAGTGAGCATTTGTTCTATATCCCTACCTCTGCTGCTTTGTTAGAGTCAGGCGATAGATGAGGTAGGGCCTCCTGCCACCGCCGGGAGTGCCTCGAAGGCTTTAACAACGACAATTTAGGCAATTGACGTGTCATTTGTTAGGCAATTGACGTGTCATTGGTTATTGCAATAATATGCGTCTAAATACGTAATTTGGCCTTCATTACTAGTAAAAATAACTCCATCCCGTTGGTTCGTTGTTGTTGTTCTCCCAATCCGTTGGCCTACACAAGCTTTGTTCGAATATTGTGGAGGCATGTTCCACTTTTTTAGTTTCACTTCTTTTTGGGTTTTGTCTAAAATTTCGGTGGGTTGAATTGCTTACACCTGTTTTTTCTTCTTTTTGTCCTTCTGCAAAACTGATCACTTTTGCTATGGTCTAGCATAGGTTCTATGCATATTTTTTGGAGTTGGACACATAATTGCTACCAGATTACTAATAACTTTCCTGAATAATAATATTAAATTGTTTAACCGATGATATTAAATTGCTTAACCCCATTTGGAACATAGTCATGATCATTTCTATTTTAGATTTTACATTGCTTAACCCATTTGGAACACAATCATGATCATTTTTAGCTTAGGTTTTACATTATATTGACTTTCCTATCACAGTACACTCTTGAAATTGTTCCTTGCTCATTTATGCCTGGAGCTGTTGGCCGATCACATTTGCTCTTCAGCTTATTTTGCAGCTTTCTAGATTTTTCCATGCAAGAGCTTTATGGGAGAAATAAAGGTTGTGTTTTATTTTCATGTGCAGGAAGATTTTTCCCACAAAAGCTAAACATAGCCCTGCAAATCAAGCTTTGATTGTGGTTGCAAGACCCCATTTTTGTTAGGCAATTTTATGTCATCTTGTTGGGAAACAATGTGCTCCTAAATAGGTAATTTAGATTTTTTTAGGCAACAATGCATTTTTACTTGGGGCAAAAGGCTGGTTCACATGCTGTTCATCACGTTGAGGAAATTCAAGTATTAGGTAGGCTTGCTTTTGCAAGAGAACTGTACTGCTTATGCAAAAATGAGTGAACTGCTTATGTAAAATATCAATTGCTTTTTCTATCAGTATTTTCATGTCAGATTTACTTTCTATCAACACATCTGATATCAGGTGATTGAAAAGTACAGATTTGCTTTCTATTAATAGATCTGGGTGGTTTCATTTTGTTTTTACGAATACTGTGTAATTTTGGCGATTGAGTAGATGATAGTATCGCAATGGAAAAGCAAAACACGGTACAGGGGAAGAAGCTTCCAGGCGTGGGCATCCATTTCCTGCCCGCGAGCGGCAGTTTCCACGGGAGCCAGGAATGGAAATCCGATTTTTACTGTATTTTTCCATTTTTGGCTGTGCGTGCTATAAGCCTATTGCATGCCGTGCGTGCAATAGCCACGTCCATAATTTAAAGAGTGAAAGACCACATCTATTAGGCAATACTGAAAGAGTGATAGACTACATGGCAAATAATTCTATCTCTAATAAAGGGGTGAAACACCACATCTATTAGGCAATTACTGAAACATTAGTAACTACCTCTACTCTATAACTAGGCAAATAATATTAATTCTAAAAGTGTGACAGGCCACATTTATTAGAAAATTACAGACCATCTCGTCATCAGTTGCTATTCAATTATTCTTTTCTTTTTTTTTTTTTGCGAAATGCTATTCAATTATTCATGAACTACATCCAGACAGTAGGTCATCAGTTGCTATTCAATTATTCTTTTTTTTTTTTGGCGAAAATGCTATTCAATTATTCATGAACTACATCAAGACAGTAGCGGTGGCAAGAGAAATCAGTGGCAAAACAAGATGGGCAAGAGAAAATTCCACACCGATGATGCCTGACGAAGAGGAGCATGGTCACCGTCACCCTCTTCGTCCTCGCTGCGGGCCACAACTCCTGCATGCGCCCCCAGGAATGCCACGACGGCCACTACCGGGAGGCGGGAGCTGCGGTAACCGCACTGGTAGACGCTCCTGCAGGCCGAAGAGCGCGGTACAGCCTTAGCGCCGTGCAAGCTAGAGGGCCGAGCGACCTGGTGCGGGTCGCCGCGTCGCCTCCATGAACAAGGGCGGCCTCTGCCTCCCCAACCGCGCCGACCGACGAAGAAGTGGAAGAACGAAGCAGCTGCGGTGACCAAATGCCGCCCGACGAAGAACGAAGCAGCTGGGCCTCTTTTCATTCAGCTTTTTCTAGGCGGAGCATCTTGGGCCGGATCTTCTTGGGCTGGGTCGTCCCATTTGAGAGCTGGCTTTGCCCCAGGCCCAGGCCGGACAAACAGGAAAGAGAACGCACCCCATCCATCCAATAATTCCCCTCATCAAAATAATAATAATAATAATTCCCCTCATCAAAACAAATAAACCCATCCAATATATAGTATGATTCTTAAAATACTAGTAATATAGTAGGACTATCTTATACTTTAGGATAATTAGCAAGAGGCTTTTGAACCGTCGTTGGACAGTCATTTTAATAAAAAAAATGTTTTATATATTTCCACTTCCCAACAATTTTTCTTTCTTATTCTTTTTTTTTTGATATTTTTCTTTCTTATTCGACTCTAGAGAGTCAACCTTGTTATCCATATTTGGCGTCCGAAATGAATGATGGCTATATTGGATATCCAATTAGAGAAGTAGTTGGAAGTATTTTTTTTTTACAAAAAAATCTCCATTCCAACAATTATTTAGGATGAAGAGAGTTTCTTGGCCCAATCTTTCCTAGCGACCAGTATACGCCACTAGTACAGCAGTGGAACAAGAATTATTAAAGCAGCTGTAATGAAGTGCTAAAATATGATAAGCATCAGGACACAGTGGATGCACGCCAAGGACCTAATCTCTACACCTAAAAAGCAGTAAAAACAATCGTTCACCCCCGGCAGACTCATCCGGTCATCCCCCTCTCCGTAAAAAAGTTACCCTCGCTCTCCCGATCCATCCACCGTCGGGCCCACGCCGGCTCCCCATCTCGCAAACTCGCGCCGCCAGGCCCCGCAGCCCTCCCCCTCACCCACCGGTACTCCCTTCCCACCGCCTCGCCCTGGGCGCCTCCCTCCGCGCCGGCGATATGGCTCCTCGCGGCCCTCCTCTTCTCCGTCTCCCGTCTTCCAGACGCCTCCAATCCGGCCTGCGAGCGTTTCGGAGAAGAGGAGCAGGCCTGGCGGCGGTGGCGAGGAAGGAGACACAATCGCCGGCCATTCATCGATATCGATCCAGTCTCTCATCCTAATGAATGGACCGCCGGGCGCCTCCCTTTGCATCGGCGACGCGGCTCCTCGCGCACGGCTGAGATGGCGGGGCAGTTCCTCGTGGCAGCGGCATGGCTCCCCCTCGCTGTGGCTCGCCGCATCCCCTCCAGTGCCTTCGGCCTCTTGCCCGACAGAAGGTATGAATGGTTTGCCTTTCTGTCTATCCAAGCGAGATGTATCTTCATGGCTGACGGTCTTCTTGCTCTGAATTTTGAGTTTTAAGCAAATTAGAAATACATAGTTGAAGTGAACTCACAGACTACTAATTATTAGTGTGTAAGCAAATGTGAGTTAGAATAGCAAATGAGAATCAAAATGCTTGCGGCATTCTCTTTATGGAAACAATTGAGTGTACGGGTCATGCCCAACAAGGAATCAATTGTCTTTCAGTAATGAGCAACAGGCTATTTAGTGTATGCAATTGAGATAGCTTATATTTGCAAAACTGGACGCACTCTAAATGAATTCCTTGTTGCATGAGTTTACACCACTCCGGAGTTGTATAAATGGTTCTTAGTGTTAGTGCACTAAGGCTCTTGTTGTTTCTTACTGCCAGCAAGCACAAGCAGTTCTGAACTTTGTCATTTGCAGCAGCAAACTCAAACAGTTTTTTTGCAACCACGCCCGTCCCTCGGACATGTATTGCAAACTCAAACAGTCATCCCAATGCTGAGCTGTAGATCTGCTCTTCAGGTGTTCTCTCCTCCAGTGGACCAGATTCTCGAGCAATTGTGTTGACTGAAAAAATATAAACTCATATAGGCACATTATTTAGAACTGCATTGGATTCTTTAAGTTGTTAGCCCCTTTGCAAAATCTCCGCAGATTTGAACTCATCTAAAAATAAAATTGCTATTGTGGGCTACAAGCACATTTGACTACAGATAAACAAATACACAAATACTACTCTGTGACTTCCTCCCAGAAAGCATAAATCAAAGGAATTCTGATGCAAACAATTGTGCTTAGGAAAACTGGAAAAGGGTCTCATGGAAACTGTGATTTGGAAAAAAAAAAACTATGCTCTTGATTTGGATACATTTGAAATGACATGCTTGAACTATATATGCACATGATATAAAAATTATGCCATGTCAAGTGTATTTCATTGGTAAAGACCAATCAGAACATAGGATTTTTTGTCAAAAAAAATCAGAACATAGGATTTCATTTTAAAAGTAAATATATATCTTATGGGTGACTATAATTGTGCTGACTGACAAATATAAACGCTGCATTTTCCTTTCCTGAATATTACTTCTTTTGAAGGACTAAATGGTCACCATCTGATTCTTGTATATAGGCAGTACTGATATGCTATTTTAAAGAATTTGAAATCATTGTATTGCAAAGACTGGATATTAGAAATCTAAAGATTGATAAGGCAAAACTATAACAGGCGAAGACTGTTTAACGTTGCATGGAGGCCAAAATAATTTTTCTAAACTTTCCATCGTAGACACCTTTCTCTGCGTATATAGTTAAGCAGCTACAACTTTGGAGATGGAATAAGGAAGCATGGTTTTCAATAGAAAAACAAAAGGATGTTTCTGCATTTTGTGCAAGAATGTTTCTGCAACATTCTAATTGGAATGTCCTTAACGCATAATATTCTTATACTTATTGTCCATTCCTGAATGAAAGAAATGAGCTTTTTTTGCTTATTGGGTATACTCCAGTGAGTACCTATCTATTGCTGCTCTGATTTTTGCGAACTTTCTTATGCAGAGATGTGGTTGCTGGCCTTGTGCATTTGCATAACTTGGGAATTATTCATCGTGATTTGAAGCCTCAGAATGTCTTAATAAGTGCAGAAGGACCTATTAGAGCAAAGCTTTCTGATATGGGTATCAGTAAGCACCTGCAAGACGACATGACTTCTGTTAGCCACCATGGTACAGGTAAAGAGGTTTACCCTTGCAGAGTTGGAAATACATTCTGTATGTTGTTTGTCACACTGCTTAAGCGCATTTCTTAGCTAGCAGTTTAATCCTTGATGGTGTACTACAGGACTTGGAAGCTCTGGCTGGCAAGCACCTGAACAGATTCAAAATGGTCGTCAAACTTGTGCAATGGATCTTTTTAGTTTGGGCTGCCTTATTTTCCATTGTATCACTAAAGGCAAGCATCCGTTTGGTGAGTAATATGAGTGGGATACAAACATTGTAAACAATCGCTTTGATCTCTTTGTGGTGGACCACATACCAGAAGCAGTACATCTTATATCTCAATTGTTACAACCAAACCCTGAGATAAGGTAAGAACTAAGGTCCCGTGCAGCCTAAGTTCCCTTATTTTTCATAGGTTATGAGTGTCTTCTTGCTTTACTGAATTGACTCTTTATGCTAACAGACCAACGACAGTATATGTCATGCATCATCCACTCTTCTGGAGCCCTGAATGGCGCCTTTCATTTTTAAGCGATACCAGTGATATAATTGAGAAAACCAGTGAAACTGACCTCATAAACGCACTGGAAAGCGTGGGATCAGTGGCATTTGGTGGAAAATGGGGAGAGAAATTGGATGCTGCTTTGGTTACAGATATGAGTCGCTATAGAAAATATAACTTTGAGTCTATTCGTGATCTTCTGAGGTATATCAGAAATAAATCGGACCATTACAGAGAACTTTCAGATGATCTCAAGGTTTGTTGGTGCTGCACTTTTACTGTATTTTTTTTGTCATGCTGTATGAATGCAGTTAAATTGTCGATTAGTTGCTGAACTAATTGGCATAGGCTGTGTGCTTACCTGATAGTTTTGACCAGATTTTCAGTCTGAACTGCATGTGAAAGAACATGTATGTTCTGAACGAATAGCAGAGAATTTTGAAGAATGAAGGATAAACTTTTAACTGAACAAACTATGGTGAATTAGCTTGTTTTGGCATGCCACTTTTCATATGTTCTGTGCATTCCTGATTTCTCCATGCCTTTTGTCCTGTTCTGTTCTGTGCTGAGACCTGAGAAATGCTTTGCTTTGCTTAAGCCAATGTATGAAGTTGCAGTGCAAGCTTCAGTTGTGAAGTATCAAATTCAGATTTAGTTGGCAGTGGTATTAGAGTTTGCAGAAGGAAATTGTAGTTATGTTATGCCTAATTATGCTTTTTTGACATGTTAAATAAATTCATCATACATGGTAGCTAAACGATGGCTTTTACATGCAGCCGAATCTGATAAATTACATATTTTCCTCTTGGTATTTTAATCCTTTGATACATGCCATCACACTTAGATATGATTAAGTAGCCCTATCGCAGGTGGCAAGATGTTTGACTACCACGGATTATAACATTTTTAGAAAACAAAATGTACAATTTATGCTTTATATTGCAAATTTGTTCTGTTCATCAGTCGAGTGGACCTTTGTTTTGACTACATAAAAAAGTCAACCTTTGTTTTGTTCACATAAGCTCACAATTGATGGATACAAATTTCAGGGCATACTTGGTTCACTGCCAGAGGGATTTGATCGCTATTTTGCTAGCCGATTTCTGCGTATATAGTTAAGCAGCAACAACTTTCCTCGACAGCAACGATTCCACTTCTTGCTCCGAGATTGTCGAATTGGTATGCATGGAGGTGAAGGTTTGTGGAAAGTTTGGGTACTTGGGTGCCTACTCTTCAGCCTGGCCAAGGAAGTGCATGGTAAGCTCAGCTCAGCTGGACTCCGGGCTGATGATTCTTCAGCTGAGCCTGGAGGTGATGCTAGAGGAGGGTGCACAAGACTGTAATCAGAGTCAGAGTTCCCTCAGATTGGTATTTTATTATTTTAGGGGTATCGGTTAGGAACGAACGACAGGCAGAGAGGGGGTGGGGAAGGTTGAAGGATTTTGCACCGTCTGTTGACAGGCATGTTGTTGACATTATACCACGAATACGATCGTTGTTTACGCGTCCTCTCGAAATTTTAGACAGATGATACATGGTTATCTCGAATCTTTATATTCCCGGTGCAACGCACGGGCGGTTACCTAGTTGTTGTAAAAAAAAAAGAACGCTCACTGAGCTTGCCAATGCATGGCCGGTGATCCCTTACCTGAACCCGGCATTCGATTCCTGTCGACAATTTGCAAATTTTTTTAGGAAAAAAAGCATCGTCGATTCCCCTCTCACGAGTCACGCGAGTCACGATCCAGAGGCTGGAACATCCGCGTACGTGTGCTTGACAACGCGAGTGTGAGCGCCTGCCTTTTCAGGCAAAAAAAATGGCGATCCTTCACTCAGCAAAGCCTGCGATGATTGGCCGCTGGCGTCAGCGCTTCAGTGGGGTGCCGGTACTAGTGGGAGTGGGCATGGGCGACGGCGGGTCGACCACCAATTCCTTCGCCTTTGCTTTGCTTTGCCTTGCCTTGCCTTGCAGATGGAGCCCTCTCGTCTCGTCATCGGTGGCCATCTCGCCTCGTCATCGGTGGCCATCTCGCCTCGTCATCGGTGGCCAGCGCCGGCCGGCTGGCCGCGCCGCACAGGCTTCGCCGGTTCAGAGGAAATGTCAACATCGCAGATCTTTGAGATGCATGGTCTGACTCTGATGGTCCCCATTATATTTGTTTAATCTTGGTAAAAGCGTAGATATATGGCCATCGAATTTGCTTTAGTTGATCTTTAATTTAGCTCTGATGATGGTTTCTTTCTTTAGAACAATCCAGTACACTCCCTCACTATTGAGTATTGACAGACCAGATCAGATAGTGCTCCCTGCCTAACTCCGCTTGTCTGCCAATCTTTCTGCCACTAGCAAACTGCCTTGATTGCAGATGGTCTCGCTTTGCCGATTGAATCGAGTCCTGTCAGGTCTGCCTCGAAGAGTATCCGGCTGAAGGTGTTTTCTGAAGAAGGCTGAAGGTGTTTCTTGATGTAATAGCTGTCGTTCAACTCCTGGTGGTTATGTTGCAGTAGTCTTCAGGGTTGATGGTGTTATGGTGGAGGTTTTCAGATGGTACACCCGTCTGCTGCACTGTAATAAGGATACTTAGTCTGTTACCCCTTAATAGACGGGGGCTTGGTCCTAGAATTCTAACAAACAAACAAACCGCCTGATTGCAGCATGATGCAGATAAAAGAACCTAATAATATGTACGCTCTCTCCATTTTAAATTATAGGATGGTTTAGTTTTTATAGATGCATATACGTTATGTCTAGATATATATTTAACGTAGTAAAAATAATATTTATAAAACATCTCATAATTTTTAAAAAAGGAGTACAAGTTTGCAACAAGAAGCTAGCATATTTATTCTTTTAACTTGCAGTGAATCAAGCAGTTTGTTAAAGAATGTCCAAACTGAAACAAAACTTGCAAGCAACAAGGAGCTCCCTTTATTCTGCCGACACCGACTTCTAGATGGACCTTCAGAGCAAGATTCTTGTCCTTCCGTTTTTCTCTGTATAGTCTACTCCGTACTATATATACGCCATTGACCGGATCCGGTCGTCGATGAGGATTTATTTGGTGCCCTGAATGTGCATGTGTGTTCCACTGTTCCTTTCCCTGCGCATCTGCCTGGTGGCTAGTGGCTGCCGTCGCCTCTGGGGATCAGGAATTCAGGACTACTAGTGGTATAGCTCGGCCGGATGAAGACACTGCTGCAGTCTTTGGGCAGGATTCAGACGGAGGACTTGGACTCACGGTGGACTGGAATCGATTCCCGCTGTTCCCCGTAACTCGACAAGAACCAAATGAGGGCAAGGTTTTAATTTGGCAATCTCAGGCCATGCAATGCGTGGACTAGTCCTGTTTGTCCTGTACCTACCATTTACTAACACACGGTAGTTTTGTGAAAGTGAAACAATGATATTGGATGCAGAACATATATAGCTGTAGACATGATCGTGGACGAGAGATCTGGTCAGCATGGCATGGTTTGGTCTTGTTCATTCACCATGCCTAGCTGTCATCTAAATCCTGAGAAGGATCATGGCGTACGAGAGAAAGCACAAGGGACGCGAAAAAGAATGCACGCAGTCCCCATCTCTGTGTCGCCCCCGTTTGCAAGCTCAAAAGGGGCCCGGGTGGAGTGGAGAAAAAAGCACGGTGACACAACAACACAAAACATCACGTAGAAGCAAAGGGTACCTACCATTGTGATTCAATTGGATGCCATCGTTGCCGGGCCCTGGCTGTGGGCTTGTGGTCACTCGTCGTCTTGTTGGCTGGCTTTTATTTTGAGCCTGATAGTGCCAAAGCACAAGAATCTCCTTTCCACATGTATCTGCTATGCATGCCGTTAGTTCAGTCTGGGCGGATGCATCATGCATCATGATGCAACGGAACTACTGTACGCGAGTCGATCGAGTGGCAACTGCAGACCTTTGCACCACTACTATACGGACAAGCCGGCAGTTCATCGTTCATGATCATTTCAATCAGCTAAACAAACATGAGCCCAGACTGAATAACCATATGCATCCCAACGCCCAGTAGTTCCTTGCTGCCACAATTACTAGCAGGGTTCAAGAGCATCGATAGATGGTAAAGTACAGTGACGCATGGTTGGCGATGCCGCTGCATGCATACTTCCGGGGGGCACCAGCCACGGTCCACGGGAACGTGCTCCGTCCTTTGGTGCCTTGTTCATTGTTGCGAGGACAGTGACCACATGCGATGCATCTGGATTCGTCTTATCCGTGGAAAACTGAGGCGGCGTTGGCTGCTGGTGCTGGCGACTCCGCCGCTGCGGGAAAAGAGTTCAGTCTTTCAGTGTAACTGAAAGGTCAAGTAACACATGAATAAATAATAAGTGATCGGCGACATGTTCGTTTGATAACCATACATTGACAAATGCTAGCTACTTAATTGTTTCTAGCTACTTACTATGTCTACGGCGTGATACAAATGTAAACGCATTGACAATGTTTCTAGGTTAATTGCTGCTAGCACTGCTGCCATCTCATTAATGTAATCGACTAATCGTGCATTGACTCCACATGTCACTGTCAGCAGGGAAGGACACAAACACAAGGAAACCATGTAGTAATAAATTACTACATTTGACAATGATGCTTAAGCAGTTAAGCTTAACGCTACTAGGTGGGTGGTGGACAGCAGATTATTGGAGTTGCCAAGAGTTGCAGTGATTGCACAAGGAAACAACAGATGTTCATATTTTGGTTCCTTGCCTTCACAACAAATCTGATGCCAACAGCTCGAGAAGCTTGATGTGCACTTGGCAGCTGCTCAGACAAGTAGCCTCATCTGCAGTTCACACATCTTTGGAGTTTACGCACGTTTATGTGTGCTCTGTTTGATCGCCTGAAAAGAAAAGGAACGGGACGATGCATGCATCCAGCATCCGGGGACGGACAGGGGGAGATGGACAGATGAAGGGCATCATCGTAGCTGGAACCTGGAAGTGGTGCGCGGACAAGGCAGGAGTGGGGACATACAAAAAGGACAATGACAAGGTGGACAAGGCAGGAGTGGGGACACACAAAAAGGACAATGACAAGGTGAGATTCTCAGGCTCGCTTTTGATAGCGTCCTGTCCTGCTAGTATTTAGTATTTATTTTGTGTTAAAAATGTGAAACGATAAGGTTTTTTTCCCAAGGCCTCAAAGGTGAAATGAAACCCAGCATCAGCGGGGAATAATCTGACCATCGGAGGAGCCTTGTGGTATCATCATGCGCATACCGTGTGTGGTTTTTCTCAACTCGTCGTCTTGCTGCACGTGCGGGAGACCTTTTTCCCGGTACACAAGCAAAATGATTCCCTTGTGATGAAAGTTAAAAAGACTCTTTCTCACGTGCTACCCAGCAAAACTGGTTATTACCCCGATCATATATATTTTTATTCTGGCCATTTAAAATTCGGGTCCAATCTGATTGCAGCTCCATGAGTTAGATCTCTTCGAAGAAATGAATGTTAGTGTTTCTTTCCTGTACGGTGTTTTCTAGCCATTTACAATTCGGGTCCAATCTGATTGCAGCTCCATTAGTTAGATCTCTTCAAAGATATGAATGTTAGTGTTTCTTTCCTGTACGGTGACTGCTGCCTTTTTTCCAATAACGGAACGGAGGCTCTATGGGCTATGGCTTAAGCCTCTTCAAAGAAGAGGCATCAGTCCGCTATATAATGTAGTTATACGAAAGCGTCTTACACACTCAAGAGTTTTATATTAAACATCAATCTAGTAGATGATCCGTGTGAATCATAGGGTCCGTTTGGTCCTTCGTACGTTGAATCGAGTCCAAAACATAGCCAATATATCGCCTTGAATAGGACATACATACTAAAAAGATCGCGAGCTCAATTCTTACGGACCGAATCGTTCCTAGTGAACCATATTGACCAACAAATAACTATACTACCTATTACTATTACTAATGGTTAGTCTTGTTTTAGTCCACCTTATTTAGATGAGTGTGTGAATCATTGGTTCCATTTGGTCCTTGGTATGTGGAACCGAGCCCAAAACGTTACCTTGAATAAGACATCGTAAAAAGATTTTGGGCTTCATTTGTTACCGCGTTGTTCCTAGTAAACCATATTGACCAACAATGACTATACTACCTATTACTATTAGTAATGGTCAATCTTGTTTTAGTCCACCTTATTTAGATGACTCGTGTGAATCAATGGTTCCATTTAGTCCTTGGTATGCGAAACCAAGCCCGAAACCACAGCCAAGGTGTCACCTTCAATAAGGAATCGTAAAAATGATTTTGGGCTTCATTTGTTATGGATCGAATCGTTCCTAGTGAACCATGTGACCAACAAATGACTATACTACCTACTACTATTAGTAATATTAGTAATGGTTAATCTTGTTTTAGTCCACTTACTTAGATGACTCGTGCGAATCATTGGTTCTGTTTGGTCCATGGTACGCGGAACCGAGCCCAAAAGCGTAGTCAATACGTCGCCTTGAATAAGATGTCGTAAAAAGATTTTGGACTTCATATATGTTACAGACCGTATCATTCCTAGTGAACCATATTGACCAACAAATAACTATACTACCTATTAGTAATGGTTAGTTTTATTTTAGTCTAGCTTATAGAAGATGCGTGTGAATGGTTCTATTTGGTCCTTAGTATACTGAACCGAGCCCAAAATCGTAGCCAATGCATAGTCTTGAATAAGACATCTTAAAAAGATTCCAAGCTTCATCTGTTACAAACTGAAACGTTCCTAGTGAACCATATTGACCAACAAATGACTATACTACCTATTAGTAATGGTCAGTTTTGTTTTAGTCCACAATTACTTAGATGACCATGTGAATAGTAGGTTCTGTTTCGTCCTTAGTATGTTGAACCGAGCCTAAAACGGTACTCAATGTGCAACTTGAATAAGACATCGTAAAAAGATTTTGGGCTTCATTTGTTACAATCCGGATCGTTTCTAGTGAACCATATTGGCCAACAAATAACTATACCACCTATTAGTAATGGTTAGCTTTGTTTTAGGCCACCTTATTTTGATAAAAAATAAATTATTGAATTAAGTCCTCAAAATTGACCAGGGGACAAATACCTTACACTAAATAAGTGGCACTCCAGAAAAAAATAACATAATAACACTCATATAGTAAATAATGAATATATTCCAACCTGTAGCAAGTTTTCCTACCTTGCCTATCTCTTTTAGCTAGATTGTCTTTTGTAAGATGACTTTTTTTTTTTGTAGATATCACATAAGTCGTTTTTATATCTTTAAAGTGGTCTTCATGCGTAATCCAAGTATCATTATTGATCCGATGTTTGTACTTCCACTGATCTCGAATGATAAGCAATTTGAGCATCCACGTCGTTTTGGAACAAAAATATCAATTTGGGTTTGAGCATGACTTGAGTCCAAAACCACGCAATTTTTATCCAAGATCTAGTCCTTTATCTGCTTTAGCAAAGTTTAGTTCAGATCAAGATTGGTGCTAAAGATCATGAAAGATACCTTGCAACTTCTGATCAGTGCAACTGCAGTCCACTATTTGCCCAAAGGGCGTATGCGTACGCGTATGCACAATAATCCTTCCCAAGGGGTATATAGGTAAATCTCCACGCAGCGTGCAGCGCACAAGAGGGAGGGAAAAGCCAAAGAAGCCACCGCTTCCCTTTTGCAGCTTCCACACCTCACCACCTGAGCAGAGCTCGGCCGGTGGCGGCCTCGCTGCTGCTTCCGTCCGTGCGTCCGCCGCTTTGCTTGCTCGCTTGCTCTGCCGCCGCCGCACCTCGCCTCCGTCCAGCAAGCCAGCACCAATTCAAGCGACCCGGTCGCGCGCCGACTCGACCTCCCCGGCCGTGCGGTTCTTGGTGAGGGCTGCTTTGGCGGCGGCCTCGAGTTGACTCGAGGTGTGAGCTCTGGCACCTACTGCGGCTCGGCGTCGGCGGCGCCGTTCTTGTAGCAGGGTTTCTTCCCTTCGCGTCAGGCGTAAGCGAGTGTGTCACTGGGCGGGGTTCTTCCACCTGCAAAAAAAAGCAGCAGCTTGGATTCTTGCTAGGGGCGCACGTTTGGTCAGCTCGGAGTCGGAGGAGAAGCTGACCTGGTTGGGCGGCGAGATTTTGCTTGACTTTTGAGGTGCCGGTGGTAGACTAGAACTAGACAGGTTGCTTCTTGCACGCTGGTTTCTTGGCTCTGTGGCTACCGACCTTGCTGGTTTTCCTCCAAAATTAGTGGCTGAGCCCCATCCAGACCTTGCCGTGCTGCGAGCAAGTAGAAGCCATCTTTTCCTCCTCGGTTGGAAGATTGAGCTGATCTGCTAGCTGGGGATCTTGAGGCTACAGAGTTCCTTGTTTGGGTGCACAGTGCATGGGCGGTGGGTGAACTGGTAGAGAGTAAAGATGGGGAATTGCATCGACACCACGGCGCGGGTGGATCACAGCATGAACAATGCTGCCTGTGAGTGTCCTACTGTCCTGGTTCTCTCTCGAGTTATTTCGCTTTATATTTGTCCAATTTTGCTTTTATTTCGCTCTATATATTTGTCCAATTTTGCCTTTTATAGCCTGAACTGCTATGTCTTCTTCAATGATTTCTTTTAGATCGGCATGCCTGTTCTGGTTCTATTACCTATTTCGGCCTAGTGTTTTAGTTCTTAGCAGTTACAGTTAGTTAGCACCTTCCTTTCTACTTTTGTTCCTCTTTGTTACTTCTGTCGGATAAGACAGAGATAGGGTTTAAAGGCAACAGTCGGAACTTTTGTCTAAATATGTTAAGGCACTTTCACAGGCATCATTTGCAAATCGGAACATTATAGGCTTGATATTACTTTGATTTCATGCTACCAAAGGGAAGAGAGGTTATTATGGATCCAGTAGGAATTATGTGACATATTTTTACTCCTTTGTATATATGGAATGTGGCAGTAGGTTCACAAATTTGGTAGAGCACCAGATAGGGAAAGTACTTCCACTTATGATCAGCCCGGAACATTGTTTGCTCTCAAATTGATAGGCTAATGAGTTTACAATACCAGACAACTTACTTAATTGTCGTAATTTTGGCATCAGAGTCAAAGTTGATCTCATGTGTATTTTTCCTTTGCTTCTTGTCGAGAGATCAGACCCATCAAAAGTGACCAGCAAGACAAGTTTGTCATCAGTCCCTTCCACAATTAAGAGCAATTCAACTCGTTCAACTTTGACTCTTCCATCAATGAGAGATCGAAGTGAGCTATCTCGGACAGAAGGTGAAATCTTGTCATCTTCTAATTTGAAGGCATTCACCTTCAATGATCTAAAAAATGCAACCAAGAACTTCCGACCGGACAGCCTTCTTGGGGAAGGAGGATTTGGGCATGTCTACAAAGGTTGGATTGATGAACACACACTTGCTCCTTCGAGACCAGGGAGTGGTATGGTTGTTGCTGTGAAGAAGCTTAAACCAGAAGGTTTTCAAGGACACAAGGAATGGCTGGTAGGTTCGGAGCTCTTCTACATTTTCTCTATTCCTAGAACATTTGTCATTGTTCATGAATCATGATTATTCTTACTTTTTTGCTGCTGCAGACAGAGGTTGATTACCTTGGCCAACTGCACCACAAAAATCTTGTTAAGCTCATTGGTTATTGCTCAGATGGTGATAATCGGCTTCTGGTATATGAATTTATGCCTAAGGGAAGTTTGGAGAACCATCTGTTTAGACGTATGTGTTTCATCTCTATGGCTCTGCTTTGTGAAGTCCCAATTTCTTATAATTTTCTTGGTCATTCCCTTTAACAATGCAATATTTCTACTGTTTAGGAGGCGCTGATCCTTTGTCATGGGCAATAAGGCTCAAAGTTGCTATTGGAGCCGCTAGGGGCTTGTCATTTTTACATAATGCTGAAAACCAAGTCATATATCGCGATTTCAAGGCATCAAACATTCTGCTCGATTCAGTAAGCTTAAATAGAAATTCAAGACATCTAACTTCGATTGCAGACCATGTCTGTCTTGTTGAATGGTCCTTTATCTTGTTCTTTGTCCTTGTTTCAATGCAGGAATTCAATGCAAAACTTTCAGATTTTGGCTTGGCAAAAGCGGGTCCAACTGGGGATAAAACTCATGTATCCACACAAGTCATGGGTACTCATGGATATGCAGCTCCAGAGTACATTGCAACAGGTTAGATAGTGTTGTGCATTATTTTGTTCTATGGCTTCAGCTTTTAAAGGGTCATGTCAATAATAGGTCCTTGTACTGCAATAGCTGAAGATACTTAATTATTTATTTTCTACCTAAACCATCTTAGCTGGGTATAACAAAGGGGTGTTTGTTTAAGCTAAAAGAAGTTATTGTGGGGTCCTGCCATCAAATAAGTGTATTTATATTTCTTTTTTTTTATCTCAATGAAGTTGGAGTCAATTGTACTTGTTAAATTTTGTGCTTCAATTCCTTAAACGCTACATCATATTAGTCCTCATATAGTGAATGTTCCAGTCAACTTTGTTCATAATAGTGCCTGATGAAGACACATACAGACACACGTAACTCGTGTTGTTCAAACCGTGCATGGTATGTGCATGTTGCAAACCCCAAACCAAAACTTTGTTCGTATTAGTGGCAATGTGTGGCATATTACTCTTGGATTTAGGTAATATACAGTGCTATTTCTGGTTGTATTTAGTCTCATGTTGCTAGAATCTTTGCAGGCCGCCTCTCTGCAAAGGCAGATGTCTATAGCTTTGGGGTGGTATTGCTTGAATTGCTCACTGGAAGAAGGGCCCTGGATAAATCAAAACCAGGCTTTGAGCAGAACCTAGTTGACTGGGCCAGACCTCACTTGGGCGACAAGCGCAGACTGTACCGTATCATGGACACAAAGCTGGGAGGACAGTATCCAAAAAAAGGTGCAAATGCCATTGCAAGCATTGCCTTGCAATGCATTTGCGGTGACGCCAAGCTGCGCCCTCCTATGTCACAAGTGTTGGAAGAGCTGGAACAACTACAAGATGCCAAATATGGTTCACCATCACCATTAGTTGACATACGGAAAGCTTCACACGCCGCCCCAAAATCGCCAATGAGCACCACCCCAAAATCGCCAATGAGCACCACTCCAAAATCGCCAATGAGAGTCCAGCCTTCGCCACGGCGCTCGCTTGGAGCAGCAGCATCCCCGCTGGCAGGATATCGCACTGCGCAAGTGCACTAGAACTAGACTTGAGAGGGGCCATGCCCCTGTAGGCTGTATATTTGTGGGTTCAAGCAGTGAGCACTGAGGCAGTATTGTAACTTTTGCTCCTACTCATGTTTTGGAGGTCGTGCGTGACACGGGCCTACTCATGTTTTGGAGGTCGTGCGTGACACGGGAATATGACCATGTGTCCATGTCAACCTAAGATAATTTGTCTGGCCTGGTTTAATAGGTAGTTATTGTTGGAGTATATACATGTGTTACATGTATTAGGAGGCCCATGAGGCTAGGCCCACGGCCCATCTTCACTATATACCACCCTTCTGGGTAGAGCCAAATCAATAGAGAACACAATTCAACATGGTATCGCCTAGCTAGGGTTTTCCTCTTCCCCGAAATCCCGAAATCCCGATCCCACAGGCCTCGCAGGCGCGCCGGCCGCGCGCCGCCGCGCAGCCATGGCCGGCCGGCCACCTGCTCCCCTCCTCCCCTATACTACAGCGCCTTCCCTCCCCTATCCCCTCCTCCCCGGGCCGCTGTCCGCGAAGCGCACCCGGGCCATGGCGCGCTCCGGCCGCCGGGCCGCTGTCGCGGGGCGGCTGCCGGCGGCGCTTACGGCCGCGCGGACGCATCCGATGCGGCCGTCCTCGATCCGCCAGGGGCTCGCGCTCCGCCGCCCGGATTCGGCCTCGCGGCCCTCGGCTCCTCCTCCCGGCCCGCGCTTGCCCTTGCGGCTGACGCTCCGGGCGCTACGGACGGAGTGGATGGGGGCGGCGGTGTTCATGAGCCCGCTCTGCTCGATCCCGAAGCCGAAGATGCCGTCCTCCCGCAGGGACCCCCTCCTGCTCGCGGCCTGGACGCGGCGGCCGCGGCCAATGCCTACGGGGCGGCCGCTGCAGAGGCCACCGCGCCGGTCTCGTCCAGCCGAAACTGCGTGGCGCGCGCCGCGGCCGCGGGCTTCTTCTTTGCTCGAGGGACTCGGCATGCCATTCACTTCCATCGGCCCATCCTCGTCTACGGCGTCGTCTACTTCCAGCGCCGAGCTCAAGCGGCGATGTCTCACCTTCGATGCCCGGCCCGCCGTGATCGCGGCGGGGGCACCGCTATCGCGGCCGGGCGATGGCTCCTTCACCTTCCCGCCCCCGCCGGTGACCCACTACGCTCCCCGGCCGACTCCGCCCCCCGCGGCGCTTGCCTCCGCCGTGCCGCGGCTGCGGCGAAGCGAGAGCGTCTCCTGTGCCGCCGCCTGTGCCCGGGCAAATAAGTGAGAAGGACGCCGCCACCACCTTGGCTCGCCCAGATTGCGGCGGAGCGCGCTCCCTGCTCGAGCCTCCGCACCCCGCCCGCGGCCACTTCCTCCGGTTCGACGGCCACCGCTCCACTCCACCGTGGTGACCGGCACGACCGGCCGACCCTTCGTCGCGGCTCCCACTACCCGGGCTGGGGTGTCCAGAACATCGGCCCGGTGATCCGGTCGTCCTTGACCCCGCGTCGACCTCCTACGCCCGGTGGAGGACCGAGTCATCCTCACCTTGCGCCGCTACGCCTTGACGACCACGTCCTCGCCGAGCCGCCGGCGGTCCAGATGCGTCGTGGCTACGCCTCGACATCGTCCTCTCCGGATCCTCGGCACGGTCACCTCCGGTTGCGGGACCTCCTCCGCAACACCGACTCCGCTCGACACGCCCGGGCGGCCCTCGAGGGACGGTTCGGGCAACGCCGAGACCCGGCCCCGCGGCTCGACCTCCGCTTCCGCACCTTCGAGCGGGGGACCTCGCGGTTGGGGAATCTTGCCGGCGAGATGAAGGCCATGGCGGACTCCCTCGGCGACTGGGTACCCGTGGCGGACCGCACACTCGTCCTCGACCTCCTCCGCGGGGTCGGCGAGCGCTACGCCTCCCTCCGCGGCCCGATCGTCCGCGTGCGGCCGTTTCCCACCTACCTCCCGAGGTTCGCGACGATCTCATCATGGAGGAGCTCGCTCGGGGGCCCGCGCGGATCCACCTCCGCCGGCCTCTCTTCTACGGGTTCTTCGCCGTCCTCGACGCTCTCTCGCCACTCCACCGCGCCGCGTCCTCCGGCTCGTACACCCCACCGTTGGCTCCTCTTCCCACCGGGCCGGCGGGGGAGGGGCCGCGGGCGGGCAACGCGGGGGTGGCAAGGGCAAGGGCAGGGCAAGGGCAAGGGCGGGGGTGGTGGCGGTGGGGGGGCCGGCGCGTGGCGCGCCCTCGGCCGCGTCCTCCGCTGGCCCTCCTACAACAACCCCCGGTCGGGCGCATCGCCGTGGCCCCTTCCAGGGCCCCGGTGGCGACCCTCGTCCACCGGCGGCCATGTTCGCGGAGCTCCTTCGACGTACTACCCACCGCCGGCGACCCCGTGGGGCACACCTTCCGGCGCCTCGCCGGGCCGGCCGGCCGGAGTCGGGAGGCTCGCTCGCTCCTTCTCCACCCTGGGCTTGACACCTCCCGTCGGCCGGAGTGGATCGCCGACTTCCGGGTGCCACCTACCACACCACCGGACTCGGTATACTCTCGTCCCTCCTCTCCTCCTTCTTCCTCACACCCTTCCTCTATCATGGTCGCCAATGGCTCGTGTCTTCCCCGTCACTTCGTGGGTGCCGCCGGTGCCCATGGCTCTTTTCGCCTTCCGATGTTCTTGTTGCACCACGATGGTCCACAATCTTCTTTCTATTCGTCGTTTACAGTGACAACTCTTGTTCTCAGGGAGTTTGACTCTTTTGGTCTTACTTGTGAAGGATTTGGCTACCCGGCGTCCTCTCGCTCCGATGTGACGGCTTAGGGCCCCTTTACACTCTCCGTTTTCCGACCTCTTCGCCATCTTCGTCACCGCCCTCGCCACCACTACTTCTTCTACTTGGCACCGGCGTCTCGGACACCCCGGACGTGATGCCCCGATGCGCTTAGTCATAGCTCAGACATTCGTTGTACTCGAGTTCATGATGAGCAGTTGTGTCATGCGTGCCAGTTGGGCCGTCATGTTCGTCTTCCTTTTTCTAGTTCTTCTTCACATGCGGCTCATTGTTTTGATCTTGTACACTGCGACCTGTGGACATCGCCTGTACTCAGTATTTCTGGCTATAAATACTATCTTGTGGTGGTTGATGATTTTTCTCACTACTTGTGGACTTTTCCCTTGCGTGCGAAGTCTGATGCTTTCCCCGCGATTCACCACTTCTTCGCTTGGGTGTCCACACGGTTGGCCTCACTATCAAGGCCGTCCGGTGTGACAATGGTCGCGAGTTTGATAACTCCACCTCCCGTGCGTTCTTTCTCTCTCACGGTGTCCAACAGCATGTCTTGCCGTACACCTCCTCCGAACGGCAAGGCCGAGCGCATGATTCGCACAATCAACGACACCATGCGCACGCTTCTTCTCCAGGCCTCACTTCCTGCTCGCTTCTGGGCTGAGAGCCTGCACACCACCACATACCTCCTCAACCGCCTACCTTCCGCACATCCGGCTCCTACAACACACCACGCTCTCTTCGGTACCCCTCCTAGACGATCACCTTCGGGTCTTCGGGTGTGCGTGCTACCCGAACACCACCGCCACCGCTCCCCACAGCCGGCTCCTCGGTCCACCTTGTGCGTCTTCCTTGGGTACTCCCCGGATCACAAGGGGTACCGGTGCTATGATCTCACCTCTCGTAGGGTTCTCATTTCTCGCCATGTGGTGTTCGATGAGTCGGTTTTCCCTTCTCCACCCCTACTCCCACCACTTCCACCCCACAGAGCTTGACGTTTTCTCTCTGTTTCCCACCGACGCGGTGGTCGAGCCACCTTGCGCTTGTCTCCCCGCGAGTACTACCACGCCGTACTCCTCGCCGGAGTCGTGCCCCGGCCACCGGCGGCCGGTGCCTCTCCCGACTACGCTCCCTCGGCCATGGAGGGGCCGAGCGGGGTGGGGTCCCGAGCCGCCCTCGGCGCCACTGCACCTACGCGCTTCGCCCGGCCGGTGCACGTGTACCGGGCCCGCCGTGGACCGCCGCCTCGGGCTCCACCTCGGGCGCCACTGCTCGCTTCGCCCGGCCGGTGCACGTGTACCCGGCCGCGTGGACGGCCGCGCGCGCGCCGCCCCGCCCGCCCCGCCCCGCCGTCGCCGCGGGGCCCTTCTTCGCCAGGTCACCCGCACCACCTGGTGCCCCTCTCGCCGCCGCGACACCGACGCCGCCGCCGCCGCCCGCCCCGCGCGGCCTCCGGCCGCCCGTGAGCCGCCGGGTATACCACCCGCCGCCGCTTCACCGGGACCTCGTCACATTCACCCGATGGTGACGGCGGCGCCCCGTCCGCAGCGCTCCGCCGCCGCCCGTGAGACGGGGATCTCTCCGGCACCTTTCCGTCCGCGAGGCCTTGGCGGACCCTCACCGGCGCCGCGATGGAAGAGGAGTACGCGGCCCTCCTCGCCAACCGGACACGGATCTCGGTGCCTCGGCCGCGAGGTGCCAACGTCGTTAAACAAGTGGATGCGGACCCACAAGCGCCGGCCGATGGTACACTTGAGCGGTACAAGGCGCGGTGGGTACTTCGGGGTTTCACTCGAGCGCCACAGGGTTGACTATGATGAGACCTTCGGTCCGGTGGTGAAGCACGCTCTTGTCCGCACCGTGCTCTCACCGCTCTCACCCGCTCTTGGCCCGTGCACCAGTGGATGTGAAGAATGCTTTTCTCGCATGGTCTTCTCACCGAGACGGTCTCGCGCCGGCCCACTGGGTTTGTGGACTCCTCCAGGCTACGAGATGGTCTCGCCGGCTCAACAAGTCTCTTTATGGCCTCAAGCGAGCTCCGGGCATGGAACCACGGGTTTGCTTTCCTCCCGACACTTGGTTTTGTGGAGGCCAAGTCGACACGTCCCCGTACATCTATCACCATGGGGCCGAGATCGCATATCTCGCTACTCTATGTGGATGACATAGTCCTGACAGCCTCCAGTGAGTCCCTTCTTCGCCGGATCATTACCTCTCTTCAGCAGGAGTTTGCGATGAAGGATTTGGGTGTGCTTCACCACTTTCTTCCAGTGACTGATCCTACGGCATACCGCAGTCTTGCTGGTGCACTTCAGTACCTCACCTTCACTCGGCCTGATATCACCTATGCAGTTCAGCAGTTGTGCCTTCATATGCATGATCCTCGGGAGCCTCATCTCACTGCTCTCAAGCGTCTCCTCAGGTACCTCCGAGGCACTGCTGATCATGGCTTGCTCCTGCACCGACGGTCTTCCTCTACGTAGGTGGGTCGTCTACACCGACGCCGGCCGGGCCGGGCTGTCCGGACACTCGACGGTCCACCTCGGCTATGCCGTCTTCCTCGGAGGCAACCTCGGTGTCCTCGGTCCTCCAAGCGCCGCGGTGGCCTCTCGTTCCGCCGAGTCCGAGTACCGCGCCGTCGCCAATGGTGTGGGCGAGGCTTCCCGGCTCCGCGGCTCCCCGGCCGAGCTCCATAGCCCTTCGCCGGGCCACGCTCGTCTACTGCGACAACGTCAGCGCGGTCTACCTCTGCACCAACCCCGTCCAACACCAGGGCACGAAGCATGTGGAGATTGACCTTCACTTCGTCCGTGATCGGGTGGCCATCGGCGAGTGCGGGTCCTCCATGTACCGACCACCTCCCGGTTCGCCGACATCTTCACCAAGGGCCTCCCGTCGTCGACCTTCACCGACTTCGCTCCGGCCTCAACATCACCGGTGGCTAGTTGTGGCTGTGGGGGACATGTGTGTGTGCTCTTTCTTTTAGATGTCCAGTCCGAACTCCGCGCGCCGTAGTTCGTGGATTGGGGGAGTGTTGGAGTATATACATGTGTTACATGTATTAGGAGGCCCATGATGCTTTGGCCCACGAGCGCCTATCTTCACTATATATAATGCCCTTCTGGGTAGGCCAAATCAATAGAGAACACAATTCAACAGTTATTGGCCTGCGTCGTGACTGTTCTGAAATTCACTTACCTGGCATCTATATATTGATCTCTTTGTTTGCTGCAATGGAATTCCACAATTGAGTTGCACAGTTATCAACAGCAGAATAGATAAATGTCGCAACCATACATCATTTTTTGTTCAAAATGACGTGAAAGTTGGTAGCAGCCTAGCTAGCAGGTAATGGGGTAACAGGTCCATTCAGCGTTTCTATTTTCATTTCACAACAATAAACTCCTGAATCTCTACCTGATGTAGCAGGTGCATTCAGCATTTCTATTTTCATTTCTCAACAATAAACTCCTGAATCTCTATCCCAGTGTGACGGGCACCAGCCTGTTTCCTCACTAAAACTTCATCACCGACTTTGAGTGAAGTCACAGGAATAGCGGTTCTTCCACTTGATCCTGCATGCATCAGACGATACTAAATAGGTCACAAATAAGCTGATTGGAAGGAGACTCAATGTTAACTTGGCAAGCTATGCAAACATTGAAGCAATAGTGAGCATTTATGGTCCAACAGTTCAGAATTTGAACATGATGGATTTACCTGTGTCAGGGATGATAAGTGCAACTGTTTCTGCATTTTGTAGAAAAATGCTATACGTGTCATCTCCAGAGTTATCCTGCAGGGAAACCAATCGGGCCATCAAATGGGCATGTATATGGATAAACACAACACTTACAGCAAAGAACACCCTTTCTGTGTACCTTTGCTTCTACAAGGATAAGGGGCCTTGATTCAATCTTCACACGACCCACAATTGCAGTACGCCATATCCCATTTTGATCAACCACAATGACTTCCTTTCCTGACCCCAACTCTGAGAGGTAGCTTGTCTTGCCACCAGGAACGGTGACATATGCATGTACAGGACCCTAAAAGTATCGAAGAACAAACTCTTATAGGTCTAGATCTGTTGTGATACACTAAATACATACAATAGCTTGTGGCCATCCATTTTTGTTTTAAACTTACCGCATTTACTCTGAAAGGCCTGCTTGCAATGTAGTTAGTCTCCAAGCATTCAGAATGAACAAGAAACATTCCTCTTGCATAGGATCCAACCTAAAAATAAGATGCCATAAGACTTTAGAGGCAGAATTGTATGCTTGTGTTGACAATAGTAACAAAGAAAATGCCATGTGTTGATACAGAGGTACTAATGCATAAAGGTAAATCCATGAGGGTGCATTGAATTGGTTCAATGTGGTGAGATATTTTAAATAACTTTATAACATTTTTTCTACGCATAGCAATAGCAACAGTGAAGAGGTGAGATATATACACAAACCAGAAGGCCTTCACCAGGTCGCATGATACTGCAAAGATCCACACAAACACGATCACCCATACCAACAATCTCAACTTTTGATACAGTAGCCTTTGTCAATGGTAATTGACTCTTTGCCTCGTTCCTTCTGTCAAAATAATCCTGAGTCATTAAAAGGGGAAGGAAAACAAATGTCTGGTGAATTGTACAATCAGATAAACAATAAGCAGTAGGAAGTAGGCACTTGTACACTTACATACAAATATAGGACAACAATGGTGTTCAATACTACAAGACCATCATATACTAGCAGGGGTTTAGTAGTTAAGCACAAAGGGACTTTCAAAGAAGTTATGATAATACCTTGAGCTTAATGATATCATCTGTGTCATCTACTTTAAGTACAACTCCATCAAGCCCTTGCTCCAAGGCCTATAAAATGGGTGTCGGAACATGAAACAACCTCATGGAACATAATCTACAACAACACGACTACCAGCACTGTATGCACGGAGATGGTACCAAATGTTGAAATCTCTGGATAATTACCTCAAGAAAAACTTGTGCCTCAGTTGAGTTTGATGAAACAGCCAATACAGTTCCTTTACATCCTTGGAATGCAGCAACTATATTTTCTGCCGGTATAACCTATGAAATGCATAAAGAAAATACCATTTCAGAAGCTGCTGGTCAGAAGGTAGGTTTACACAGTCATGTTCAGAAGCCGTTGGTCAGACAAGAATATATGTACACACAGACACACTCATTACAAACCTTTGATGAAATATAAAAAAGAAAACTAGAGTGTAGTGATGTGATAATCAATCTCAAGTCACTATGAAAATTAAAACATCATGTAAACGATCTCTAATGATAAATCAGAACTTTGAAGTAATTTCCTTGCTATGGAACAGGGTTACCATAAAGATTTAAGAGTGGGTGTTTATGCTGCAATGTCCAGTTGTCTAACCTGCCAACCACCTCGAAAGTCTATGACAATGTTCTCAGCTTCGGCATTGTCAGGTTGTACGAGGTCAAGTTCACTGGGCGAAGAGACTTGTGAAATTACAGCAACCTTTTGGTTTCCCCCATTGAAAATCTCCAGGCCATCAATGAAGAGAGGATTGATGCGAGCAGTTGCTGAAACATCAAATGAGAATACCAAGGAGACATGAAATTAGCAGAATCTAAGAAGTTTGCATGCTCCCTCCAGCATGACACCAGACATGCTCAACCTGCCCTGGTTTAAATAGGAGCGAAAGGCCTAGACATGTTTTCACTCTTCTTTTCTATGTGAAATTAGTCTGTTTCAGCCTTTGAGATTTGTAAATCGTAACAGTTTGAAATTTGGAAATTGGAATTAGGGATCCAGGCTATGTCAACATTAATCTAGTTACTGAATGAGCAAAGAACATAAATACTGTCTGCTTGAAATAAGGAAAGCATTGTTCTGAGTACTGACATGACCAATCCTTGCCGAGATCTTTGGATCCGAAGAGGAAGGTGCTCCACCCCCTCTCCACGGCCGCCGTCATCACCTGCCGGCTCTCGGTCCACACCCAGACGGTCTTCTTCAGCTGCGCCTCCGCCGGCGCAGCAGCAGAAGCACGCATCCTGACGGAACTTCGGCGCGACGGAGCTGACGCGACCACCACTGCATCACGACACCAGAATCAAAATCCCAGCTCATGTTCAGTAGATACTAGACATTGCAGTGTAGAAGCCATCAGCAAAGTGACGGGACACGGATTATCGAGTTGAATTGTCCGGAACGGAGTCGCGACTCGCGAGACGCGAACCGGATTGAGGGACCTGCGCTGCGTATGGCAGGTATGGGAGAGAGAATCGTACGAGAAAGAACGCGAGAGGAGGTACCTGTTCTTTGGGATTGCGGCGCGAGGAGGGAGGCGTGGGAGCACGCTAGGGCTTTGGCAGAGCCCAGGGGGGAGGATGCTGCCATTGTGGTGACTGATTGTCAGAGCTTTCTGTCGTCATCATCGTCTGTCCGGAACCTCCACTACTCTCCTACGGGTCGGTCCTCACTGCTATGGAGCTCTTTTTTTTAGTGGAGTGCTATCATGAATTCGTGATCGTGATTAGAGAGCCACATGTATGCTTGGAGGCCCACGTCGGACAAGATTAATTGGACCAAAGGCCCAAGGATATTTTCATCATATTTATAGAACTAAATAAAATTTTCGAAGCATTTTTTTAGGAATGTTTACGAGCTATAAATATTTTTTTGGAATTTTTATGTCCCAATGTATCTCTCGATTGTTTTTCTCAAAAAAAATATCTTAAGCTTAGAGATATATTTTGTGGTTTAAAAATCTAATATGATGTTTGCCATAAATTTTTTAACTTTAAACAAAATCACATTAAAAATCACTTCTCACCAGGGTAGGGAGGTGTTTAAACGGATTTTTGAAACTTGAGGTGATTCTAGACAGTGAGGACAGTTGAAGGGCATGTTTGAATGTAGGAACTTTATAGGATTTGCATAGCAATTTTATTGAACTAACACATGAACGCAAAAAGAAATCCCGTGTCCCAAACGGAGGCACAAATGACTGTGTTGAGGGCTGATGTCGACTAAGGCTATGTTTGGCATAACTTTTCTACCAACTTCACGAGCTGTTTGAAGCTCTCTTTTTTTGGTCAAAAATACCCATTTGGTTTGGTGTGGGATGAAACTAGAAATACATTTTTCTTCCCGCTTCAACTCGCTTTGTGGGATTCTATAAAAGAATATTTTAAAGAGCTCTATATGTAGGGTTGTTTTGCGAAAACAATTAATTCAAACAGTTTAGAGCTGCTCCTAAAGCTAAAAAAATCATTTCATCACTAGTGGAAGCTCTGCCAAACAAAATATATAAAGAAACAAGTTACAATCACCTTAGAGAAAAAGTGCATATGACCAGTCTATCTAAATAGTTCAAAAAAAAAAAAAACCTTGCTTGGGCGTTAGCCTTACGAAGAAATAGTACACATCAACGGAACGGAACTAATCCGTAAGCAGCGTCCGTAGTCTCAGATGAACACACGCATAGAGAGTCAGAGCAGGTGATGCACTCTTTCGAGAAAAAAGAGTGGGTGATGGCTCCTGCACTGCAGGTACACAACAAAAGCTTGCAATTGCAAGCATGATAACGAGACACGGACAGTGATCCGGTCGGCGCGCGCGAAATTTCCGTTGGACCCGTTACCCACCACGACGTGTTCCCCGCGCGGCACTAGCACCGCGTACGCCCGCCGAGGCCGCGTCAAGCGTCACCCTCGCCACGGTTCGATCGGGCCACTCGGCGCCCGCGCGCCGCCACGCCACCCAAGCCGCGTGCGTGGGAGTGGAAGTGGAACCGAACGGAGCACGTCTCTGTCTGTCCCGGCGTCGCACACGCTAATGGCCGGGCCGGATGCTGCTTTTCCACCGCCGGTCCGCCGCCAGGCAGCCGATGGAGTCACGGAGACGAGTCAGGTGGCGTACACATGAGAGAGTGTGACCACGATGGTCGCTGCTTGCTTGATGAAGAACAAGGTGGCTTCAGCACTTACCTGGTGGGGAGAGCTCAATGAAGTACTTGAGGAAATGTAATAGGATAGATTTTTCTTACTGGGCTTATCTAGATGTGTGCTTTCTAAACTGTCGAACTAAGCTGCGGCTGGCCCATCTGCCGGAGGCGTGGGTTTCTTCCTGACTTCATGTAATAACCTGGATTATGGTCTGGATTCTAGGGCGTGGGTTTCTTCCACGATGAGGGCACGAACTTCCCATGAACAACTGGATGGTCCCGTCCAGGAATAGTGGACTACGCCGCGGCCTGTCCTTTTCCACCACCCCTGTGCTCGCAATCAGCACGGCAGGCGTGGGTTTCTTCCGACTTCATGATTCTAGTAAAATCAAAAGGCCGGGGCTGGTTGCCCTGGTACTCTAAAAAAAAGTGTGACCACGATGAGGGCACGATCCGACGGGCCGAGTCAGACGGAAACGGGCAAGCCCCAAGCGAGCGAGAACAACGAAGCGGAACGGAGTGGCGGACACGGAGACGTGGTCCCGTCCAGGAATAGTGGACTACGCCGCGGCCTGTCCTTTTCCACCACCCCTGTGCTCAGCAATCAGCACGGCCAGGCCAGGTCCAACCCAACGGCTATCCCAAGACAAATGTAGCAGGCTAGCTCAGCATCCAATGGAAGCAGCAATTATTTTCAAATAAACCCTCTTCTTTATCTAGAATCAGATACGCATAACTAAGCCACTCGTGCACATACTACATCAGGTGATTCCCGTAGGTACTAGGCCCTCTCCTGTAAAAGTTCCCCAACGGTTCGTTCAACCTCCTCGCCTCGCCGTCTCATATAAACGAGTTCGCTCCCTCCACGCCCCTTTGCACACCCAGCAAGAAGCGACCCAAGAAACATTCAGCTGCCACGCCACGCGGAATCCATCCATCCATCCCGAGGAGCAGCGCCGTCGCCATGGCCGGCTGCTGCGTCTTCCTCCGGTGGCCGTCGTCAGCCCCGCCGCCGCGCATCGCCTACCACCCCCTCGACGCCGACGACGACGCCGCGGGGGCCCGCCGTCGCCGTCGCCGTCGCCGGCCACGGTGACGGTGGTGGTGGGGAAGGAGCGGCGGGCGTTCGCGGTGGACCGCCTCGTGCTCGACTCCTACCCGTTCCGGCTGCTCCTCGAGACGGTGGCGCGCAAGGAGGAGCGCAGGGGCGGGGCCATGTTCGTCGACGTCGACGCCATCCTCTTCGAGCACATCCTCTGGCTCGCCTGCGACGCGCGGTCCGTCTCGCAGATCCTGCACCTCGACCTCAAGGAGATCATCGACTTCTACGCCCAGGACGCGTGATGGTCGTCAGTCGATCCTCTGCTCCGGCTCCGGCATGCCCGAGCGAGCCCCGGCCGGCTTCTTGGATGCCGCGGATCCGTCCTGCTCGTTTCTTTCATCAGAAATTCTTTTTTTTTTGTTTCGTTCTTTTTCGTCTTATGCTAATGTGCATATTGATGGACGTCTCTTACAATGATACTGTTGGAAATACTTACTGAATGAAGTATAAAACACATGGCTGATTGCCATTTCTGACTGCCTTTCAATTCTTTGGATAGTAGTACTTGGTCCTTCTGAAGTTTGCTTCTTGAACTCTGTTTCTCCTTCGTCTCTGAATACTTTACCATTCACAAAGACGTCGTCAAACACGCAACAGAGTTAGAGTTTGGGTGGTTGGAATTCGGTTCTCGTCATTTTCACTCAGTTCGGTGTTAAAAAATGGAGTACATGTATGTGCAATTATAATTTACTGTAGGAGAAGTTTGCTCACAAGCTGTACACAATATTAGCCCATCGGCTACTGTCTGAAACTCTGAACGTGACGTCCACCAACTCAAACAAAACTCTTGACCATTTCGTTCTCAATCTGGTGATCCATCTGTCGACTACCAGACAAAGAAAATGCAGAGAAATCGAAACGTCCCGGCATTATTATGCCAGTCTCAATGCAAGATTTCATCTCCCGCTTTCCAAAATAATGAAACTTAACGTGAATAAAACCTCTTTCTCAATGAATAGTTTCATTGACAATTTCATAGAGCTATTTATAGCCATTTGTGGGTCCACCGATATCTCTTCTCTCTATTTTTCTCTTGGCATGCGCCCATGAAACGAAGTAATGGTTCTCGGTGAGGGTTTCACCCGGTTGCAGTGGTTGGAAACTGTGCTCACTCGTGTCGTGGGGATGAAACTTTTATCTTCTCTCTCCTCCTCGTTTCATGCAAAAACCCCAAATACACTTACGTGTCACCTTATTTAATGTGCGCACACACCCTCTATGAAACTCCATCGAGACTAGCCTTATGGCTGACGAGAGGAAAACAATGGGGTTTGTTCCTTCGAGGCAATCGCATCCTTTTATCCTTTTGTGTATACACCAGACACTACCAGGTATCCGACTATGCATGTACTGGCAATTGGCATCGAGTCAAGTTATCCTCGTCGTGTTGTAAATAATTCAAGATGATATATTGCCGATGGCCCCAGAAATGTCAGCGATTTGCTCCGTTAGCAATCTTCAGAATTTATACCATTTTTTATGTGTACCCCATATATTCTTAATAAATAAATAAATAGTAGAATTTTATTCTGCAAGATTCTTTACCACTTAGACAGTTTGAAACAATAATTTTTTTCTAAACTGTTTTTTAATTGAACTGATTGCCGTGCTTGGTCGATGGTGCTTGTGGCCGCTACGTACGTGCTCAATCAACCAAGTGCTTCCATGCTCTACTTGGTCAATCATTGACAGCATCAGTAAAAAAGGCGCCCTACCCGTCATTGTCACCCGTGTGCATTTCACACTTTTTTTTTTTTAATGAGGGAAGCATTTCACACTTGTTAGCACTTGCAAGTTGCAAGCAAAAACCATCGGCTAAGCCCAAATGGTGTTTCAAAGATCAGGTCACGACTCACAACTGGGCCACTAGTTGAGGCCCAAACACAACACAGCCTGGCTACTCGTGCGTTCTCTCTCGGCCCCTTCTCGCTCTCCGACGACTGGTGGGCCGGCGCCGGCGCCGCCGCCGCCGCCCTCGCCGGCGACGAGTACCCACCGGGTACCTCCACCCCTTCTCTTCCCTTCCCTTCAATCTGAGCACCGAAACCCTACAATGTCCCTATACTCGCGGCTGTGCGTGAAGAACCTGCCCAAGGGCGCCGACGAGAGGCGCCTGCGGGAGGTGTTCTCGCGGAAGGGCGAGGTCACCGACGTCAAGGTCATCCGAACAAAGTAAGCAAGCTGAGGCGGAGCAACGACTTAGTTGGCTCGTGTAGGGATGAAATGGGATGCTGGCTTCTCTCGTTTCCCTTTATATACAGAAAAATGAAGTGTCTTTCAGTGCAAAGGATCTGCATGAAATCGAGCTTTTGCTTTTGGGCAGGGATGGCAAGAGTCGGCAATTTGCATTCGTTGGTTTCAGAACCAATGAAGAGGCAGGGGAGGCACTCAAGTATTTCAGCAATACGTACATTGACACTTGTAAGATCACATGCGAGGTACTTTCCTTTTTAATCGTTTTCAACAAATTTTCTCCTTGGTGCCGTGCTACCAGTTTGGTGTACGATATTGAATTGGACAGTGATGAGTTTGGATTAGGAATGTCCATAATTTACATCTGTCATGGTATTTGGCAGGTTGCCCGAAAGATTGGTGACCCCGATGCTCCTCGCCCCTGGAGCCGCCATTCTTTAAAGAAGCTCGAATATGGTAGTAAAGACAAGAATAATGCTGGAGCTGTTGATGCACGACCAAAAGGTTCCGAAGCTCAAGGAATCTCAGCTCATGTTAATGCTTCTAAAGGCAGTGTAGCTAATGATCCCAAGTACCTAGAGTTCCTTGAAGCTATGCAGCCCCGTTCTAAAGCCAAGATGTGGGCAAATGATACAGCTGCTACTCTTGACACTGCTGCAAAAGATAGTGTAGTAGCCACTAAAGAATCTAAGGGACCTCAAAAAAATGTTCCGGCCTCTGAGAATGATTCATCTTCTGAAGACGGTTCTGATGAGGAAATTGCAAATGATTCGTCTTCCGAAAATGCTTCAGAGGAGCTACAAACAGAGAATAAACAAGACAACAATATGACTGATGCAGATTTCTTCAAGAGCAAAGTGAAGACAAATTGGTCAGATTCTGAATCAGATGATGACCAGTCAAATACCACCACTGACGATGAAGACTCATCAGATGAATCACAAGATGCTGATAACCAGTTGGCAGATGCGAAGGGCCATCTGGACAAGAAAAACATTGTGGACAAGGACACTCTTGTGGAGAATACTGACTTGCAACATTTGGAAGATCTTGACAACAAAGGGAGTGAATACCTTGATGGCAGACAAAAAAAAACTGAAATTCATGAAGATCAAGAAAAGGAAGATGAAAATGGTGCTCCAATTACTGATGAGAAGAAGTTGGCCCTGGAGACTGGTCGTCTATATATCTGCAACCTTCCATATGCAACCAGGTATGTTGTTGCCTGGTCATGTTACCTTGCATCAGCATTTTGTGTGTTATTTTTGTATTCATGATACAGCTCCATAGTTTATTGTTGCATATTTTCTCAGTGAAGATGATTTAGTGGAGCTGTGCTGCCAGTATGGTGATGTGGAACAAGCACATATTGTTGTCGATAAAACCACTAAGCTCTCAACTGGTAGAGGCTATGTGCCTTTTAGCCTTCCAGACTCAGCAGTCAGGTACGAATTTATAATTCAATGTACAATTGTGAACTTAGGACTTGCAACACGGAGCTTAATTGCAACATGACATTATATTTAAGAGATAATTCACCTAACTTGGCCTAAATTTGTGTTGCATTTTTATTATCCTGCACATAGTTAATACCTGTCCCTAAATAATTCCTAACAAGATGTTAACGATTCGAAGGCAAGAGCTGAATGGTGTCTCGAACTTTTCATACAATAGGTGCATGTACAATTCAATAGTGAAAAATCACAATGCGAGACACAGACCATACCAAAGAAATGCACTTTTGTGAGTTTTAGGGCATAATTGAATTTAGGACCTATCCTTTTTAAGACTACTCATGTGCAAGTTTCATACACGTCCTAGTTACCGGACACTTATCACTATGCGATCAAGAAGTTTGACTGAGAAATGTCTTATTTTTCATGGTTGTGTTGCGTTGCTTGCTTGATGGTACATTAATCGTTATATACCTGTCTAATATTGAACTGCTATTTTTGGCAGGGCACTTGATGAACTAGACAACTCGAGCTTTCAGGGCCGAGTGTTACGTGTTAAGGCTGCTAAACCACTAAATAATAATAAGTTGGAGTAAGGAAATAAATTTTCATTTGTATTGTTAGATTGATTACACCTATAGTTTTTGCTGATTTGCTATTGATTTTTCAAGGTCTAATCATGAAACTGTTGTGGAGAAAATGAGTCTCAAGCAGAAAAGGTTGGAACAAAAGAAAGCTTCTGAGATCAGTGGGGATACAAGAGCATGGAACAGCTTTTATATGCGTCAAGATACTGTATGCGTCAAGATACAGTTTTTTGTTTTGTCAGTGTCAACTCAATACTCCTCTGATATGTTGTTTCTGAGGGATAATGTAGATAGATACTGACCCACTTGATCTTGTCAAGTATGTCTGATGATTGGGCTTTGCTTTCCTGTTTAGGTTGTTGAAAACATTGCAAGGAAGAATGGTATCAGTTAGAGTGAGTTACTTGATAGAGAAGCTGATGACCTTGCTGTTCGTATTGCTCTTGGTGAGACACATGTCATAGCAGAGACTAAGAAATCTCTATCAAGGTCTGGAGTTAATGTTGCTGCATTGGAAGAACTTGCTTCTAAAAGAAAGTTCAAAAGAAGCAATCATGTGATATTAGTAAAGAACTTGCCATTTAATTCTACTGAGGAAGAACTGGCGGCAATGTTTCAGAAACATGGTAGTTTGGATAAAATCATTCTACCTCCAACAAGAGTATTTGCCTTGGTATGTTAGTATATTCCAGTTGTGTTATCCATCTGTTTTTATATATTGCAACCCCATATGATGTTACTGTACTTGATTGACTTCTTTTTTAACTTCTGTCTCTTTTCAAATGCCATCCTGAGTTTCTAAATTGCACAAATATTGCCCCTCGAATTTGTTTATCTTGAGTTACATTTTGGCGTATTAGGTAGTCTTTGTTGAAGCAACTGAAGCACGACATGCATTCAAAAAATTACTATATACACGATACAAGTAAGTTCCTGCAATAGTTTTAGTTTTTTTTTAAAAAAATATTTATTCCAGTGACCAATACAGCCTACAAAATTTTGTATTTGTAAGCCTGATTCTTTTTCTCTCTATGAAGATGTACCAGCTCCAACTCTCTTGGCAATTGGTGTATCTACTGTTATTTATATAACATTTGCTTGATTTAACTGCTACTCAATTGAGCTATGATAAATTGGTTCTTGCTTATTGTTATGTCATGTTATTTGGTAGCTTGCTGGATTGTTTTTTATTTTCACAAATGCATGTTCTGTACCTTAATCTTTTGTCCTGCAGGGATACTCCACTGTATTTGGAGTGGGCACCTGAAAACATATTGTCTCCTACCTCAGCTCCGGTGGATGAGGAAGAAAAGAATGAAGTTGGCGAGCGTATTGTTATTAAAGCTAATATAGAGCAAACTGTTGAAGGAGTAAGCGCCGAAGAGATTGATCCAGATAGGGTGGAGGTTTGAAACTTCAACTTCTTTGCATGAATATCGTTTTACTCGTATGCTTGGCCCTCATACTTCTTTACTATATGCAAATGGCACTAGGGTTTCCTATGGCAAAAACTTGTGTTCCCAAGTATGCACCTGTTTTTGGATATCAATTGCTGCATTCCAAGATTGCTTAAAATTATTTAGTTGCTTATCATTGAAGTCAATTTCTATTCTTAAAAGATACCATTATTCATTGCAGTCACGATCTGTGTTTGTCAAGAACTTAAATTTCAAGACAACAGATGAATCGTTGAAGCAGCATTTCAGTACAAAGCTAAAGAGTGGCAGTCTTAAAAGTGCAACGGTATGAACGTGCTCTTATTATGGATATCAGGTGCATCATGCAGCATACTGCTTTATCTAATTTGTTTGTCTATCTTTTAGGTGAAGAAGCATGCTAAGAAGGGCAAGACTGTTTCAATGGGATTTGGTTTCGTTGAGTTTGACTCTGTTGAAACTGCAACTGGTGTGTGCAAGGATCCACAGGTAGCGCTCATCCCTCCTCTTCTGTTTTCCTTATTAGCTTCTTTCCATTAAATGCTTGTATAGATGTGCAGCATGCTAAATGTTCCTTCGGTTGATAGGGAACGGTTCTGGATGGACACGCTTTGATCTTGCAACTGTGTCATGGGAAGAAAGATGGTCAAGCTGCAAAGAAGGATGGCAAGGATAAAAGTTCAACAAAACTGCTTGTGCGTAATGTAGCATTTGAAGCAACTGAGAAGGACTTGAGGCAGTTATTTAGTCCGTTTGGCCAGGTCAGTGTCCTCTTTTTTCATCTGAATTTAGCGGAAGTCCCAACTTGGGACCAATGGTAGTTAATGAGGTTAAATTTTGTTCAATATTAGTCAAGTTTTTCTTTTCAGTTCTCCTTGATCAGCAAAAAAAAAAAATTACATTAGTTTCAAGTTGATAAGTGATTTTACTCTTTTCCTCCTAAAAGTTTTATTCATTAAAATTTGAAGATCAAAAGCCTCAGATTGCCTATGAAGTTTGGAAGTCACAGAGGTTTTGCGTTTGTCGAATATGTCACAAAACATGAGGCCCAGAATGCTCTACAAGCCCTCGCAAGCACTCATCTCTATGGTCGCCACCTGGTAATTGATCAACATGTCTCCCTCAAGCTTGCAATCTATTTTACATTGTAATAAATTTTAAATCAAACTTCCTGCCTCAACTTCAGGTGATTGAGCGAACAAAGGAAGGAGAGACTCTTGAAGAACTGCGAGCAAGAACTGCCACACAGTTTGTGGACGAACACAGCGGTTTCCAGAGCTTGTCGAGAAAGAGGAAACAGAGCATTCTTGTGGACGATGGCTCTGTTAAAATTTCAAGAATAGTAGAGTGATGATTTTTTGAGAGTACGCTGAAAATTTTGACCATGCTGTGCAATAGTACCAGTTTGTTAGGAAAATCTGGGTTATGTTATGTTGTTTAATGTTTGTGCGCTGTTTTAGAGCTGAGGAAAAGAAATGCTGAAAAAGATCCCAACCTGCAAAATGACTAAAATTCCATCATAAATGCAAGAGCTGTCAAAATCAAAATTTGAAACTAGCTGATCTGATATGGTAGCGTATCATATGCATCGCAAGCGTATTTGTACAGCTTGTCGGTCTTCAGTTTATAACTCTACATACAGCACGATTCGTAGCTAGAAGCTGGATCATCTCCGCCAGGGGCTTCATCTTTGACTTTAACAGCGGGTTCCAGGTCTTGTTTTTTTTTTTTTTTTTGCGAAATGCGGGTTCCAGGTCTTCAAGAGGGCCACCGTCTTGTGTATGATCGTCGTTGGAAACCCCAGCATCTGCTCGTTGAAAACAGCATTGTTCCTAGTTTTTCATACAGTCCACATCGCTCCTGCACACAAGAACATCATCACCATCTGCTTTTTACCTCTACATCTTTTGCATATCTCGACAAAGAGCGTTTCACAGCTGGTTGGAGAAGCCTCTCAGCCCAGCCGATCCCGGAAGTAAGCCCACAGAAAGATCGCAATGGGATATTGAAAAAGAATGTGGCCTGAATGTCTGATGTCTCTAAGGCATCACATATGAGACATTTCTCAGACCCCGACCATTTTTTTCTTTTTCAGTTGAACTCCACATTGGATTCTGTCATGAGCTGCCATCCATACAAAGTTTTTCACCTTTAGAGGAATTGCATCATTTCCACACTAGCTCGGTCGATGTTGCTTGTGGCCCGGTACGTGCTCAACTCAATCACCAAGTGCTTCCATGCCCTGCTTGGTCGTGGTCAATCATTGACAGCATCAGTAAAAACGGCGCCATACCTGTCATTGTCACCCGTGTGCATTTCACACCTATCAGCACTTGCAAATTGCAAGCAAAGACCATCGACTAGCTATAGCCCAAATTAAATGACGTTTCAAAGATCAGGTCACAACTCACAACTGGGCTACTAGAGGGCCTGATGAGGGCCAAAGACATCCGTGCCTACTGTTTCCTTGGTGGCTAAGCGCTGCAGCTTTTTGCAAGAGAAGCAGACATCATAATCAGCATCAGCAGTTTATCAGTTAATCATTGGAGTGGTACCAATACCAACCAAATTAAGTAGTTTTCTGCACAAAAAGAATGTTGCTTGTAGTAACCAACCCAAACTTTTTCCTAACTACCGAACTGGTTGAGAGTTAGACGACGCAGCTTCAGTTGATCGACCAGCCGATTTTGCTTGTACCGGTTCATCGCACAACTGCCCCAACTCTTGTTGAAAAATCATATTTTACGGACCAATACTCACCAAAACTGTACCTTTGATGTCTATGGTTGCATCAGATAGCAAGGAAAATAACCGAAAGTTTCTAAACTCATTTGAACATATAATTGTGTCAGCACAGCATATTGTGCTGTCAACCAACTATAGCTACAGAATGTTATAATTGTGTCAGTATTTATATGAATGGATGAAAGAAAAGGAAGGTACAAAAGTCTGGTGCCATGGGAACCAAAACTCTGAACTGTAAAGTCTACTACTGCGTACATATATCCAGCAGAAAAGTATGAAGCCGATAGATATGCTTCAATCACAATCACAGGTGTCCACCACTCTTGCACGCCTACCTGCCTGCTCCAGAATACACATACTCCAGTATTCTGTATGCATATCCGGGAAATCAAAAACTTTTCTTTGGCAACACCTCCAGCCGCTAACGCTATCACGAATAAATTCATGAGTGAACCATGCTAATGATTTGATTGGAACGCTGGCAGTTGGCACCACCAACACGCTGGCTGCTGGATTGGAGCTTTGGCAGCTGTCTGAACCTCTGAAACCCCTGCATCAGCGTCGCTAACTCGTGACATGCTTCACGGGAAGATGGATGGATCACCTCACCTGATGAAAGGAATTGCAAGGAGGGGATGATGAAGTACGATCGCCTCCGAATGGCAAGGCAATGGCAAGGACGGTTAGGCCGGGCGGGCGATCCACCGAATTGTGCCTCGCCTTTTCGGGGCAGGGCCGAGCTGGCCACACGGAATCGATCGATGGCAGCAGATTTTTCCTTGCCGACCAATCACCATCCCGGAAAGGCAGCTCGCAACAAAAGCCCGTGTGAAGCGACGGCCAACAACTGGCCAGACCGGGTGACTCACGGGCCGGTGGGCCCAGATCGACAGGCAATCATCAATGCTTCCTCCACGGCTCCACCACAGGCACAGCAGTCACCAGTTGTGGCCGCCTCCACACTTCCGCAGAGCGCAGACGCGTGGACGGCGTGGCGTCGTGTGCAACGGGCGGTCAGAGGAGCAACGGATAGCTTTGTTTGCAGGAAGATTAGCGGCTAAGGCTACAGTGGGCACCCACTGTTAGCTCGAAACCAGCTGGATTAGCAACTTTCATTGCCGTGTCAGACTAGTCCTATCCCAATCCCTATATAGTGTGGTGTGGAGGTCGTCCTCTCCCTCCTCTGCTCTCCTCTCCTCTCGTCTCCACACCGTGCGTGTTGCTTGCCACCCGTGCCTCTCGAAGAAGACAAGTCCACCACTGTTGCTGCCTGACTGCTGAATTTGCTCCACAACTTCGTCCGACACGCGAGGACCCAGCAAGCCAAGAACACGAACCAGAGACTCACAGAGAGAGAGGAGGAGGGATCTTCCATCCATGGAGAACCTTAAGGAGGTAAGACGAGCTGCCGATCTCTGCCTCCCTGAAAACTCCTTTCACGAATCCTTTCCGTGCATGTGTTCGTCCAATCGTCCTTCCCGTTCACACCGTGTGTTCTGTGTTGGTGGCGTGCAGCAGCGGGGGCACGACGCGGCGGGCGGCAACAACGCGTGGATGACGGTGCCGGCGTTCGGGGACTGGGACATGAAGAACGGCGCGCTGCCGGACTACTCCATGGACTTCTCCAAGATCCGCGAGATGCGCAAGCAGAACAAGAAGGAGCTCTCCCGCGCCAGCCTCGGCGGCGAGGACGACCTCCTCGCCCACGCCCAGGCCGCCCACAAGCCGCAGCAGGCCAGCAACAACGCGCAGCCCACCAAGCTCGGCCGGCCCCGCCCCGCCGACGACGGCCGCCGCCGCCCGCTCCACGCCCGCGACCACTCCCCAACGGTAAACTTCCGTTTCCTGTCGCGTTCGGCCGTTCCGCTCCAGAATCACGAGACAAAATTAAGGCGTCTTTTGTTTCTTTTTTGGAGGAGGCGCAAATTCAACATATTGCATCTCGATTCGTCCGATTTAATCGAATTATATATATATAAGCGCGGGGTAATCTTTGGATTAAACTTTACTAACTGTGACTGGAGTACAAAAGTAATAAACTAGCTAGTCCGGACGAGCCAGATTAGCAAAGCGCTGACGAAACCAGTTTTTTTGGAACGTAGCATTACCACACATAGTAAAATCACCTCACCACTTCAGTAGAGTAGGCAGCATCGCTGCAGTCTGTAGAAGCTCGATTTCCTACTGCTGTCCTTCTGAAACAGATTCCTGAAAATGGCATAATGGTTCTCTTCTGCTGGTTTAGTTTAGAAATGGAGCCTTGGTCAATAGCAGCCGCGTCAGATTTCAGGGTCAAGCTCATGTTCCAAAGCACTGATAATTTTTCATGGGCGGTGGAACTGACCAATTGACCATGTCTACTCTAGTACAGTAGTACTATATTGGAAGGGCAGTATTACATTTGGTAGTGCTTGGGACTGGTACTAATAGTAAGTGCCCTGGGATACTGTGGGCTTACTGCATCACCCTCAAGAGCAGTGTGCATTAAAAAAATCTGGATCGCCTTCTGAATCAAGGTTTAGAAGAACAATATACTGGAATGGTGAAAAAGCCCCTTCCCTTTAGAATGAACTACTGTGTTACTAAGAACTCTACTGAAATATGATTCAACGGGTTTGATGATAGTTTCATCATGGGTCCTTTCTGCTACCCGAATTGGGATCAGAGTAGGTCCCAACAGCTGTAGATCGGTTGTCCCGTAAATGGACGCGTCAAGCCAAGAACCACCGATCCCAACTTCATGCATTATTGTTTGTCATAACTGATAGGCAAGGACGAATCTTCTTATTTTCTTAATGATATTGTCCATATCTACATGCCTTTAGCAAGCTGCGCTAATGTATCAATATGTCAGTGCCCATAGGGGAATCTCAGGGAGACTAATGATGGGTTTAGCCAGCTGAGGGGATAAGCAGCAACTCTCAGGTTGTTGCTGTGATAATAAAGCAAAAATAGCAAAATGGTTGAAGAAGCAAAAAACTAAGACTTAATTGCCAACAACCTAGAACATTTTGCAACAGTTTATTGGCATCTTCATAATGTTTTTCTTACAATATTTATTGTGATGGTGGAGAATCACAATCCAATTCCGCCACAGACTTAGAACTGCTTTACATCAGATATGAAATTGTCTGATTTAACTGAACCTCAAACAACGCATGCTAATCTGTAGTCTCAATTGTGGCTGCATGTTGTCTACTTCACTATGCACCAGACATTTTGTTGCATAGCCTTGATCCATGTATGTGGTTACTAATCGGAAATTTGTTGATGCAGGGAGGGAAGAAGTTCCTGAGCTACTTCCAGTGTTGCATCAAGGCCTGAAGAGGAGCTGCTGCAATGCTGTCTGTGCCTGTGTTTTGTCGCAGCAGAACACTTGTGAGCAATTAGGTCTGGGTTTTGTTAAGTATCCAAAGAATGTGTAATATATTTGTCCTGATGATCACTCGTTGGGCCTGTGTGAAGAACAAACCAGCTTATGGGGTAAACAGCGGTCTCTTTGTACACATCACAATCAATTTCTTTGTGATTGGCAATGTTACCCTGTAATCATTATATTGGATGGGAAATTTGCACCAGCTCCGTCTTTTTTGTACGATCAAGGGGCATATGGTTCGTTTGAATTGGTCTTGTAATTATGATGGCAAAATACAGAAGGAACAAATGACTACATACACTTTTTTTTAATAAGAGCGCGCACATATATTTTCATATAAAAAAACAGAAGTACAAATATATGTTAAGGTAAGAAAAGAAGCTCAAATACAATGCATCACATATACAAATTTACCTTGGACCTTACTTTTGACATTTCTACCACGTTTCGTGATTCACGTTTCTGAATGTCGTGACCAGTCAACAGTCAAGGCGGTCCAGCGTTCGCACTTCACTTATCCTGGATGTCAACACAAAACTGTTGACCGATCATGGACATTCAGAAATAGGGGAAATAACAAGACCTGGGCCAAAAGGAAATACGAGAACATTAGAACTCAACGTCAGCCGCACATTGCACTAGGATGAGAACAAAATAGAACAAATATCTCAGGTGGCAAATTTCAGCAAGTTGCTTCATCCCTACACTGCACCAGGTGCGACTCTTCTTGTTGATTTTTGCTAGTTGTGAATGATTTGGTTAGCGTTGTTTCTAAAAGTTCATGTGTTACGCTTTTTCCACATTTCCCACATGACTATCATCAACATAATAAGAGAGCAAAAAGTCTTTAACGATAAGACTTGTTAACTAAGTAGCTTCGTCCACCAATCCTTTACGGTGGAGTAGTGCTGTTATTGGGCGTGCGACAAGGTGTTAGAAAAGCCATCCAAAGATGAGATAATAAATCAGAATGTAATACTGACAATGAAGAAACAAATGAAGCAAAATTTCGACCATGGTATGGCATAGTAGAGGGCATGCTCCTTGATTTTGGTCAATCTTGAGTAGTGCTGTTATTGGGCGTGCGACAAGGTGTTAGAAAAGCCATCCAAAGATGAGATAATAAATCAGAATGTAATACTGACAATGAAGAAACAAATGAAGCAAAATTTCGACCATGGTATGGCATAGTAGAGGGCATGCTCCTTGATTTTGGTCAATCTTGCTTTATGAGACGATCCGTTTCGTTTGGTCGTTTCTGGCTGGCTGATTTTTTTTTTTTAAAACTCCTGGCTCGCTGATTTTCGCTGTTGTTGATTTGCTGTGAGAAAAAAACACTATTGAATCGCTGGTAGATCAAACGAACGGGGCAATCTGGAGGGGGGCACTTGGGCCCGGCCCATCTCACTCCTGGGTCCTGGTCTTCTCAGCCCAGCTCACCATCTCGACCCGACTCACACGCCGTATTCCCATTCCCACCGGCCGCCACCACCGGGCCTCGTCGTCGCCGGAGCCCGCACCTGCAGCCGCCATGTGGAGGGGCGGCGCCACCGCCGCCTCCGCCGCGAGGGCTCTCCGCTCGCGCCTCCTCCTCGACCCCATCCACCACCCGGCCACGTCGCTGGCTCCTATTGCTTCGGCGCGTACCTCCTCCTCTTCCGCCCCGTCCACTGCCGCGGCGAACACCATCGTGGGAGAAGCGGCGGCGGTAGCGGCTGTATCCGTTTCGCAGCACACCGGATCCGTCTCCGACGCGCTGCGGCACTACGGGAAGTGCTACTTTGAGCTCTCGAAAGCCCGCCTCAGGTGCGCGATTTTCCTCCCTTGAGCCCCCCTTACCCATGGATCTGTTGTAACGTTTCTCGGAATAACTCGCCATCATTTCATGCGCCTACAGATCTCACTAGGATAGGTGCTGCTTCACTCCGTTTACCGTTGTTGTATAACTATCTAAGTCCTACAGTCGTATGCAGCTGTAGATTTTTAAGGACAAAAAGTTTGATAAGAATCTTCGGTTTTCTTTCCTTGTTAGGTATGTTCTTTGGTACTAATGTTGAATTCTGAGAAAATTAGAACTAGGATTTTGTATGCACATCTGTAGCACATGTTTACCAAAATTGAGCAAAAACCTGTTGATGGGTATTTAATGTATATACCAGATACAATCCATATGCTCAGTTTTGCATGGACTTCTTGCTAAGTGAGAATTCTGCTGTGGTTGATGCTGTCTGTGCTAACTTAACCATTGTGATGCTTTTTTCTGTAAACATTTTATCTTTAATTGTATTCAAGTTAGCTAGGAATTTTGGATAACATGCTTCTTACATTTGTGGTGGGAATTTTCTTTCATGTTTAATTCTACACGAGCATGTATGCTAAATGGTATTCCTGCGGATACTAATTCTACATGAGCATTGTACTAATTAATGTCAACTATGTTCGATTCCATAAATAAAAAATTGCTACGTTACTAAACCCTTAGAAAATTAGATAGTACCCTCCTTTCTAGTTAGACTGTAAATTTAATTGAGACACTAGTTCAAAATTCAATCAGTGGCAGTCACACTTGTCACTGTTCCTATTTGAACAGCACATCCATAGTCTGTAAAATGGTCTTTTCTCTAGAAAGAAATACCCCCCTCCCCCTCCAAAAAATGTGTCCTTCTAGCTTTGTCCAAAGTCACATTGCGATACCAAATAAGTGTCATTAGATAAATAGTGAAACATATTTTCATATTGGTGTCATAAATGTTGATAGTATTCTCCATAAACTGGTCAAACTTAACTAATTAAGATAGTCTGACTTATGAAGAAACTAGAATGACATTTTTTTGGGACACAGGGAGTTCCTATCTGCCTGTCGTCTACATATAAAAATAGCTACGTAAAGCACTATTATAATGGTATAGAGCTAATATCCATTCAGTGGTAGAAAGTTAAGTGTCATTAATTGAGATTTTTGATACTGGTACTGGATAGGCAGGCAGGATGTTTGTCACCCCCAGGGAAAAAAGAATTTTAAGATAACAAAGGATTATTTGCCTGAAATATCTGGTTCCATATGTTGAGTTTCTCTTGTTTTGGGTTCATATCACATATGTGGTGTAGGTCCTCATTTGTTTAATCTGAACTTGCTAACCTGCTCGAATAGCTCTGTGCTCTTCGTTCCATTCTCATTATTACAATCACCTTTTTGAAATCCATAGGTTGTATTCAGACTGTAAGTCAAACTTCTTTATTGGACATGTATCTTTTATCCATACCTTATGCAACTAGCCTTCTGTTGCTAAGAAATACGGTGATTCATTATTTCTTCCAGCAGCACTTCAAGATTTGCCACTTGGTGTCTTACTGACATTTAAGTCCTTGGGACATTTTCACTTTTCAGTGAGACAATGAGAATTTCAATCCCAGCTTGCTACGAATTGGGTGCCAAAATTTTCAGTTTTACAACCTTTTCACCAGTGCAAGAATTGTTGATTCGCCTAATGTCTCTAGATATCCTATAGCAGTGTGTCACCTCACTTGGAGTAGGTTCAGACAATCTTGTGATTCAGGATTCAACCTTGCCTGTTCATTTTGGAGCCCCTTTCAATTGATGACTGAAGATATAAATTCTAATTATTGATCCAATATTTGTATTTAGTGCTCTTGTTGTAGCAACTTCGGGGGCTGGCTATGTGCTCGGTAGTGGTAACATCGTGGACATTGCCGGACTTTGTTGCACATGTGCTGGTACAATGATGGTTGCAGCATCCGCAAATACCCTCAACCAGGTATACATGTCTTACTTTTTGACATGCTAAATCAATATACATTGTACTAAATGCATGCAAATCTTTGGTTCTTCATGATCCTGCAGCAAATACTGATTTTCTTAATGTATTGTCCTTCCCACACATTATGCCATATCTGGATTTGGTTGAACTTACTGTACTTACTTTAGCTGCCCCAAGACAACTCAGTATTCTCTCTGATCGTTAACACCTACTTTCAGGTGTTCGAGATAAAAAATGATGCTAAAATGAAAAGGACAATGCGACGGCCCCTGCCATCTGGTCGCATTAGTCCTGGACATGCTGCCATGTGGGCTACAAGTGTCGGAGTTGCAGGAACAGCTTTGCTGGCCTGGAAGGTTCTTGCTTTCTCTTTGCATTCTATAGATGTATATTCTATATTCTTTTGAAATTTACTAAGCTGTGAAGTAGATAGAAAGTTGACACTGGAACTAAACATGCAAAAAATTGGCAAGGTTTGTGCAGGCTAATGGTTTGGCAGCTGGGCTTGCTGCTTCTAATCTAGTTCTGTACGCATTTGTGTATACGCCGTTGAAGCAAATACACCCTGTTAATACATGGGTTGGGGCAGTCGTTGGTGCCATTCCACCTCTTCTGGGGTAAGTTACTGACGATTTCTGGTATTCTTAGGTGAAATTTGAGCAGTTGTTTGTGCAATGGCACTGTATATATTTTCTGCATGAAAGAACATACGTAATTGACAGTAGTCGGTCTATATAGAAGAAAAGGTTCTCTCAGTAGCAGTCAAATTGTGAATTTAATTCCACTTTGTAAATGCATGAAGCACAGTCCCTACTAGTTGAACTAGTTTCTCTGGGGTGTTTGGATCATGGGACTTTGGGCTGAGCCACACAGGGGTTAGGTGAAAGTATGAGAAGCATTTGATTTGGTCTCCTAAGAATCAAGTAGTCTATTGTTAGTCAAAGGCATATCATGATTGCATTAAGTAAATTTGATGTCTAGAATATGAATGACTCTAAAATATCCTGTACAAAATTGTGATCTTGACCAGTCTTTGCATCTATCCTTGAGCAATATCCACCCATCCATGATGCCCTGCAGTTTCCTTTAAATCATATCGAAAGTTGCTGAAATCCTTCAAGTGTGTTTAATATTGGCCAATTCATGCTGTAGAGTTTTTTGTTGTGATCCTATTTGATATGTTGTATATGTCAATAGATCTGTATACATATTTTGTAAGATGTGGTCCTTTACTGTGTCTTCCTCTGTATAGGTGGGCGGCAGCTTCAACTGAACTGTCACTAAATGCGATGATACTCCCTGCCGCACTGTACTATTGGCAAATACCTCATTTTATGGCTCTCGCGTACTTATGTCGAAATGATTACCTTGCTGGAGGGTAATTAACTTGTCCCAGTTCAGTCACTAGCAGATCTCTGTAATGAGTCTATATGAAAATTGTGGCCATGTGACTGTTTGGTGCAGGTATCGAATGCTTTCTTTTGCTGACCCTACTGGTAAAAGAACTGCATGGGTGTCACTAAGAAATTGTCTGTACATGCTACCTTTGGGGTTATTTGCATACAACTGTAAGTACTAACCATATTGATTTTCTACTTTCCTTTTTTAATGTTTGTTTTCTTTTTTCTTTTTCTTTTTCTTTTTTTTTTTGGTAAATTTGGGACCTTATGGAATTAACCATTGTAGGGGGCCTCACATCTGAGTGGTTCGGTCTTGAAGCTTCACTCCTAACATTAGGCCTTACCATTGGAGCTCTATCATTTGTGCTGGAACCAAGTCCGAAAACTGCAAGGAGAATGTTCTATGGTAGCCTGCTGTATCTCCCTGCCTTCATGGCTGGACTTCTGTTACATCGGCTACCAAATGAACAAAAGGCGCACAACCTGGCTGAGAAAAGTGAGCTGGACGGAGTTCTGTACGGGGCTGATCTGCAGGACAAAGAAAGAGCAAGACAGAAACGTGAAGACAGGAAACCTTCTCGTGTGCAATCACGCCCTCCAGTTGCCTATGCTTCTGTGGCTCCATTCCCTTTCCTACCAGTGCCCATATATGAGTCATGAAAACCTTCTCTGGTTCTTCCAGCAGCAGTGGGACAGTTGGAGCAATGTATTCATGCATTTTTGGCTTACATGAATTTCTGCCATCAAGGGGACTCCTTGGTGTGTCTGTTGTTAAATTATAGATTTTTTTTTTATGGATTGAGCCTTTTGTGGCTCACCTAAATGTAAAAAGGGCTGTTGATGCCCATTTTGATGCCTCGAGTAACACGGATATGCTGATGCCCTGAAACATTGTGCTTTTCTTGTAAAATTCGATGTCCTGAAATGTATGCAATAATTGACCGTAGACATGGAGTAACATGGTATGCACATTCAAGTTCCATGTAAATGACGGTACTTTTGTGTTAGAACTGTTATTAAGAATTTACTCTTCATATTTGGTCGAATTTCACAAGTTTGTGCTCGGGCTCCTGTCGTCTTATTTGTTAGCGAAAAAACTGTAGTGTGGAACCAAACCTTCTTGGCAGTATGATCTATACACAGGCCCCCCATTAATTTTGGATCACTGAAAAAGATTTTAATCCAGAAATTCTCAAATCGAAACTGAATTGCCATTGAAACTGATAAATGTATTATTCCAAAAGTGCCATTCCAAAACGCAATTTTCAAAAACTCTTTAAAAAAAATGTTTTTTTCTTTCTTCCATCTTATCCGGGAAACCCCACTTGGCAGCATCTCAAAACTCCGGACGCCTTACCGGCTTACCGCAAATCCGCGAGGGAAGGCACACACCCCCGAGCGGCTCATCTCGTCCTCGTCTGAGAACTCATCTACGACTACGAGGTAGCAATGGTAGGTCGGAAGCCGATGCGCCGCCGCCGGAGCGATCGGGAACCTCCGCCGCAATCCTTCGGCGCCACGGCTCGCCCGAGTTCCCCGCGCTCGTCTGCCTCCGCCGTCGCAGCCGCCGCCGACCTGGACGAGCTGCTGCTGACGGCGCCGCCGCCGTCCGCGTCGTCGGAGCCCCGGAGCTTCTCGTACGCGGTGAAGCAGCAGTGCTGGGAGAAGGCGGAGCGGGTGCCCGGGCGCGACCCGGAGAGGTGGCGCCGCGACGCGCTCGGCAACATCGTCTTCCGCAAGCTCGTGGGGTGCCCCGGCTGCCTCTGCCACGACTACGACCACATCGTGCCCTACTCCAAGGTCCCTGATTCCAACGACAATCCTAAACCACTTGTTCCGACGCTTTCCTTTGCTGTTATTTCTGTGCAGATTGCTGCAAAAGGCTGGCTGGGAACCCAGCGGCTCCTGGACAGCAATAAGACACTCTAATATCTACTATTCCATTTTTAGTGCTTTATTTAGATGGTATATGTGCTTTTTTTTTGTGGCATTTTATCAGCATATCACTGATCTTGTTAAATTGGCAGGGCGGGAAGAGCACATTGGAGAATTGCCAGGTTTTGCAGGTACATCATATCTGTTCTGCTGTACAAACTCTTCTCATCGTTGCTGTTTTGAGAATCATTCCATTGCCCGTCTGTTGATTAAAAAACGTACAAATCAGATAACCGAGAACGAAACTTGCCATACTCTACCCAATATACTTTATTAAGGGAGCATGATTATCTTTGTGCAGAATAGCATGATTAGGCTGTTTGCCTGACACTTGGTTTCCTCCCGCAATTATGAAAATGACCGTTTTGGTCCTCAAATTTTTGTTTGGGCTCGGTCCGTTCTTCAACTTTGAAAATAACCATTTCAGTCCTCAAACTTTTAATTTTGTGACCAATCTCGTCCCAAATCCTACATGGCATGCCACGTTGCCTCACCTGAAGACTCGTAGGTTTCCATGATGGCTATGTAGACACAAGTAAAATATCGCTTCTACCCTTCCCTATTTAGCCTGTTGCATGTTGACATTGCTCCGAGACGTGGGCCCACATATAAGGAGATAAGAGATGAGGCTTTCATGTGGGCCCCACATGTGCTATGTTGTCGTCCATTTAGCGTGCCACATAGGCGGATTAGCTCAAGTGAAGAATGATTTGGACCTCACGTGGCACGATTAGTAAGTTTCGGGACCTTGATCTGTATTTTTGGATGTTTGCGGACTTGGATTGCACCTTGAGGCAAGTTCAAGGACCGGCGGTGCAGTTTACGCTTTTATTCTAGTTAGCATACATATCATTTGCATTGTGCAGCTGAATGCAGATACAACACTGCCAAGCTTCATTCGATAGACAACAATTCTTTAATAACCCTTTGGTCTCTACGAACACAATCTTGGTCTATTCAATAGTTGAAATCACAAGACTCCTTGACTTGGGAGCATGCCAAGAACCTCCTTCCTATGTCTGAGCCTGACCAATAGGAATATTAGATTAGGTACATGCTACGGGGGGCATCTTAGCCCAATTACCGACCTCCATCTCATCTGTATTTATTCAAGTAACTATTCAATCAGCTATTGGTGACAACTTTTGGCGACGGATAGGGATGGAGGCAAGGGCATGATATGGGCCAGTGGGATTTTGCTTCGGTGCATGTTCAAGAAAATGAGTATAGTAGGGATAGGTAGAAGTGACATGGTGTTTCTGCCTTATCATCATGAAGCCCTATAGGAGTCTTTGGTTTTCTCTGATAAGGGGTGGCAACGTGGTGTGCCGTGTAGGACGAGGGACCAGATGATCCCAAAGATAGAAGTTTGAGGACCAAAATGGCCATTTTAATAGTTGGATATGAAATTGATCCTAATACAAAATTGAGTACTAAAACAGTCATTTTAATGGTTATTGAATGGAATTGAGCTGTGGGAAAAATTTGGAGGACTAAAATAGCTATTCCAATTATCTTTACATCTAAGAAAGCACAAAGCACAGTAGGTGGTGATTGTTGGTTCTACATGAGATCTATGCAAGAAATGATCTGTGTATAGCGTGTGCCACATAGAGCATAGAGGGCTTTCCACTTGTTTTACCTAATTAATTCTACATCTGAAATCCTGATAAAGAGAAGATTGGATTGTGGCCTCAATTGCTAGAGCTTATGCCATTAAAATCCATTTTATCAGAAATCCATTGCAGCACAAGGCAACCAGCTAGTGATTTGCTATGGTAGTAAATTAAATCATGTGTGGTTGAAACACACTAGTGTCATATCTTGCTGGGAAAATAGTGTGGTAAGCAGTATGTAGGACTATTGTGATGAACCATATTTTTAGAAGTCACAAAATCACAACAGATGACTGATGTGATTTATGCTTGCAGGCTACAGTGAATCGATCTAAAGGCAACAAGACTGAGATATCCAAATCTGAGCTCATACAGAAGAGTGCATACTGTAGGGTTTCAGGTAAATAATATCTGTCTTAAAAACAGTCTTTGTTTTATAGGAGCATTAGCGATTCAGGTTCTCAGCTTACTGAATAACCCTATCTGATATTGGCAGGACGGGACATGGATCTTTTTGAACTCTCTGCCTATGGAAATGTCCGGCGAGGGCCAGATACAGGGGGCTGCAAAATCCAATGAAGTAGATATATCTGAGGAATGACGTCAATCAGTTTGAAGTAGTTGCCTGAACCTGAATGGACAAAGCTTGACTAATTGTTCTGTCCAATATGTCCAATCATGTTTGTGCTATGTACCTTAACACTTTAAGTGATTTACCCAAGAAAGGAAATCGTGATATATTATCAATGATAGTCTGCATTCATACTCAGTAACCTCAGCCCCACCCACCCTGAAAAACTGGATTGCCAGTGATGAATCTCCAGTGAAGACCACATTTTGATACCCATCCCAGTAATGACAGGTTGAGTGGGTATTTTGTGTGGATGTTGCCAGATTTGAAAACATTAACATATGTGGGCTGTGAGTCTTAAATGACTACACCAACCACCCAATGAGCGTACCTTTTCTTTTACTATGCAGCACGGAGAATTTCCATCATGGATCATTTGGAAACACTAATGGCAGTACAAACTGTACCTAAGTTGTAGGTTCGGTTTGTTAATTTGGGCATACCGACAGATAACTAATAAGTCGTCTGCTCAGTTTAAATGTTCTGTGGTGGACTGGTGGTACTGTATATTATAAGCTTCTATTATTGCTTTGTTTTTGTATTAATATTTCACTGATTCTGTCAGTATTTCAGAAGCTTCTGCCATCGCTACCCGCATTTCAGGGATTGACAATCAAGGAGGTTATGTTAGTTGGGTCAACTTAGTTGTGCTGGACAGGATTATTCTTTTTGACATTCCATACCCAGGTTCAAAAGCGTGGTCAGGCCAAGCATGTAGAATTGCATTTTGGCAATTGTGACATCACAATTGATCCCATTTCTTGCACTTTTCTGCATATTTTGTTTGTAGGAGTGTGTACATGGATACTGCATTTTTTCTGCATGAATTGACTGACCCAACATTTGTATCCACAGATGTTTGAGTGGATGAGGACGCATGGAGCTGTATAATATTAAGTGCCAACACACAGAAAAGCAATATCCATATCAGCCATGATGATGCCAATGAAGCGACAGTGACTGGTATAATTGTGAGATTTTTTTCAGCATGTCCTGAAATCTTTACAGTTTTATATTATCGTTCAACTATAACAATGACTAGATTTTTCCTAAAATCTAAACAGTTTTATATCATTGCTCAACTTTAACAATGAGTACAATTTCATGTTTGTCCTGGATCATAGGTGACAGATCTTATGTTTTCTGTCATTTTGAATAACAGACCTGTATTGTATGTATTTCTGTCATTGTGTGATAGAGTGTACAGATTTTTAACCTGTTAAGGTAGTCAACTAATTGTGGCATATGTATTTTTGTACACTTGAATTTTGTTAATTAGCCAAATTAGTTCAATAACAGTGTTGTTGATATCCATGAGGCCATGCCAGATATTTTTTGCTATGTGAAATTGAGATCTGAAACTATGTGCATCTTAAAAAACAAATCTACTATGACACTATCCTTGGAGCTTATGCCACTAATGTGTGTTACACAGTGTGTGTTTTTATAATTGTGTTACAGATGTTGTAAAAATTAGCTGAACGGTTTGGCTGGCTGCCCATTTCCATATTATTTGGCAGGTACCAGGACTAGATAAACATACCAAATTCTCCATGTTATAGTCAGGTTACAACCTGGAACTTTCCAAGCCAAATTTTGGAATTGTTCCATATCTTGTGCCTGTGGAAAATCACAAACCACTTACAGAATTACTTTTATGATATGCTATTCAATTCATTGCCAAGATCGTTTTAAGGACTTTGAAGTAGCTTAAAAATTGTAAAGGCAATCTGATGTCTTCTGATTAGAAACCTTCAGGATTCATTTTAGTTTTCGTTTTATTTTTTATACGTAGACAATGATGGAATTAAATATTTTCCAATTGCATACTCTGGATTTTTCGTTGTATTAAAAACAACCAAAAGAGTTACCTGCTTAGAAATTTCTTTTTTCTTAAGGGTGACGTGGCCACTGCTCTTACTGTGTCCATGGTGGATTCGTTGAAATATCATTGTCATCTATCTTTTTCTCTTTTTTCTTTCTTTTTAGTTATTAAACTTGACTTCATACATAAAATAATTTTCAAAGCAACCATGATGAATTTGTTAAATACTTCTTGTGGATCAGAAGGTAGGTACTCTCTCACTGAACATAGCATTCTAGTGCAACTTTTGTATTACGTGCCTTTGATGGGAAAGTGCACTAAAAAAGTTTGCCAAAGTTTATGTCCTTAAGGTTTTAAGCTACCAATGGTATGTAGACACCAAAAGGCAACTGCTTATTGGGTTTGACCTTTAGATGTCAAAAGGGATCATTCACTTGTTTCATAACATGGCCGAAAGTCACAACAATGGACATCGTGCGCATCCAATACTTGCAAAAAAGTATGGTTTTACCCTATCATGTTGTATTAGTACAATACAGAGAGTATTGCATCTTAAACATGTTTTTCACATTGTTGAGAGAGGAATAAAAGTCAGAAGTGTGGTCTAATTAGAGAAATGCTTAGTTAGAAAAACTTTATCCTTTATGCTTTAGATATGGAACAAAAAACACAACAGTTTTAAGCACTTTTTTCTTTCCTAAATCCAACTTTGTTTTTTAACGCTATTCTTTACCCAAGGTTTTCCTTTGGCTGCAAAATTTGTAAATTCTTGTAATAAGTAGACTGGATATCAGATGGACATTGGAAGTTTCGATTTAAGGTCAAACGTGCTGGCCTAATGGCCTATTAAACTGGTTGACAATGTTCCAAATGGAGTTGCCACTACCACATGTCAATGAGTGAAAAAGTAGGATGAGTGGTGATAATAATGCAAGTTATGGAAATATTGTAAAGGGTTGAGTGTTACCTAATAAAGGGGAAACTTTATTTACTAGTAGTACCTATCAGCACATATTTCATGATTACCAAGATTTTGTTTGTATTTGTCGCAAAAAAATGTTTGTATTTATGAATCCCAAATTTCATGTTTCAGCTTAAGATAATTACTGCTGTGTCATACTGTCATATCAACATGCACGGAGCAGACCCAATTACAGAATATCATTTTATTTCCATATAAATACAAATATAGCTTCTTTGACATTTTATAAGCTTGGAGTTCGGCTATGTTATTGTTAATTTTTAAAACATAAAGGCAACGACAAGTGTGCAATCAGTCAGTTAAGAAAAAGGTCAGCAATTAGGCTGGAGTACACTAGTTATCAGGCTTTTGGGGAGTCAGAAGCAGTCACTTTATGCCAAATTAGAGACTAGACTTTCTGCAGAAGCTTCTCTTTCTTTCAGATTGCATGGAGGCATGTTGAATACCGGTTTAATTTATCAGATATTCAGACGATTATTTGGTGTGAATTTTAATATTTTGTGTGACCTTCTTTTCTTATTGGTTAGATTTTTTCTGCAGGACAGTTGGCAGCATCCAGTTTGTGTGAAGTCTGAAAGCAATAATTTATTCCTCTTTGGCATTTGAGGTCAGTGGGGCATTCAGTAGTTGTCTATCGCTTTCCTGCTTTCTTCTGTGCCTTTGTCCACTTTTTGCATCACTTTCATGATCCAGTTATCTCAAATAAAAGGAATAAAGAAACAAAGGATAAGCCCGGAAGGAAAGATACTGACAAGTGACAACGAGGAGAGAATTGCGCTGGAGGCCCCTGAACTTGCTCGATTATCTCACCCTGCCCCTCAAACAATGAAATAGTTTTCTTTCTCGCCCCCCCCTTGAACTTACACGTTATCTCACCTAATCCCCCGAATAGAACAAAATTTAAGCAGCCTCAGTGAGAGAACCAAGCAAGTTTGAGGGATTAGGAGCCTATCAAGCATGCAAGCTCATGGTCTAGTGGATAACTTCACAAATTCACAGGGTTAAGGATGCAAATTGTAAGTTTGGAGGTCTAGTTGAGACAACTGCGCAAATTTAGGGCCCATGGTGCAGTTTTCTAAACGACTCAGATATTGTTTCTTCAGCAGTTGACAATGCTTATGCAGGAACAAATCGACAAATGGACAAATGGAAACGAACCAAATATTTATACTAAAAAGTATCAAATTTCTAAGAATACAGTGGACCACTTTTGTTCATTGGAATGGGCAACAGCCAATTGTTCAGAACATCTGATGCTATTGCTGAAAAACAATTTTGCAACCAAATATTCAAATCTTTATAATAAATTATTTATTATCCACAAATAAGGAAACTTGCTCTCCTTATCCTTCCCCGACCCATATATATGGCTATCTACAAATATCTATTGTATAGTTTCAAGGTCTGCTTGCAGCTATGAGCTATGTTATACACCTCTCCATTCCCCACACCTAGATTACAATCCTCTAATGTACAAAATTTCAGCTGTGCCGTGCTAAACGGCTCGTCTTCACAGAATTGAGGTCCATATGATGCTCAAGATCCCTCCTGGAAGGTCAATGACCGTGAGAGCGCAGCTGGGTTCCCCTGCAAGAACGGCAAGCCCTTGATGACTGAGTGAGTTGCCGTCCTTTCCTCTTCTTTCTGCTCAAAAACCCTTGCAAGCTTGCACCCTCTGCCATCTTTGCCCGCCTTGTCGCCATTGATCCCGATTAGCGACAATATAGAACTCCTGGCCACCTCATCCACATCATCGATTCGGATCGTCTTTGGCACCCACACCTTGCCATTTCCTTTGGTATCTCCTTCCTCGTTGCAGTCTCTGGGGTGCTTTCCTGGTGTGAAGCAATTGGATTTCGTTGATGCTGGAGAAGCAGTGCTAAGGGACGAACCCGTCTCGGACGGGGAGTGAGGCGGCCACGGGGCATTCCAAGGTCCTGGAACCATGTAGCCCCAGTAGGCAGCAGCTGCCGGGTAGAATGGAATTGCGATGCTGCCTGGGGTGTAACAGGCAGGTGGTGGTGCACAGCTAAATGGCCACATGGGGTTGATGCATGGATGCTGAACAACTCTTGCAGATTTCTCTGCTGTAACATTCTCCTTTTGGTTTGAATCTTCTGTCTTCGCAGGTCCTTCAGTGCAAGAGCCAACTGAACGTTCATCGCCGTTCTTGATCCCTGCTATTGGGATGAGCTTCTCCTTCAGGTGCTTCATCTGTTCTGTGAGGTCTAAGCTGGACATGTCAGAGCCGAAGCTGAGCACCGTGCCATTCGTCTTGGCTGCCGTGCAGAGGGGGTCGATGGGCAGAGGAGCCCTGACCCTCTGAAGGAAGTGGGAAGCAGCTGATGCGCTCTTGCTCTTGCGCCTGCCTGCACCCACGGGGACGTTGCGCATGGCACCGCCGGCAGTCCAGTACCTCTGGCAGTTCTTGCAGAAGTGGCGTGGCTGGTTGATGTTGTAGTTGTTATAGTAGCAGAACTTGGTGTCCATGCTGTTGCACCGGGGGCACGGCAGGATCTTGTCAGGCTTCTTGAGCTTCTCCTTCTGGTTGGCCGCCTCGCCCTGCTGTTTGTCTGCCGAGGAGTTCTTGGCAGCCGACGAGTCTTCAGTGTCGGCAACCTCCTGCTGCGAAGGCGAGCCTGTGGAGTCCTGAAGGGTGTTCTCTTGCCCCTTCAGATCAGTCGTGCCGCTGCTGCCGCTTTGTTGTATGTCCTGCAACCATGCAAATAAGCTTGTTCAGTTCTTGAGCTACTGAAGTTCTTGCAGGACCGTTCAAGTTTCAGCTTTATTGATGAAAAATTAGAAGTTACACATCCAAAAGGGTATATAGGAACGATTGGATGAGTGATTTTAATGTTATTTATTTTCTTTTTTGACTCTTGATAGCTACCAAAACAGCTGTTGATGGTGTGATTTTGACACCCTTTTTTGTGAACGGTGTAATATTAACACTAAAGCATGGTGATGTAATTGATCCCGTATCATAAGGCGCATGATGTTCTGAATTAGAGCTCAAGAAACAAATTAATGATGTTGCAATCGGTAGTGGTTGATATAGCAGCTTTCTGGAGCCCAGTAGTGTAATAAAAGATATATTTGGTGGCAAAATCCTTGAAAGCAAGGGCAAAGGGAACAATCAGAAGGGTACAGCTAAATCCTGTACCACCTCTGAATAAACAGGAAGTGTTTCTTCGGCTGACAAAACCATAGCCATAGGTTTGGACGAAAACAGCAAGAAAGCTGTTGTTAGAGATAGAGGGTATGGGGAAAACGGTAAATCTACATGCTATGGAAGCCAAAAGTGCCAAACATGGCTCCATATAGCTACTTATACATGACGAAAAGGAAAAACAGGAAGAACAGAAAACCACCATCCTAAATACTAAATAAATAAATAAATCATCAAATCGTCTAGTACATGAGTTGCCACGGTGGTATCGGCTAGTGCATGAGTTGCCACGGTGGAACCTAGCAGGCAGTGGCCCGGCGACCCCTGGCGGCTCGCGGATGAGGTGCAAAGGAAAGATCTTCTTCTGTATGAACGAGGAATGCTCTAATTTTCTAGACAAATATTTTTGATCGCCGAGAGCGAGGCTCTTAAAAGTTTGTAGCTCCGCCGATGCTAGTACAGTAGGTGTGGAATAAAATTCTGATTGACCCTTGATCACTGGGTGTGTTCAACAGTTCAAGCAAGCACTCACTCCTACCGTTGGCTCCAATTCAAACATGCCTTGCTTGGGAAAGAGAGATGTTGGGACTTGGGAGGAGGGAGAAGAGAAACAGAGACCAACCTTGGCAGCCTCGCCCACGGAGGGCGTCTCCGGCACGGGGATGGTCTTCCCGAACAGCTTGATGAGGCCGTCTCCTGCTCTGCACACCCCCATCTCCCCCTCCCTCCCTCTAGGCTTCTCTTCTCTTCTCTTGGAAACTTCTTCTCTTCTCTTGGAAACTTCTCTTGGAGCTAACTAGAACTCTAGAAGTCTTGTTTTACCGCGCCACCACCATAGGTGCACAGAAGAAGCAGCAAAGCGGCGGCGATCGGTGTGCACTCCAGGTCCAGGAACAAGATTTTCTCTCTCTGGATGGATGGAGTCTGGGCGATCGAAGGATGGATGATGGATCGATCGGGGAGGAGCCGTGGAATTGGTGATAGTTTTAAGGAGGGAGCGGGAGGGCGGGGGTGTGGGGTCCACGTGGGCGAGCGGGCGGCGGCCGAGAGCCACAAGCTTCATTTGTGGCCTCCGGGGTGCGGTATTTTGATTCTCCCCACTATCTCGCTTTTGCCCCGGAGGTCCCTCTCGCCCCACCTGACTTGGCAATCAATTCAAACCCCGGCCCCCGGGGCCTTCACTGCTGACGTCGACGTCCAGCACTAGCGCTCGCTTCTCCTTTGCTTACAGCTACTCCTTTCTCCTCCTGCCTTTTTTGCTCTCCTGTTTTGCATTCATTTCTATTTTCCATTCCACCCGGGCATTGAGTGCTGCCATGGAACATGAAAAGGCCAGGTCCATGTCCATTTAGGTGAGACCTATATTTTGTGAATTAATCTGGGATGCTTTGTGGAGCAAAAGATTAACTAGATTGCTTTGGTTTCTCAATTAGTTCTATGTATATGTAGGTATGTAATTGGGCGCCCCGTTTGTTTGCCAACCGTAAAACTAGACAAAAACAGTGTCTATATGGCTTCTCGTAGCCGAGGCGAGTTGCGGATTACAAACCGTGCCCCAACACTCTTGGTGAGAAATATAGTGGTAAAGCACTTGGGATACACCAAACTCTAGCGGACATCTATGTTAGCCTTAACACAAAGTTGATTTCCACATGCATCCATGGGATGAAGCTAAAAGACTACACGCTCTGTGTTCCTCACTTCCCCACATAACTGTCAGACCCTCAAAACCACTCGCTCGCGTGACATGGAGCCTAGGTGCTTATGTGGAGATTGAGACATATAGAACCAGCCTGGCACATCCTCAAGTAGTGGAGGGGCTGAGCTTTCTTCAATGCGTGGCAGAGCTGTGTTGTAGCTAAATATAGGGTCTAGCATGCTGAAGTTGCGGTGCAACAAGCTGTGGTTGTCAACCAAAGAGGGATTCATGCTCACGGATTTATTTTGATCTCTCTAGCTTATAAACTCCCTAGAAGGAAAGAAAAACTTGTGTGTGTAGATTGGGTTGAGACGAACTTGGTTATGAGGAATTTGTTGTGTTCACAGAGTTAGCATGACTTGTTTTGCTTTCACAAAAGCAACCGATTTTCACATAGAGGTAGCATGAGAAAAAGTTGAGGTATGAAAGAACAGTTGCGGCTTATGCCATTTGATAAACTCATACATCTATCACCATGTGTGCCACTTGGTCTCTGAAGGCGATGTGGCTTTTATATTCAGGTGGAGAAAACATGAGAATCGTAGTGCTACAATGTGTTTTAGTTTCCATTTGCATCATCATCATCCTGTTTGAGCCCTTTTCGACTTAGCAATAATGATTTGTTTTTCTTTGTAGGTTGGATGCTCTACAATTTTAGTTCCTTCGTATGTTCCCTCTATGCAAAGGACAATTTGAATGTGATGCATAGTGGATTTTGTGGCTTCACCTCCATATGATAAAATGGCTTCGGCTCCTCACATTGTCCACAAAATTGGCTTCTCCTCTTGTGTGTGTTTGGTATGGCTCCATCGGCTTCGGTGGAGGAACCGGAACCAGGGCTTATGTAGAAGCCACACTAAATAGGACCTTAATGAGAAATGACTACTTATTAGTTTCTCATGTGATGGCTCTCATTTTCTATAAGCTTCCACACTCATCATGTAACTTGCATTGGCAATGCCAATATTAATTTGATGTTGCCTTGCCGTTGCTTTCTAATTTTCTATATAGTCATACTTATATGATATGGAGAACTGTTACATCTCATATAATATACAAACAGGCCTATCCGGGGATCATGGTCCCTGAGGCGGCCATATGTTCCGTACTTGGGTCTTTTCATGTCTCTGTTCAACTTTTCGTTGCTAGGGCACAAGTTTCGTTTTTGAGCCATACAGCACAGGAAGCTAGAGCCTAATATCTGTCTTTTGTGGGCTACTAGCTTAGCCGTTCATTCTATACCAGCCTATATGAACCGCAACTTGGTAGCTCCAGAGTTCCATCAACTTTAAAGTTAAAGATGGCAGCTGAGAAAAAGGCTCAGATGCTTTCTCATGATACCTAGCAACTTCATGTGTTGTGGCCACTGGCCAGATATCTCCTTGCAAATTCCATGCGTCGAAGACAAGCCTCAGATCAGAATATATACGAGACACGCTGCAGTCTGCATTAGCAGAAAAGGTCTAACGAGTTTTTATGCTCGTCGTTGACGGGAAGCGGATCCATAAAAATGTGTTGAAATCATATTTCAAAGTGTGGTTCCGCCTTAGTAGAAGATGACCTTTCAAGTTTCAACCTGCGATATGCATGTGCTCACAATACAATTATTTTTAGGGAACACTTTTTTTTTTTTTTTTACGGAACAAGACGTTTGACAAGCCAAAAATACGAAGCTCTTAACCATGTGCATGGCCTTGTTTAGATAAGGGGTTAGAATTCAAAAAGTTACGACTTTGACAAGTCCAAAAATTACTCAAAAGATTCATCTCGCAAACTAAACTATATAATTAGTTATTTTTTTTACCATTTAATGTGCAATGATGTGATGGAGAGAGAGTGAAAAAATTCTAACTTTTGGGCAATCTAAACAAGGCCCATGATAAGAAATTGTCATTGTCATTCCTCATGATAAACTTTCATAGGCCAAATTGTTGTTATTATTTTTTTGAACAAAATTGTTGTGTTGGGGCAATGCTATGGGCTATGAAACTGAATGGTCAAAATTTTTGGGTGCTACAATGATTGCTAGACGTTAAAACATTTAGGTATAAGCCTTGTTTAGATACCCAAATTTGGGTCTAGAATTCACTATGCAAAAAGAAGATTTCCATCACATCAAAATGTCGTCACATGCATGGAGTACTAAATGTAGATGAAATCAAAAACTAATTGCATAGTTTTGTTGAACTTTACGAGACGAACATTTTTTTTGAGGGAACAGGAGGGGTTTGAACCCCTGCTGAATTTATTAAAAAAAAGAGTATAAAATACAAAAAAGATTACAAGCTCCTCTTTGGGAGAATCAAGATACAAAGCAAGAAATAAAGAAAATAAGTAAGATTACACGAAAGCTTCTAGCCATGAAGACATAATTGGTTTTAAATCTTCTTTTGCTCTTAGGATAACCTGAGCAAATTCTTTCTTGAAAATCATCTTGCATCGAAGGAGGGAGTTATCTAGACCTCTGAAAATTTTATCATTTTGTACCGACCAAATTGCCCAACACATTGTCATTATTACTTCCATGCTAAACTGTCGAGAAAGCTGAGATCTTATGGATTCTAACACATAGAATAAATCGACTGAGTTTGGCACTAAGACCTAAATGCACCACCAGCAAGAAATAAAAAAAGGACAGTGGAGAAAGAGGTGAAAAAGGTCCTCTTCTAAGTAAGGTTTTGAGCCTAATTAATCAATATTTGGATAATTTTTATCAAATACAAACGAAACACTACAGTGACGCTACAGTGTTTTTCCCAACTTTGGATGTCCAAAGTTGGGCATCTAAACAAGGCCATATTTTAATAATGAATCATAGAAAGATTTATAACAAATAAATAGAGATGATGTGGAAAAAGGTTTATAAAGACCTGAACAGTTGGAAAACACATACATAGCATTAGCGGAGTTAGTGTTAATTAACTATGTCCTCAAAGTTCACGTTATTGTCTAGGCTCCTCCACTTTGCTTGTAGGAGTTGTCCTTGTGTGAGATAGGATCTCGGCACCATGGCTTCCTTGGAAGTTGCAGCTTGCAACAGTTGCTTTTAAATTTTGCTAGGGGTAGGGGTGATCTAGCAATGGAGCAGAAAACCCCCGCTACCGCTATTCAAAGCATGAAGTCCTACTAGGCCTCCTATAATTCAAAGGATGGATTAGAGATGGAAAATAATGGAAGAAGCCCTACCTAACTTATTTTGTTAGTGCCTCGGCTATGGAAGAAATGACCATTCACTAGTTTTTTTTTCTTGAATACGCAAAAGGCTTGCGCATCATTGTATTAAGTGGAAGAAATGACCATTCACTAGTTTTGTTATGTCATATTTGAATTTCCAGTGTCTTAGACTTTGAAACTAAGATCTTGTTAAATTATGAAGAAAATTGTTTTGCTTTAGTAATAATGGACACCTCTGTAAATCTTTGTTTGACGCAGTGGCTAGGACGATTTATTTCTTTATGAAAAAAGTGCTACCCACTTAGAAAAATAGAGTTTATAGTGGGTGTAGTAGTATTGCCACTATCTCCACGAACTGCCAAGATTATTTCTTTCAAGAATCCTTTCTCAAAGAAAGAAGTGGTACTCTATTTTAATTGGTTCATTCAATTCAGTTACATAAGCTATAATAAAGTCTCCCAGGCCCTTCCAATTGCATAACCGACTACATGTTTGTCAATTATTCATTGGTAGAAAGGGATGTTCTAGGTACTTTTGCTCTTATTATCATGGCTTGGTTTAACAAAACACACACACACACAAAAACTACTTTTCATAGCACTTTAAAAAAAAACTTCATAGCATCCTAGCTAGCAACATATCATCGTGTTACTTGACATTAATCAAATGGTGTTTATGTTAGACGAAAACTATTGTAAGGCTGATTTATAGTAGTATAGTTAAACAAAACAACAAATTGAGGCGAGTATTTGTAATTCATTCCCAAGCAAAGGGGGAAAAAATGAAACAAGAGGAATCTGTTAGCAGCATTCCCTCTCCTAAGGCCAGTCTCAATGGCTAGTTTCATTGCACAGTTTCACATACTATTTAAAGCTTTGAAATTTTGATACGAAACAACTCACTCCCTCAATGCATAGTTTCATTGCACAGTTTTATATACTATTTAAAGCTTCTATGGGTCCACCGTTGTCTCTCTCTCCTCTCTTCCACCAATAACCTTCCTCCATGCATGCGGATGAAATGAAATAACACTCTCAATGGGGGTTTCACACACTTTCCAATGTTTTAGAAACACCGCTATATAGTTTCACCATGGTGAAACGAATTCCTTCTCTCTCCTCCCAATTTCATGCAATTTCATGCAAATGCTGATATGGCAGTCTATTTAATGTGCATGACACTCCCGTGAAACCTCCATTGATAATAAGTTACAAGTATATTCATTGTTTGATAATAAGTTTCTTTGAATCTCGTCAGTGCACATTCATGGTTGTTGAAATAATTGATCATATCGGATCCTTTAGTTTGTTTGAGTCATATTAATTTTGGCTGTGATTCACATTTAAAATCGCACGGTATAGCACCAAAATCTGAATTTTTAAAAGCGCCTGTGCATAGGGCGCGGGAATTATTGGCGCAAAATTGGAATGTTTAAAACAATTTACAAGGTCGGCTTGTATAGATAGCCGTATGAGAAAAAGGTTATCACAAAAGCGGATTATTTATACCGACCGTCTGAAAAAAACAATTTATAGAATCGGTGCACTACAAGGCGCTGGGTTAAAGAACTTATACAGAAGCGGTTTGATAAGTGAAGCCGATTGCGTTAACGCTGTATACAAGCTGTTGGATAAAAAAAAACCGCTTGTGGACATCGCATTTATACAAACGGTTGACAGAACGCAACCACTGATGTCCACATGTTTCTAAAGGTGGATCCAAGGTGGCCGCTCGTGTAATTAAAGAACAAAACTACTTGTAGCCAGCTCGTGCGCCGAGGATGTCCACGTTAGCAAAATGCACCTTGGCCGTCCAATTCGTGATGGGTGGTTCCAGCTGTGTTGAGCGGCGGGCGCAGGCCGTGGCCAGGCATGGTCAGCGGGGCAGTCAGCGCCCATGTCGTTGTCATTGCGCGATTGGGCGGCTCCAGATGTTGTCGTCTTCTTATTGGCTAGGGGCACTAGGTCCATCTGTCAGTTACACCAGCCAATGCTGCTTTTCTGAAGGGGTCACGTTCGCGCGCGCGTGCTGTGGTAAAATGGCAGAAGCTGCTACAATGTGGGTGGGCTCCACAGCATGGGGTCTGCACTGTTCTCTTTTTCGTTGTCATCCGCTCATTCGTTTAGCACTGCAGTACAATGGGTCCATCGTCAGCTCAACTCTTGCGTTGTCTATCAAGGATTGGTTGGAAAATTTCGGTTCCAATTGCAGTGTGTTGTGGTAGTGTGCCATCCGAACCAGCCAATTTCACTGCTGCATGGTCCCACAGGTGCTCAGGCGCGCGGAGGGCCCGCTGCTCGGCGTGACTAGGCAGCTGGGGCTGCTCCTCCTTCCGCCGCGCAGAGACATGGCATGGATAAAGACGCGGGCACGACTCGGTCTCTGGGCTTTTGGTTTTGTCAGCATTTACTTCTCTCTCCCTCCCCTTCCTCTCTCCAACTCCAATAGAGGGTGGTGCCACAAAGAAGCCGAGCTCGGGAGCGGCAGCACACCGGCGCCGGCGGCCGCGCGGGCGGCGAAGGTGACGGTGCCCCAGACGCGGCGGCACACCGGCGCCTCTGCGGGTCGGGTCCCGGCGGTATTCCGCCCGCTCTGCGCGCCTGCACCCGCAGCAGGGTCCTGCCCGCGCCAGTGACTGCAGGAGGTCGTCCTCGCCTCGCCTCCACCGATGGGGCCAGCCTAGGCCGAGCGATCCCGGCGACCGCTTGAGTGGCGGCCCCTCCGCTCCCTGCTGCAGCGGCGTCCCGAGCGGCGGCTTGTGCGACGGCCTGAGTGTTGGCTCCCTCCGCTCCATGCTGCGACGGTGGCCCGAGCGTCCGTCCAAGCACCCGCACACGCGGCCCCGACGGCGACCGGAGCGACGGCTTGTTCGGCCGTGACGGCAGCCTGATTGCCGACTCGCGCAGGTCCGGCTGCAGGTGTAGCGCAGTCCCGCACTTCGTCCCCATCCATCACGGTATCTGTTGCTTCCCCTAACTACGTTTTGCTGCTCTTATTCTACAGACGCGGCTGACGTGCTGATGATTTTCGCTTTTTTTCGCTGCACAACCGCAGTGGCGCAGCAGCGGGAGATCACAGCACGGCGGTGGGGCGGTGCGGGTGGGCTTTCGTCACCGCCGGGCCATAGCGGCCGCGCGCGCTATGGGACTCCCTAGCGTGGCGACGTGGGAGGCCACCGGCGCGGATGGGCCCCCGTCTTGCGCGGCCTGGGCGTGGGTGGCCCCGGCGCGGGACGGCGGAGCCTCCGGCCCTGAGCGTCTCGGCACACGGGCCCCGATGGAGGGCACCAGGGTCCGTCCCTCCTCACGGAGAAGAGGCAGACATGTCCGGATCCGTTCTTCCTCCTGTTGGATTTGGGGCCCGCTGCCTCTCCTCCCTCTTTCTCCCATCGCCATGACGAACGACGCACCGCAGCGACGGGCTGAGTTTGTAGCACGGCGGCGCCGCGGCACCGGCGTCGCGGCCTCAGCAAGGGCAGGCCCCCAGGACAAGGCGGCGCAGCATTGCAGTGCCGTGGGTGGAGACGTTCTCCTCCATTCAGCCTCTCTGCCTTTGACTTTCTTTTGGTAAGGCTATATTGCTCTTCCTCCCCTCTTCGTCTTTCTGCTGTGGGCTATCGATAAGTTGTTTCAAGTTGAATCATCAGGTTCCTTGGGTCACAGAGTAAAGTTAATTCAAGATTTGAGCGCAGCTATGGTTTGCTAATATTTTCCTAGATCACTCTCTCTTGCACGGTTAATGCTTAATATCTGTCCATCTCTACACTTTCTTCCAATTCTCATTAGATCCGTATATGTTTTAGCAATTTTTTTCTCAAAGTTTTGTTTCATACTTGCATCCCCGAATTTTACGTGTACCATTGCCCCGACGTTGCAACGTAATCGAGAACTTCCTGTTCGACAATGAAATCCAGAGCACATGTTTGCTTCAAGAAATGACCGTATTGGTGATAAATTATTTCGAGCATATGCCTATGCTTTGAAGATATAGTTATTTCAATCTATAAGTATATGCCAATGCCTGTCATGCAAGTAACATAGCTATCTCGTTGTTTGTGTGCGGCTAGAAATGAGAACAGAGCATGCATCCTACGCCCGAAGAGGGCTTTTCAGGGAATGAAACGGTGATGTTGATCGGGTATAAACGAGTTCTGTGCCATCGGTAAAGGCCTGCTTTTTATCGTGTTACCTTTATTTGTGTTAATGAACGCAGGTGACGGTGACAAATTCCGGTTAAAACAGCTTGCTCCGAGGCATTGGACAGCACCGGTTCGGACATTCCGGGAGAAGGGTGTGTAATGTCATTATTTCTTCCTATACATGCTGTTTCTTATGAATTTCTCCCGCTATGGAGTCTCCATGTTGTGCCCTCTCGTATATCACCTGTTGTTTCCCTCCTTGCGGTGTTATGAATGACAAGACTCTTACTCCCGAGAACAAGCGATCCCGTAGGTCGTTCTTCCGCTCGGACGAAGCTAGATAAGGTACTGCCTATTACTGGTGCTTGTAATCGTACTTGGACTCCCGCATTTTCATCGAGAATGTTACTTAAACCTTCTTCTAGGACAACTTAGTACATGGTAGCCGAGTTATATTTACATTGATTCTGTTGTGTTTATTAGACACGGTCTTTGTGTGTAGAGGGTCATTGACCATATATGATGGGTTCATTCGATTTTTCTACCTGATCAAGACTTTGATTCGAGGGTGTTATTATGGTTCAAATAGAATAAAAAGAAATACCCCATTCAGATGTATAATCAAGCTATGATTCTCATATTCAAATATATCTGAGTTCATCATGAAGGTTGTTTTGGGTCTGTTGTAGATTGTTTGAACTACGATGCTGCACAGGGTATTGCACATCGTATTTCAATAGCTGGTTGTGCTTTGACGAATAGCTGCTGTGCAAATTCTGTGATTTACCAGTGGGCCGAACGAAAATGTTTTTGCTACCTTTATTTTAAATTTAAGATAGGATTTTTTCTTATGCTTGATCGTGTAGTATGTCTTTCTTTATCTGCAGGTCCAGCATTCTGGTCCGTGGCTTTTGATTGGATGGCGTCGTTGCAACCTGCCTGCGCTCGAGACTGATGTATGGGCCTGTGTATTGGCCTTGGAGCATGAAGAACTTCGGTTGATCAGTGGAGCATGAAGAACTTCGGTTGATCAGCAGGTTCAGTGGGCACATAGGTTCTCTACATGCCTTGCTGCTTCGATGTTGCCGTTTAATACACATACTAATATTCCGTTTAATGATGTAGCCCCTACGAACAGACAGCCTGTATAATGCTATGTATGTGTGTTGTGGACATGCTTTGTGTCTTCACAAATCTAGACTTAGGTTAGTTTGTATTTGTGCTTCTATAAATCTTCTGATGTGAAACTCATATGGCAACAAACTACACAAATTCCGGCTGAATACACCGCGCGCATGGGCGCGCGCAAATCACTAGTTATTTTTCTCCACAAGCGAAACTTACACACGTATGTTACAGTCGTCTGTAAAGACCTATCTGGATCCGGCTGTACTGTGCCCGGCTGTACGAGTGTGAGACTGGCCTAAAATTGTTATCGGACTCGGTAGTTTCAAATCAAAGTGGCATGATTGTTGTCGGGGACATGCTAGCGATCGAACGTTCTTTCATAGAACGGTCTAGCAAGCCCGGCCCATCTCCCTCCCATGCAGCGCGCACATACACACACCCGCGCAGGGTACGGCGACGCTCCTCGACGCGCGCACACACCCATCCTAACACACACGCGCGCACAGACACACCCGCGTGCCGCCCTACTCCGTGCCGCCGCCGCCGCCCGACATGGACACCGTGCATCTGAAACGAAGAGGAAAGAAAATGAAACATCAAAACATCACCCAAAAAATCCTGAAACAAATAATTCTATATAAAGAAACAAATGATTTGATGTAAAAGAAACAAACCAAAACCGAAATTGAAACAAAAACATAACTGAGAGAAAAAGAAAGACGAACTACATCTGAAACACGCAGAGAACAAGCCCTGCACACACAAAAAATGAAACAATTTGGAAACAAAAATGATAAGAAACAAAAAGGCATAAGATTGAAACACAAGGGAAAATGAATTTGAAACAGAAACGCTCGCAACACATACTAACTGAGGAAAAAAAAGAAATCCCCTGCTGCAACATCAAGAGATCACCTGCAGAAACATCCAACATGGAGGGGGGAAAATGTGCTATGCGAAACAATCAACACAGAACCATCGAAACAACTATGGCATAGGTGCAGAAACAAGGAGAAATCGACTATTGAAACACTTCGGGTGCGGGTGAGACCTCCGTCCGGTCCGCCGATTCCAGCTGTTTCCCTTGCAAGCAGTTCCAGCTACTGCTTCCCTTGCAAGCAGTTGTCTGCTCCTCTCCAAAGGGGAAATAAATCAGGTCTGGATGGTCCGTACGCAACCACGGTCCGGATGATGTCACTGATATGCTGTCCACAATTTGCATGGTACAGCTGCCCACCCTATTTTTAACCTGCATGGGACCACGGAGCATAGAGTCATCCGTACGGAAGCGCGGTCCGGACCATCCGGACCTAATTTATTTCCCTCCAAAGGCCCCTTTCATTCCTAGGCAAAACGGCTCGTACCAGCTGACTAGGACGAGGAAACACGAGAGGCCGAAGGGCCAGCTGAAGATCCAGGGCCGCCGCGGGTCAGACTCCGTGGACCCGCACCTCCGGCCGCCGGATCCAGGCCCACCATGGCCGTGCGCCGCCGCAGCGCCCTGCCATGGCCGCCGACAACAGCGTCCTGGAGGACCGCGAGATGGAGGTCGGTGCCGCGAGGATGGGGGAGGGGAGGACTGGAGATGGAGGCCGGTGGTGCGAGGCAAAGCTCGCAGCGCGGGCGGAGCGGCGTGGAAAGCTCAGTATCGGCGCCGACGGAGAGACCGAAGCGAGGAAGACGAGGAGGAGAAGGAAATGAATGTGGCTGCGGACTGCGTCTTTTTTCTTTTCCTGGCTCGAGCGGTGGGAGTGGGGTGGTAGGCTCGGCCCAGTAACCGTTCGACACGTCGAACGCTCTACACCAAGCATTACCGTTGTTGTTGGCTTTATGGTCAGACACGCAAATATCACCAATCACCTTACACTAGTACTATGTCGTGTCTTTCTTGTTTAATTATTTTATAAGCCTAATACCAACTTTGGTCGGCGGATTTAGCGTACGTGAAACTTAATAATGTATCGCAAGTACCTTTTATTTCAACGTGTCAAACGTTGACGTTGGACCTTTTGGCGTTGAGCCTGGAAACGCAGATTTTTTTTTTTAATTGGAAGAAAACGTCGAAGATATCTTCACAGTCACAGGGCAGATGAGACACGAGACTTGTCCTTCTAATAAAAAAGATTATCCGGGCTCGAAAAGTTTTCGCATATACCTGTCCTGTACACGTGTACTCACCCATGGGCACAGCATATCCTGACACGCGCGGCGGGACCCGCCTGTCAGTGACCCGGTACCGTCCGATGAGGCCGGTGACGACGCAGATCAGGTCACATCGAGGCCGTGTTGGTCGGCCTCTTTTTCCACCTGCTGCTCCTAATTTCTTGCTCTCGTGGAGTACTGGGCTACGAGCGAAAGAAACGGCCGTGGAAAGCGACGAGACGGCGCTTGGATCGCATGCATCTGTACAAAGATTGGATTCCTCCGTGGAAAAAAAACTGGAGACAAGTGTCCACCAGTACACCTTTGTTGAAGACATTAACGCAATTCTGACTCTGTTCTTTCTCGATAATAAACTTTCTAAAGCTTGATTATATTTGAGAGTACGAAATACGTGTACTAACTAGAGGGCAACAAGTCAAGTTAACAAAGCGAGAGAGCAAGGTTTACTCAAAAAAAAAAAAACGAGAGAGCAAGGTGCTGCAGAGGGCATGTCAAGTTGTCAACCAAGGAGACGAGAAGCTAACTACTAGATTTTTTGCGAGGCATGAAAGCGATAGGCTTTTGTATGTTTCTCGTCTGCCTTTTTCGTGAGACCTTGGGCCCTCGAGTGCCTTGAGTGCTTGGCCTTCCGGGCTCTTGTTTGCTTCCTCTCGCAAGGAAGAAAGGGAAGGAAAAAAGAGGGACCATGTGGATGTGTCATGGGTCTTTCATTATTTGTGCCGTCCTGTTCTGTGACCGATCAAAAGCGACGGCGACGCGCCCGCTGGAGATGAGTCCGTGGCTCCGTGCTGTGTGTGCTGTTCATCGCAGCGACGGGTTCAGTTCGGATTCGGACAAGCTCTCGTGGGCTGCCACTGGCTGATAGTTTCTGGTCCACACCAGGCCCATGCCCACTTACCAACCCAGGCACCACCCAAAGGCACGGCTAGTTATATATGGCCACCGTGCCGGCACGGAACGGCACGCGGCACGGCCGTGCCAACACGGCACGGCACTGCACCGTGCCGAGGCGTGCCGCCGTGCCGGCCGTGCCGTGCCTCCCCGTGCCATGGGCCGCCCCCCCGGCCCACGACACGGCACATGGGCCGGTTTGCCGTGCCGTGCCGCCCACGTGCCACGGCAAATTTGGTCGTCTTCCGCGTCCGCCTACGGCAAGACGCCTGCAGAAAAAAACACCTCACAAGTTCGGTTTTCACTAAGACATTGAAAATTTGGTTCATTTTCACCGGATTTGATCATTTTCAACAGATTTCAAATAACAAACACACAAATATGACATAAGAGATAATATATTATCAAAAGGAGCTGTTTTGTGCAATGATACCTCATTAAAACCCTTTCTAGGTAAAACTCACCCTTGTGAGAAACCCTAGAAAGGAAAAAGAGTACACCCAGCTCAAAAGTTTCACAAGTCTACTACATCAACATGTTCATGATATTACAATAGCCAACACCAACATCAGTGGCAATGGCAAGTTGTTCAAGACTTCAAGTCATGACATAGACTCAAGTTTTCTATCCTATTACAGATTTCAGATTGCATGTTCACCTTCATCTTCATGTTCAGCAGAAGCATAGAACTTGAGTCTTGTTGTCTCACCAAAAGATGGAGAAATGCCTGCAAAAATAGAAGTTAGAACATGAAGATGAACATGAAGGAAGAACTTAATGAAATGAGAACATGAAGATGAACATGATCATGAATCACTACTTTACCTTCTCCATAAGTCCATCTTCATCATCTTCATGTCCCAACTCCTGGAGCTGCAGCTGGAGTACTGCCGCTGCCGCTGCCGCTGCCATCACGTTCATCTAGGTACATGTTGTCGAACAGCTCCTCCAGTCGACGTCCTCGGTGCATGTTGTTCCTTTCTTGCCGCTTGGTCCCAATCCTTCGTGGCAAGTGAGCATCTCCACATGCTCAGGCAACAAGCGCCGCCGCCGGTCTTCAAGTATCCGGCCGTGCAAATGCGGTAAAACAGACTCCGAAGACACGGTAGATACAGTACGTACATGACATCGCGAGCCATTATAGATAAGACAGGATAAGTCAGCTTATGGTCACGCCACCACAGCAATAAGTCAAAAGACTCATTCCAATCCTTGATAGGATCACTGTCCAAGTAAGCTACTAGCTCATTAGCAGCAGAAGATGGAGAGGGGTTAGAAGGGGAACTGCCAGAGGGAGAGGATGCACCAGCACCAGGACCACCATAGATCTTTCCTCATACCTGCTTCCTCTTACCAGCACCAGCATGAGGCATAGCAGGCCTTTGAGTCCTAGCAGCACCAAATTTCTGATCATACTTCTCAAAGAATTTGGTCAGCTCAGCTTTGACCTCAGCATAGTAAAGAAGATATGAAGTACTAGTTTGTGCAGAAAGTAGATCAAGCACATTAGAGAAGCCTACCAGCTTAGCTCTAGGATCCAGAATGAATGCATAAGAGTATAACAGAGGAATTTTCTTCCAATACTTAAGGTACTTCTCTTTCATTGGAATGGCAATACCTCTGAAGGCAACATCACTCTCAGCATTATGCAAATGCTCAAGAAAGTCAAGCGAGATGATGCATCATTAGTGGAGCAAGAGGATAGTAAACACCGAGACAACTCAACAAATTGCCGGGTAAAACACTTCAAGAAACCGCATTATCATTTCAGACAATGCCAATGCGCTGGAGTCAGCAATGCTTCACCATAGTTGGACTCAAACCACACGAAAATACCTCTTTATATGGCGCGGATGCTTGAGCATCGATAGGTTGAATTCCACCTCACATCCATGTCCAGGCCAAACTTTCTAGGTCTAATACCCCGAGCAACACAAGAATTCTTGAACAAAGCAATTCTTTGATTAGAGGAATTCAAAAAGTTTATTGCGATCCCGAAATTGTCAAGATAAGGATTGAACCTCTTCAAGCCGAGACTTAACTATCGAGATTAATAATGTGGCATGCACAACGCCGATGCACAAGCAAGTACTTGACTTTTAGAGGATCATCACGAGTAGGAGCAGGATAAGAGCCCATGTAACCAAAAAAGACAGGTTCTAAGATTTCATAAGCCCTAGTATTAGCTGAAGCATTGTCAAGAGACACAGCAAACACCTTATCAATCAAACCGAACTCCTCAACAACACCAGCAATTTTATCAGCAATGTTTTCACCACTATGTGATGCTTCAATAAGTCTAAACCCAATCACCTTCTTATGCAACTCCCAATCAGCCCCAACATAATGAGCAACAACGAAATGTAGTCCTCCTTAGCATTACCGGACCAAATATCGAGGTCAAAGAGACAGATGAACAAGCGGCGGCAAGGAATGCATAAGCAAAGCACGCTGTTCAAAGAAACAACTTATGCATGTCTCTAGTAGTGGTCTGCCTAGAAACCCTCTGGAATCTAGGATTGTGAGCATTCTTAACATAATCTTCCCAGGCCTGCGTTTCACCAACCCCTAATGGCAGATCAAGCCTAGCAATCAACCGACACGCTCATTTCTAGCACGAGAAGCATCATAAACCCAGTTATGCAACCCATCGACGTTCATAGAAAGCCTAGATCGGACCCTTTGATCGCAGCCTGTTTTCTCCTACAACCGGACATGTGCCTATTCAAGGATCCAGGTGCCAATCGAAGCCCTAGCGGCAAATTTCTTCCCACAACGTTTGCGAGATGGCATGTGTTCTCACCTCATTGTCATCAAACACCGGCACGAAATCCTCCCAAAGAAGCCGAAGTGAGCTTACCGGCATTGGAGGTACCATGAGTGTCCTCGGAGTCCACCTGACCGTCGCCGCCGGCCTCAAGATCGATCGGCCTGGCGGCGTCCCCGACATTGATGCCCAACAGCCTAGCTGCATCTTTAGCAAGGTCGTCGTCGTTCTCGATCTCGGCCTGCATATCCTCCACCTCCGCGGGGTCCACGGGGTCGGGGACGGGGTGCTCGCCGTCGCCCGCTGAGGCTGGGACCGTCACCGGAGTCGGAGTTGGCCGGTTCCGGCCCCCAGCCGCATCTCCAACATCGTCCCTCAACGGTGGGCAGGGGCGCCTCGACGGGGGACAGGGGCGCTTGGTTCTCATCGCGCCTCCGGAGGAGGACGACGCAGCGTCAGGCACCAACCTGCACAGTAAGAAGAAGAAGTCAAGAGCAAGAACAAGAAGCAGAGCAAGAAGAAGATGAACATGAAAACGCAGAGCAAGAAGAAGAGCAAGAAGATCCACTTACCTAAGCCACCGGGACCGAGTGCCGGAGAAGTGACCAAGGAGCCAGCATCCAGGCACAAGCAGTCGGCAGCAAGAGAGAATGACGAGACCTTGGTTAGACCGACGGCGAGCGGCGGCGGAAGAATTGAGGAGACAACAACTCACATGGTGTACGCCGGAGTATGAGGAGGGAAGGGAGGGGAGGGGAAGAGAGGGAGAACCGGAGAAGGAGTGGCCGGCGAGGTGTCGAGATCACCAGATCAGGGCCGGCGAGGGCGAGCGGCGGCGGCGGATCGGCGGATCGAGATCGAGACCGAGAGAGAGAGGACAGAGGAGGAGCGAGCGGCTGCGCGGCGCGAGGGAGGGGGAGGAATCATTTAGGGTTAGGGTTGGGGAGGGGGTGGCCGGCCGGGGCGGCTTATATACGGCCGCCTCTTGGGCTGGGCCGAAAGTGGAATGGCCGCCGTGCCGGCCGCCGTGCCGCTCCCCTGGCCGTGCCGTGCCCGTGCCGTGGCGCGTGCCAGGCCGGCGGCCCATGCACGGCACGGCCTTCGTGCCGTGCCGGCACGGGCACGGTGGCCGCCGTGCCGTGCCGGCCCATGGGCCGTGTCGTGCCGCCGTGTTCCGTGCCGTGCCGCGGCCCATGGGCTGGATGGAAATTTATACGGCTAGTGTTGTTCACCGAGCTACCTGCAGCGGCCGTCAAATGCAGACAGCACTTGGTGTCTACTACTTTACTGTACTGAAATGCTATACTGAAATGCGGCAGCATTTTTTCTGTTCTATTTTTACAGAAAGAATTGCTTTTTTTTCTTCTAGTTACAGGAGGCAGATCAGAGAAGAATGCAGCAACAACAACTATGGGCTATGGACAAGAACAGGGTGTCGCGGTGCCGACGAAGCCAAACCCCAGCACGATGAAAGCGAAGGCCTGGAGGAAGATGTACAGGTAGTAGTGCCCGGCTCCGAGCACGGCATCGTACGACGCGCATAGCAACAGGTAGAACGCCACCAGAAGCTCAGGCACGTAAATCCTGCAGTGTTCAGATCAGATCAGCCAATGCAAAGCAGTGTCAGGCACACGTACGTTCTCCACTGCAATCTGCCGCTACATGTATAGTGTGCAGAACGCAACGCGTACTGGATCACTTACCTCTCGACGCACTCGGTTGGCTTCACCGGTGTAAGGAGGGGGACCTCGAGCTTGCCCTTCACATGGTCGCCCACCTTCTCGGTGACCACCCACTCGTCCACGTACATGGTCTCCAGCAACCCCGTCAGTGCCGCGCGCATTCGGTGCATGGACATGACGTTCTCGAACAGGATCCATATTGGCACCAGATGGATAGACCTGGCGTGCACGAGATAACTGGTAGGATCAGTAAACACGCGAGACTAACGAATCAGGCCGGAGAGAGACTGGCACTTTACCAAGGATTCCTGATGGCGTTCATGACGGTGATGGTAGTGGGGATGTAGAACATTCCCCAGACTGGGATACTGACTTCAGGGACCATGGCGGACAGTGGGATCACGACGCAGTAGAACAGGAATGTTAGGATGGGAGCGATGACCCTTCGGACAAAGAAGAAGCTGTACAGAAGATGAAGCTTCTTCCACACAGTTACCCCCTGCATCATTATTCAGATAGACATGAAGATACTGTAACTTCATCTGTCACATTGATTCAAGAATGCTTACCTTGCTTCTAACAATGTCCCCGGCCATTTTTCTGAAGAGGTTGGCAGCACCACAAGTCCACCTGTGCTGCTGATGACGGTAGGCCTTGAAGGTACTTGGGAGTTCACTCTTAACCTGTACAAAAATTGTTACAACAACAGAGAGGTATAGGCAGATGCATATGCGAAACGTCACTTCTACTACAAGTGTGCAGAAAGACGCACCCTTATATCACCAACATACAGGAATTGCCATCCCTTGAGGCTTGCCCGCACAGCCAAGTCCATGTCTTCCACAGTGGTGCGATCCTTCCATCCTCCTGCTTCCCTAATAGCTGATGCTCGCCACACACCAGCAGTACCTGTAAAAGCTTCAGTCAGATATGATTACAAGCTCACATGATTGCTTTTGACATGCTAAGGTTCTTATGGTCATACCGTTGAAACCAAAGAAGGCATGCATAGATGAACCTGATTCCTGCTCTACCTTGAAGTGATAATCTAGTGACATCTTTTGTATCCTTGTCAGTAGGCAAATATTGTAGTTCACTGCAAAATTACCCGGCAAAGGCCAGGTCAGGAACATCCTGTAATCAGAATCAACAAAAGTTCTCACTTCAAATTATAGACACAACCATGTTACCCATTCGTAGGCAGAGCAAATTGCATCTAAGTGTTCGCAGTAATGAGCCTAACTAATACTTTGTAGCTCAAAAATGTATGTACTCTCATATTAGAGAACACAAATGAAAAGCTTTGCTTACCAAACTCCCAACGTGTCTGTACTAGAGCAATCTTCGGGTTATGCACAAGAAATGGTATAGTTCTTAGAAGGAAGTCAGGTTCAGGTTGAAAATCTGCATCAAAGATAGCTACAAAATCACATCCTTGGGCATAACTATGTTCCATGCCCTTCTTCAGGGCTCCTGCTTTGTATCCCTTCCTACTTTGCCGAGTTTCATATTTTATGTTGATTTTCTTGCTGGCCCAATCCTTGCATTCAAGCTCCACAAGTTCCTGCGTTTCATCAAAATTGATAGGAACAAAGAAAACAGTCAATTCAATGAAAACGAACATAAAGCTTGTAATAAGCTAAAGAAAAATAAATGGTTTTTTTTTGGAGTTTGCTAGGCAATAACTGGTTATTGATTTTACAGGAAATAATTTGGAAAAGTCTATTGGTAACTCATTTCGATGAGGTTCTGTTAACCGAATCCTGTTTGATGGAATCAATGTCTTGCAGTTGTCCAGGAAAAAATGATACACTTTCCAGAAAGCAGCCTTCGCTATGAAACCTCTAGCAAATTGCTACACTTCTTTACAGCTTGATACAATGGCATGCACAATCTTGCAATCAAAATCACTAATGCTACTAGACTACCACAGAGTTGACTCTCCAGCAACAGCTAGCTCAAGCAAAATCTGATACAGAAGGGCCAGAGGGCCTGTTTGGATCGCGGCCTCCCAGGCAAGTCCTGGCACACAGGGAGCCATCCTGGCCCGCCTGGGAGCCGCAAAACCATATGAGTAGCATTGTAAGGCAAGTCTCAATAGGACTTTCATTAGAGTTTCATAAGCATTAAATAATGTGCTTACCACTGAGACTAGCCTAATTACATATATAATCTCACCATGTGCTTACCAAGTTGATCTGGTGTTTTTTACTGTATTAATGTATCACGAGAACTACTAGGTAGCACCTATTTGACATGTTGCATCACATGAATGGATGAACTACACATCTTAGATTCAAGACTTTCTTATATAGCACATGTGTCTTCACTTTTTTGAAATGCTTGGACCAGTCAAGCAAACAAACAAACGAACAAAAACAGCTTATCTTGCAGCAGTTTGGGGTTACCTTAATGAATTGATCGGTGGAATCATCCAAGACTTGGATTATAATACGGTCGGGTGGCCATGTGAGGGCACATGCCGCTCCAATAGAGAGCTTGTAGACCTACAAACGAAAGGTACATGCATCACCTCCATTGTCATATGTTTTTAATGAAATAGGCTGACCCCCTAGCCCTGAGAATAAAATTTAGGCGCCTGTCACTGTCAGGCAGGAAACATGGCAACTCAACATTCTGGCATCCAAGGCTCCAACAGTTATAGACTAGAGATCACACGATCTGTCAGACGTAATCGTGGGCTGCAGCTTAACATATTGTCCAGGCTTACCTCTGGGACATTGCTGAAGACAATGTGCTCTGCATTTTTGGCATGCTAGCACTGTGGGCCCCGCATCAGTGTACAAACTAGCAGCAAAGAGCAAACACATCGTTGACAAACCTCAACATCGAAACAGACTAACAGACCCCCAAGTTTCCCCACCATGAGAAAAAAAAAGTTGAATAATATAAATAAAGAGAAATTCGGACTCGGAGCACCACAGAAAGTTAGAAACTCCGGACTCAATCTAGAGCTAAAAGCAGTTGTTGAACTAGTACCGTCGCTCGCATTTTGAATATAAAGAGAAATTCACAAGAACTAGAATTGAAGTTGAAGCAACGCTTGCGTGCCTAAAGTGTCGTCGCATTTTGAATGTGAAGCCTCCAAATTAACAATGCAAGCCCGTGAGTTTGGTTGGATGCTTGTCTTCAGACAGAAGCGGGCGGAGATCGATAATGAGAGTCACGCGGGTAGGGCCTCACCTCCCTCTCGTTGTACATGGGGATCTGCACGAGCACCATCGGGTACGCCTCGCCGCCGCCGCCCACCGCGGCCTCCTCGTCGTCCTTCTGGCCGCCGCCGGTCTCGGTCCCGGTCCCGGAGGGCAATGGCTCCCAGGCGTACCGCCGCTCCGGGGTCCGGCGCAGCAGGTTGACGGCGACGAAGCTGGCGACGCTCATGTAGCAGACCTCGAGCACAAGCATGACCGACATGGCGAGGCACGCCCACACCGCGGCCTCCAGCGCCGGCGCCACCGCGCGCGCCCGCACCGCCGCCCACGCCGCCGCCGCCCGGTCGGCGGAGGCCGCGTCGTGCAGCGCCCGCGCCCACAGCCCTTCAACTCCATGCGGCGGCGGCCTCGGCTTCGGGGCAGTTTGGGAATGGTGCGGGGCGGGCGCCGGCGAGCGGGCGAAGCAGAGCTTGCAGTTGCAGCAGCTCGCTTCGGGCCTACGGCTCGGCTCGGCTCCGCCTCGAAATCGTTTTGAAATGGCCAAATGGGGCGATGCTTTGCTTGCCAGGTAAGCTGAACCCAAACGCCAAACCGGATGCGCGAGCACGAGGAATAACGCACATGCTCACATGCTGGGCATTTTCATATGCTCTGGACCCCTCGCCCTCGGGTTTGTTGCTTGGTGACACGGGTTGGGGATTAGCGAAGCTAACACGTTGGTAAAAGGGTTGTAGATAGAGTAATTAAAACGTGCAAAGCTGTGGATTATGTGGAGCTAATGACCGGGCTCTTCCGGATTTGGGCCAGCCACGCGCGTCAAGAACCACAAGATGGCTGTGGGCCTCTGTGGGGGTGTCCCAGTCCCAGCTAATCAGCTGTCATCTTCACCAGCTGGGCCCTTGCTCATTGTCTAGCTGACTATCTGTCTGACATACTTGCCGGTTCAGCATCATCTCAATCCACGCCGCGCCTCGCTTGGGCCCAACGTATGTGCATTGTATTTTATACAGGTGTTATAGGTTACGTTATGTATTTTTCTCAAAAAAAAAAAGGTTACGTTATGTATGCACAAACCCGAGTACTGTAGGGTATCCAGTAAATCAGTATCCACATTTCACTACACAGATGCCAATCTGCTACGAGCTAGTCATACATTATCTCTTAGGGTAACGAGGAGAGAGAGAGAGATTATCATGTATAATCCAATCGAACCCGCGAGAGAATAAACGTCGAAAATTTAACCGAGGAAGAGTGGAACATACATCAAATTTCAAATGCTTATTTATCCAAGGGCAACTCCTACTCCTCCTTATTTAACGTAGCGAATTCAACACCGAGCCGAGCCTAATGATTGGGGTTCTTTTTTTTTTTTGGGGGGGGGGGGGGGGGGGGGGGGGGCTTGACCGAGGCCATTAAACTTGCTACTGCACCGTTGGTGACAATAAAGGCCACCATCGCAACACGAAGAGTAGTATAGAACAGTAGGAGATCCAATCAGTTGCCCTTTATGCTAAGACTATCAAAATGTCCTGGCCCGTTGCCATGGAATAGGATATATCCTATGTCATCGATTTTAATAAGTCTAATTTTTAATTTGATGTTTATGTTGTTGTGTTTCTAGAGTTAGTCTAATTTGGATTTGGATCGATGTGCTGATTTTGATTCAATCTCGGTTTGATCCCTTGATTTGCTTGTAGATTTGGAAAAAAAAACTACAATATAGATTTTGGGGACTTACCGAAGGAAGAAGGTGGATGAAAATCTTGTCTAGATTAAAACGGAAATTCTTGGACCGAGCCATTAGCCAAACATAGATTAATATTTTGGATCACAGTCCTATACGGACTATGAAGTGGTTTAGGGAATGTTGGATCAGGCAGATCAATTTGGGCGGACAGAAGTCCTTCACAGACAATGAAGCAGAACTCCTTTGTGGACTATGAAATATATATCAAGTGGATCAGTTTTGGTATTGATGAGGCGGATTAGTTTTGGGATAGGTAGAAGAAAACGCTTGTCTCAAAACTTCCCGCTTTTTTTAGTTTTGAGACAACCGTGAGATTGAACTTTGGTGGAGTAATGGAAAGTTTTTCAATTAATGGAGGAGTAATGTGAACATGAAAGTTAAGTTCACATGTCGTCATTGTTGGATAAAAACGAGAGCGCAAAAATAATCATGTCACTGCGTTTTAGAAACAACATGTGACATTCGCTATGGATATAATGTCGTTATCGCATTCATATGACATATAATAGCAAAACTATGAGTATGTTTCAGCTAGTGTCAAATGAAAACTGACCTTGAATGATCAAGGTGGAACACATTGAATATTTTGGTTCACCTCGGGACATGTAAAATGGAGGCTCCATGGTTCACCTCAAGACATGTAAAATGGAAGTACTATGAGGTCAAGAAACTACAAATCAATTTAGTTAAAATAAATTTAAAATTTTAGAGGTTAGTACATACATTTCTAATTATATATATGTGATTGTATGGTAATTAGTGGATTTGCAATATAATTGTTTATAAAGAAAAAATTGGAATGAAATTAGAGAGTGTCAGTTTATGGTTTTAAACTATACCTGAATATTGTCGTGGCGTTAGCATAGGCACGCTACTAGTGTTTTGGAAGTTGGAAACTTTGGTGCCATGTTAAAATATTGTCGTTAATTAAGATACTTCCTTTTCTTGGGCGAAACTAGGATAGGAGAAAAGTATTATATACATTCAGTTTCAGTATCGATAGCTTATCTCGGCACCAGCTCTATTTCCTTTCCTCGGGAATTGTTCTGGCGGGGGTATAGTTTGCCTTTGTTTATTGCATGGTTTGGCTCTTTTACGCGGTTATGTTTTTATAAACAATAAATGTATAAATCAGGTTATAATGGTGTTAACTTCAAAATGAGGTCTAGGTTTAAGGTGCTAGCAAGAAGGAATAAAACCAAATCTATTCACATAGTTCAAAAATGGTATAGCTTGTTAAATTTTAAGTTAAAGATATGACATGCTTAGACTTTTGATTATCAGGAGGACACCTCCGCTTTGAAATGAGATATTGTCGAGAAAAATTCTTGTGACTGCATCTGGACATGTGTGATTGTTATTGCATCAAATCTAGTTGGGATCGGATAAATTAATGGAAGAATACCATTAAAATAAGATAAATTGGATATTAGGCGACGTTATAGGAGGATTGAATGGCCAAATAAATATTGATTGATGATGTGAATAGCCTACATGGATACTAGTAATTGCACTTAGTGAGGATGTGCATTTATAGGGCGGGGTGTGACTTAGTGAGGATTTTGCATGTGTAACCTTGTGTGTGTGGTGGTGGTGGTGTGGGTGGGTGGGTGGGTGGGGGTGGGGGGGTAGAGGGGAGGGTTGAACTAGCTTGCATGTTTCATACATTCCTACACTAGTGGAAATGGAACCGATTTAAGGGGTGTGGGCAAGGGTGAAAACATGTGGGAACTCCTTACCATGTCTATTTAGACATTTGGTCACTACGACTGAGGATAACCAGCAACATGAATGATAACATATACATGGGTATACAAAAAACAAGCAAATTAGATACTAATGAACTAGGATAAGGTATAGTGTGCATATGCAACATGCTAAAGTGCCTCATGAGCATTCTTGAGGACCTCTCAGTGGGACTTTCTAATTTTCTAAACGAGTAACATTTGTCGTGAAAACCTAAATCTTTCTTTTTCAAAATGTTGCTAGAATAACAATCACTCAAACTTATCCCGAGATTTTCAAAGCAGATGTATCCATCATAAAGAAACAAGATGGGAAACACCCTTTTTCACTTTCAGTCCTATTTTCATATGTTTCACAAATACGGAAACATGTGAGATCAATGTAGAAAACAAAGCGGAAGAGACGTTATTTATTCCATCGCTCTCAACCTTAAATGGGGGGAGGTGCTTGAGTACTCAAGCTTGCACCCAAGTTTGATATGTTCCTATACTTATGTTGGATCTATACCTGCATATATAGTATAATCGTTTGTGATGGCCTAGGCAATATAACACCATGCATGCTAGAGTGACCTATGCACCAATAAGAAATTTTATCCTTCTTCATGTAATTGTTCTTTGATGTAGTAATGTCAATAGACCAGATCTTACATAAAATAGTTTGACTTTAGAAAAAAAACATTCTAAGAAACCTTATATATATAAGCAGGATGGTAGTGAAAAACGCGATCGGAGGGGGAGACACCCCCAACCGTTTTTCATTAAGCAGAAGCGATGCTTCCCGATCGCGGAAAACCCCCGAACCCCCGGCTATGCTAGCGGAGGGGGGGTTATTACTCTCACTGAAATTCGCTCCCATAGAGATTCGGACTCAGGACTTGAGGGGTGCCGCCAGAGTGTTAGGCTAGCTGGAGTAACTAGTTGAACCCAACATGTATTGGTATAGAAGGTTTTCCACTATAATACTTCACTTTCGCCTTCACCTCATAGCCTTATAGTTATATATACCAAACCACCTATGTTTACCAAGCACATGTCAGTGCAAATGCGCTAAATAATACAATAACTAGTATAGTACCCATGCGTTGCTACGGTTTCATTCAGTGCACACAAAAATAACCAATTAGAGATATTTCTTCAATAGTTAACGCAATTATATATGACATGTATAATTTAAAATACACTCATGCATATCAAGGCATAATGTTTGTACATTCGTTTACACTGCTCCTTAAATTTCTATCAATAATTTGTTCACACAAGCCGTACGTTTTGGGCCTTGGCCCATTCAGTTCACATTGCATTGGTGAGCAGCTGGCATTTAAAATTAATTGCAAAAGAAATATGCAGGCAAGCATTAGTCAAGTTCCGCCAAAAATAAAAGAAGCCACAGCAACACAACCCTGGCTTCCTTGCCATGAAGCAGATTGAAGGTGTAAGGAGATCTCTCACACGATTTTAGCCATAGCGAACAAGGTGTCCCTGAAGCCCAATGACCTACTGCTCAACTTCCCGTACCTGAATGTGTCGAGCAAGAAAATGAAATGATGTCAGCACTTTCTCACCTTGTTCTGAATTATCGGGGAAGAGGCACAAGCCTACCAGTCCAAGTTAATAATTGCAAGGGTGTATAGAACAAGCAGAAAACTGACACTTCCATATCTTGAGCAATAATTCAAAAAAAAAAACTCATGCAAGATATAACAACAAACAATTGAATCTGTTACCCTAGTACTGAAGGCCAATAGTCGGCCAATAGTCCACAGACACTTCCATCCAAAATCTCCTTTCATCCTCATATACTGATATGAAGCATTAGTGCCAAATGAAACAATTATCTTTACTATTAGTCAGTTACCAGTGTTATCTGCTAAAGATGAGCCTCTGGCCTATGTGCAAGATAACTTAAGTTAACATGAGCTGACATGTTTCTCATCCATCTCAATCTACTAAGTAGGCTTAGAAAATCTAGTGTTATAAAACACGACCAGTTTGTCCAACAAGGCAACAAATCTCAAATATATTAACATATCAACAGTCATTGCATATCAGGTTCAGGTTCAGGGAAGTCACACCACCATATCAGGTCCAGGTTCACGAAATGATGAAAATTGAGAGAACAAAACCATAGCCTCTGCCTGCATAGAGCAACAACCATTAGTTAGATAGCCCAAAAAGCAATTTATGAACTCTGATAGCCTCTGCCTGCATTGGCAATTCCCAATATAGTGACAGTTAAGTACGGCATGTGGCATTTCATCTAGTAACTGATGCCCAAAACTTCGATGGCTGTACATAGCAGAATGAAGTATGTTGAATCTGGACTGTTGCCATACATAAAAGTTGCTGCACTAAGTCCTCGCCATTTGTAGGACCCAATGGTTGCTGCACTGAATCCTCGCCATCAATGGAGATGTTGATTCTTTGGGGCAGTCCATCTGATATGGCATAAGAACCAACATCGTGTCTCTAGCTTAACTATTGTCACATAGACTTGCAAACCTTTCCTGGCTTCTTTGTGCTTGTACAAACCGATTGGATACACAAATTAATGCATGAATGTGAGAAACAAGACAATACCATGGATACAAATATTCAGAAATGATTGTCTTGCTTTTCCCCCAAGAAGCATCCAGTCGAATGCCAAGTCATACTCAGATCTCAAATATAGAATGTATAGCTGCATAGTCATAAATTCTAAATTTAAAATTGATTTCAAATATTGAATGTATAGCTTCTCTAAAAAAAACTATCAGGAAATCAGCAATTTAAATGTGAAAAGCAGTGCAATTTACAGGGTGGAGAGCCTTCCTGATTGCAGAGTGGAGGGGTAAAAAATGAAGGATGTTGCAAACCTTGAATTCTCCGAACATGTTGAGCCGCTTGAGAATCTACTCCACTGGAAGAGAGAACACCTGAAGAGCATATTTACAGCCGAGCAGTGGGACCAATTGACCTAAAAAATATGAACACAATATCACCATTCATAAATATATGCACTCAATTTGATTAATTGCTATTATCTCAGTTTTTGGGACAGAAACTGCTATTATCTCGGTTGGAATCCAATGGAGGAGACACTTGTCATGCATGCCATCTAGTTAGTGGAGAATCACTTCAAAAGATAAAAAAGAAATAAACACCATTACTACTCATCTTACAATCCATTGCCTCATTATGAGCATATGACCTAAGCTTGTCTATCTTCTTGCTAGTGTTGATGAACTCATGCCAGATCTTGGCGACCTCAAACTGACTTTTAATAACAATGACATCACTTGCACCAGATTTGACTAAGGACTGTAATGAACCCTTCATAATATCTTAAAATTATTTATCCATTATTAATAGTATTAGCAAAATTCGAATTATCATGGAGAATTCTTAACTGAAGGTTCCTCCTGCTATCTTGTGCTTTCTGACTAAGTGTTTCTGCAGGCCGAAAAATATAACAACACTGGCCCTGGTAGCAAGTTCCAAGCAAGTGCCAGTATCGGACCGCAATGAATGGACAGTTATATGCCTTGGTGTAATCACACTAAATGGTGACCAAAAACTGCTTTCATATCTTAATCCTAGCATTGGTTTTGTTGCTATACTATCAGGTTAGTAAGTTAAATATAAACAAAGCCGAAACAGGTAAAATCCCAAAAGCTTTGAATCTAACACAGAAAAACATGCATCCACTTAAGGGTGCAAATATGGCACTACAATATCAACTCTGAAGGTCTGAATTATTAGATTCATGTCCCTGGTCAATATTAGAAAGAACTACAGCTACAACTGTCTGTTAATTGGATTTTCTCTAGAACTCCGCAAAGAAAAATAAGATCCTGAACACCTAAAGTATGCATTGCAAAGTTCCACACCGCAAAGATATACCTGGTGGCAAAAGATAAGTTGAGAACAAATAGAAATTTTTGTTGGGAGTTGTATAGAATATAGATACTGCATTACTTATCCACAAAGATAGTAAAAGGGCGTGCTTTTGGCAATTAACTAACACAATCACTCTTCCAGAAATTAACAGTAAACTTTCAAGAATAACATCAGACCCCTAACCAACAAAAAAAAACTCAAAAATAGCCATACCAACAATTTCTCCAAGGTGCATTGATACTGAATTTAGTTGAGCCTTGTTTTCGTGAAGACGACTAACAACACGTCTTGATCTTACAAGTTCTTTAGCAAGAGCCTGGCATGAAAAAGTTGTCGTAACATCAATAGTACACCAAACTGTTAGCCTTATTTTGACAGATAAAATCAGCGATGCAAAATTGACATATGGAGACCTAAGGACGTGCTATTTACCTCGTGGGCATTCCATCAAACACCTCCTGTACACTATTGATGTTGACGTCGAGATGTCGAGTCCAGTGTTCAAGGTGGTGGTGGTGGATACTGCCGGGGCTGTGAATGGCTGAGATGTCGTGGCTGCTATCTCCTTTGACTTGGGGACCTCCCGTGGTCCATCGTCTCTTGGAAGCCCAATCACGACAGCGAGGAGTGGAACCACGCGGCTGCAGCCGCGGTCTCGGCAACCACGAATCAGCACACCCACTTCCATCGGTTGCTACTGGAGCACGGAAAGAAGGGGTGAGTGCAGCGAAGAGGAAGAAAGAGAACACCTAAGTACATCTTATATAGCCAACCAGGAACAACACCGGAATAGACACAAAGGCTTGCAATGCAAAAAACAGTTTCGTGTTAGAGCCATCTAAGCAAGAAAAAGTTGATGCACAACGAAATTACCGGTCACCGTGACTGCTGATCACCTAATGCCAATGCTCCTCCTTTTGATGATAGTGTCGAGCTCTGCTATGCCAATATGCAGGTTGAAGTGAATCTCGATTTCCTGATTTCCTGGGCAAACAGAGACATTCATCAAGATAAGTGGCTTCAACTTATATCTGAGCATTGGTTGCTCTCTACAGTTCCAATTCAGTCATGCCTTCATTCCTATCAAAGTGTGGCAATATATCTGAGCCTAACAAATTGGAAGCTAACCACATATATAGTGCACTATCACTAAACAGCAGTACATGCAGGAAAAAAAAGAAATGAACTGAGTAACCTGACAGCACAATGGCACATGGTAACCTGGTGCATCTGTTACCCAAAATATAGAGCTAGAAGTAGCATCTGTTTTCAGTCTTACTTGAGAACAAGTCAGAAGCAAAAGATATATGTAAGCAATAGTGGCATGTATGCTGAGAATATTGGAAAGCATCACATATCCTGATCCAATTTGCACTGCCTATCCAAATGCCAACAAGGTGGGAACAGAAAGGATGAAGAGCAAAAGGGATATGAAATTGAGGTGAGCACAAGGCATCTGAACTTGAGGTGGAGCAGTAAAATTAGTGTGGCAACTTGGGGTGAGCGTTGAAACAACCTAAGTTTGTTTTCCACATGTGTTTGTCTATGTTGAAAGTAAATGGCCCTTGACTGAATGACTGGTGCTCAGTTTAATTTCAACAATGTGAATTTGCAGTTTCAGTCATGATGCATCGAAGCTCAGAAAGATCCAGCAAAATTATAGTTGACAAATTGTTTCCTGGTGAGCTCAGACGTTAGAGAACAGAATATTGCAAAGCATATTTGAACAAATAAGTTTACAACTAAGATAACGGATTGTGCCGGATCATGGACAATAAGGCATGCTGGCTGAACGGCAAGGAGGAAGAATTGGATTGCTGCTAGGGCGGTCTGCAGCAGTGCAGTAACCACATGATGGATGGGTTATAATTTACTCGACCTAGATTCTTGTGTTGATCGCTGGCCTGTTTGAAGTAAACTAACATGATCAATGGAAATAGAAGGATCTCAGTCCATCAGGTAAGACAAATGAGGCACATGTCAAACAATCGATGCCCAAGGTGCAGGTTTTTCTATGAAGTTGTCAATTTGTTCAAGTGCTTCATAGGCGCATCTGCTAATTGCATGTGTTAGGCATTTCATCAAATGCAAAGAACACACAGCAAATATGTGTTGTCAAATGCAAAGAACACACAGGCATTTCATCAAATTTGCTTGTTCCTACATGTAAACTGAGACACCAAGACTTGGTAAGGCACGGGCACATAGACATTCAGATCCAAGCACACAGAACCGGTGGCACAAGATACGAAAGTTGGGCATACCTGCTGGATGTGTCCGCCGACGAGCTGACGAAGCAACCGACGATAACGCGAGCGCGTGGTGGTGGGTAGCAGTAGAGGCCTCAGAGAATGGATGCGGGCGTGGCGTCGCGACAGCTAGATGCGGGCGGCGGCGACGCAGTGGGTCACGAGCTGTGCCCTCCGGGGTCCTCCTGCCGTTGCGGTCTTCTCGTCCCGCGTGGCGCTGCACGCGAGGGTCGACGGCTGTCGGTACCTAGATCAGGGGGTCTTAGATCAGGGAGTTTAGAGGTGAGTAAACACCACTTCACTTCCCCCTAACCCCAAGAAAGCCGGTTAAAGAAGCACTCAATTCCCTTCCATGCCACAAACTGGGCCGACCCACGACCAGGCCCGCAAAAGCACAGAGCCCACTAGCCCGAGACGCGCCTGGTCACCTGCTCGAGAACGAGTGACGGAAACCGCTCGAGCGAACGACTGCTCGAGATGATAACGGAGACCGCTCGAGCGAACGACCGCTCGAGACAGTGGCGGGGACCGCTCGAGCGAGCGACCGCTCGAATCCGCCTTTCATGATTGCTTTCTCAGAGCGCGCACATGGCTACAGGGCTCGAACGATGCGGGTACACCAACTCCGCCTAACTCCATGGCTACGGGCCCGTAATAGTGGATCGTACGCCGCCACTTCCACCATTACGCCGCCCATCCCCCGGATTCGAGGATGGCGGCGCCACCGTGACACCATGCCGCGCACTATACCGTGTACGGCCCCCCTCAAATCGCCATTTTTAACTCTCTGTACTGACAAACCTGCTACAAGGTCCCATCACCCGGGTCATCGGCCCCTCGAGGCGATCCCCAACCACTCGAGGAATGATGGCGGACATGACCGGTGTACGGGCGCGCAGTGACCCGTCCATCCCGCCTCGACGGCCACTCGCCGGAGTTCCCGGGCAGGCCATCATCGCCCACTCCTCGATTACGTCGGCTCGCATCAGCCGAGGACATCCAGAACGTCACTGCCCACGCTGCTACAGGCTCGAACCGGATGGAGGGAGGCATCCACAGTCCCAGCGACTCGACCCGACGCCTGTGCCTTGACGTCACGCTTACGATCGCCCTATCTACCCTATGATCCTGAGCCTCCCCTTGGCCTATAAAAGGGGACGCGAGGGCTTAGTCTGGGGCAGGCTTTGGGGGCTTACAGACCTTCACGCTCACAAACACACACACACCTTCCGCACGCTAAGTCTCAGGACGCCCTTGTACTCACCCCTGTACAAGAACTTCGGTGCAGGATAATACAAGTCTTCCTCTCCCCGCTGGACGTAGGGCCTTCATTTGCCCGAACCAGGATAAATCTTTATGTTCTTCATGCATCACCATCCGGATTAGGGAGCACGCTTAGAAATTTACTTGTTCTTCATGCAAGAAGGCACTCACGATCGGCCGCATCGACCTCCCTGTCTACTTTGGCACGCGCTCGAACTTCCGTCGAGAGGTCCTCACTTTCGACGTGCCCGGTTTCGAGGGGACTTACCACGCCATCCTGGGCCGCCCGTGCTACGCCCAGTTCATGGCGATCCCCAACTACGCCTACCTCAAGCTCAAGATGCCGGGGCCCAAAGGGATCATCACTGTCGACTCCACGTACGAGCACGCGTACAGCTGTGACGTGGAGTGCGTCGAGTACGGTGAATCCCTGATCGCATCCAAGAAGCTAGCCAAGACGCTCGACTGCCTGGCAGCCGAGGCCGCCGCCCCAGCACCCAAGCGACAAGCCGGCAATTTCGAGCCCGCCGAGGACACCAAGAAGATCCCGCTCGATCCGAGCTCCTCAGACGAGAAGGCGCTGATCATCAGCGCCTCCCTCGACAGCGCATAGGAAGCAGTGCTCGTCGACTTTCTCCGCGCAAACTCTGATATGTTTGCGTGGAGTCCCTCGGACATGCCTGGCATACCGAGGGATGTCGCCGAGCACGCCTTAGAGATCCGTACCGGTTCGAGACCTGTCAAGCAATGCCTGCGCCGCTTCGACAAGGAGAAGCGCAGGATCATCCGCGAGGAGGTCGAGAAGCTCGAGAAGGCCGGATTCATCAAGGAGGTACATCATCCCGAGTGGTTAGCTAATCCTGTGTTAGTAGAGAAAAAGAACGGAAAGATGAGGATGTGTGTAGATTACACTAGTTTAAATAAAGCATGTCCCAAAGTTCCATTTCCGTTACCTCGAATAGATCAAATCATTGATTCCACTGCGGGTTGTGAAGTACTTTCCTTTCTCGATGCTTATTCTGGCTATCACCAAATCAAAATGAAGGAGTCCGACCAGCTCGCGACTTCATTCATCACTCCTGTGGGCATGTACTGTTATGTCACGATGCCTTTCGGCCTTCGAAACACCGGGGCAACATATCAGCGCTGCATGCTTCACGTTTTCGGCAAACACATAGGAGAAACGGTCGAGGCGTACGTAGATGACATCGTTGTCAAGACGCGTATGGTCGAAAACCTTGTCGAGGACCTCAAGTTGACATTCGAGTGCCTCAAGGCCAAGAACATCAAGTTGAACCCCGAAAAATGTGTCTTTGGTGTACCTCGAGGCATGTTGCTAGGCTACATCGTCTCCCAGCGCGGGATCGAGGCCAATCCCGAGAAGGTCACGGCTATCATGAGAATGGGGCCAATTCGAGACCTAAAAGGAGTGCAAAAAATCACAGGGTGCCTAGCCGCCCTTAGCCGGTTCATCGCGCGCCTGGGAGAGAAAGCCTTGCCTTTGTATCGACTCCTCAAAAAATCCGAGCACTTTGCGTGGACACCCGAGGCGGAGGAAGCCCTCTCGAGGCTGAAAAGCATGCTCACCTCCCCTCCCGTGCTCGTGCCACCCAGACCGGCTACACCAGACAAACCCGCCGAGCCGCTCCTCCTCTACATTGCCGCGACCACTCAGGTGGTCAGCGCAGTCATAGTAGTCGAGAGGCAGGAAGAGGGGCACGCGCTCCCCGTCCAACGGCCAGTTTACTTTGTCAGTGAGGTGCTCTCGGATGCGAAGACTCGATACCCCCAAATCCAGAAGCTGCTCTACGCAATCGTGCTCACACGCCGAAAACTCCAGCATTACTTTCTTAGCCACCCGGTGACCGTGGTCTCGTCATTCCCGCTCGGAGAAATCATCCAAAACCGAGAAGTAGTGGGCCGGATCGCTAAGTGGTCGGTCGAGCTCATGGGCGAGACCATCACGTACGCCCCACGAAAAGCTATCAAATCCCAAGTGTTGGCCGATTTTGTTGCTGAATGGACCGACGTCCGACTCCCCCACACAGATTCAAGCCGAGTTGTGGACCATGTATTTCGACGGGTCGCTCATGAAAACAGGGGCAGGCGCGGGCCTCTTCATTTCGCCCGGTGGAGTACACATGCGCTACGTAGTTCGGATCCACTTCACGGCCTCGAACAACATGGCAGAGTATGAGGCGCTCGTTACCGGGTTGCGTGTCGCTATCAAGCTCGGAGTTCGACGCCTCGACGCTCGAGGTGACTCGCAGCTTGTCATCGACCAGGTGATGAAAGCCTTGAGCTGCCATGACGAAAAGATGGAGGCATACTGCAACGAGGTGCGCAAATTGGAAGCAAACTTCCACGGCCTCGAGCTCAACCACGTCCCGCGATGTTTCAATGAAGCTGCGGATGAGCTGGCCAAGATCGCGTCATCTCGAGCGACGGTTCCCCCAGACGTCTTCTCAAAAGATCTACACGAGCCATCCGTAAAATGGGACTCGGGGGCTGGCCTCGAGTCGCCCGTCGAGCCCGCTCCTACGACTGCGCTCCCTTCGACGGGGGCTGAGGTCATGGAGATCGACGGGTCCTCGAGCCCACCCACGGATTGGCGTGCGCCCCTCCTCGAATACCTTATTCGAGGAGAACTACCTGAGGATCGAACAGAAGCAAGACGCCTAGCTCGATGAGCCAAAACATACGTCCTCTACGGAGACGACAAAGAGCTCTACCGACGCAGCCCGACTGGCATACTCCAACGATGCATCTCAATCGAGGAGGGTAGAAACTTACTCAGGGACATGCACTCGGGGGCTTGTGGCCACCACGCTGCGCCAAGAACCCTTGTCGGGAACACTTTCCGTCGAGGCTTCTACTGGCCCACTGCAATTGCTGACGCCATCAAACTCGTCCGAGCGTGTGAGGGGTGCCAGTTCTACACAAAGCAGATGCACCTCCCAGCACACGCACTCCAGATGATCCCCATCACATGGCCGTTTGCGGTCTGGGGGCTCGACCAGGTCGGACCCCTCAAAAAGACGACGGGAGGTTACACCCACTTGCTCGTAGCCGTCGACAAGTTTACCAAATGGATCGAGGCCAAGCCCATCACCAACATCCGCTCGGAACGGGCGGTTGAGTTCTTCACCGACATCATCCACCGCTTTGGAGTGCCTAACGTCATCATCACTGACAACGGTACTCAGTTCACGGGCAAGAAATTTCTAGACTTCTGCGATCGACATCACATCTGTGTGAATTGGTCGGCAGTCGCCCATCCTCGAACCAATGGCCAAGTCGAGCGCGCCAACGGCATGATCTTGCAGGGACTAAAACCAAGAATCTTCGACCGCCTCAACAAACACGGCAAAAAGTGGGCGGCCGAGCTCCCATCAGTTCTGTGGAGTCTGCGAACGACTGAGAGCCGAGCCACTGGGTTCACTCCATTTTTCCTGGTCTATGGGTCAGAGGCCGTCCTCCCCACTGACCTCGAATACGGATCCCCTCGACTCAAAGCCTACAACGAGCAAACCAACGAGGAAAGGCTAGCTAACGCCGTCGACCAGGTCGAAGAAACTCGAGACATGGTGCTCCTACACTCCGCGCGCTACCAGCAGAAGCTGCGGCGATACCACGAGAAGAACGTGCGCAAAAGGGATTTCGAGGTCGGCGACCTTGTGCTCCGTCGACGCCAAGACAACAAGGGGCGCCACAAGCTCACTCCACCCTGGGAACGCCCATTCATCGTGGTCGAGGTGCTGAAACCAGGGACCTACAAGTTAGCTGACGAGGACGGCTCGATCCTCACCAACGCGTGGAACATCGAACAGCTACGTCGTTTTTTCCCTTAGGCCTCGACGCCTTGTACATTTCTCCATATAAATGTACCACTAGAATGAACGAATAAAAGCTTTTGACTTCCCACGTTTTTTCGTTCATTTGCAAGGTGGGCTCGACTTTGTCTTCACAAAGTCCAGCCCCCTCGGGGGTTAGACCAGGGGGGGACCCCCCTGAAGTCCTCGAAAAAACACCCGTAGTTTTTCAAAAAGCGCTCGACACTTTCCTTTTTCTTCCCGCCTTGAAACTCTCTCGAAAAACTAAGGACAAGTATCGCTTCGAGCTCCTAGAGCCGGGACGATCGAGCACAAGGTCTCCTACGCTCCCGAGCTACGGAACTCTAACTCATCTCCCCTCGAGGCAATCGAAGTACGATGCTAACACTTAGCCAGAAAAAAAAAGAGAACTCTAGGCAAAGAACAAAGAAAAGTTCAAAAGCGCAGAAAAAAACTAAAACATGTTGCATAAACTATAAACGTAATGTTTAAAAGCCGCTAGGGCCACTGCACGACCATAATTTGTTTCTTACAGGGGCCTTGTTGCCCCAAACCTCGGCTCGCAGGCCGGCCAAAAATTACTACACACCAGGAGGAAGGACTTCAGGCTCGAAGCTCTCAGCAAGACGCGCGCCAGGCTCCTCGGCGTCGACCTTGAGCTGCTCAATCCGGGGGTTCACGCCCCCTTCCTGCTCATCTTCAGTATAGGTGAAGCCGCTGGCGACGGCCTCCATCCCGCTCTGGGCAGCCTCCCTCGAGAGAGCGAACCTAGAGTAGAAGATGGCCAGGGTCCGACGCGCGGCAAAGACGAGGGCCTCCCGGACACGGCCCCGCAGAGAACTCGACAACTCGGCTGGCGTAACTGCAGCCGGCGTCCGGCCCCTCGATGTCCACCACGGGCGCGAAGCCCCAATTGGCGCTGAGGGTGTCGATGGCGCCGGTAATATGGGCCTTGGCCGAGATCTCGCCATCAAGCAACGCATGGGTCAACCTTGTGTCCTCACGGGCCGCCACCAGGTCCGCCTCCAGTGCTGAAAGGGGACGTCGAGAACTAAGCGCTCGAGCAACACACAGGAACCACGCACGAAAAAGAAAAGTAGACGGCTCAAAGTACTTACCAGTGCAGCGGGTCGAGAGCCCTTGCTCGCGCTCGAGCGCTTGCGTGAGCTCGGCCTCTTTCCTCTTGAGCGCGTGGTCGATGTCGCGCCTCTCCACCCGCAACTCCTCGAAAGCCTTGCCAGCGCCCTGGATGGCGAGGTCTTTCTCCGTCACCTTTTGACGAAGATTGGCCGCCTCCGTTTGGAAATCGCCCGCCCGCTTCTTCTCCGCTTCGAGTGCGCTCGCGAGGGCCTCCTTCTCGGTGGTTTCTCGGGTGACCGTCGTCTGCAGATCCTTCATGTATGTCTCGGCGGCGGCCTTCTCCCTCTCAAGCTGCTCGACGAGCTGGGCCTTGGCCTTAAAGCCGGCGTTTACCGTGTCCGCGGCCTCCTTGATCCGAGCAGCGATCTCCTTCATCCGCTCTTTATCTTTCCGGGCCGTCTCCGCCTCCTGCCGAGCCGTCTCCGCCTCCTACGCAACACGGGCCAGCTCGTCCTGGGCCCTCTGAGCGTCCTCCTTGGAGGCGTCCAGTGCGGCGTTAGCCTCTCGAAGAAGCCGAGCAGACCGGTGCAGCTCCCCCTCGGCGTCTTGGCCCTGGCGCACGAGCCGCCTGATCTCGTCCTCACTCTCACGAAGGGCGTGGATGTGGACGGACTTGGCGTAGGAGCAGCTCTGCACCGACTGAATCACAAAAAGAAAAAGTCAGGAAACAAAACTGCGTCAATTCAAGAAAACGCAAGGAAAATAATTGTGCTCGAATACTTACGGCAGAGAGGCGGGGCATGTCCTCGGAAACGAGGGACAGGGCGACCCGCAGGGTGTTCTCGAGCCACTGCCGGCGCTCCTCGGACTCCGTATGAGTCCCGAGCTCCTTTTGATCGTTCATCACGATCGCAGGAGCCTCAGGGTCGAGCAGGTCGGGAAGCACCAGTGGCGGCCTCTCCCAGAGCGGGTACGCCTCCCGCATGTCGCGGTCGACGGAGCTGTGGATTCCCCTCACCACCTCCAGGTCAACGCCGGCCGTCACCACCCGCTCGGCCAGTGTCGACGGGCGTTGGGGTTGGCTCCAGGACGACGATGCCTCCTGCGCGAGCGCCCGCGCCTCGATCCGCCTCCTCTCGAGAATCGACAACTCGGTGGGCCCGAAACCGACGGCCCGTATGTGGTTGTCGACAACGGCAGACGCCGCCTGCTTTCTCTGGGCCTCTTCCCAGTGGTCGGCCTCGGGCATGCTGGTGTACCTCACCTCGCCCGTCGTCGAGTCAGGCACGAGGTGGGGCACCACGACCTCCCCCGACTGCAGCGGCAACGGTGGTGCCTGATACACCACCATGCGGAGCTCCTTAGGCTGCTCCGCCTCCCCCTGTGTGCCGCCCTGCTGCTCCTCTTCCCGTGCGGCAGCGGGCTGCTCCACCTTCTCCTCCTCCTGCGCGACGGCAGGGTGCTCCTCCGGCGCCCCCTCTTGCGCCAATGTTTGGGCCTCCCCCGGCTCGACCAGGGAGGCCTGGGGCACTTCGACCCGTTGCCCGGCCGAGGGGTCGGCCTCCATAACTCGAGGAGGGATGGGCGCCCAGTCCATCTGGGGGTCGGGAACCTGGCCCGCCTCCTGCATCTCTACGTCGTCCGCCGGCCGATCGACGGCCGCCGGCATCTCTTCCCCTCCTCCTTCTCCTTGCGCCCCCTCCTCGAGCGCGACGCAGGCCGATTGGCCACGTCTTGGAGCCGGAGCTCGGGCTTTCATCCCCGAGCGTGATCGGGTCTTTGCTCCGACCCGGCCCCCGTCGGCGGAGTGGCGGCCGTCGTCTCCGGCCCCGTCGCCTCCTTATCGCCAGCCGCTTGCACAGCCGGTGACGATGACGCCTCGAGCGGGGAGATGGTTGAAGCAGTGGTGGTGGTGGCGGTCTTCTCCCCTGTCGCCGTGGTCGCGGCCCCAGCACCTGCACGAGATACGGCCGCCATCAGCTTCCTGCGCTCAATCGCCTCCTTGGCTTGCGCTAACCAAATCGGGGTAGTAGGAGGAAGAGTCACTCCACCTGGGGCGGACGAGGTGCCGCTCGACCCTCCAGAAACATTCAGCTTTTTTGAAGGCAAAATGGGTGGAAGGGATGGGAGGGACTGCAGAGGACGCTTGGTTCTAAAAGAAAGAGAAAAATGAAAAACGATGACGAAAAGAAGGTAACAAGCAAAACAGAAAGGATCCGGTCGAGAGGCTTACCTTGTAGTCGGGGTGGTGCCGCTTGAGCCTCCCGACTTGCTCGAGTCGCTCGGGGGCTTTCGAGCCGTGGTCGGCTCCCTCGAATCGCTCGAGGGTTTCCGAGCCTCGACCGCACCGCTCGAGCCGCTCGGGGGCTTCTGGGCGCCGGCAGCCCAGCTCGAGGCGCTCGGGGGCTCTGTGGCCTTGGCGGCCTCCCCCGCTCCCGCCGGCTCCTTGGCCGGGTCCGGCGTGGGATCCCTTGCGGGATCCTGAGTCCGGCGAGTCGGGATCCGCTCGGCCCGGCGACCACCAGAAGGGGTCCGGCGCTCGACGGGGCGCTCGCCGGGCTGGACCGATGGAGACCTGCGCACATCTGCAGCCTTGTGCTGCCGGGTGTGCGCGCCCGATGAAGATGGTTGGCGACGGGAAGAAGAGTCCCGCCGCGTCGGAGATGGCGCCCGAGCGCTGTGGCCGGAGCGCTGGGATGACTCCTCCCGCTGCCCCGCTCGGGTCGGGGACGGTGTCCGAGCGCCGTGGCTGGAGCGGCGAGATGACTCCTCCCGCTGGCCCGCTCGAGAGGATGACGACTCACCACGCAGCTCGAGACGAGCTGGCGCCAGGGACACCTCCTGCACGCGAGATCGAGGGGGCGTCAGCGCTCGGGCGACGGTGGCGTCGTCGCTATTAGTCGCCTCGCCATCATCCACATCATCCTCCCCCTCGTCGTCGTCAGTTGACTCCAAACTGGGGCTCCAATCATTTGGATCCGCCTCCAGACGCATCATCCGCTCCCGACGGCGTCTGGCCTTACGCTTCTCCTTTTCCTCCAGCGCGAGAGCCTTCTTCGCCTTCTCCTCCCTCCTCGAGAGCGCTACTGCATACTCTCGATCATTTCTAAGACGTCTTACCTCGCGGTCGGGCGCGTCCTCCTTCACCGGGGGCACCGAATCCACGTGGTCGATGATCTCCTGAAGAGACATAGCTCGATCAGATGGGCGCAAGCTAGAAGAAAAGCAAAATCAACAACAAGAAGGGCCTCGAAGAGACTTACGTAGCCAAGCAGGTCGACGTCCAGACGCATAGGGAAGAGCTCGACCTGGTTCTCCCCAAAGCTCTTGCCGCCGTCGATCGCCTCGCGCACTCGAGCTACGACCATGCCGGCCGGAAGGGGATGGTTCGACATCCTGCTGGCCTCGAGCGCCAGGGGGTCGGCGTCCTCCGACATCTGGTCCAGCCGTAGCTGGCGGTCGGCGAGCGGGATCACCCGACGGCGGTGGAACCCCGCGACGACGTGAGCGAGGTTGAAGGAGATGTCGCCGGCCCTCCGACGGCGGAGCCTTTCCATAGCATCGGTCAGGGGGTCGAGACGGGGCTGGAGCTTGCTCGGTTGGCCATAGCCCCAATTGTGCTTGGGCGCGGTCAACATGGCGCCGGTGTACTCCAGGAAATAGTTCCCCTCGTTGCGGAGGTAGAACCATTCCGAGACCCACCCGGCGTTGTTCGTCGTCCACGTACCGGGCAGCCAGTGCTCCCGCCTCTTCAAGCCGAGCGAGCAAGAACCCGCTCGAACGTAGCGGCGGGCGTTCACCCTCTCCTTCTCCTCGTCGTCGTCGTCGTTGTCGTTGCCGCTCACCGCCAAGGTGAATAACGTCGCCTTGAAGATGTGGACAAAAAAGTCCCATTGCGGCGCCATCCCCAGGTACCCCTCGCAGACGCCGACGAACCTGGCGGCGTGGGAAATAGAGTTGGGGTTGAAGTGCTGGAGCTCGACCCCAAAATGGTGGGAGAGCGCCCGCATGAAGCGGCTCGGCCGCGCCCCGAGCCCCCGCTTGTGGAACTTAACGAAGCTGAGCACGTACCCCTCCGGCACGACGGGCTCGCGGTGGGTGGCCTCCGGCACCTGCCACTCCGGCGGCCCCTCCACTGGATTGGGGAGGAGCGGCCCTCCTCAACGAGGCCCTCCAACATCGCCTCGATCCCGAGGACCGAGGCCACGGGAGCGCGTCGTACATTACCACCGGCACGGGGGCCTTGGCGGCTCCTTGCCGGCGGCGCCTTGTCGGCGGTGCCCTTGCCACCGGGCCCGCGCCCCGGCGCCTTGGCCGGAGCCCCGGCTCGCCTCTTGTTGGCCCTCTTCTTTGGGAAACCATGGCGGCGGCGGAAGCGGAAAAGCGGCGGCGGGATGGCGAAACGAGAAGAGCGGCGGCGCGAAACACGGGGGGGCGCGGCGGATGCAAACGAGCACGGCGGCGGCGGTCGCGAGCGAGTGCGGCGGTGGAGGCGGTCGTGAGCGAGTGCGGCCGCGGCGGCGGTTGCAGGTGAAAGCGGCGGCGGCGATTAGGGTTGGAAGCGTAAGCGCAACCGGCGGTGGCATGAAGCGAGAAGGCAAGAATGCGAAGGAGGGGAATCGGGAGCCCACTTCCCCGGATTTATAGAACCCAGGCTGATCCGCGTCACTTGCATCCAACGGCTCAAATCGCGCCATCCAACGGTCGCGCGGCCCCGACGGACTCGATGAGAAACGGTAACCGCATTCAATTCCTACTGACAACTGCCACCTACCTCCACTCACAGGGCGCACGCATCGCGAGGCGGGACTGAACCGTCGCCAGACCACGATCATCATGACGCGCCGGTTTCCGCCTAAAAAGGCGCGTCGCCAACGGACGGACTTCCCTCGACCAGCGCGACGATGGGACGTCTCGGCAGACGGTTCCTTACATGGTAAGACAACCAGGGACTCCGGTCCCACCTGTAAGTCTCGAGGGAGAGGAGGCTGACCCACGAACGGGTCCGAACAGCCGCCCTCGAGCACCCGAGTTAGGGATGCCACTGGGAAGGGACCCTCGAAAAGTTCCGCTCGAGAACGAACTCTCGAAACCCAAAAGCATGTCCAAGGCAGGGCGCTAAGCTTCCAAGGGATCCCATCGACGGGAGGTACTCGAGCCGCCGGTCCCCCCGAACGGGGCCGGTCCTCTAAAAGCTATGCGCCCAGCTCTAATGAGAGCGCTCCCGGGCCTCGATGCTGCCTCCCCTCGAAAGGAGACGGACTCTCACTTGGACTCCCCGTTATCGGCTCACAGGGAGACGTGGCGCTCGCCCAACCGCGGGTAGTGCCAGTCCTTCCGCCACTTGGATCCGATCCAAGAGATCTAGCGAGGAACTGGATCACGACTACGGCCCAGCAATTCGAGGCTCGGGGGCTCGAGTCACGTGAAACGAAATCTCTCGACAAGGGAAGAACCGGAAGCACTCGGGGGCTCGAGGATCGTCAGAAACCCCCTGCCTCGAGCGCTACAACTCCAGTTAACAATATTCCCGCTCGAAACAACTCATTCAAAGCCCCCAGAGGAATTCACCATTCCTCGGGGGCCTCGGGGACTACCCCCGCGGGGGACACTCGCGCGCCCCCCACGGAAAAAGGAGGAAATCAACCCCTCGAAACAGGACGGCATAACCCTAAAATCTAGGTACTTCAACTCCACTTCATGATCCCTTGCCTGAAGCTTTTCACAATCAAGCAAGGGCTCGGGGGCTACTGTCGGGTACCTAGATTAGGGGGTCCTAGATCAGGGAGTTTAGAGGTGAGTAAACACCACTTCACTTCCCCCTAACCCCAAGAAAGCCGGTTAAAGAAGCACTCAATTCCCTTCCATGCCACAAACTGGGCCGACCCACGACCAGGCCCGCAAAAGCACAGAGCCCACTAGCCCGAGACGCGCCTGGTCACCTGCTCGAGAACGAGTGACGGAAACCGCTCGAGCGAACGACTGCTCGAGATGATAACGGAGACCGCTCGAGCGAACGACCGCTCGAGACAGTGGCGGGGACCGCTCGAGCGAGCGACCGCTCGAATCCGCCTTTCATGATTGCTTTCTCAGAGCGCGCACATGGCTACAGGGCTCGAACAGTACTGCGGTACACCAACTCCGCCTAACTCCATGGCTACAGGGCCCGTAATAGTGGATCGTACGCCAGTCACTTCCACCATTACGCTGCCCATCCCCTGGATTCGAGGATGGCAGGCGCCACTGTGACACCATGCCGCGCACTATACCGTGTACGGCCCCCCTCAAATCGCCATTTTCAACTCTCTGTACTGACAAACCTGCTACAAGGTCCCATCACCCGGGTCATCGGCCCCTCGAGGCGATCCCCAACCACTCGAGGAATGATGGCGGACATGACCGGTGTACGGGGCGCGCAGTGACCCGTCCATCCCGCCTCGACGGCCACTCGCCGGAGTTCCCGGGCAGGCCATCATCGCCCACTCCTCGATTACGTCGGCTCGCATCAGCCGAGGACATCCAGAACGTCACTGCCCACGCTGCTACAGGCTCGAACCGGATGGAGGGAGGCATCCACAGTCCCAGCGACTCGACCCGACGCCTGTGCCTTGACGTCACGCTTACGATCGCCCTATCTACTCTGTGATCCTGAGCCTCTCCTTGGCCTATAAAAGGGGACGCCAGGGCTTAGTCTGGGGCAGGCTTTGGGGGCTTACAGACCTTCACGCTCACAAACACACACACCTCTTCCGCACGCTAAGTCTCAGGACGCCCTTGTACTCACCCCTGTACAAGCACTTCGGTGCAGGATAATACAAGTCTTCCTCTCCCCGCTGGACGTAGGGCCTTCATTTGCCCGAACCAGGATAAATCTTTGTGTTCTTCATGTATCACCATCCGGATTAGGGAGCACGTTTAGAAATTTACTTGTTGGTGTGACACCCCCCGGGGTACGAAACACCGACAACGGCGGTTTCGCGGAGGGCGTCGGCGAGGTGCTGCAGGCGGGGAGCATCAATGTCGTGTCGCCGTCGTCCACCACGGACCTCCGCCGCTGGCTCCGCTGAGTGGCCGGCAGGGTAACGGTTGGCCGCCGCCACGCGCGTGGATCGGCACGGCGGGCTCGGGCTCGGCGGGCGGCGCGCGAGCGGGCGGTGGCGAGCGAGGCAAGGCCGAGCGGCGAGCGGGGCGAGGGCGAGGCCGAGCGGCGGCGCGGGCGCGCGGGCGCGTCTGCGGCGACGGCGGCCGAGCGGCGGGCGGCGGCGGAGCGGGGGCCGCGGGCGAGGCGGCGGGGCCGGGCCGAGGCGAGGGGGGCGTGGTGAAGCGTGTCGTGGGCGGAGCAGCGGTTCCGGGTCAACGTTTCCGTGCGTCGCGGGGGTGAGGAGTTAGCGGTGATTAACGCGGGAGGCCGGCCGATTAGCATGGATACGATATCATTTGAGGATTTTTAGTAGTAAGATAACGAGATGTATAGAGCGTAGAGCCCATAGAGCCATCGGTCAATCCATTTCAATTATGTTCCGGTGTATGCCAGTCAAACCAGTTACGGACAACTCAGCGGGCTTTGCTAATCAGCGAACGTTCATCAGAAGCCCAACTAGTGAACGAATTCAGACAACCTCCGACTTTCCTTTTTTGGCAAAAAAAAATTCCCACAACTTTCCTTTTATGGAAAGTTTTCTATTTTTAGCAAAAAAAAAAACAACAGTTACAAATTCAGACGCATAACTTCTGTTCTATAACTTATGTGTCTGACTTATAACCTAACTTATACACATTACTTACTTGATCTTTAATATTTCTAAGTTATGTTTATAACTTATATATTTAACTCATTACATGAAACACATATCTTATAATATTTATAAAGTTCGAATATAACTTATACATATAACTTTTATGTGTAACTTAGGTACTAAAATATCACGAAAAACTTATACAATACTTGTAAGTTATGCTTATAACTTATACATTTAACTTATTACGTGAAGCACATATCTTACAACGTTGCAAATTTAGAATCTAACTTATACACATAACTTTTACGTATAACTTAGATATTAGAACATCGCGAAAAAAACTTATACACAACAACTGTAGCATAGTGAAAAAAAGTGAAAAAAATAATTCTTCGAAACATATACGAGTGAGATCTAGTTTTGTTCGTCTCGTCACGTAGAACACACCGGTGTAAACGAAATTACAAATAGATACACGATTTTTAGTTATAGTAATTTAAAATAAATATTTTGCTTTTTTAGAGTGACGTCAGCGGCGGCTGTAAAAAGGGAATGAGGATCGACCACCGCATGCATGTCCGAATGGTTCGCTCCGTCGCACCAGCATGCGTCCGAATCGTTCACTCGATCGTCTTCTCGGCGAACGACCGCTAAACAGGAATTTCGCAACTCAGCATTTGAACGCAACAGCCGCAGATAGAGCAGAGCGGACAGCAGCGTACTCGTACTAGAACAGAGCATGGCAACTGGTGTGTACAACGCCGGGTGAGCCAAGCGACGGCGCCACGCAGATGCCTCCCACACGACCCGACCGGTCCCACCTGTCTGCCCCCCAAACCACCACCAACCCAGCGCGGGAAACCGACCAGTTGAATCGGCGTGGCGGATAGAGACGGGCGCGTCACCCAATCGTCGCTTTCTCCGTTCCCGCCATAGAGCTTCCTCCGCGGGATGGGATACCGCGTGCTCCTCCGCCCCGGTACCTATATATTCACTCGACCAATTCGCTCCCCTCCCAACCTCGACATCTCTCTCTAGATCACTCTTCGACAGCACAACACAGCACAGCGAGCTCGATCATCAAACCCAGAGATCGAGCTTCTACTTCTAGAAGAGAACATCGATCAGCGCTACAGCCTCTACACCGGCATCACCTAGATGAGCGGCTCCTTGTCTGACCTGCCCGCCGGAGACGACATCACGTCGTGGTTCACGCACCTGTGCGGCGAGGAGCAGGCGGCGCTGCCGGCGTTCCAGGCGCCGGTGGCAGATGGCGGACCCTAGCAGGAAGAACAGCGCTGACTACCACCAGCTCCTGGAAGGCGAGGCGTCCGGGGTCAAGAGGCAGCGCTCCCGGGAGAACAGCGCTGGCAGCAATGACGGCGACGGCGACTACGAGCACACGTCCGCCGGTGGCACCAGCGCGTGCAGGGGCGGCGGCCGCCGGCTCTGGGTCAAGGAGCGGGACCACGAGTGGTGGGACCGGATGAGCAGCCCGGCGTTCCCCGAGGACGAGTTCCGCCGCGCCTTCCGCATGTCCCGTGCCACCTTCGAGGCCGTCTGCGCGGAGCTGGGAGCCGCCGTGGCCAAGGAGGACACAGCACTGCGCGCCGCCATCCCCGTCCGCCAGCGCGTGGCCGTCTGCATCTGGCGCCTCGCCACCGGGGAGCCGCTCCGCCTCGTGTCCAAGCGGTTCGGCCTCGGCATCTCCACCTGCCACAAGATCGTCCTCGAGGTCTGCGCCGCCATCAAGGCCGTGCTCATGCCCAAGGCCGTGAGGTGGCCCGACTCCCCCGACGCCGTGTCGGCGGCGTTCGAGGCCAAGTCGGGGATCCCGGGCGTCGTGGGCGCCATGTACACCACCCACATCCCCATCATCGCGCCCACGGCCAACGTCGCCGCCTACTACAACCGCCGCCACACGGAGCGGAACAAGAACAAGATCTCCTACTCCATCACGGTGCAGGGCGTGATGGACGCGAGCGGAGCCTTCACGGACGTCTGCATCGGCTGGCCGGGCTCCATGTCCGACGCCGACGTGCTCGTCCGCTCTGAGCTCTACGCGCGGCGCGGCGCCGCGGGGCTGCTGCAGAGCCAGTGGGTGGTGGGCGGCGCCGGGTACCCGCTCATGGATTGGCTGCTGGTGCCCTACACGCACTGCCAAAACATGACGTGGGAGCAGCATGTGTTCAACGAGCGGCTGGACGTCGTGCGCGCCGTCGCCAGGGAAGCCTTCCAGCGCCTCAAGTCCCGCTGGGGATGCCTCCAGAAGCGCTCCGAGGCGAAGCTGCAGGACCTCCCCGTCGTGCTCGGCGCCTGCTGCGTCCTCCACAACATCTGCGAGCGCGCCGGCGACGCCGTCGACCCCGACATCGCGTTCCAGCTCTTCGACGACGACATGGTAGCCGAGAACCCTGTGCGCTCCACGGCGGCCGTCGCCGCGCGCGACAACGTCGCCCACAACACAAGCCTCCTCCACCGCAAAAACAGCGCCGGCGGCGGCCCTGGATTCGTCTTCAAATGAACTCTGACGGCAGGGATGTGAGGAAAAACAGCTCATTTTCGAGAAGAAGGTTCAGGAATCAATTTTTCATTTGCCATCTTTCAGTATAATGTTCTTTTTGTCATGGCAAATTGTCGGACGGAGAACAGAGGGCGATTCTTTCTCTTTTTCTCGCTTGGTAATAAGGAGGGAACAGAGCAAAAGGGGAGGCTTTTCCCATACATACTGGTTGATAGGATTTGAGATTTTTCTACATTTTTTTTTTGTGTAGAATCGAAGATTCAATCACCATTTTTCAGATTTGGTGAGACTGTAGCCTGTATAGTCAATACCGCTGTGCAGGCTATTTTGCCACCAGACTTTGTAATCAGTGAGTTATAGTTGTCGTACAAAAAAAAGAGTTATCCTAAAAGGAACCTCATGATGCAAGCTGTCTATTAGGTGGCACTATCTGTGAACTTGAGATGATCAGCTGAGCACAGTAGATTTGGAAGGAACCTGTGGATGTAGCATGTTCAGTTATGTGAACTACTACTGAACTTGTAGATGGCAGGGGCTTGGCCTCTGTTACTGCTTGTTTTACAGGTTTACTGAATGAAACAAAACAACATGATTACATGAACCAGTATTATGTGGATGAAACTCGGCACATATGTAGCGTTGTCACGCTCATTGCAATTAAAGCGTGCAAAGCTGTGGATCATCTGGAGCTAATGAGGCGAGTAAAATCGAGAAGGATCGCGGCAGGGATTTGTTTCCATGCATGGCGATCGCGGAAGTAAACTCGCACACCCTGGATGGTTCAAATCTTGGCCACATCCAACGCACGTACAAGGAGAAGGGATTTACTCGGATCGAGCATGCATATCTGAAATTCATGCGCGTCAGATCGCCCCCGCCGTCAATGCTCAGATACAGCTCAGTTTCCAGATCGAGAATGGCGTCGCCGCCCGCCGTCCCCGCTTATATATACGAGAAGCGCTTACGTGGAACTCGATCGGAGATGGATGAGCGCCGCGCCGGCGCCGCTAGCAAGCGATAATAATATCTAAAAAATCGCGCGCGATCATGGCGAGCGGAGAAGCCGGCGGGAAGAAGCGGAAGGCGTCCTCCGTCGCCGAGGACGTCACATCGCCGGCGAGGCGGGAGCCGCGGCGAGGGATGGGCGTGGCGGAGCTGGAGCGGATCAGGGTGGCGCTCGAGATGGCCGAGCGCTGCTACTACGCCGCCGCGTCGTCCCTGTCGTCGACGTCTCATCAGCCGCCGCCGGCGCTGCCGGTGCAGCTCCCTCCCTCCCTCCTCCCAATTCCTGATCAGAAAATGAAGAATTTACAGGTTGCAAATGATGGAGCTGTTCATGATCAACTGCAAATGACAAGAGGGTATTTGACTCCGTATTACCTCGCCCAGCATTATTACGGCAATGATTCTTTGACAAGGTAATTATTGGTACGTATACTACACCCCATTACGGGTCTATACTCGCTCTACTAAACGATCATGCATTGGTTGAACGCGTCAGCAGGCTGTTTACGACGAACAGCGGCGGCCATGTTTCGTCCCATCAGAACCATTATCGTCAGGCCGATCAGATTCAGAGCGCTGTCACTGCACTTCCTGTCACAGGACAGGCTGCCTCGTCTGAGGTATCTATTTGTCTAATAACCCCATTCCAAATTGCAATTTGTTATAGTTTTTCTAAATACGTACGTAGTAAAAAGGTATGTAGAAAAGCCACACAGTAACTTGTAATTTAAATATAGGTAGTATTTTTTAGTATATTAATGTATTTTTACTTAACAATATGTCCATATTCTATTGGCTTGGCTATACATTATGCTTGGCCGATTCACTTTACAGTGGCGATAATGTTCATTACAGTACTGTTTACCCGATCTGACGTGCAGAGTTCATCATCGGCGAGCCACCGGCGGCAGGGTCGACATCGGCGAGCGCATGCCAAGCGGCCCAAGCCTGACCAGACGACGGCGCTGCCTCAAGTAGCATTCGTGGACCTCGTCGACTCAGATGACGACAATGGCGGCGACGTCGAGGAGCTAGACTTGGAGCTCAAACTATAGAACGATCGAGTTAGGTTGTTGATGATCCAATGTGTTAAATTCTTTTATTTGCTTAGAAGCTGTCAAAATTCATTGTAACTTGCACACTTGACACTTCAAGTGTGCCGTATGTAGATTCTCGTTGATTACACAGGTATACCTCTGAGTATAAATAATAAATTTAAAAAGTTCGCTCTTTTGTGTAGAAAAATACCAAAGTTCGTCTTGATAGTGTTGACGTAAACTTTGATGACGCCTTCACCCCTGTCCATACTATAAAAGCGCTCCTCCCCCATGATTTTAAAAACCATGTAAAAATATACTATTTAAATAAAAATTAAAATAAATGCTTGATGTTGCCGTCCGCGAGTCATGGGGGTGGCACTACCATGCGTGTGATAAATGAAATCCCTAGCCCCGCAAGATAGGACCATAGTTTGCAGTAGTAGCTTTTTCTCACCGGTAAAGCTGGATAGTTTAGAGGATGTGAGCTAGCAACAGCAAGTTAAGGGTGGGTCATGTCCCATGTGCTGATTGAATTCTTTTGGTGAATAAGTAAGTATAGTTATTTTGGTTCACGTTATGAGCTTGGCATTTCTCAGTTGTGGCGACTGGTGGAGTTCATGGAATTAAGGCTAGTCTCAATTGGCATTTCATGAGCGTGTCATGCACATTAAATAGGGCGCCACATCAGCCAAAAGGGAATCTTTGCATGAAATGGGGAGGAGAGAGAAGAAAAACGTTTCACCCCGGTGAAACGCGTGAGCGCCGTTTCCAACCACTCGGAAACTGTATGAAACTCATGAAACTCCCATTGAGACGCATGGATTGTTTCATGGGCTAAAAATAGAGAAGTGAAACCGTGGAGAAGAAAGAGGGTGGGACCCATGCAGCTAAGAATAGCAAGTGAAATCGTGCAATGAAACGGTGCATTGAGAGAGATACCCGTTTCATTTACAATTTCATGTTTTTAAAAACTGTGAGATGAAACATGGCATTGAGACTAGCATAAGGAAGCAAACTGGACCAGAGATGCTGATGTCTCACTCTTTTCTTCCATTTAACATTCATATTGTCTTATTATTGTGTCACAGCCAATAAGTCAAGATGGCCGAGTTGGTCTAAGGCGCCAGTTTCAGGTACTGGTCCGAAAGGGCATGGGTTCGAATCCCATTCTTGACATAATGTTTTTTGTGCTGTGCCTGTGCTCTTTTCCAAATGATTATTATTATTTTGTTTTTTTTGCGGTCTATTATTTTGTTTTTGTCCTACACTTTTGTTACTTTTTTTGTGCTGTGCTCTTTTCTATATGATTATTATTTTTGTTTTTGTCCTACACTTTTGTGTTGTGCTTCTTTTGTTCGTTTCTTGTGCTGTGTTGTGCTCTCTTCTAAATGTTTTTTTTTTTGCGCTAAACTTTTGTGTTGTGCTTTGCTCCTTTCTAAATGAACCCACTGTATAAAGCAGAGCTATAGCTGTTTTTAACATGAGAGTAACGAAATGCAACTACTAAAAAGTTGTACTGACCTTTACAACTTCATATTTATTTTGCCAAATACTACTATCAATATATACATATGCTCCATATTGATTTCTTAAAACATCTAGCCATAAAAGCTCATAATATCATGCGAACCATAATCTAGATTTTTTTGTTTTCGCGTTAAATATTTTTCCAAATAATGTGTGCTAAATATTTTAACCAACACCTTTATATGTTTTACTCTTTCCTATATAAACCTCAGTACCGTAAATAAAGTTGTGCCCCTTTTTCAACAAAGAGTACTAACAAATATTTTGAACAAGGGGCACTCCACCCTCTCCCCCTCTCTCTCGTTATTCGGACTTATACCCACTAAGTTAACCTTTGGTCAAATCCTTAGACTACTGAGTTCTCAAGTAGACCTCATCGGGATGAACTCGATCAAGCGTGGCCCTGTAGCAAGGATCTCGTTCGGCTAGGTGGACCCCACCAAAAGGGGATGTCGCATGCGGACTAAGCACTTGATCCCTTGACGCGAAGGACTCGAGTACTATCCTAGTAATCGAGCCGGGTCAAAGGACTGTATGATGATGTTGCATTGAAGTCACCTTAATAGTACATTCCAGTTCTAAATAGATGATAGGGACATTATTGCTATCATGAAATATCAACGAACATTTGATGTGAAACTTCATGACATCTATATCTTCTGCTACAAGTACGAAAACTATGCCCCAACCCTAGAAAAATAAGGCGCCTATTTGGAATAGACTCTAGGTCGATTCTGGTGGAAAAAGAGGCCCGGACCCTTCAAACGGCGTGCTTTGCGCTTTGTTTTTTTTTGACAATAGAATGAAGCATCCTCTCGTTTTTTTCTTCTCTCCCTCTCTCTATAACTTGTTCTCCGATCTATATAAGCAGAGGCCAAGATTCCCCTATTGACATCTCTAGACACTCCTTAGACTACCCACAAAGTGGTATCTGATCAATGCCTGAACGAAGAGAGAGAGAGAGAGAGAGAAAGTGCCAAGCTTGCTTTCAAATTACATGAGCCAAAGCATGTAGATTTACCGATTGTCATATCCTAGTAGAGGCAAACATCGAGTGAGAAGAGGATGGTACTATGGTTGAGGTCCCTGCACATGTAAAGCATTGGTGTTGACACTATGGGTATTGAAGAGTTCACACATCGGGGCTTTGGTGTCAGATATCATTTTTTTTAGCATCGCTACACTGTGATCAGTCTTAGTATCTAGTAGATGTACAATGCTCTCTCCACTCCTCCATCTGTGATCTCTCTAGTAAACACGATCGAAACACCACAGGAATTAGGCGTATAGGTGTCTGGGTGGATAAAGCTGAGTGAAACCGTATTTCTAATGAAGATGTTTGGTGAGGTTGTATGAGCAGATGAAAAAAACGGAGATGTTGTTTGATTGCTTGTATATGAGCGATCGCAGGCTAACAAATCTGAGAGGCTGACATAAGGGACCACGTGGTACAACCTGAATCCGGACTCCGGAGAGCCTGGTTTGACTTTACTGTGAAGGCCGAAGCATTCGCCTCGCCGTCGTCCGCCGCGGACACCATTGCTGCGTTGCCGTCGGCCACATCTGACGCCTCACCGGCAGTTCTCCTCGTCCCTCACGCCTCCACGCCCGCACCTCTCGAGTCTCGAGTCTCGATGGAGGGCCGCCTCTTCGACAAGCCTTTGAACCCGAACAAGCTCCTCAAGGAGCAGTAAGTCCAGGGTCCCTATCCCACGAATCGACGCCGTGGTTCCAGTCGCTTCCCTTCTCGCTCTTACGACTCCAATTAATCCTCCCCTGCCTTGATGATGCAGATTCGTGAGCAACCTGACGGGGTCGTCGCTGCTGGAGATCGCGGCGCTCTCCACCGTCGTGCCGGTAACCCGTTCAAATCTACTGCCGAGTTCTGTATGTGCGCGCAAGCATGCCGAGTTAGGGATTTGACTTGGTTTTCTCCTTCCGTGCATAGGCATTGGTAGTTCTCAGGAAGTGGAGCAGCAGAGGTCAGTTCATCTGAATGCTGTGAATTCTGCTCTTATGTTGTAGTGTAATTAGGTGTCACTGAATCAATTCCCATGACAAATCTGCAAGTGAGATCCACCAATATGATTGGGCTAGTAGGCTGCAACTTTTGCAGATTTATTACTGTGGATCTGTTTTATGCAAACCGTGAATTCAGCAATATTGTCCAAATTATTCTACAGTGTCAGCGTAGAATGTGTATAACTTTCTATTAAAAACGCTCTGTGTCACCCTCCATTTATAACTTGTTGATAAGCCATGCCATAGATTAGGCCATCCATTTCAACTATACTCTGTATTTTAAGTATGACCTTTTAAATTTTCACATTAACAAATAAGAACTCTCTTATTTTATTTTCCATTTATACATTTGATCTGAAAAACACAATACTTACCTTGTTTTGTCATGTTTTAGATTTTACGAAGGATTCAGCAAAGAAAAATGATGACCAAGTTTACCCTGTTCGTAAATATTGGATGCAGTACTTCTTTACACTAGGTGTAGATTATCTCACTGTTGTATTGCCAATTATTTTGGTTTTCACAGTAAGTGCCCCTTCTCTATATTTTGTTTGTGCTTAATCGCCAGTGTTTTTGAACTAAAATGGATCAAAGAGCACATAGAGAAACAAACTTTGCAGTACAGGGCATAAGTCAAACACTTTTTAGTTGGAACAAAAGGAAACTGTTGATCCTTTGGTTATTCCTTGGTTTTGCAGGTCTTATCTGAATGGGCTTTTACGTGTGCTATTTCTCTTGTAATCTTGATATCCATTTACATCATGTTTAAAAGGTATTTCGTAATACTACATGAATGTTTGTGGAAAGCCATTTTAGATTTTGCCATCTAAAGTTCATTTTGTATTTCCTTCTAGCAACACAGCCTTTGTTATTGAGTAATTGATGTAATCCTGTCCTCCCAGGTCTCAGTTTCATCTTAGGGATGGGTTCAGTCAGGTACCTTCGCTCAGGGCAGACATATCTTCTTACCGTGTCTCAGTGGTGTGTAAAATCTTATTTATTGGAAAATTTGTGTCCTTTAGTACTGGAGATGTAGTAGCACCACTGAAGTATCAAAACTGATTACGTAATCTGTAGGTTTTGGTGACATGTTTGTGTATATTAGCTGTGGACTTCAAAATATTTCCAAGACGCTATGCCAAGGCTGAAACATACGGTAATGGCATCGTAAGTCATGTGTTCACCCAATTTTTCCCTTTCATATTTTTAGAGATATATTCTTTTTTGTATCTCCCCATTGTTTTGTCTACACCTGTACATGGTTGGGCCTACAACCCTCATGATGAATACATGTGCTATTCATGCACCACCTTCTACAGAATTGTTCAGTCATAAAAATGTTTAAATTGCTAACTATACAGTGGCGGATTGATGGCCTGGTGACTCAGGGCATTTGCCTGGCCTTGTTGCCGTCAAACAGTGTAGTTGCAGACTCTAGACTGCAGGCAAAACAACTCTACTTCTGTAGTTATGTGCATGGTCTATGGACTTGGTGTATGTTAGCCATGCTCAGGCTTGTCTAGGCTCTGAGATTCCTTGCTCTGTCACTTTTTTTACGATATATGCGTATGTGACTTTATCAGCTTGGTTCAGTGAACAGAACTTTGGCCAGGAAACATGAACGAATAATCACCTTTGGCTATCTTTTACTTTTATTCCTGTGTTTTCATACACAATTGCCTTTATTTTTTTTCTAGAAATAGCTAACATTTTATTCTTTGCAGTTTTTATTTGTATTACTTTTGACCTTTTGTCTAGAAATTCTCTGCTTATTGTTTTCAGTGTTAAACCTATCCTGCCATGCACAATTTGGAATGCATGACTACTAATTTGAAGTTCAGAAGTTGCAATGTACAATCTAGAATCATCTTCTCATTTTAATGATATTAAGAATTTGACACATGGTCTAACAGATGGATCTTGGAGTAGGATCTTTTGTAGTGGCTAACGCACTGGTATCTAGACAAGCACGAAACATAGCCTCAATGTAAGTCCTTAATTATGATTTGAATTATTTTTCAAAACTAAATATCTTTAGGGATACTTAATAAACACTTGGAAAAAGTGTGGTGCACGTGCACTGCATGGCATATGTCCACTGATTCTCATTCAGTGCACTGACACTATTTATCTAGTGTAATCACTAAAAACTAGAACTTCTTTCACAGTTTCAATGTTTGAATTCTTTAATTTCACTGTGCGAATACAATAGTTTATGTACCATAGGTGCCAATGAACATCATTCTACCAGATTCTTGTGATGTATCTTACAATGTTCTTGTGTTCCTTAGGAGTTTCAAGGCAGCACTGAGTTCCACAAGTCCACTAGTATTTCTCGGCTTTGCTCGCATTATCTCCACATGGGGTGTTGATTATCAGGTGCTTTTCTTGTTTCTTTGCACCAGTTATCTATATTACTATCTACTTATTTTGTGGATTAATTATAACACATACACTGGTGTGTAACAGTAACGTCTTTGTGTAGGCATGCCTGCAATTGTTGTTTCATTTTCCTCAGTGATCTATGTTATGATTTGTGATGCCTCATTTCCTCTTTTCTGGACACTGAAGCCCTACTTACTACAACATATTTGCTTTTTAGTAATACTGAAAGTGGTGTTATTGGATATCAATTTCTCTGACGTGGTAGAGAACTTACTAACTAATTCCATATTTGAAGAAGCTACTGTTTTTTTATCTTGTAGGTCCATGTAGGAGAATATGGCGTTCATTGGAATTTCTTTTTCACCCTCGCTGCTGTTTCTATCCTTACATCCATTGTCAGGATCCATCCAAAACACTGTGGCTTAGTTGGTCTACTTATTCTTGCTGGTACATACTTTTCCAATTTACTTAGATGGACTTTACGTTGCTATAATACTTTTCTTAAAGATTGTCTCTGTTTTGAGTTTCAGGATACCAGATTTGGCTATCTTCTGGATTGAATGAGTACCTCATTTCTGATAAAAGAAGTGCCGATATAATCAGCCAGAATAAGGAGGGCATTTATAGCATCCTCGGTAAAAAATACAGTTCTATGTAGTTTGTTATTTATTTTCATGTAGATGCAGGCATAAATGCAGGTCTTGCACATGCATCTTACTAATGTTTTTTCTATTTATTCTACCCTATTCTTGTATGCTGCACATAGTTTATTTTTACCTTACTAAGCTGTACGCACACTAATTACCGTTAGCAATCGCGCCCTTTTAATAGCGGCACGCCATAAATTTTGCATGCATTGTATTTTAAGTTGCTGTAAAAATATGCACTCCACTAATGGATATCCTCTCATGTCAGGATACTGGGGTATGTTTCTAATTGGTGTTTCTTTGGGTTTCTATCTGTTCGTTGACACCAGTTCAAAAGGCAAGAACAGGAACACTCAAGTCATGCAAATCTGGGTTCTTGCCACATCTTTTTGGTAAGAAACAAGGACGGCATGCTTGTTTGCTGTTTTGAATATTTTCTGATTATTAAGATTTGTTCACATGTCATGTTTATAGGATTTTGGCAATCATCTTTGATAGCTATATTGAGAGAGTTTCTCGGCGAATGGTAATATACTAATTTTGGTTGACTTTTACTCTAGCATGAATGGAGAATGTTTTTAAAAGTTTCTGTAGCAATTTGATGGTTTGTGGAACCATATTGTGGTCTTGACATTGAATGGCAGTTATTTTAGTCAGGAAACTTCAATGCTTATTAAAAGGCTGAGTATACAGTGTAAAAGGAGTCATAGCATTTAAATTTGCAGTCAATAAACATGATATAAAAAAGATAAGTAGCATTGAAACACTTCCAAGTGGCCAATGACGCTTAACCTTTTTTCTACTCTCTTGAGATTGAATTGGAAGTTAATATGGCTTGAAACTTGATCGACACATTCATTTTGCAGTGCAACTTCGCTTATGTTATGCTTGTTTTCGGCCAGAATTTTCAGGTATTGTTCTTTTCTAGTATGTTCTTTTATGCAATTATAATACACATTCATTAGCACATTAGGTTGGTCTTTTCTTTAACATTTTTGTAGTGTTTGTATGTTAAACAGTGGGCAAATATTAGACCATGTCATGAATTAATGACACAAGAACAATATGCACTTTCTATTTGAAAATGCCTACACATTAACCCATAATGGCTAATGAGTTCAAAGAAAGCCAAGGCTGCAGGGGCAAATTATTAGATGCAGTCTTATATGGTTTAAATATTTTGTAATCTTTTGGTCACTATGTCTTTCATATCATGTTTCCACTTGATATAATGTGCACAGCATGGTCCAAAATTCCATCCTATTTATTTCTTTGCCTGCTAATGTTACTGTTTTATGATTTGGGAGCAACTTTGCCATATCATGAGACCATGAAAAGTAGCAAGGGGGTTTGCAAAGCCATGGAATTTACTACTTACCCTAATAAATGAACCTGTTTTCCTAAGGGTCTACCAACAGTGGGTTTGTCTGTTCTTTCTTTAGTTGTTTGGTCTAGAATTTTTGTTCATGCTTCACTGTTTATGCTGACTGATTATCCAATGTAGGTTTTATCTATCCTCACATTAGCTGGGTTTGCCTCATATCAAAAGAACTTGGTTCTTGAAGATGCATTCAATCAAAATATGCTTGGTTCATTCCTTCTGGTAAGATCATTGCTTGCTTTCGTTATGACTAGAAAATGGAAACTGTCAAGTAATTGAACTTCACTGTGAATTTATTTGAATGATGTTCAATTTGCCAGGTTAAGTGAACTGAAACTTAAGTATCTTGTTCTTCTTTCAGGCAAATATCCTTACTGGTCTGGTTAATCTCTCAGTTGACACACTCTCTGCCTCTTCCTTCACTGCCTTCATGATTATGTCACTATACACCTTTACTTTATGCATGGTTACTGGCCTTACCCATTTTTGTGGTGTTAGAATGAAATTCTGGTGAATTGTAAACTACCATTTGATATGATGTATGCATTCATTAACTTGTCAGTGAGCTAGTAGCTAGCTTGCTTGAAATATAATGAAATCTTTAGTGGAAGAAAGAAAGCCAAATTGTTATCCTAGTAGCTAGCTAGCTTGCTTTAAATATAATGAATCTTTCTGACTTGTTCACTTCACAAAATCATTTCCAAGAGAAGCGTTCAAGCTTCTCTGCGTCTCATCAGAAGCTTTCTATTTTCCTTCATTTCATGATACAGCGTGTCTGCTGGTATTAATTAATACTGCTATTTACACATCTACCCACCGTAGATTTGTTGATGAATTGAGATGGTCTGAGTTGAGTTTACTGTTTCAGTATTTCATGTCTCAGTCAGATGGCTTGAAGTACCATAGGTTCATACTGCGACAGTTACCAACTTGTCATAGATGAAAAGTGGGTTCAGGAAAGCAGTGCTGTACTTGAATGTTACTTTCTACTAGCTTTCTACAGACGACATATAAAGAATTCGGTTGAGCACCATGACATTTATGACTTATAGATAGTAAATTCTCATAAGGAACTACTGTGGATAGCTACAGTACGTAAACCTCAGATTTGGATTCGGTTACGGATGTTTCGTATAAGATATGAGTGGCTATCCCTTTTTGGTTCAATAAACTATGCAAATTTTACTTTATGTAGTCAAAGAGAACAGGTTAGAGCCATGCAGCTATCCCTTTTTGGGTTCAATAAACTATGCTAATGGGAGCCATGCCATTTTGTGCGGACTATTCGGGTGATGGTGTTTTGTTATGGGAGAAAAACAATGTAAATTCGAGTGAACAGGGTGGCATTCTCATGTGACCACTGCTATAAAGTGAGGACAAGTAGGGTGAAAATGGGTGGATATTTCTCGATTGTCTCATAATCTGTATATGAAACGGGTAATATCCATACTCTATCTGAACTTGAATACTCAGTTAGGGCAGTCCCTATTCATACCATGTCACATAGAAACTATCTTAAGAAACTATAGTTCTCAACCCACCGGTTTCTAAGTGCAGGACCATGCAAACTCGCCCGCCATGGAACATGTCGTTTCTTCGGTCCTCGACCACGAGTACGAGCCAACTCGGTTTCTCAACTGAGAAACATTGTCTAAATTTTTACCTCTCCTGAACTATCCTTCCACCTCAGCAGAATTGCTTAGTTGCCAATATAGTTAATACTATGGAAACCATCCTAGTTTGAAGGTTGAGACTGACGTACTCTATCACAAAACAGAATGCAATTCCCGTTTTTAAGTAATCAAAAGCTTTTAAGTTTCACCAAAGTAATATAAAAATACTAATATTTATGATACAAAATAAGTATTATCAGATTAATATATAAAATATATTTTCATTCACCAAGAGAGGCAACATATAAAAGCTGAAAAAGAAAATATTACAGCTTGCGACATGGATGGACCCAAACATCGCCAATTCACAGTATCATAACCTCCCAAACATGGCCAATTCGCAATATCGTAAGCTCATAACAGACAGAAGGTATGTTCGCAGATTACTTCTACAATGTAGGTGTTTGTCATTGCAACAAAAAATTTGTAAGGCATCTTGTTGGTATATCACATATAAAGAATTAACAAGTACATATAAACGCACGACTTAGAGCCTCAAAGCAGCAATAGCTTCAGGCCTGAAGTCAACCCTAAGTCCTAACACTCTCCGCACCTCTGCAGGTGTCAACAGCCATGTCAGATGGCCAGCATTGTCACCCCAGAAATCCAATATCTCTGATACCCGTTCGAAGTTCAGAATGGTCGACATCTGTGAAAGCCTAGAGAACTTGTCTCTGACTGGTCTCTGGGACATTTCTGAGAAATGGTTGATCAGAGAGCGGACCTCCTTGTCAAGCTGGAGCCCACCGAGCTGGCTGAACCTCTTCTGCATCATAATCACCTCGAGCCTCTTGACAATGAAGTCAATGATCAAGTGCACAAAGGAATCATAGTTGTTCGATGTCATCACTGGCTGGAGCCAAGCAACATTAGTGTTAACTGCAAGTATAAGCTTCTGCACCCATGGGTCATTCACCTCATTTTCCCCATATTCAGCATCATCTAGCTCATAGCTGACCGTAGCAACAGTGTCAAGGACTGGACGAATGCGTGGTGCTACGGATGCCACCAAATGCTCCAGTGCAGAATGAAGGATCTTCTTAAAGGAAGCACTGATCTCTCCTAGCTCTGATAAACAGGATTTGATCTTCTCTCGATCAGCTGGAGTATGAAAGACCTGTTGGACAGCCAAAAATCAGTGGAGTTTATATCAACCATAAAGATACAGCAATCAAGACACCATTACGTCATATCAGTCACACTCAAGTAAATATGTACCCTATTGGCTATTGCGACTAATAAACCCTATGATACTTCAGGACTTCCAGTTATGCTAACTATAGATTCTGTCAACAAAAGATTTCTTAGAACCATTAGAGCAAGTACACTGATACACGTCAATGGTCTTATAGGTTGTCCAATACTAGGATTTTTTTTATGATGTGGATGAGAAGAGGGCCCTGGGCACTGCAATCTATCACATAATTATAGAAAGTTGATACAGGGTTGAAGAATCTATTCATTAGAAGATGCGCAAGAGTTACTATAGTAGTCCTGTAGATGGTTTTACAGTTTTAGTCCCATACAGGCATGCATGTTTTGCTGATTACACCATGTATATTGTCTATAATAATTTCATATCTGTGTACCATACAGTAAATGTTGGTACAAGCCTATGATTCATTGTCTCATTTCAAGATCTATTTTCAAAAAGTATTTCGGATAAACGTGAACAAGTGTCGAAAAGATTTGTGCTGTACTGTTCTAGATACTGCTCAATAAAAGTTCAAGGTGGTCCCGGTGCAAAACATGCTTGTCACTGAAATTTTATACATTATTATGCTTGCAAAATGACTAATAAGCAAGCTGTTCTATTCGTTAGATCACAAGTTCTCGCAGACAAGATTGCTGGATCAATCATACGTTCAATACTTCACACATCATTTATCAATAATGTTTGTTGTACATAGTAAGTTTAGTAATTAAGTAATTTAGTTTCAGAATTGTCTGAAACTAAGTTTAATGGTTTTGCTATGGCAAGTTGAAAAGACATTTCCTACAACAGGAGACACCAGAAAGCAGTATGCAAAATGTTGTTATCAATGCGAGTAAAATAATTCTGTTCTACTTAGAAAGTTGCTAGTTCAAGCTACTTCAGGCATTTACATCTACCAATTGTCATTTCCCAGCTGAAAAATACTTTAGACTAAACAATCATTTCTATGTGCATTAGCATGATATAATTAAGCAATGCCAAACTAATTTTACTAAGGCAATGAAATGCATTCTTTGAGTAGTGAGATTCTCTATTACATAAGAATATAAGATACATAGAGATCAAATGACTGGCAGCGGTGGCAGCACACAGGAGATACCATTACCAACTCACAGGGATCATTGTTGAAAAATGTAGGTGTACACAACTAGACCAATATGCACCAAATGATTTATCATTGCCATAAAAAAGTTTTAGGTTTCTGAAATTTACTCTATTACTATCAACTAATTTTCAGAGAATGCTAAACCGTTGTGAGCTCCTTCATTTTAAATCAAATAATCTGCAATTAAGAACACAATATATAACTGAAGAAACACACATATCCAACAAACTGAACTTGATGGAATGCATGGATGGCCTAGTTGTTAAACATGTCCCACTTTAGGCTTAAACAAATGTAGAGTCAAAAAAGTACTAGACTCACCTCCACACAGAGCTCCTCAATCTGATGACGGAGCTTCAGAACATACTCAGAGCTAATGTCAATGTTGTTTAGTGCAGTCGCAATCTCCTCACCAGTCTTCTGTACCCCAACACCACCAAGGAAGAGCTTTGCTCCCAAATTTGGCTCCCGCATCCTCCATTGTAGCGCCTCCTGATACTCATTGCTCAGAAGGCTTGTTGCCCCACCAAGCACAGCAAGAACAGAGTTTATGCTTGCAGTGGAAGCAGCCCGGCGGCAGCAACTCTGCAGTACAAAGAATACATCGTTGACCATTGACGTTGTGAGATCATCTGGTGTGGGCTCATCAATCCGTATGGCTTTCCTCACATTCTCCACCATGAAAAACTCCTCAAAGATCACATAGAACCCAGTCAGATCCTGCTCCATTTTATTAAAGTTACCATTACGGAAGGCCTTCATCGCCCGCGGCCCAAGTTCAGGCTTGACATCTCTCAGTCCGCGGATCTTATTGACCATAAATTCAGTGTAGTCCTCCCCAAGCTGTGTCAATGCAAGAATCTCCTCGAGATAAAGCTCAATTTCCCTGGGATCAGGCCCTTCATTACCTCCAGCAGCACTGGCCATGGAACCCATGACCGAAAGGAGGTTCTTTGTATAGGAGTTTATATCCGATGCAAGGCGTGCAAGCTTCCTGTAATCAGCATAACGGCGCAGGATCTGGGTGCCCCGCGAATCACACTCCTCCTGCAGCTCAATGATGGCATAAGCAACACCATCATCGCCTCTGAGCTCCCGAAGCACAGCATCATTCTCCTCAACAGCGAGCACAATGTCCTTAAAGAGACGAGTGAGGCAGCCAACAAAATCCGGCCGCTCAGAGGTCGGTTGGGTCGCCGAGGTCAGCTCAGCGAGGTGCTCGAAGTCTGCACGGGCACGCAGAGCGACAACCTTCTTCAGGTAGGCGACGTAGACCTGGAGTCCTTCATCCGCAAGCCCGAGCAGTGGGAATAGGCCGACGAGCCGGAGCACAGCAGGGTGGTCCTGTGCGTCGACGACCGCCGCTAGCCTCCGGCGCGCGAGCCCCTCGAGGCGGCGTTTGATGTCGAGCAGATCGCGGCGGAGATCGTCGTCGGTGGGGAACCGAGCGTCGATCGCGAGGAACTCGTGCACCGCGGTGGCGGCGGCGGCGAGGTCGTCGGCGGCCAAGGCCCGGCGCGCGGCTTCGAGCGCGCGGGAGCGGTCGAGCGCGGCCTCGGCGCGCGCCAGCGCGGCGTCGGCCCTGGAGTGCGCGGCGTCGAGGTGGCGGACGCGGGACGAGAGCGCGTCGGCGAGCGCCGCGGTGGAGGACGAGGACTCCCTGAGCGCGGCGGCGTCGGAGGCCGCGAGCGAGAGCAGCGGCGGGGCGGAGCGGAGGAGCGAGGCGGCGGCGCGGTCGAGGTCGGCGCGGCGGGCGAGGAGCGCGTCGAGGCGGGCGTCGAGCGCGCGCTGGTAGGCCACGCACTCGTGGAGGAGGCGGGTGGCGGCGCCCGCGTCGGTGAGGACGCGGAGCGCCGCGAGGGAGGCCGGGTCGCCGAAGTCGAGCGACGGTGGCGCGTCGGCGGACGAGGGGTCCGGGGCCGCAATGGCATCCGGCCGGCGCGGGGACCGCGGGGTGGGAGGGGGAAAGGTCACCGCCATGGCCGGGGGGCCGCGGCGTCAGTGCAGATCGGCGGCAAGATCTCGGGGTGAGGGGAGAAGGCTGTGGACACTGAAGGCCGAGAGCCAGATCTCGGAGTCGGTTCGGGCTGTTGGTGTGTGGTGGGGTCAACTGACGCAGTAGGCCCGATAGCGCAGCAGCCTAACCAAGGACAGAACTGCCCGCGCGGCATCTGTTCGACGAATTGCCCCCTGGCCATGGCGCTGCTACGCGCGGGGCTAGCGCAGCCGTTCTCGCCGCGCCCCGCGCTCCCCGGCCGCCACCGTCCGACCTCGCTGACAGGCTCCGGGCTCAGCCTCGACTTCTCGCTTCCGCCACATCCAGGTGAGCAGAGCCACCGCAGACACGCTCGCTAGCCCGGCGACGCCCGCGCGCGCTCTTATCTCTGTCTGACCCGTGCAGGCGGCGGCGCGCACCGACGCGCGTACCCCAGGATCGAGGCGACGGCGAGGCGCGGCGCGCGCACGGAGAGCGCCAAGGTCAGGAACCGTCGGATGCAGAAGAAGGTAAGCTCCGATGCTCCACCTGGGCTTTCGATCTTCAGGATAAGGCCAGCAGGATGTAACAAAACCGCCGTTCCGCTGACTATCGCTGGCTGCAGTTCAACGGCACGGCGACGAAGCCCAGGCTCTCGGTGTTCTGCTCCAACCGGCAGCTCTACGCCGTGCTCGCCGACGACCACAACAAGAAGATCCTCTTCTACGGCAGCACGCTGCAGAAGTCCATCTGCGGCGACCCGCCCTGCGGCACCGTGGTAAGCAGTCGTCGTCTTCCCCGTCTGAAATTTGCATTGTGTTCCGGTGGAAATTTTTGAGTTCAGCTTGCCTCGCCGGCTCGCCCTGGACAGGAGGCAGCCCGGAGGGTCGGGGAGGAGCTCGTCAGGGTGTGCGACGAGCTGGGCATCTCCGAGGTCTCCTATGACCGCAACGGCTTTGCTCGAGGCGACAAGATGATGGCGTTCGAGGTTCCGGTCTCACAGCACGGGTTCCTGCCAAGATAGGCTGCAATCCCTGCAGAGTGTAGTGTCGCTCCACAAAGGAGGCACCATGCTTGCACTGACAGTTCACCGTAGCAGCTTATTCAGGAGACAAGGAAGTTGGTTCCATTCCATGCGGATTCTGTATTCTGTATGTTCCATCCGTCCTTGATCAACATGTAGTTCATATTTCACAACAGTCTAACAAAGACTCTTTCTTCGTACTCTAGCTAGACATGATTCCAGTACCTACTGCTCAGCTCTCATTACATACCCTTTATAATTTATTCATCTACATGAAGTCTGTGACGTGAATATTAACATGAGCTATATGCTACGGTGAAGACACTGTAACTGGGACTTGAGTTCCCAACCTGTGGACCAACCATGGATTCTCAATATCTGGATCAATGAAAGTTTGTATAAGGAACGGTATAGCTTCATCATCGAACAATTCTTTGCACCAAGGTACCCATTCCAATATGCTGGATCCTAGACCGGAGCACCTGTGAAGAATGCCAATAACATGTATCAATACCAATTACCCAACATGCCCATTCAGCAGCAAGATCTCGTCATGAGTAGCCAAGAGCTAGAAAGTAGAAGAGAAAAGGAATTGTCAACCAGTAAAGGTAACGTCATTTTGAATTTCAAGTAACACTCGTGTTCAGGAACAATGAGAAACAGAAGGACAAGGCTGAGACCTGTACTCATAGAAGCAGGCAGTTTGCGCGTCCTCAGGTTTATCCCAATTATGCCACCCAACAGGCTGTATGCAGTGATCCATAAAAGTTATGGCAAAAACAACCCTCCGGAAGGGCTCCCAGGGCTGACCTAGGTACATATATGCAGCTTCTCCATTGCCATTAATGACTAATGACACCTGGATGGTGCCATGTCATTTGGCGCGTAAGTTCGTAGTAAGAAGTAAAAGGAAATGGTAAAGACAGTTTGGAAGATTGGTAGGCTAACTATAGTCCCTAGATAATCACGTAGCAGGTTTATTTTAGATGTGAAACACTGGAGAGTAGTAAACCCACTTGAAGAATACAAATCCAGTTGATTCTGAAGAGGATTTGTGGCCATGAGTAGTAATATATCCTGCTGCTTTGAAGTGGAAATGGCAATGCTCCAGAAGGGCAGTAGAATCTCCAAAGATAAAACCATAACTACTTCAATGTAACAGTTTTTCAAGAACTGCTTTCCACCATGCAAATGTGAAGTTTCCCGATTATTTTTGCAAAGCAAATTAAAATACCTGAAAGTAAAAATACTATAAAACTAAATAATGACAGATATATTTATATCTCCATACAACTTGGCACCAAAGGACATCAACCCCCATGAAACATGATATTCTTCTGCACAATAAGCGTACTACAGTATTATTATTATTATGTGTATTCCATTAAGCTACCACCAGAGGTGACAGAATGACAAGTGAACATAACAGACATGGTTAACAAAAGCCCCAAGCTAAAGCTAAATGGTTACACAATTACATATAATACCTTCCTGCCATTGAAATCAGTATTAGACTATTACATTATGAGGTCAAAAGTAGATCCAAAAGATCCAATTTATAGTAACAGGAAATTCACGTAAGACCATTTTTCTGAAGAAGCAAACATCAAATAAACAACACAATGTGATGAGACACCTAGAGCAAGAGTGCAAAAGAGCTAACCCAAGAAAAAGGAAACCACAAATAATGAGCTGATAGAACCAAGTACCTGACACCCGAGAAATCTGGAACCATAGAAGGCACACCTGTCGGCCATCACACAGACTGCTGCTGCTTGCCCAGACAACTATAACACAGCAGTACATATCATCGCACCAGCATCACTGACTAACCAGATTCACCAGAGGTGCCACATAAACAAGTCTGCTAGGATAATACCTGGGGAGCTGAGTTCTTAAAACTAACATTCTCTGCAATGAAATCATCCCCACAATGACTATTGCACTGTTGAGTGTTCCTGTGCCAATATCTTGTGGTGACTGGTACAAGAACAGATATGAAATATGTGAGTATTCAGAAAATGTAAAAGGAGAAACTAAATACAAGAACTTTACATGATTGCATCCGATTATGGTAGAGGAACAGCCAGAATAATTCCAATCAGGCTTATCATTACATATACACATTGGTTCAGATTAACAGAACTGAAATGGACATTGTTGCTCTTTTAAGAAGATAAATGTCAATGCTAGTGGCTTCGTTATAATGAACAAGACTTCAAAATTAAGGACGTTTAGGAAAAATAATTCACTAATTCGTTACCAGGGTGGGAAAAGGCTATAATATTCAAAAGCCACAAATGTATTAATTCCCATAACAATCAATGAAACTGCTTACACAAGGGGTACAACAACCAACCTCAACTTATTGTAAATTATCAATGCAAATGCACTAGTCACCTTGAAAAACAATATTTTCACATCGAAATGGCATCATTGTTACATATCTAACTAATAGTGATCCCTGTTAAGTGAATCTTTATCAGGCACTTGTAATTTCACTAGGGGTAGCACATAAATGACAGACTATCTATTCAAGCAGGAGGCCAGCTGGAAGTGACACTACCTGAGTATGCTTGATGCGAGTAGTCGTGTTGTCCCAACAGATCACTGTGTCCCTTATTGGGGATCCACACAAGGTGATGAAGTTCTTTGTCTTGGGAATGTGCACTGGCTGCCGATGCACACCAGGATCAATCCTGATGATGGTGCGCACTTGGTTGTTCAGTGGAACAGCATCCACGGCATCCTGAACACTTGCAAATGAGACAACTCCATCGTAACCAAAGATTGCTACCTCAGGAGACGCAACAAGTAGAACCCTCCTATCCCCCATTGCTCCTTATTTTCTTCCAAGATTTTATTGTTGGAATATTTTGGCCTGTACAAATATTGGAAGGATTTGATTTTTATGAAGCCTAATCCTTTAAATACTCTATGAAGTCTGATCCTTCAAGGTTTGGTGCTGACAAGGCTCCACACATGACTGCTTTGTATTTTCCTTGTTAATGTGCAGGATACCACATAAATAATACAAGTGGTAGCTATAGGCTCTGACCATCTTGCCTAATCCTTCAAATACTCTATGAAGTCTGATCTCTTCAAGGTTTGGTGCCACCAAAGGCTCCATACATGACCGCTTTGTATTTTCCTTGCTGATGTACAGCAGGATACCACATAAACAATACTAGTGATAGCTATAGACTTGGACTATCTGTAAGAAGCATTCATCATTCGGTGTAACCATCACTGAAAGGGAGAACTAATGACCAGTCATCACAACATCAGTAGGAAGGCAGAGACACATGTAACCAACCCTCTCTGGTGTCAAGTGAAAACTGATAGGCCTCAGAAAATTACTGTTGAGGAAGACAGACAGCAGTCGGGCAGCTCCAGCCTGTAGTTTTCTTGGCCCCAGTCTTATTCATGGTCCGTCTAACCTCCATGGCTTCTGCTGTTCGACCAGCGGCTGTGTACATATCTATGAGCAAAACGTAGTAACCACCCTCGTGTGGGTTTAGGATCCTTAGTTTTTGGACTGCCTTCTCTGCCATGTCAATATCGCTGTGCATACGGCATGCACCAAGTAACACACCCCAGACCACATCATTGCTTGGAATCGACATTTGCTCTATCATCTTGTAAGCTTCCTCAAGTTGTCCTGCCCGACTAAGCAAGTCCACCATGCACCCATAGTGCTCGATGGTCAGCTCCACTTTGCCATAATCTCCTCTTTGCATCGCATCAAACACAATGCGCCCCTCCTCAACACAGCCCTTGTGTGCATACATGGTGAGCACTGCAAGCAGCGTCACCCCATCTGGCTTCACAGAGTTGTCATGAGCCAGCATTTGATGAAACAAAGCAATTGTGTTTTCCTCATCACCATGAGATGCATATGCTGAGATAAGTGTATTCCAAGATGCCACACTCCTTATTGCCATCCCATCAAACAAAGCACGTGCTTCAGGTAAGCACCCACACTTAGCATACATGTCCATGAGTGCATTGCAGAGTGAAACCATCCACCCAAAACCATTGGAATCAACATAATGCCGCAGTCGCTCCCCAGTCGCAAGGTCCCCAAGTGCAGTGCATGCTGACACAACACTCACCATGGTCACCTCGTCTGGTTGCACTGGCATTGCATCAAACAATGCCAGGGCCTCCTTTGGACGCGAAGCCCTGGCATAGGCAGAGATCATGGCAGTCCAAGAAACAACATCACGGTGTGGCATCTGGTCGAACACCATGCGCGCGGAGTCCAGCTGGTTGTTTTTGAGGTGCGCCGTAAGTAGCCCCGAGAAGGAGACTACATCCCGTACGTGCATTTCGTCGAACACCCTGCGAGCGTCGTCGATGGCGGACCGAGACGCATACGCGTGCAGCAAAGCATTGTGGACATGAGCGTGCTCGCTCCGCGCGCCGAGGCAACCATGCTTGAAAGCCTGGGCGTGGAGATCAGAAGGTAATCGACCAGGCGATTGGCAGCGGGAGCAAGACTTGAGGACGAAGGTGAAGGTGAAGGCGTCGGGAGCGGCGCCGACGCGGCGCATCGCGGTGAAGAGCTCGATGCCAGCGCTGGGCGATGAGGAGACCGCGTGGCCGCGAATGAGGGTGTTGTAGAAAAAGGCGAGGTGGGAAGCGGCGGCGGTGATGAACGGGAGGTGGAGAGAGAGGAGCGAGGAGGCGTGGCGGAGGTCGCCGGCGGGAGACACCGCGGCGAAGCGGAGGAGCTTGGCGAGCACCGCGACGGCATCGGCCGTCGGAAGTATGTGGCGGCGACGGAGGAGAGCGGCGTGGAGGAGCCGGAGGTCGCGCTTCGTGGAGCACCGGCCTGAGCAGGCAAGTAAATCTGCCGGCGAGATCGGCGGCATCGCGGAAGCTGGCCGCGCGTCATGCCGTCATCTGTATGCCATGGAGTCCGGATGACAAACTGGCAATGGTTAATTGTCTATGCAACCGTCCTCGTTTGTGTGGTTGATAAGTCGGTTAATACAATTTTACTATAAGTGAAAAATAATATTAAATTTGAACAAATAGGGCGTGTGCCATTACAAATTCAAATTCGATATCAGTCTTCAACTTTTTTCATCTATCTTGCTATGTATCCGGACATACACGACTTATAATTTAGAAACGAAGTAAAATTGAAGCCATGATGATTGTTTAAACTAAAAACATGCTATTTTATATGCCTATGGGTGAAAATGCCTCCTTCTTATGATTTCCTCCTCTCTCTCTCACACTCATCTACAAATGGGGTCCACTATCCGCTCTCCTTGTAGTCTATCCCTCTCACTGGTCAATCGGCAATCGTCTGTGTTTGGGTCAGTCATTGATGCATGAGGCGTGTGCAAGTGGGCCACCATGGGCGAGTGCGCAAGCGAGTTGTCATTTCGACGCGGGGCGGGGCAACCAAAGATGTAGAAGACAACATAGGGAGGGAGCGAGGGATACTGATGAGTGAACCCCATGAAGAAAGGGATAATTTCATCTATGTAAAAATACAAACCTTTTTGTATGTCTACATGTGAGCCTAAACATGCATCAAAATGGTACAACTTTAAGTTTGAGAGATTATAATGGAATGTTTCAAAACACATCTCGCCTAATAAACAAAACACATAAGCGATGATACATTGTCTGGTGGCATTTTGTTGATGAGCTGACATAAACATAAGAGAAGCACGATCAATATTCACCAACGTCGCCTGAATGTTTGTAAAAAATCAACCACTTAGTATATTATAGCAGTGCCTTATTTCAAATTACAAGATTTAAAAATTTAGACACGAGGGACAGACGTCCCAGATCACTTCGCAAAGGGACCATGAACTTTTGGAATGTCTCTTCGTAAAGCAACTCGTAGGGAAGCCAAAACAAAGACCAAGAGCAGAAAGTTTCAAAAAAAAAAAAAAGAGAGAGACCAACAGCAGAAGCCAAACGCAAACAGCCGCCAGCAACGCGTCCAGTCCCCACTCTCGCGGTCGCGGCCACGGCCTCACCGCGCTCCAGTCCCCACTCCCCACCAGACCAACAAAAAAAAAAAAAATCACCTCCCGCCCGGCCGCTTCACCCCGAATCTTCTAGAACGTTCTCGAACCTCCGGGAATCGAAATCACCGCCGCCCGGAACCGCTCCAATGCCCGCGGCGATCGGGAGGCGGCCGCCCGCCCGCCGGCGCCTCTAGGCCGCGCGTGCGATGGCGAGGTCGAGGCCTAGGGTTTGGCTCGTGGCGGGCTGCGCCGCCGTCCTGCTGTGGGCCTCCGTCGCGCAGCTCGTCGCCGTCGGCCGCCTCCTCCTCCTCTTTGGCCTCGCCGGCGTCGCCGATCCCTCGCCTCCACCTGCCGCGCTTCCGCCCCCGAGTGCGTTGGTTTCCTTATTGTTTTGTAGCATTTCTGGTGTAGTTCGATTTGATTCTGTTCTTATTACTGCTCTGTTGCATGGAACTTCATAAAGTACTGAGCTAGCGAGTAGTGAAAATGGAAAAATATTGTGAGTTTCAGTGCAAAAGCTGAAGGGTGTCTGAATCGTACGAGTGCACAGCTGTGATTGTCCGTACGCAACTTGGCACTGGCACGTTTATTAAGCTGTAAATGTTGCTGCTCAATGCATAGATGCGAGTATGCGACTAATGAGATAAAAATATGTTGACTCGTAAAGTCATGCCAAACATCTACTGTTGTATAATGATTTTGATCGATTGACACCCTCATATTTTTCTCAAGGCACTAGCAATATTGTGAAATGTGAAGTTACGAATAGGCTTCATGTTTTGTTGAAAGCTTGAGTTGAATCGTTGTAGATTCTGTAGATCTTTGTTGATATAGGCTGCTCCATTTAATCGCCACTGCAATATGGCAATTTGATCACTGTTATTTTTTTAGGAATATACAAGAGCAACGGTTATCTGAAGATATCTTGTAATGGGGGTCTGAATCAGATGCGCTCAGAGGTCATTCTTGTATGCTTATTTCTTCCATTTAACTTCTTCTTCCCTTTTTCTCTCCTAACTTTCTTTGCTATTTGGTACCTCCATTTATTCAGATATGTGACATGGTGGCAGTTGCTCGTCTTCTAAACCTCACGATGGTTGTCCCAGAACTTGACAAGAGATCATTCTGGGCTGATCAAAGGTAACCATCATTTTCTTCGAGAGATGCTCTATGGAACCAACCATATTAACATCTAAAGTGAGTAGTGTTCGTTGTGGTCAACAGTAATTTTGGAGACATATTTGATGTGAGGCACTTCATCGACTCATTGAGAGATGAGGTGCACATCATTAAGCAGCTTCCAGAGAAGCTTGGTCCAGGAGATTCAGACATTATTATACTTGAAATGCCACCTGTGAGCTGGTCAGATGAAAAATATTACTTGCATCAGGTTTGTAATTGATCTTGATGTGTCCTTGTCTTCATGGTAACTGATTCACTGTATCCTCTTGAGTCTTGACAATCTCTCACCTGTGCAGATCTTACCACTGTTCAGCAAATACAGTGTCATCCATTTTAACAAAACAGATGCTCGCTTAGCCAATAATGGTATAAGTACAGAGCTTCAACTGCTTAGATGCCGTGTTAATTTTCATGCACTGAAATTCACACCTCAAATCGAGGGATTAGGGAATAAACTGGTACATAAACTGCGAGCCAAGGGATCATTTGTAGCCTTGCATTTACGCTATGAGATGGATATGCTGGCGTTTTCTGGTTGCAATCATGGCCTTTCACCTGAAGAAGCAGAGGAGCTCAAAAAAATGAGGTTTGTGGCTCATCCTGTGCTGCCTTCCTTAGTAGCATAACTATGTTTTGGATATGACCCACTTAATTCTTTATAGGAAGTGAATTATCTTTATACTTTGTATAGTTACCATTCAAGAAGGGGAAACCATTTGTTACGTACTTAAATTTGGCTGCCAGTGTCAAATACTGGTGTAGATAATGTTCATAACAGGCAATTTGATGTTATTCTCCAAAGCATTATAATTTTAATTTGGTGTTTTTCATTGTAAGCAAAGTTTGTGACAACTGATGTTAGCAAAATGGACTAGAAAAAAAATACTGTAGTTCTTAGATTTGTTAAATTAGTTTGGTGGCAGCTTATTCTGTCCTTATTTTAAAGATCTGATTACAAAATGATGCAGGAGGCACCACATTATTGAATTACCTCCCTTTATTTCAATCCAATGACTAGAATTGCATAAAGAAAGAGGTATTTAATGCTAACCATAAAATCTCGATCCTACTGTGAGGAACATTGATAAATCACAGTACAACCTGTAACCAACATATATCTTGGAAACACTGAAAGCAGCAAAGCAAAACTATTTGTTCTTAATCAGCATTTGTACCTTATTAGGTAAACAAGTCATTCATGATGCCAATTTCATTCTAACTGTAAAATAGGAATAGGGCCCTGCATAATGTGTGGCTCAAATCCAAGTTACTATTGACTGTTATTAGACTTGGCCTGGGAGGTACAGTAGGTTAGGTTCTTTCAACGGGCGCTAGTTTGAAGTAACTAACATTTTTTGCCAATCAGATATGCTTATCCATGGTGGAGAGATAAAGAAATTGATTCCCAAGCCAAGAGGTCGCAAGGACTATGCCCACTTACTCCTGAGGAGACATCACTTGTTCTGAAAGCGCTAGGATTTCAAAAGGATGCTCTTATATACATCGCAGCAGGTGAAATTTATGGTGGAGATAGGAGACTAGAACCACTACGGGCTGCTTTTCCAAACCTTGTAAGTACCCTTTCTTTGTAAATAAACATTCAAGTATAATGCCCTTAATTGTTTCATAGCAATAAATCTTTTGCAGTTCTCTAATGTTCCATAACAAGTGATGCATATCAGTTTTGTTTGCATGTCTAAGCAGTGTTGAATATTTTTCAGGTACGAAAGGAGATGCTGCTAGACTCTGAAGTTCTGCGTCAATTCCAAAATCACTCTTCCCAGATGGCTGCACTTGATTTCATTGTATCCACAGCTAGTGATGTTTTCATTCCCACTTTCGATGGTAACATGGCAAAGCTTGTTGAAGGTCACCGAAGGTATGAATATACAGATAGAGGTCATCTTTTGAAATTGATTGCTTATTTAGAATAAGATATACATCAGTTGATTACAAGATACTTGTTTGGATCATTTTCTTCAGGTTTCTGGGTTTCCGGAGAAGTGTGGTGCTAGACCGACGGAAATTAGTTGAACTTCTAGACCTGTACACCAACAAGACAATCTCTTGGGACAATTTTGCATCTTCTGTTCGGGAAGCTCATAAGAACCGTGTAGCTCAACCATCCTGCAGGCGAAAACTTGAAAACAGACCAAAAGAAGAGGATTACTTCTATGCTAACCCACATGAATGCCTTGCCAATTCAACCTTGTGCAGCTAAACTGAGTTTCTGGTTTCTGTAAGGTGACCAGATGCTTGAAATTATTTCCAAGCAGGCAGTGGCACACAGTCATTTTGATGTCGTGTTGTCGAGGGACCGATGCCAGCTTACACAGCCCATCACGATCTGTTTGACTTTGCATTCCTTATTGCCCTGCTGTATAGGTCAGTTTTTCGCTTTTCTGTTGATTCGTTCGCTTTCCAACATGCCAAAATGGGCCTGTTTGGAGCATGTAAATTTTGGTTTGTTGTCTACCATACTTTCATTGGTGACATCGTGCTGCTTAGGCCAAAGGGTTAGCTTTTAATTCTTTAGCATTTTCTTTTCTAATTTTTACAAATGCTTAGTGGAATCATCGTTTTTTTTAAGAAGTTCTATGCCAAAGCAGGAGTGCTGGACCTGCCTGCCTTTCTTTTATAGAAAAGGCTGTCCAGTTTGTTTGGTGTATCAGGGTTCTTGATGAATGCTTTACTGTTAGAGACCCTTATCAAAGAGCATCTCCAAGAGTATTTTTTTTTTAAAAAAACAATTAGTTAATCAATGAGTTTTTATAAGTGGCTAAAAAACTTAGATGCATATTTTTGGGTTGCTCTAGAGATAGAAGACAATTGGGTTCTTGATGAATGCTTTACTGTTAGAGACCCTTATCAAAGAGCATCTCCAAGAGTATTTTTTTTTTTTAAAAAACAATTAGTTAATCAATGAGTTTTTAAAAGTGGCTAAAAAACTTAGATGCATATTTTTGGGTTGCTCTAGAGATAGAAGACAATTTTTTTTTTAAATAATTTCAAATCACTATCTTTTCTTATATACATTATATTTCTCTTGTACATTTGCATTGGAAACCCTGTCCTTATTCCATATTCTTTCTTTCCCATGTCCTTCCAGATTGGTCAATTAGACACATGCATATATTTCAGCACAATTTGGTCAAATTTTCTAGGCGCAGAAAGAGTGAGAGTTAATATAATATAAGTTGTTGGAGTGTATTTTTTTTTCAGTGTTGCAAAATAAAATGAAAGAATCTTTACGACACCAAAAGAGAAGATTGGGAGCGGGTTTTAGAGACTCTTGTGGATATGCTCTAGCTAATTTGAATTGTTGTTATTACTAGATCATAAGCGGGGCAACAATAGAAAGCAACATGATAAAGGGCCCAGGCGCAACACCCGGCTCTGCCCGGTCTCTTAGGCTATCTCCAACAGAGCATGCAAACCGTGACCCAAGCATAGAATATATGATCAACAGTGTTTTGCCTTCCAAAATCAACCCTCCAACAGAAGACCAAAACAGCTCGCCGATTTTCCATACTGTCCTTGCCGCAACGCAAATATGCGTTCTCCAAAGAGGCCGATGCAAATGTAGTGGTGGGCCCCGTGCGTCCAGCCGTAATTTTATTTTATTTTATTTCTGAAACTCTTGGTTGCTTGTTTGCGTCGCATGTTGGAGATGTGAACTTTTTGGCCCCGGACCTTTCAACTGTGGACGACTGAAAATGTGGAATGCCTCTCGATTTTAGCTATGAGCTGTTGGAGACAGCCTTATTGCGGTCTTGTAGGTCCCTCTGGCTCAAAATCGGGTTTTACACCTCATGTTTTTTTTTGGGAAAAGGTTAAATTAATAAGAAAAAGAAAAGTCAGGAATTGGACACGGAAAAGGTCGGGCTTCAGCCTGTTTATTTATGATTGCTAGCCGGTCCTCGACTCGTAAAAAAGGCAGGCCACATCGGCAACCCGGTCCTCGACTCCTCGTCGTAAAAAACCGATCTTGGTCTCGATCGCGGCGGCGGCGAGGAATCCAATCGATTGTCGTTAGCGGTGGTGCGTGTGCGTCGATGGAGACAGGCATGAGACCCGTGGAAGCGGCGCCGGAAGAGGAGAGAGTAAAAGCGGAGCCGGAAGTCAATGAACGGCGCGAGAGGACGCTGGCTGTTATTTTGGAGGATAGGGAGGCGGATTACAAGAGGCTGGAGGAAACGCTGTGGGGTTCACAAGGAGAGGACGATGTGGACGACGACTTCTTCGGCGTCCAGGCTGCCCAGTTCAGGGATACATGGAACCAGCGATATTCGAGCTACTACGGTAGCTTTGAAGACGCTACAGAGATCCCAAACAAGCCATTCACCTACAAGAAGCCTCATGACTGTGCTAGCACACTAACTACCCTACAAGTCTTTTCAGTCAAAATCGCAGAGTGGAGAGTGCCTTTAGAGTGGCCACTCCAGGTGTTTGGGATGGCTGCCATACGAGACTGCGTCGATCACAATCGCAATATCATCTTTGACCGTCCAAGAGAGAACTGCCAAATCGTTACCCGAGAGGATCCATACTTGAAACTTATAGGCCCTACACGTGCTGTTATCGCATTGGACCCTGCGACCTTTGAGGTTGATCTGAAAGTTAAGGGCGCTACCGAGTCAGAGGATCAATGGTTGAGTTTTCTAGCTGTAACTTACCATCATTTCCCTCGGCTTGACTCGCACCTTCTGGAAAGGGAGTTTGAGAGCAAGCTTAGCGAACTGCAGTTTCAACTTGGCTCTATGATTCGTTCAGTGGAGGCAACAATCGAGGTGCGGATCACTAGTGGATCATGGCCACCTGGTTTACGTGCCCAGTTTACTGCCAGTACCGCCAGCATACCTGGTGCAGAAATCATATTACTAGATTCTGATGACCATGAAGTGCCGGTTGCTGGAATTGGAAGACGTATTGAGCTTTCACGTTGTGTTGCATCTGTTGAGGCTTTTGGCGGCGTGCTGAGGGTTCGTGTGCAGGCGTTTCTAGGTGATAAGAGTGTGGTAAACAGAGTGAAGGCTTTTAAGGCTCGGAGAGATGGTGTAAGCAATGGCACTCTTAGGGTTGACTTCGATAAAGAGATTTCCAAGGCTAAGACAGCTAGTACAGGCGACGGGCCTCTTGGGGTTGACTTCCTTGGGTGCTGCACATTTGGTTTTAATATCTCCTGGTCGGTTGTTTCGTATTGTAATATTTGATGTTAACTTATGGTGTGTAATATACATATGAACTCGTCAGTTGTCACTGTGATTGTCGTTTTAAAAAAGAATTATATTGCTCCTCACGACATGCTTCAAGGACTTCTTTGTCTGTGTCAGATTATTCAGCTAACTAAATACATCACGAAACATGGTGGGGAATGATGATTTAAATAGTTCGTTACTCTTTGAGAACAATTCCTGAGGAGAAGCGAAATGTTCATTGAGGACGATGAGGAGGCACCTATATTCATATCACCCACCGTTAGTAGATTTGTTTTCTTCTTCTGCAGATTCATCAAGGGGAGAGAACGTTCTTTATTTAAACGCTGGCCTGACTTCTCGACACTACTACATTTTATAAACGGAATTAAGACATGCTAACAATGACAGTGTCCACTGTGCGGGACTGAAATTGAAGATAGTTATGATGGTGCTGTGGAGGGTGTGGAGGTCCACAATAACATTACACACGACTCAGGTCCGTCTAGCTAGTGTAACTGATTCGGTCTTCTTATTGCGCTTCAGAGATACGCTGCTGCAAATCCGACAACAGGCAGATCCAGGAGAGGGGAAAGGGAAGGCTATATGCTGGATCACAGCTCCTAAAACCGATAACACTGGAGGTACGCAGATGGTCGCCGCCCCGGAGGGGGATGGCTAAAGCTGAATGTAGACGGTTCATTTGTACAGCAGACGGGAGCAGCATCTGGTGTTGGTGCCGTGATTAGAAATCACAGGGGAGGTGGCCATCACGGTATGGAGGGTCATCTTCAGATGTTCATCGGCAGAGGCGTATTGCATCACAATGGTGTTCAGCACCAATAATGATTATTGAGTCCGGCTGTCCTGCGGTGATTTTGCACTACTGACTAGTACCTTGGATCGGTCGGCATCTAGCTACATTGTCTTTAAAGCGAAGGAGCACCTAAAAAGATATGGGAAACTACCAAGATGGATTAAAGCATCACAGGGGATATATATCATATATCAGTTACCAAAAAGCATCTAGAGAAACAATGCACTGATGAAGTGCAAGAACTCACCAAAATAGTTAGCAGAGGACTCCAGCAATATTGCCCTATTGAAATCAACCAATGAATCTTGTTCATGAGAAGTGTATATTAAAAGAACATTTCAGGCTTTTGCAGCCTATTACTTAGCCTAGTCAGGTATAAAGTAATTTTTTTCGAGACCACGCCGTTTCGTGTATTTCATTAAGCAGAATAAAGTTCAAAATACAAGACCAAATAAGCAACGTGCAGGTAGTAACACCATGGATACCAAAAGTGCACCCCAAAAACGCCGACCACCCTCCATCCAAAAACAGTTAACCTTCTATATGAATGAAACAACTTTGCCTCAAAACGAAGACCCCTGCTGCACTACAGTCTGGACAGCGGCACTTGCAGTTGCTTGCACCCAACCGAGGCCCAGCAGCTAAGCCTCAGCGAGCAACTCGTCGACGAGCAAGACAGCCAAAGTGGCTACACTACCTTTCAAATGTCAATCTATGCAATTCAATCAGCAATGAATATGATTCCGGGAGACATATGGGAGAACAATTTTTTTTCCTACAACGCACAGGCTATCATTGTACGATAAGAATAAAAAAAGAGGAACCTTGCAAAACGCCACACACCTAAAACAATACCTTTAGCCCTAGCCAAACCCCATAACTGTAATCCTCACTACCAAGCAATAAAGCTTTAGTCAAACACATCTATCACGGTAATTCCATATGGTCCAAGCCCCAAGAATCACAAGGGAGTTGAGGCCTCTCTGCAGTTGTCCTCCAACAGCAAGAATAACCTTCTACCACCAATCATCAAAGAACTCTTCTCTAATCTGACGGGCAAGGATTTGTAGGCCTACTCTTTGGAGTAAGCTGAACCAAAATCTCTAGCAAAGACACAATAAAGGAGAGGATGGTTTATGGATTCCTCAGCTTGATCACAATGAGGACACCTCTCTGGATGAGGGTATTGGTCGTCCAACACCTGTCATGAGCTACCAGCACATGCCAGGAGCCCAAGATCTCCAAGTCCTATGGTAAGGCCTAAAGGAATGCATTCCTTGGAAGAAATTCATATACACTGACCTTGCCGAATGGAGAACAACAGATTGTGGTGGTTTTCCAAATAATCAATTAATTCAGGTAAACAAAGTTCGTTGTAGAATCCAAGGCGCTATACTATCTATATATGTGCATGGCTTGCAATTATGAATGCAGCTTGCAAAGGTTCAGGTAAGCAAAAGTGAAACTATTTTTAAAAACATGCGCAAAATTCCAGTAAGCAAAGTATGATTTACAGATGCGAGGTTAAGGTAAATATTGTATGCATGGCCTGTAATTATGATTGCAGCATGCAAAGCGACACTATTTTGTTTTGGCAAAACACAAAGTAACACTAATTGAGTATAGCATGTACCATTATTATAGAACATCTATAGAGAAACAGTTCTCTAACAAATAGACCAACCAGTCATTCTTGTTCCTGAAAAGTGTACGTAAAGAAAATATTTAAGCTCTTCATAGTTCATTCACATGATCACATCCCAATACCTGGCCTAGCATGGCAGGAATAAAAATGTGTGATGGGAGAAACAAGGAAGCAGTATAGAGCGGAAAAAAGTTAATATACCTATCAAATGTCAATGAATGCTTACCCCAATGACATAATACCTTGTCTAAAAAAGAGATGTTATCTCATGTGGAGAACAAAAACAGAAAAACCAATGGAACCAAAACTAAATAGAGTGTTTTAGCGAGGAGGATTATCTAACTTAATGCAAGTGTTTTGGCGAGGAGGGAACTCATGTTACAGTTCTGATGGGAGAAAATAGGAAATCTCCAACACATATCTAATTTATAAAGTCTTTGCAAGCAAAAGAAAATTGTAGAAAATTAATATCTGGGTTGAAATAGCAAAAAGTGCAAACAACTGAAAGCACGAAGATACTTTTCATATGACATAATAAATATACTGAAAAAGGAGATCATCCAAGGTATCCCAAATCATATTGTTTTAGAAGATGGAAAACTTATAAATTATTGACAACCTGTCATAGACAAGCATGATTACCAGATGTTCTAGCTAGCCATAATAACACACACATATATAAAAAGGATGGAAATGTAGCAATCACCATACCTGCTAATCGTATTTTATTTTATTTGGAAACAAGAGCAGTCATTTGTTGTTGGCTGCTGGATTAGTACTCGGCCAGTAGAAGAAAAAAAAACTACATGAAATCCTTTCCACTGTGCAACCAACATGAATGAGGTTGTTGTTATAGTCACTAAGCCATGCACTTGTATTAACAATCTTTGTCAAGCAATTTGCACAGCGCAGCAAGGACCACTGTTATGTTAAAATCAAGAAAAAAAAATCAACTTCAATTGCTAGCGAAGGAAAGGCACAACCAACTGTTATTTGAGTTTGGATTTAACTCTTTAAAACGAAATATGCAAGGATGGAACAGCGTCAAGTCAAGCTAACAAAAATAGTGGATTGTGGGTTCATACTTCATAGCGAATAAGTGTTTGTATAGGAGACTATTTGGATACTGTGTTCTATATATAGCAGGGCTAAAAGTTCCAATAATAATGGAATATTAAAAATAATCAAAATTTGGAACTTATTGTATCAATATACTAACATCATGTTTCCTTAATATAATTAGAATTAAGAACAAAATTTGGAACTTATTGTATCAATATACTAACATCATGTTTCCTTAATATAATTAGAATTAAGAAGTTTCTAGGCAATTGCTATATATTTCATGGTATAAATTAAAACACAAAGAAACATAAAAAATATAAAGAAGGTATGCATAGAGAAATTAACTCTAATTCCATATCAACTGAAATTATCAACATTATTATCGCCTGGCTATCCAGGAGTCCATTATTATCACTTGATCATCCAGGAATAGTAAATAGTAACCTAGCACAACTGATGCTATCCACGCTGTGCAGTCCCGGCCACGGGGGAGCTCCTCAACCTCAAGCAGGAGCAGAAGCCGGTGAGCGTTAACCATTGAGAGAGGACCCTATGGCTGTCGCCTCCTCAAGGCGGAGGTCACTGGAGAGAAGGCACCCCAAAGACCTCGGAGCGGATGAGGGTAGGGCGGCTGCTCTGGACGAGGCAGACGAGCCCCGCGAGGGAGTACTCCTCGAGGCGTCGGAGGTCGGCGAAGCCACCGGGCCTGCCGGCGGCGTAGCCAGGAGCGCATAAATGAGCGCGGGCGTTGGCGACGATGTTGGAAACGGGGTCGCTGAGCTTGCCGTAGCAGTGGCCTGAGTGGAGAAGGGCGTCAAGCGACGCCTCCTCGCCGTGGCCGAGTTCGACGAGGCGAGCCAGGGCCGCCGCATACAGCTCGTCCAGCCTCGTGAGCAGGAGCTCCTCCAGCTCAGCAGCCGTGGCGCCGCGCCGCGCCGCCGCATCCTTTCCCGCGGCCGGATCGAGATCGGAGACCGGCTGCGACCCCGCGGGGACGGAGCGGGCGTCCTGGGTAGCGTTGCTCTCGAACTCGCGGGCCTGGCCTGCCATCAGGGACGAGTCGGATCGGAGCCGGAGGCGGCGGGTGCGGGGGTAGGGTTTGGAAGATGGGATCGGCGGAGTTGCGGGTGGACTGGCACAGTACACAGCAACCTTCACATTTTGATCTGGGGCCGGTTGTATATATAGACGCAAAGTTAGGAGCTCTGACGGCGCTTATGCACACAGTATCTTGGGGTAGATGTATTGTGGAAACCCTTACTCCCTCCGTCTCACAAATATTGTCGTCGTAGCACCATGCACGCAAACCAAGGAAGCCTATCAATGACCGGTGATAAACTGTCGCTACAGTAACAAGCAAGAGAGAATGACGTTTAGGATGAAACATGTGGTGAGAAGAGTGGATTTCCTTTTTCTTTTTCCTATGGCAACGAGGCCTTTTCGTACGTGAGATGTGGACGGATGGTTTCAGGAGTGGGTCACATATAGCTGCTACCCTACTCTGTTAGCGTATGGATTGCAGAACGACACTCTTTCATGGGGCAAGTTTTAAACCGTAGAACGACAGTCTTTGCGGTACAGAGGGAGTAGATGCACTGCGACAACACTACTCGCTACACATGGCGCGACAAGGCTAACGGTGGTGAGGAGGAAGAGATTTAGGTTTAGGGTTTAGGGTTCATATTAGTCTTTGAGGGCTCTCCGATGTCCTTGACCTTAGAGGGATAATCAAGGCAACCTGCCTTTTGTGGTGATGGCGGTTCAAGGACGGTGAGATGAGGCAAGACAGTGGCATTAGCGCTGGCTAAGCAGTGGAGAATGACTGGTGACCGAGGTCGATGGCGGGACAATGACCACATTAGCAAAATAATGTGCCCTCGTGGTGGTGATCGGAGGTGAGGTCGCAAATTGCCTTTGGCGACGGTTGAGGTGGTAATAGTAGCGGGTGTAGAGGATGAAGAAAGGTGGGGATGGAAAAAGATAATAGACTACATGTTGCTATTTATACTCTTGTGTGTGTGTGTGTGTGCACGTCATTAAAGCATGCTCCCTTCATCGGCATCCTAGGCCCACAACGTTCTTGTCACGTACCGGTCGTGGCGTCCACCACTCAACACAACCGTCGCCATAGCTACAATAATCCCGTCGATCTCTAACCTCCATTTTCTTCTTTCTTCTCTTCCTCCTGCCATTTTGCCTAGCCCATTGCCAACATCTCGACCACCACCATGGCCATTGATGACCTCATTGTCCACCGCCACCCCACGCTTTACCTAATCACAGTTCAAGAGGAATAGGTGGCACCCCTCACCCCACCGCCGACTTTTCCTATTCATTGTCTTTTGACGCCTAGTTCATCCCCCTAAACACAACCACCATAAACACTTGTAAGCCCTATCGTGGAGATTTTTTTGGACATAATAGGGTTTTGATTTTGGTGATTGATGAACATAAGTAGGCCTAACTACCATGTGTTTTGCAGGGAGGAATGTCGTAGTTGAGTTATTCACATGAGAATAGTCACAAGTGATCTAGTTCCAAGACTTGTGATTGATTGAATATGACACATAGGATGAACGAGAAGACTAAGGACAACAAATATTTATTTTTTTTGAGTATTCCCGGAGCTTTTCATTCAATCAAGATAGGATTACAATCTGTGGTTGCTAGTTCAACTAGCCAGTCCGGAAAAGAATCAAACAAAAAGAAGGAACGCTCGGTGGCCGAAGTCATAGATGCACACATATGAGCCACTGATTTCGCCCCCCTACGCACCCATCTAACACGAAACTCTGAGAAATTTTTGCCTATCTCCATGATGTCAAAACACAGGCCACCGATGGAGGATCGTGACGAAGATTCGCTAAGGACAACGAATATAGGTTGTGGTCATATGGACATTCGGTAAGTAGTGTATAAGTATGTCTTTCTTGTTGAACTGTTAGGCCTTGTTTGGATGCAGACCGCTATTTTCACACGTTGGCCGCAACCAACACTAGTACTATACGTCGAGTTGAGAAACATGAGTTTTTTCTCCCACAAAATGTGAGCAAACTGAATAAATTCACCCTTAGTTTGTAAGTTCATTGGCTACGCGGACAGTAAAACAGATTTTCCTGCTGTGGGAACAAAAGAAATCACGTAATGGCTGCATAGTAGGCTACATAAAACGTACAATACCCAAAATTCCAGACAGTTTTATGCAGAACTCCAATCATGCTTTTTACAAGGACTTCTTAAGCACAATGTCTTACCCCCCCGTGGGTCGAGTTTTTTTACAAGGGCTTCAGATTCTGAGATTCAGTCAGCTGTCGGTGTACAGATGGGCTGATTCCTAAAGGATCCGGTGCTGCTGTTCGTTTTTCCCCCTTTTTCGAGGAAAGCCATGTGACGTGTTTTATTGATTATCAAACATGGTTATATGGTTTACCAAAGCCTCAAGAATAAAACCAAAGGGTTCATCAACCCAAATAGAGTTTTTCTTTCAAAGATAAAGCTACTCTGCTAGTTCATGCGACACCTGTGCTTTGCGTTTGTTGCACAACATTTTGGGAACAGTGGACGGCGTCCTCGTGGAAAATAATAAAAAGAAAAGGATATTTCTCCACTGTCTCGGTCTCCTTTCATCTCAAGTATATATGACTCCACAGTCCACACACATCTATACAAATCGCGACACAGGAAAACTTGCGAGTAAATGATTACACGTCCAGTTGACCAGTTCCTTACGCGGGTACAGCTACAGGTCTTTGGCTGGTCTTGATTCCTTTGATAGCTGCAGAAATCAATAAAAACTTTAGTAGCACGTGGTTGGCAACATATATTTGATTCAAAACCTATATGCAATTTCAAATTTAGAGCATGAAAGACATTGAGAAGAAACCATGCCTTCAGCATAGTCTGGAGCCCCAAAAACTGCAGAACCGGCAACGATGGCATTTGCCCCAGCTTCAATAACCTGTCATTCAAAGTAGGAAAAATTATTAGCACCTAACTGGATTAGAAGATTAGTTCAGGTTCGTTAAACACAAGTACCATAAGATAGTTTAAAGTTAAATGCCAGCATGGAAAAAATCTAAACATGTCACCTTGTAGGCATTTGTCGGACCAACACCACCATCAACCTCAATCCAGGGGTTCACTCCCTACAAAAAAAGAATGAAAGAAAGAGATTAACATTTCAATGATTTGAACATAAGGGATTCAGGGCAGTGAGTGAGAATACTTGAAAGGAAACAAGGGATATACCTTCTCTGCACATAACCTTCTCACTTCTGCAATTTTCTTTACTTGACTCTCGATAAAGCTCTGGCCACCAAACCCAGGATTGACAGACATAATCAACACCAGGTCAACAACTGCATGGAAAGTGAAGTATTCTAATTAGAATATCAGGACATATGAGCTTATCACGTTACTAATGAATCAATGAGCGAAGTAGTCAAACGTCTGCCAAAGCAACTTCAAATATTTTAATGCAGACTTTTGACTACATGCTGCGTACCCAACAAATCAAGAGTGTCATTGGTCAAAACTGTCACAAATCATCAGAAGTAGCAGCACAATTTGCCTCAATGGTTATGCTGGTTTAAAAAATCATTATCACTAGCTAAATTACAGGAGCAAGCAGCCTGGTACAGTATCAGTTACCTACTCTGAATGGAGTATGTATTTAATCCAATATCAGCCCTCAACAGTCATCATTTACTATCAGTTACCAACTACTAGCAATAAAAGTATACATTGTACTCATGATATTCCAAACCTGGTATAGTAGCATTGATGGATTTTCCTAACTTTACACATGTCAACTTTGTGAAGATACCATATACGCTGAAATGAGCATCATGATCTTACCATCAAGAACGTAATCGATTGCAGTGAGTGGAGTCGCTGGATTCAAAACAACTCCTGCCTTTGCTCCAAGACTTTTAATCTGATAGATAATGGAAAGATAACTCAGTTCCAACTTACAATATGCACAAGGATAAAATACAACAGTACACCCCAATGGTTGGGACATTAAAAAAATCTGCAAAGGAACTTGGTGGGCCCAATAATCCTAAATCATAACTAAAGTACATCTAGAAATGTGTTTGGTTGTAGCTCTAACATTAGCAAGTAGCAAATGTGTTCCTATAGCTATTGTCGGAGCCCAGTAATTAGTAATAGTTCAGCCTCAGAAAACAAAGACACGCACATATGTAATAGTCCATGATTAGCTAAATCAAATACAGTGAAGGGTTTAAGCAAAACATCCATTGAAGCTACTTGTGTTGTACAGCACCATGCAAGAAGGAAAAGGCCACATTCATTTCGTATATATGTCCAGATACATTGAAGTTCCATATTAAATTCTATTATTCTGAGCATTAACTTGTAAAGATAAAGTGGTACAAATGCTTACCTGATTGACTGTTCGGTGCAAATGGATGGTAGATGTCTGTTCACAGTGGACACTAACAATATCAGCACCTGCCTTGATAAAATCAGGGACTCGCTGCTCAGGTTCCACAATCATCTGTGATAAAAATAAGAAATCTCCACATTCAGAAGGGGTCAACCAGGAATGAAAGTACAACACATGAAAACCTGACTGGGCTTCCAGAACAGTACCAGATGTACATCCAACGGAAGATCAGTCACTGGACGCAGAGCATCAACAACCAAAGGCCCAATTGTGATATTTGGCACAAAGCGCCCGTCCATGACATCAACATGAATCCAGTCGCATCCTGCCACCTCCACAGCTTTTACCTAGTAATATGTAAACATAATGGCAAGATGAACACAAAACATTTGCCAATTGACATCAATAAAATGCATAGCAGTGCTTCCTCTATTGCCTTATTTATTGTAAAAGAAGTTGGGAAAAAAGTTGCTAATGAGCTAGTGGAACAGGAATAATCGTGTGAGGCCAAATTTGCTGATGGAATGGACATGGCATTACCAAGCTATTCCTTCAATAGTGGCCTAAGTGCCTAACATCGGTGTAGTACATATTCGCAGGTAACCCTCAGGGCAACAAATCATATAAGGAAATGGAGTTTGGTGGAAGGCGGATGAATGGATGCTAGTATCTCAACAGACCTGATCACCAAGCTTGGCAAAGTTTGCAGATAGAATCGAAGGGGACACAATGATGTCACTCTTTGAGAACTTGTCGACCCGAGCCGTTGCCCTCACTTGGAATGCCTTCCTAGAAACCATATAGCAGATTTGTTCAGTAAAAAAGACATAAGTAGAACATAAATAAAGAGATAAGCTCATCATTCAGAACCAACAAGGTCATGAACCAAATTACACAATCATCAAGTGGCATGACTAGATTTGTTTGCCCATTTCCCCCTGCTTTCTAGTTTACAGCTAACACGGAGCAAATACAACTTTGCCCATTTCCCCTGCTTTCTAGTTTACAGGTAACACGGAGCAAATACAACTTGCAGTAGAGAGCACCATCACAGACATGAGAAGTGTTAACTCAAGGATAAGCAAGCATGATCTACATTTCCAGACTGACAAACTCTGCCATAAGAGACATCAAAATAACATAGCCAAATTTAGACTGCCCATTGACAAGCTATCCGGTGTGAGGGAGTCATCAGGCCATTCGATCCACCCACTGCACCCACCTCCACCCACCCATGACCCACCGAGAGACGAGACACGGGAGCTGCAATCCATGTTCCGCTTCGGCGACTCGACAGCAGGCAATTCGCAGCAGCGGCGCACAGAGCCATCGGGGGGCGGCAACGGGGCAAGGGATCGCTAGAAACTACTGCCGACGACGAGTAGCGAGATGCGACTGAATCGAAGAGGCGGGCCCGTCCGCTCGGTGCTACTACCTCGCGCGCGGGCGTGACATGACATGGGCATACAAGGGGGAGAAGGAGACCACGCGGGGACCGTGGACCAACCTGGGCGTGGAGGAGGCGAGGCCGCGTCGGTGGCCGATGGAGACGGTCCGCAGGGAGGCGAAGCTGGAGCACAGCGACGACGACGGCGTCGCCATCTGCCCACCTCTCTCAATCTAGCAGAAGCAGCCACCGACGCTCCCTCCCGGCTCTTGGGTTGTTTGGCTTGTTGCACGAGAGAGCAGCTTGGTTCGGGGGCGTAAGCGAATTGGTTTTGTTGGGTGGGGGGGGGGGGGGCTACGCTACGCCTGCCTGCTGCGACTGCGATGCGAGGAGAAGGAGAGGAGGAAGGCCGCCGCCAGTCGTTCGTTATCCGCACGGCGCTCGGCAGCAATCGGGAGCCGCCGGGCCACAATTTCCCCTCTTCCGCACGGCGCGATTCGTCGTCGCTTTTTCTGGGGGGTTTGGGTTTGGTTTGGTTGGTAGCGCGGCGCCGGAGCCCAACGACCGCGGATTCGTCGTCTTACCCAGCCGCGGCCGCGGGCGACGGGTCGGTCGGTCGGACCCCTCTTTCCCTTCCCCCGTCGCGACGTGTGGGCCTGCGCCGCCCATGATTCCGGAGCGAAATGGACCGGAACAGCATCGGGATCTTCGGGGGCATCGGCTGTTGTTTTCCCGAATTCTTCCGCTGTGGTTTGCCACAGGAATCGGAAATGCCATAGTAGGAGTATGTCTGTATGCGAGTCCTGAGAACATCAGAGGTGAGATCTCATACAGTCATACGCCATGCGCCATAATGCTGGGAACCAAGCTACTCATGCTGCAACAGCGATTGTACATTTGTACTTTCATACGATGTCCTCATCTTTTTTTGGGGGAATCCCGGCAACGAAACTACTCATGCAGCAACAGCGATGGTACATTTGTACTCTTATACAATGTCCTCCCATGAACAAGGAAATTTAGCTATATTTATATAGGTCCAGCGATTGCTGTAGTAGCTCCATCCATAAGAACGGTTTTTTTTTTTTTTTTTACCAAAACAAACAATCCATAAGAATGTAAATCCAACATTTTCATTTATTTTTTCCTACAATCCAAAGGGATTTTAGTTTCTGACAATCGTCACACATAAGAATGGCTGCTACTAAATCAATACTACTACGTCAATAGTTCCTTATATCAGAACGTGCCCGCTCCTGCAACAAGCACAGAGAGGAGAATTTTGAAGCCGATACTTTGAATTCAAACTAGTACCACGTCAATAGTTCCTTATATCAGAAGGTGTACGATCTTGCCAGGAGGAGAGATAACCTTTTTGAAGCTTACACTTTGAATTCAAACTAGAGTAAGTGTACATCGATTAAATGCTTGGAAGGAGAAAAATAGGTGAATACCAAATGCGATCTAGAATTTATTTCAGTGGTATTACAATGTCCAGAGTTCAGATGTAGCATAGTGCGCAAAGTAGGAAAACAACACATTTATGAGCTTGACTCGCTTGGGTTTCCTTTTTCTCCGCTGCAGCAGTAGAAGTGAGGTAGCTTCACTCGGCCGCAGCACCTGCAAGCCACCACCAAGTATATGTAAGCCACCAACAAGTATATGTCAAAACAGGGATGGGCAACAAGGGCACCATTCTTTTATCAAGCAGTAGAGTTGTGTATCATTATATTAAGAAAAAAAAGAGGTTTACAACCCTACATCACCCGCACTCACTCCATCAGAAAAGTATTTTTCTGAATATTCCTAACGCATGCACCATGAAATTGTATGTGTTGGGAAAATTCAGAAGATTTTATATATCATATCCAGCGATATATCATATTTTCAGTAAAGCACAATCAAACTGTTGCTATATAGCGCAGTACTGCTGGTTCCGTCTCGACTGCTGAACAGTAGAGAGTGTTGATTCTCTCCCTCCCCAAAATCCTTCTCTTGTAGATTGTGATTTCAGGGTCAGGAGCTAATCTGTGCGTGCGTGATTCATCGTGGCGAGCTTCTCCTGCCTTCTGCTGCAATCAGTCCCTGATTTCTGCGAAGGCTCTGAACATCTTCCTGTTCTCTAACTTGTTGTTGCCGCTTCTCTGGGGACCGGAGTCTAGGTCCTGGGACTCCTCTGTGGATCTGCGGCATCTTGCAAGCATCTCTGACTTCCTTCCCTCCCCAACTCGGATTTTGCTGAGCTCTCCATCTCTTTCCTCCCTGCCGCGGCTCGGGACGGCGAAGGGGAGAACCTAGCTTTGCTGCCCGTCCTTGGCCTGTGTTTGCGTGGGAGTGTGGAGCAGTGGAGTGGCTAATCGAGCCATGGAGACGGAAGGGAATGATGAATCGAGCTCAAACGTTGCAGATTTATTGGGGCAACTCAAGCTCACCGCCGCGGAGAGTGATGCAGTGGCTGTGGACTATGTTGCTGTGGAAGGCTATTAATCACCTACTAGGCTACTACTGTCTGACTAAACCTTATCTGCAGCTATTAGTCATAGGATATTCCTGAAGGGTGAGCAATTGTTAAAAGTACAGTAACAACCACAACCACAACCACAACCACAACCACAACCACAACAACAACAACAACAAAACAAAGCCTTTTAGTCCCAAGCAAGTTGGGGTAGGCTAGAGTTGAAACCCAACAACAGCCCAACAACCATGTTAAAAAAAATCAGAACTACAATTACATAGGAAAAAATGAGAATTTGTGGCATACCGAGATTACCAAGACCAAAATTAAATAGAGGTATTAGCAAACATAGCTTTCAGATGTACCTGCAACGAACAATCACTGGCACAGGCTTCAAAGCTTTGGGTCCATTCCTCAAACCCTTCTTGTACTTGGAAACCTGATATAGTATGAGAGTATAAGGGTATGTACCAACATCATTGCCTTGAAAAGGCAACAAGCATAAACCAAATAACTAGTTTCTAAAAACTGGGATCCACAATCAAAGCATATAAAATAAAACCAATGAAATGATGCAGATTTTACTGAAGAAAATAGAGCAGGCCAGTTAGATTTACATGTTGTGATAGAATAGAATGCAGTACAAGTAAATGGTTTTTCTACAAAATCATCCTACTATACAGATATGCGATATGATCATAACTTGTGCCATAAATCAGTACAATTTCTGAATGCATGTTCAGTGTTCTTCACATGATTATATCTATTACCCTGATTTATCACACTGGATAGCAGTATACTAATGAGTTATACACACTTGACACATATCAACGCTCAAATCATCAATCGTAACGCATAACAAACAGTTGGTCAGGTAGATTATGTTAAAGCATCAGAAGTGTATACGTTTGCAAAGAACCTCGAACTAGCCAGCTCCTAAAATTATCCCGCTTAAGACACTTGGCCCCTAAAATTAAGCCATTTAAGATACTTGGTGCAGTGGTGCTTCAGTTGTATATTAGCCTAAACGCAAAACCCTACCAACACTCCTGCCCGGCTACCAAGTAATCAACACTCCACAGCCGGTAGAGTGAACAACACACTGATACACCTATAGATTTCTATGATCTGCTAGTAAAACATTTCGCAAGGACACACCCTTCCACTCACAGGCAATTGAACGAACACCTAGAGCGAGCCACGCTATGTCACGTCACCAGCCAGCCACAAGCCGATGGCCACCAAGAACAGACCACACCTATCTAGCAGCCTATGCACCAGCAAGAATCACAAACGTGTAAAGGGTGAGAACCGAAACGCACCTTCTTCTTAGGGACGGCCATGAGCTCCATAGCTGGTCCGGCGGCGGCGCCGAGGCCGGGGACCACGAGCGACTGCGCCTCGGCGAGAGGGGCGGGGGGCGGAGGCGGTATGAGGGGAAGTCCGGAAGGCAGGCGGGGCATCGACGCCGCCGCCGCACGTCGGAGCCAACCCGCCGCCGCCATGGATCGCCTTCGTGGTTCCGGGTTTAGGAGCGGTGGGGAAGTTCTGGGAGTGGCGTGGGAATGATGCGGATCTGGCCGTTGAGTCTGTATCGGACGGGTTAGGTTAGATGGAGTGGGGCAGGAATCTGAAGGCGGGGAGGACGAGAATACGTAAACGCCTTTACTATACGCATTTCACGAATGTACAGTTTACAAGAAATTTGGCACAAAGAAACCTATAAATTGACTGAACTCTAGCCAGAGGAAAAAATTGGGCAATTGCTAATAGAGCCTGCGCATTTCAGAATCTTCATACCTATCGAAACCCAAGTTCAAGCTCGGGCATCCAATTAAGCCACGTCATCCAATAACCCGTTAACCGTTAGATCAGACGGCCACATGATCTGGTCCGTCGGACATGGGTCTCTACAAGCCACAAACCCGATTGCGAATGCTCTCGAACCCACTAGAACGAGCGCCTTCCATCTCATCCGTTCCCAGCGCTGCCTCGCCACCGGCACCTCTTCCCGTCTTCCGAGAGCCGCCGCCTACTGCCTGCTGCCCTGCTGCCCCCAAGCAGATGGATGTGTATGCCCGGGTCTTCTTACGCGACACCGATCCCTGCAGGCCGCAGCAGAGCCAGCCCACCAACGTCGACGCGATGACGCTCTAGTGACGAGACGAAATGAAAAATATTGAGAGAATTTGTAGAATAACTCATAATGCACAACATTATTTACAGCCTATCATTTGCCTCTGAGATTTCTGATTCAGTATTTATTCGAGTTGTAGCATTCAGATTTTATTCAACAATTACTATGGACAAAAGATCAATTCCTCGCTCCAAATATTAAATGATAGCAGGGGCGCAGCAAAGCTGCGCAAGTTTTCTAGTCTTCAGCCGAAACCGATCCGAGCAGAGGCGGGCCGAGGTTCCTGTTTGGCCAGGTCGTCGAGGATTTGGGGGGAGCAGGACGCGGCGCCGGTGCAATGGGAGTAATGGGACGCACACCGCTATCTGCGCGAAGACCTGCCGTTCCTCACCTTCGTCCTCAGGGTCTTCTTGTGAGTTCTTCCCTGGTATTTTCTCTGCTCTTTTTGCTAATCTGCAACGTTCTTGTTGGCTATCTTGCATTGCCACCATCTCAGTTCTGTGGGTATTTGTGTTTTCTCAACCATCTGATTTTCTAAAAATTTGGTGGCGTTTGCAACAAAGGTGGTGATACCAGTCTATGCTTGATAACTTAATTTTTCTCTTAGTGAAACACATGCTAAGCATGTTCAAGAAAAGAAAAGATAAATTAGTTATATCTACGGTTAGCTTCTCAATAATTGAAGTTCCTGTGTATGACTATGTTTATTGCACAGTCTACTCGGTGTCTTGTGGCCTGCTAAATCTATTGCGTGGTGGCTTTGCCTCAACCTGAACCTCTGTGGAGTTAGTGAGGTAAGCACACCATGCTACCACCACCCTCTTACTCGATGAATTGCTCTTTTTCCTGTGCCTATAAGTATAATCTTGATTTACATAGGCATGTTCAGAAGCTATTATTGGCAGCGTTGCGGCCCTGCAGGTGCATTTCTTGCTTCTCAGTTATCGTTTCCGTGTCAAATTTGCAGTAGCTGTTGCTGCAAATCAATGAAGCCGAACTGGCCCATATTCATCTTTCCCTTTTGTTGGTGGGTGAACTAGTGGTTCACTGGACACCCCAGACGAAAGATGACGATCCATGGATGAATTAATAGTGTTTGTTTCGCGAGTGGCTTAGACAGGAATTACCACTCCCTTCCTTGGAGATGTGGAATGGACATGCTCCTAAAAATCTACCAGGGAGACCATCCACATATTTTGATCTTAGTCATTACTAAATAAATTAAGAATTATTAGTATGTTATACTACTACTTAGTTTTTTCTGATGCAAGATTAGTTTTGGCAAGTGTTAAAATGTTGATTAATTCATGATTAGTGTGCCAATTAGTGTAGTAGTGTTCATTTAGTCATGCCAATACATGTGGCATGACGAAAAGTCGTAGTCTCTGATAATGTAATTTGACATGTACTTTTATTAAAATATAAGTTTTTATGTTTAAATAAAAAATAATTTATCAAGTATCTGTGTTTATGAGTTTTATTTTTAATGTGATAGTGGTAACTACTGCCCATCTTCTCTGTAATCCATCTCCCTGCTTGTAGTTGGGTTTTTTCTTAGAAGATCGCCATGGTTCTGCTTGGACTGGCGCAATCTGGTAGTAGTAAATTTTAGTCATTTTCGATGACTCGGCCTGCCGCAACTGATGAGTAGAGGAAAGAACCATCTTCAGTCGTCTGCTATGTATGCGCCGCCCGCATGGTGTATTCTGCTACGAGCTTTGAGAACAGAGACGACTTATCCTCCAGCAATTTGTTGGGCCTGTCGCGCTCGACGGCCACCCCTGCAATCAACAGCACAGGGTCATCACAACAGAAGACCCAAGGCATCAGGTAGTAACTGCTGTCTGTGGCACTAACCATTGTCAAGGAGCAGCACCATGTCGCTGTCAAGGACGGAGGAGATCCTGTGTGCTATCGTGATGACAGTCGTCTCTTTGAACTGCTGCCTCAGTGTTCTCTGGATCAAGTTGTCGGTTGCAGTATCCACCGAAGCAGTGGCTTCATCCAGAACAAGAACTTTGCTCCGTTTCAGAATTACCCTACCAAGGCACACGAGCTGACGTTGGCCCACACTCCAGTTCTCACCATTTTCTATCACTGCAGAACAAGTCAAGAACATTTCACAAGATAGTAAGATACATATTCAGTACCTTGTGCCTCCACTCTTTCATTTTTGGAAAACTTCCAATACATGTGAAAGATATGAGGCGAGAAGAAGAAAAAAAAGTAATAATAACTCTGAACTGCATGACTAAGGGATATATCAGATTCAGACCTGGTGAGTCAAGCTTCAGCTCCTGCTTCCTAACTTCGTCCCCTAGCTGACAACAATCCAAAGCCTGAAAATCAAGAGTAAAGCACTGATATAGAGAAAAAAAAAGAGAGAGAATGTCATAGCAACTTAGGTAAAATCTGGGAGGTGAAACTACCTCCCAGATTTGATCATCAGAATACTCCCCAAGAGGATCAAGGTTGCTTCTGACAGTTCCTTCGAACATTGTCGGCTCTTGTGGAATGATGCTCAGTCTGGATCTCAGATCATGCAGTCCAATTGTGCAGATGTCGACGCCATCTATTAGTATCTGACCGACAGTAGGGTCCACAATACGGAAGAGGGACTGAATGAGGGTTGATTTGCCACTTCCTGTTCTTCCAACTATACCAGTCTTCATGCCACCCGGAAAACTGACTGTAAGGCCCTTCAGAACAAATGGCAACTGTGGTGCGTATTTCACCTGCAACAAACCAAAAAAAAAAAAAAATCTAGGATTACTTTGCATCACACTAATTTCTTATAACACTATTCATGTTTTCAAAAAAAGAAGACCATTCTAGGACAGAGAAAAAAAATGGATAGAACATGATGGTTAAAGGATGAGGAATTTACATGGAGATTGCGAAGCTGAATTTCTCCATTGGATGGCCAGTTATGAGCCAACTTATTTTCTGGCATGACAAGTGGAGGTTCTGCAGGAATGGTTATGTACTGAAGAATTCTCTCTACTGATATAGTCTTGTTCTCCAAAATGCACATACCCCAGACAACCGTTGCTTGCAATGTGTTCAGACTAAGCCCGTATGTGATAGCAAGGCCAGCAATACCTGAAAGTTGCTCGTAATGTTGCTTAAGAACCCACATCAAATCGTATCCAATACCAACAGAACTATAAACATTGTTCAAAATTAACATGATATATACCTGGATCGATGAGACCAGTTGGTAGATTGATCAAAAATATCAAAGAGAAGGCAAATACAAGAGATGATAACATATCCAGACGAAAGCAAAGCCACTCCCTTGCTCCAGCATTGTAGAATTTGGGCCGAGAGTAGTCATCTGTTAGACGGCTGTTAGTTGACACAAACTGATTTTCCTTGCCGAAGCTTCTAATGGTACTTGACCCTGCTATTGATTCTGCAAAGTGTTGTATGATAGGAGCATAGCAAACTCCTACTAGCCTTTGCAGCTCCCTAGCTGTGTCAATGTAGTATCGCTGCAACAAGTCAAGTAAGATTTTTTTTAAAACGAAGAAGTTAAGTAAGATGAGATGTGGGTGATCCTGCAGTTTATTTAACATGGAGGAAGATAAGATCGGTAAAAATGTACCTGATACCAGACACAGGCAGCAAACACAGGGATGAAAACAACAAAGACCTGCCATGCAACCTGAGACATCACCACAATAATTCCAACAAGCTGAATGATGGAAAATGCAACAGTGCCCATCCGGTCAGCAATTTCGGTGTCCACTTCGCTTTGATCAGTTGAAGCCTGCAAATTTTTTAATACATGAATTAGCTAGCATAGGTACAGGCAAATGAATTGAACTAATAGCATTTGATCCAATCCGACGAAGATGACTTGCCCTATTCAAGATGCGCCCGCTCGGAGTGGAATCGAAGAAAGACATAGGAGCTCTGAATATGGAGAAATGCATCTTGTTGAACAATAAAGTCGCTGTCTTGTACCCAGCTGTTGCAAGGAGCAGTGATCTTACTAGGATGCACAGTGAGCTTCCAAGAGCCAGCATCACGTAGACAAAGAGCAGCGTTGGCGTGCTCACCGGAGGCTCAACATCCTTTGACACCGGAGCAGCCCAAGCCATCCAGTAGTTGCTCGCAATCTGAATTACTTGAAAAAGCATCTGTGCTAGCAACACCAGGGGTACGAGAGCACCCTTGTAAGCTAGCGTGAGGTAGTTCCAGTAGACCCAGAACCCCACCCTGCCTTTCTCCCTTTCTTCCTCTTGCACCAGTTGCCCACTCCGAGCATCATTCCCTTCATCATCATTGGCTTCATGTTTCTTCTCAGCTAATGACAGTGATCTGGACAGATTCGGCTTCTCTATGCCACTGGGAGAGGAGGAGGATACATTGCCTCCATTCATGGCGTCGATCACATCCAGTGCTGTTAGAGACTCCTTGTGGGCACCAACTAGCTCCATGAACTCTTCACCTGAACCCAGTATTTCGTTGTATTTTCCTGCTTGTGCTATTCTACCATCTTTCATGACCTACATCACAAGCTTTATTTATAAAAAGAGTAGGGTAACAATTGTACACCAAAACTTTACCAAGAAATTCTCACAAGAATGAGATCAGCAGCGGGTAGGAATTCAATCTGATGAGTGACATAGACCACTGTTTTTGAAGCCAAATCCACAAGCAAGCATTCCTTCAAAACAAAAATCGTAAGGGTCTAGCAGTATGTTATGTCATCAAACTTCTTTGAACAAACATAAGCGATGAAGCATAATCAGAACAAACCAATAAATCATGTACCTTAAAAAGGTGGGATCCGGTATGTGCATCGACTGCACTGAACGGATCATCGAACAAGTAGATGTCGGCATCCTGATACAGAGCGCGGGCTATCTGGATCCTCTGCTTCTGGCCGCCACTAAGGTTGATGCCTCGCTCGCCAATGACTGTCTGGTCACCGAACGGCAGGATCTCCAAGTCTTTCTTCAGATCGCATGACTCGAGAACCCTGTCGTACCTCTCTCTGTCCATCTCCTTGCCAAACAGTATGTTCTCCTGAATCTTGCCGCTCTGTATCCATGCCGACTGGCTGACATATGCTGTTGTCCCACAGGTCCGGACCTCTCCCGATATCTTTGGAATCTCACCAAGAATGCAGGATAGCAAGCTGGACTTGCCGGAGCCAACCGTCCCACAGACTGCAACGCGCATGCCTGGCCTAGCTTGGAAGTTGAGGTCCTTCAGTGTTGGAACTTCAGGCGAGGCTTCCCATGAGAAGCACCCATTGCTGACGCTGATCGCGAAGTCCTCAGAGCTGCCACTTGGAAGTTTCTGCACAGCGTCACTGGGCAGCTCGTCCAGGCACAGGAACGATGCTATCCTGTCGAGAGACACCTTGGTCTTGATCAACATGGCGATAGTGCCAGGGAGTTCGAATATCGGCTCCTGCAGCACACGGAACGTGGCCAGCGCAGACAGCAGCTTCCCTGTCTCCAAGGGGATCCCCATGAGCATGCAGGCTCCGAAGGTCACCACGGCAACGAAGGTCGGGGTGCCCCAGAAGATGAAGTTCATGGTGGCCGACGTGTAGAGGTATCCTTTCAGCCAGTTCGCCTCCGTCTTCCTCAGGTCGATGATCTTGGACAGGAACCTCATCTCCCACCCCTGCAGCTTCAGGATCCTCATGCTGTGAAGGCTCTCTGACGTCGCCTTCATTCTCGCGTCCTTGCTGTCCATCAGCTTCTCCTGGAACCTCTCCTGCATCCTTCCCAGGGGCACCGTGGCGAGGCTGATGGCCACGGTGGCACCGAGCGCGGCGAGCGAGGCGAGCCCGAGGGTGGAGTAGAGGATGAACATCGCCATGCCTGTCTGCAGCGGGACTTGCCAGACCTCGTGCAGGTACCACGAGAAGATGCCGACGCGGTCGGCGTCGACGCTGACGATGTTGATCATCTCGCCGCTCGTGCGGCTCCGCCTCGCCTGGCTGGAGAGCGCGAGGCTCTTCTGGTATATGACGGCGACGAGCGCCGACCGCGCGCGTATCCCGGCCTGCTGCAGCCGGAAGAACAGGTGCCGCTGGGACAGGCACTCGAGCACCTTGGCCACGACGAAAGCGAGCACAAGAAGCTGCCCTTTGGTCGCATACCTCTCGTCGCCGCTGAGGTACAGGTACTGCACCAGGGAGTCTATGAGGTACGGCCCGACGTAGCCGGCGGCGCAGTAGACCAGCGTGTAGAACGCGGTCACCGCGACGTTCCACCATATGGTGCGCAGCAGCGCCTTGGTGAGCGTGAACGCAGTGACGACCTTCCGGCTGGACCTGCCGCCGTCGGCGTCGCCGTCGCGGGTGAGCGCCTCGAGGTTGGCCTTGAAGGGCGGGAGGATGCCAGCAACGCTGTCGCCTGGTTCGAGGCCCGGGACATCCTCCAGGGCGAGGGTCTTCTTGTGTCCCACGCCGAGCAGGGGCCCCATCCAAGAGAAGGTGAGCACGCTAAGAAAGCCGGCGCCAGTGAACAAAGATGCGTCGGCGGCGCTGCTGCTGCTGTTCTCGTCGTCATCGGCGACCCCGTGCGCGCCGTTCAGCAGAGGCTCCTGCTCCTCTGAAGCATGGCCACGTGCGCTTCCCTCTCCCTCCTTCCTTCCGAGGAAGCACCCAGCTGACAGTAGAACCACTGCTGCAGCAACAGAGACCGCGTCGAGCGCCCACGACCGAGCGGGCACGGGGAACCCGTCCAGACTCGTCGCCGCGTGAACGCCGACGGCGACGATTGAGAGCAGCGCGAAGAGCGCCCACCAGAGCCTGAGCGGCGCGGGGAACCGCTCCCGCTCCTGGCGGCGGACACCGAACTGCAAGTACGCGGCGAGCAGCAGCCACGACACCGCGCGCGCGGTGGCGTCCACCAGTTCAGCGACCGCGTCGCGGCCGGCGCCGCCGTCCGCGTACCACCAGTAGTAGGCGGCGAGGAATACCTCGAACGCCGCGAGAGCCCAAGTCGTGCAGACAGAGACCCCGAAGCAGTCCGTAGACCGGCCAACGCCACGGCGGCTAGCATCTCCTCCGGTCACCTCCCTGTCCTTGGTTCGGCGCGCGGAGAGAAAGCGAAATAGGAAGCGCCCTGCGACGGCGAGCGCGAGGATAAGGTGGGCCGCGGCGCTCGCGCCGTGGAGGAAGAAATTGGGGGATTCCTCCCAGTCCCAGTCCGGTGTTGCTGCCATAGCTGCCGCGGCGGAGGCCATAGTGACGGACAGGCGAGGACTTTTATACAGAGGCGACAAAGGCGGTCAGTCGTCGTGACGGCGACGTGGTCATGGCGATCAAATCAAAGGGGTCGCCGCCTGGTGCCGGGTTCCTTCCTTGCCCCAGGTTGCACATGTGACTCGTGCCATGCTGAATTGCTGTCACTGGTTTGCACTATACACAGATCCATCCGCCCATCATTATGCTTCGTGCTAGACTGACTCTGTGGCTGTGTACATCCTCGGATGTAGAGGCCAGATATGCGTATCCATTATTAAAAAAAAGTGCTAGACTGACTCCCATAGGCCATAGACACATTTCCACGAAGAGGCGAGAGCGACTGACTGACTGAGGATTGGGGACCAAGGAACCGCTGGAGAGAAAGAGAAAACACGGCACGTACTATATAGTATTCTTAAACGTCGATGATCTTGGAAGTCCGCTTGACTTTTCCCAAGAATGAACGTAAATAAAACGAAAGGTGACACTGTCACAACACGTGCACAAGTGCCCACTGCCCGCTATCCTCGAATCTTCGACTTGTACACTTCAAAGATGTTCTCCCAAAATATCTCTACATTATATATTTTATCTATAAACGCACAAATTAAAGAAACATGCAAAACACAGATATATTTATGTGCACATTATATAAAAGGGAGTAGCTATTTTAGGTGCTCGAATTTATAGGCAATAATCTAGATAAAAGGACAACTCACAAGAGACAATATTATATGTTGTGTTAACAAAATTACATAATTAACAAAATTACATATTGTGTTAGCATCAACAAAAAAAAAACAGGCACATGGATTATTGCCTATCTAGCAAACTAGTGCCTTTTTTCCTTTATGTACACACATGAATTAAGTACTCGGATAACATTCTCCACTTAGGCTAACATAACTACTTTGAAATTTTATCCAAGACATTAACCAACACCTACTATGGTCCTCCACTGGTGGTTCTATGTACCTTAGACGATCAATGCTGAGTAATTAAAATATACAAAATAAATTGAGAACTTCTACTAGAAAATAAGCACCAAAGAAAAAAATCAAGCTAAACACCGTAACATAGAACATCTAAGAACAAGCAAGCGTGCGGCCAAGACGCGCGCACAGTGTGTCCACGATAGCAAAATTGATGAGTGTCGTCGGTTTTTTGATGATCGGTTCTCGTAGCGTTGAATTTGTGGTTCAGCGCTTGTACAGTACCCGTCGCCTCGGTGGTCAGCGCGCAGGGGCCGTTGTCGTTGTGGGATTGGCCACCTGGGTGGCTTGTCCTTGTTCCATTGGCTGGGGAGAACGGGCCACGCAGGCGGTGTCGCCATTCTGTCCGGATACACAGGCGGTGTCGACATTCCTGTCCGGAGACAATTTTTGCGATGAACGGTTCACGTCCTGTTGACTGGTGGGCTCAGACCGTTGCCAGGAAGATCAGCGGCACATTACGTTGGCAGGGCCGGTGTAGTCGCGCGATTGGTTGTCCAAGGCCGCTGTCGTCTCGCCATTGGCTGGGGATAGCTGGTCCCATCTGTCGGGGGTAATGGACAAAGCTGTTCGGTCCTGCCGCACGCGTCTGTCGCGGCAGAGGGCATGGGCTTCAGCTGGGCCCACGGAGTGGGTTTGGGCGTGGCTTCTTTTCCGCTGTCGCGTGCTCATTGACTCAAAATCTTCCTGGTTCGCTGGTGCGTTTTGGTGGCATGGAATGGGAATGGGGTCAAGCCTCTGTCGCTGTTAGTAGGCCCGGCTTCCTTTATGTGCCGATTGGGTCCGCGTGCCAGCGTGTGTTGCGACTTCCGCGGTCGTGCGGTTGGTTAGGCGGACGATAAAAGGCCTGCTTCTCCTCTTCTCTCTCTCGCCCTCCGCTCCGTTTGTGCTGCTTGCCTCGGGTAGGGCGCTCCGCCGCCGTCTTCTCCTTTCCTCCTCCTCTCTCCCATCGCCGGAGACGTCTAACCTGTTGGATCTTCCAGCGCGTCCGCTGCGCCGCTTGGTGCCGCCGCGCTCCACATTTTTTGCAGGTGCTTGGGGGAGTTCCAGATCCACCGCCGGGCTGCTGAGGAGGCGGCGGCGAGCGGCGGAGAGGAGGAAGGGGCAGCCCTGCCTCGGGCAGCTTGACGCGGCGGTGCGGTGCAACGGTGCGGGAGGGGCTGCCGCGACTCCTTCGTCTCTCTCCGCCTCTCCCGGCGCGGCGCCACACCGGCACAGGAAGGCACCAGCAGTGGGTGCGAGCGCGGCGCACCGGCGCTAGCAGGCCTCGGTGGTGGGCGCTGGTGCGGGGTCCGCGCGCGCCCTGGTGCGGCGACACGGGCATGTCCCGGCGGTTGGCGTGGCCACGCATGAGGCATGGGCTGCCCTCGATGGTTTTTTTTTTTTTTTTTTTTTTTGACGAAAAAGCCACGCATATATTATCAGCAGCAACAAGCTGCAACAAGAGTACAGAAGGTCCAATTTACATATTGCAGCGCCAGCTGCAGAGGACAAGAAGTTGCATGTCTATTATTAGTACAATGAGTGCTAGATTGGTTAGACTCAATAGCAAGCCTGAAGGCTTGATTGGCAAGACTATGAGATGTTATATTTAAGTTCCTCGCAATCTTGAGCACCCGAACTCTTGTGTTGGACATATCATTTAAAAAACTTTGAGTGAAGGGCTTGATAGTCCAATGTGGTGGTGAGCCAAGGTCACTGCTATTGAAGAAATTGACAAGAACTTGGCTATCAGATAACAAGGAGATCTCACTTATGTTGAGTGATTTGATTACTGCAGCAGCTAGAGCGAGGGCTGCAGCCTCTGCCATCAGCACCGAAGTCATCTGGGTGGCCTGAGCTTTGATGTAGAACTTGTGGTGAAGCACCGGGTCAATGATGAAGATCCCCAGGCCTGCTTTCCTTTGAGTGGCCCTATCTGTATCAGGGGCCATTGAAGCATCAGTATAGCACCTAGCTCCTGAGAGCATGGTTGGAAACCTGCATATAATTTGGCTGCTAGGCAAGCCTAGCCTGAATCCATTATGTTGTAGGTGCTCTTGCTCAAGGCAATCTGGAGCCTGTGTACCTGCAAGAAGCGAATTCTGTGCTTTTGGCACATTTGTCACATTTGGTGCTGGTGCACCTTGACAATTGCTTGAAGTAGAAATTTTAATGTCCGCCTCTATCGCATGGTGCACCTGCAAAACAGACCATTTTTTGCCATGGAATCGAACATCATTTCTAGCTTTCCATATATACCAGAGAGTAGTCATTATTCTTTGCAAATCAGCATCCGAAGTATTGTTGTTGATAATCAGCGCCAAGATTTCCTGTACACCATCCTGTTCAAGAGGAAGCAATGAAGTGCGCAAGGGAGTTTTAGCAGAGAACCAAACTGCCCTTGCAAAATCACAGTGAAAAAACAGATGGGCATCATTTTCTAGAAGATTGCATGTAGCACATGTCTTGCTGATTTTGGTTGTCAAATTTCCTGTCCTAGCACCCGTAGCAATGGCCCTTCTAATGAGTCTCCAAGCAAAGCATTTTATATTAGGTGGTAGGACTTTAATGGCCCATACCCTGTTCATAATATTCATCACCTGGTCAGAAACACTTCTTGCTCCTTGAGTCGGAAGATTGACCTGCAATTGCGCATTTAGGAACCTAAAAGCATGTTTGGAGGTACACACCGGGCAAGGGGCGACGTGCCCCGTCCTGCCACAAGCCTCAGCAGGTAGGCGGCCAGCCCCAACCTTTTCCATTCTCTCCGACTCCATGGCTAGATCCGGTGCTTGTATGACTCAATTCATCCATCTTCACTGCATCTGTGTAGGACAGTGGGTGATGTGCCGGTTACTTGGTGGAGGACTACTACTCTCTGACCTGGCTACCGACGAGTCCGAGTCCGCGACCTCCGCTCGTTCCCGGATCAGGCGGAGTCCGTGTTTCTCTTAGCCGAAGACTACGAAATCATAGTCGGCTACGCTCCTCTTATGAATCCACGTCTCCAGATCGCCTCGCTATATATTTGGCCCAGCCGGGGCTTCATCTCGATTCATCTTCTCTTCTGCACATCGCGTCTCCAGAGGAATCTGTAGCGCCGCCTTTTGCAGTGCCTCCTGCAGCTGAAGGTCAGCTGAACTCTCCTTCTCCTTGTTTCTGTATTCCCCAGCAGTGAGCTGCTTTGGGTTTACCCCCCTTCATCTATATATGTGTGTATATTCGATTTGTCAAAAAAGTGATTTTTTTTGTGGTTCTATTTATTATATATGCTAGGATTTCAGCAATATGTTTACACATGACACTGTTTCTTGCAGAATCAAAATGGAGGACCATCTTATGTGCAGAAGGAAAAGACTGAAACTTAGCCATAAGAAGCCTGTCTTCAGACAGAGGAGTGCACAGATCCAATTTTCGGACCTAACTGTGCTATGTAGTGAGGCCTTGTTTAGTTCCCAAATTCACTCCCCAAATTTCACTATGCAGAATTCCTATTCCCCATCACATCAAAAACGTCGAAGAATCGTAGATCTAAATGTAGATGAAATCAAAAACTAATTACGTTGATTTTTTGTATGCATTCTCGAGGCACGAACATTTAGAGTCTAATTAATCAATATTTGGACAATTTTTTCGCATAAAAAACAAAAAAGCTACGGTGTTCCGATAGGAACAGTGGCCGAATCGGGGCGCCGGATTCCGGAACTAAACAAGGCCTGAATTACGTTTATGGATGTATTTAGGAGTTTGTGCTACAACAGCCTGTGGAATCAAAATGGAGGACCATCTTATGTTCTTGTTTTTTGCTTTGTCCATTATTCACCCACACCTCCTTCATTCTGGACAGGGTTTTTCTCTCAATCCTCTTCCTCTAGCGTGTAGCCATGTGGCCTTGTCCCATGCAGCCATGCTGGACAAGGTGCACGCCTTGCCCTTTTTTCATATATACATCCTGTGCCCACCCTGATTGTTCTCATTCATTCTCTCGGGATTTGGGTTCTTTTATTTGCTCATATAACAAAATGTTTTTGATCTGCGCACTGCTCCTTAATCTTAGATGATTCAGCTAGGTTTCTATGTTCCTTCCTGTTTGACTCATAAAAAATTACTTACATTTTCATGAGTACAGGTCAGTTTGATTCGTTGACTCACACGACTGCTACAGGTCAACTAGAAGAAATGGAATTAATCACAGTAATTAGAGACATTTTGTTTTCCTGATGATATTCCTTTTGAATGGAAGTTTTCCCTGATATTATATTATACATTGATTATTGATGTGTTTGGCACTGATTTCAGTCAAGACCACCCATGATGAATCAGATACTTCGTGTGCTCGGCGTTGTAGTAGCTTCTCTCAGCCTCGACTCGGGTTGGGCACTGGTTTGGTCTGCGGCTGTCATCAGTTTTGATATAGCTCGGACAGACATCAGTTTTGCTGCTCAGACAGAGAACTGCTCCGTGAACTGGTTGAAGACTCTGAACTCGCCAGGTTTGATGTAGCGATTTCCAGAATCCACGGGTCAGTAGCTGAACAATGAGTTTGTTCAGTAAATTTATGCCACCTTTGCTGATCTAGAAGTAATTTAAAGTAATGACTATGAGATGGTCGCTTTTGCATGTGATATCTGAACAACGGTGTTTGTATATGTGCAAACACTACGCACAGCCATATTACTTAATGCAGGCAATGATTTCGACCACTGCTTGCTGCCATTTTAAGTACTGATTTGAATCAGATGTATCTTTCTTCTGGACATGTTGATGTTTGGCCCAGTACAGCCATATAGAATGTTTAGTTTGCTTTAAAAGACATGTACTCCTGTATCTTTTTAAATTTGTTTCGAGTGCTTAGAATCCAATTATTTAGAATACTTAGTTTGTTTTAAAATATGTATGGTGCCAGCCCGCGCAAGGGCACGTGCCCCATCTCTGAAACTATGCCTCCTTGGTGTTGTCTGTTTCATGTAAAATTATGTACGATCTTGACATCTAGCACCGGCTCGTGTAAGATATAAGCACTATTTGGACTCCTTTCCTCGCAAAAAAAAAAATATGGCAGTGTCTGAGCATCTCGTTTTAGAAATCCAGCTTTCTATTTTTCGTTTTATTTTCATTCTTTATATTTTCGTTCTTTATCAACATTATTCTATTTTCATTCTGTAATATTAGCTAGCTCTTTCAATTATCTATGGTGTTCGTTTGTCTTTGGCACATGTATGATGAAATAGTGATGGTCAACCTGTTGCTTCATTCTAGCACCATATCTGCGGCAAGTACCCCGCGCGCATGGGCGCGCGCCAATAACTAGTGATTTTATAGTTGTCCAAGCTAAAACATTTTTTATGAATTTTCTAAGATTGAAACAGATTTTAAGATTTAAGATTTTTTATTATAATATTTTCAATGTAAATTATTTGGATATTTTTTCCATAAAAGCACAAACTAACGCGCTCTAAATTACTTGTTTTCTTTCAAAGCAAAATTTGTTCCCTCGGGCCAAGGCATTAAAAAAGGGAGCCACAAGCGCTAGGACGTCCTAGCTTAGGACGACTGCCCGCGCGGCCCAATAGAGCCCACGAAGGACCCGCCTGATCCCTCCCACCTTTCCTCCTGCCGCAAGCCGAGTGCGCTCGGTTCGCGGGCACGCGCTGCGGGCGGCGGCAGCGACCTCGCCGCCGCAGCGCCCCCTCGCCGCCTGAACCTCCCGCACCGGCCGCCCCCGACCCACCTCGCTACCCACCTCGCCGCCGCAGCGCCCACTCGCCGCCTGAACCTCCCGCACCGGCCGCCCCCGACCCACCTCGCTACCCACCTCGCCGCCGCAGCGCCCCCTCGCCGCCGATAGCACCGGCCGCCCCTTCGCCTCGCACCCCTTCTCTGGAACACCCCGCCGCCCGTCCAGCAGCTGCCGAGCGCCGGCCGCATCCTCCCCCTGAAACACCCCACCGTCCATAGAGCAGCAGCAGCCGAGCGCCACCCCGCACCCCCCCCCCTCCTGAAACATTCTCGTCGTCGAGCAGCAGCAGCCATTCGAGTGGGGGGAGCAATGTCTCGGCCCCATGTTCTCCTTGGGATGGAGTTCCCTCGAGAGAATGAACCCCATGCCCGACAGACGCCGAAAATTGTTGGCCCCGAATATGATGAGTTCTTCGAGCAATATCATGGTGCGGTGGGTTCGAGGAGCAGCCTACCGGTAGGAGGTGTTTCAAGCGCGAACTTGCCCCGTAATCAGTGGGATTGGATGTTGCGGGAACTAGCTCGAGCAGCCTACCCAACCCTGTTCAGAGCTTGAATGAGGTGAAATTTTGCATCCCACACATGCTGGTTTGTTCATACAAATGTTGTTTGTACCATTGAACCAATATGGGTTGCAGGAATGTGGTTTAGTTTGCTTGTTTTTGGTGCTTTTATTCCAATTGTTTCAGGGTAGTATGAATGGATGTTGGATTTACTGCTGTTTGTAGCTTGCTGAAAAATGTGTGCAGGGGCTTGCTAGATTGCTTAAATGAAACATCTAGGAGAAACAATTTGAAAAATGAAAAAAGAGCTAAGTTAGTGGCCTACATATATGCATTCTGAAAAAAAAAGATAACATAAGTTAGGAAGTTGATGATAAAAAAACAAGAATGGCTGATATGTTATACTTGTCCTTTTATTAACAAGTATGTGATTGCCTCTATGCAAGGCGTGTGAGTAGCGCGCCTTGGGACAGCTGGTGAATGTTGGGATACCGAAACTGCAGTGAGCTTGGGTGGATTCAATGATCATCACAAAATGGATGTTGCTCGGTGAAACATTGTTTCCGGAGTAAAGTTTGATTTCAAAAGAAAAGTATGCATATAATTGCATGACTAAAAATGCTATTTGCTGAATCGATATGCGGGGGGTGGTGCGGAAGAATTTGTAGATGTGGAAATTAGCTTGGGTGAAGAAGAAACTACATACCATGAGGAAGAAGATGTGGTCTCGCTCACAACCGACGGAGCCGTATGTGGGGATGCGGTTGTGACAGGTTAGGAACAGGCAATGCAAGTTTGTACAATGAGTATGCTTGGAGGTTGGGTTTCGGTATTCACATTGCATCATCTAGAAGAAGTTCAATTTCAGATGAGCCGATTAGGAAGGAATTTGGGTGCTCGCATGCCGGAAATCCGAATGTGATGAGGAAGAGGGTGAAACATCGCTAGCAAAGCATGGCGATCGGTGGTGTGTCAAAAAGGAAAAGGCCATCCAAATCGTAGAAGAAGCAAGGGCCTCAAAGAAGAAAAGCTCTTGTCTTTGTATTGACCACGAGATTCGAGAAAGTGCAGCACAATCAAAAAGCTGAAATGCAAAGCTCACATGGCGGTAGGGCTGCGAGAAGACAAGTGGACATGCATCGTCTTCGGGGCGGATCACACACACCCATTGGTGAAGCGTTGGGAGGAGGAAGCACTTGAGGTCACACAGGAGGGTTTCCCGCGCAGATTACGAGATGTTGGAGGCATTGCACAACCGAAACATCTCAACAATGAAGATAGTGGCAGTGATTTCTGATGTCCATGGTGGGCTCCGGAACAATACATTCACATCGAAGGATGTTTCGAACATTAGAACCAACCTAAGGAAGGCAATGGGTCCTAGAGATATGGAAGCAACAATGCAGTACTTTCAAAAACAACAAGCAGAGAGTCCTTCCTTCTTCCATGCAGTTCAGACTGACGACAACAATGCAGTAAGGGGGCTGTTCTGGATGGACGGGAGAAGTAGAGAGCTGTGCAAGATGTTTAGAGATTGTATCTTCTTTGACACAACCTTCTGTGTCAATAGGTACAATCTTCCTTTTGCTCCGATAGTTGGAATCAATAACCACAGGCAGTCCATTCTCCTTGGCTGTGCGTTTGTGCCAGACCAAACAACGGAGTCCTTCGTGTGGGTTTTCAACACACTGAAGCAGGCGATGGGGGGCCTGGAGCCCCTGCACATCATGACAGACCAGGATAAAGCAATGAAAGCTGCAATACATCTGGTGTTCCCAAGAGCTGTGCACGGATGTTGCAAGTTCCACGTTGTGAGCAAGGGGACAGAGAAGCTTGGGTGGTTGATCCAGAAAAGCGAAGATTTTGCTAAAGAGTTCGAATACTGCATCAACCACACTGAAACACCTGCAGAATTTGAGGAACTATGGCATAATTTGGAAGAGAAGTACAACCTGCAGAGAAATGAAGCCTTCCAGAACATGTCTGTTGCTAGGGCCATGTGGGCTCCGGTGTACTTCAGAAAGTCGTTCTTTCCGTTCACTAGCACGACAGGGAGATCGGAGAGCATGAATGCCCTGTTCAAAAAGATGGTGAACCCCAATGATTCGGTGATCCAGTTCATAAAAGGCTACGAATTCATCATGGACACAAGAGAGGAAAATGAGAACATGGAAGCTTGCAGAGCTCAGATTACAAACCCGTTTCTCTGGTCGAAACATGGCTTTGAGAAACAAGCATCTCAGTTCTACACAAGGAGCGTGTTCCACAAGTTCCAAGAGCTCCTGCGCGACTCGACTGCGTGGAAGAAGGGGCAAGTGTTTGTTGAAGCAGAAGGCATCAGGATGGAGATCTTGAAAAAGGTACGAAGATGGAAAGAACTAATCTGGAAGACCTTATATGTTTCAATACAAGACGATGGGGCGACATACTCTTGCAAATGCTGCAACATGTTTGAACGGGATGGGTTGTTGTGTCCACACATTACGAAGGTGTTTTGTGACAATAATTTGGATGAGATTCCGAGAAGTATCGAAGAGAAGATGGTCGAGGAAGCAACTATTAAGATTAGTGAAGCTTATTTGGAACTGAGGCTGTTTCGGTGTCCCCCCTACTAATAAGTCAAGGTACAATGCGTTATGTAGGAAGTGGAATAGGCCGGTTCTTTGAAGCTGTTTCAATGAAGAAGAGTACCAGATTGCTGCAGCTGGAATGGAAAGAGTATGGCACGATCTTAAGGAAGCAAGAAGTCGAGCAACAGTGCAGGTGGCTCAGCACCAGGATGGCAATGAACAGCAAGAAGAAAACGTGGGCAGCATCCCCATGGTGAAGAACCCTCCGGCCTTGGATCGACAAGGGAGGCCGAGGGAAAGAGTTGATCGGCATAAGAGCATTGTAGAACAAGAGGTGGAGAAGGGCAGAAAGAAGAAGGCAGCTGCAGCAAAGAAGCAAAGCAAGAGTGGGAAGCCACCGCCGTGCTCATATTGCCAAGGCGAAGACCACGGCGTGAAAGACTGCGAAATCATGAAAAGGGCGGAAAAACTTGTGAGGGAATTGAAGGAACTGAACCAAACACAACTGAAACAGTAGCATACGTATAAAAAAAGTTACCATATTCATTCATGATGTAATTTATATCATTCACAGGAACATTTTACATTTTTACATGTTCTTTAGCTACATGGTTGATATGTTTCGAAAAACTCAGCAAATATGACATTGAAAAGGGTTACATTTATGATATGTGGTGTTGATATTTCTGGCAATGTGCACTGAAAAAAGAAAGTTGGCTGCTGTTTACAACTTAAAATGGTGTTGAAAAGATGATACATGAGAAACATCCATGTTGGCAGAACTATTACATTCTAAAACAAATAAGTGAAACATCAATGTGGATCATATGTTACATAGGGGAAAACACTGGTGGAACACATGATTTTTCCACTGTTTACATGTGGTGGTGTGGTGAAAAGAAGCTGACAAACTATAACTGAAACAATATTGTTTTGACCACTGATACATAAGTTGTATATGTTGTGATACAACAAAGTTGTTGGTAGTGAAACATCATTTTTTAGAAAAAAAATTGGCATGACATCCCTGCAACAACATGGTATAACCAATTGTTACACATGGGGGGTGAATTTGAAACAAAAAAAGGAAAACTTGGGGGCAACTAATAATTTTGGGAGAAAAATCAAACCCGAATCTCTCTAAAAAAACGCTACTAACCCTAATCTCAGTGGACGGTAAGACTAAGAAAACTAAACTATTTCTATGAAAACTTGGGGACAGCTACAAAAATTATGGGAAAAACCTCAAACCCTAATCTCTGTCGACGCTACTAACCCTAAACTCTGTCACCGCTACTGCCCCTAAACTCAGTCGATGCTATTGACCCTAATCTCTGTTGACGCTACTGCCCCTAATCTCAGCCGACGGTATTTACCCTAATCTCAGTCAACGGTATTAACCATAATCTCAGTCAAACGCTACTACCCCTAATCTCAGTCGACGATATTTACCCTAATCTTAGTCAACGGTACTAACCCTAATCTCAGTCAACGCTACTGCCCCTAATCTCAGTCGACGGTACTGACCCTAAACTCTGTCTACGCTATTTACCCTAATCTCAGTCGACGGTATGACCAACAAAACTAAACTATTCTATGAACCCTTGGGGACAGCTAATAGTTTTGAGGAAACACTGAAAACCCTAATCTCTGTCGACGCACGTGACCCTAAACTCAGTCGGATCTACCAGTGAAAAACATTTGTTTCAGGGCTATTACAATCTGAAACAAATAAGTGAAACAACAAATATGACCCATGTGTTACATTGGAGAGAACACTGGTGAAACACATTGATTTTTCCACTGTTACATGTGTGGTGGTGTGGTGAAAAAAGCTGACAAACTCAAACTGAAACAATATTGTTTTTACCTCTGATACATAAGTTGTATATGTTGTGATACAACAAAGCAATTGGAAGTGAAACATCATTTTTAGAAAAAAAAATTGGCATGATATCCCTGCAACAACAGGGTATAACCAATTGTTACACATGGGGGGATGAATTTGAAACAAAAAAAAAAAAGGAAAAATGAGTGCTGGTACACCACAAAAAATTGGCATGATGTGCCTGAAACAACATGCTGTAACCAATTGTTACACATGGGGGGATGTATTGAAACAAAAACGGAATGAGTCTTTGCTACACCCAAAAAATTTCGGCATGATGTGCCCGAAACACACAAGTCAGTGCCCAATTGTTACAAATGGATTTGATATATTGAAACTAAACAGAAATAACTACTGTAACATGACAGCCACCATATTTGTTATGATTCCACAATATGAGCAAAAAAATAGGTTGGGTTAAGTGAGACCCCAAATATACACAAGTATGCCCACAGTTTTCGTTCCACATATCATTAGAGGGGATACACTCCATGTATTACAAAAAAGTCTATTGTTCTCCTCTCCTAGCAAATCCTAAAAAGTACTATGCCCTCAACTTGATCAATGGAACATTTCCTTCATGGCATCATCGTAGCTCTTTTGGAAAGCCTTTTCTTTAACCAAGTTGTGTTTTGATTTAAGCATGACAGCAGCAGCAAGCTTCCTGTATCCAAGTACATCCACCTAGAAAAAGTAAAAATTAGAAGTCATCAAAATATGGGTTTTGAAAAGAATGGGGAAAAAGAAAAAACAGTAAATGGGTAAAACAAACTTACTTTCTCAATTGAAGAATCAACAACAGTAAACCCATCGAATGCATCCATGTAATCCATGACATACAATCCACAATCGCACCTTTTGGATAAACAAAAAAGGTGTGAGACACTGGCACAAATAAACAGGGAAAATACATACAAACTGCTCGCGTGAAACTAAAAAACTGAACTCGTTGATGATCGTTTAGAAAACACATACAAGGTGTCTTGTTTTGCGCTTGGAGGGTATACCCACTTAAAGGAAGCCACATCCTTTTTTAGTACATTGCACATAATAGTTGTTGCCGCAAAATTCTTAGCCTGAAAGCAAAAAGATAACAGTAAGGGGGGAAAAAAGGTCCATGGAGGAAGACAAAGGTGACACAAACTCTGCTAATCTGCTGAAACATCAAACTGCATGTAAATGAAACATTGTCGGGAGGGCGAGATGTATGTCTCTTGATCAATAGGAGTTCGATTTCACGAATCACAAAATGATAGAAAACTAACCAAGTTTTCAAGCATTCTCCAAAGCCCAATGCGTGAGGCATTGACGACCAATGAGTCAAAGAAAGCAATTTCATTTGTCAACATATTGATGCATACAAGACCCCAATGCTTGGTTTTTCAATATTGGAAAGAAAATCTGCATAGAAAAGCTTGTGTGAAAAACAGAAATACATGCATGAAAACAAAAGAAACAGGGAATGGGAACATGGTTATCACTTACAAGGTCAAACTTGGAAATGTTCTAATTCTTCTTACTAAGCTTGGTGAAAGACTTACTCAAACTTGCATGGTGATTGAAAGAATCTGGCTCCTCCATCAAGTAGTCCTGTGCAACTAACATTATTTCAGCAAAAAAGAGCATGGAAAGGGTGGCGCGTAATAGGAAACAGAAAGTTAGGAATAGAGACAAAGGTACCGAGACTGTCTGAGAAAAAGAGAACTTAAAAACTCTTGCGTTGTTGGCATCATAGAGTTCAAGATGGTCACGGTTGAAATTCTCACACCAAGTGTTCATTACACTATTGCTAATCCATCCCCTTGCCTTAAAGCAATCATAGAATTCATCATATGTAATATAGCATCCCTCAATGTCAATGAAACAAGGCCTTGTATACAAAGAAAAAAGGACAGGAAAGAACACATAATCAACAAACAATGTAGGTACACACAACATATATAGGGGTTGTTTGAACCAATATGGGCAGTTGTGAAAAATGGATAGAAAGAACTCACGATGATGAATATGTAGGTAACTTGAAACCTTGAACAAAAGCCCTTTTAGATAGATAGTTCTTCCAAACCTCTTTGCTTTGTTTATCATCAACATGATACCTTTTTGCCTTTGGCAAAGCATCATGAAGAACTCTTTTCCTCTTCTTTCTATTATTCTTTTCAATGGTGCTTGAGCCCGTTTCTCTGTCATTTGCAACTAGAATGGATGTGGCAGCTAGACAGAAAAGAAAAAAGGAAATCAAAAAAACACCGAAATGTGTATGCGGGGCTGCTGCAGGTGTATGAAAATGGCAAAAGTTGCTAGAACCAAGAAAGAAATGAAAAGGAAAGTGCTAAAAAAAGGACGAACCTGTAGGACTAGGAGTGGAGCACCCGGATGGACCTTTTGTATCCTCCACAAATGGCTGCAATTCAGGGCAGCTGGTTGGATCCCTTCCCTTATCCTCTTCTGTTGCTGTTGGGTCTGAAGAATTTAAAGCGAACACAAAAAACAGTGTAAGTGATTTGTTACATCAGGTTTTGTAATACTGAAACAGCATAGGAGGAGATAATGTTACAGCTACAGATTGTGAAATGAAACAACTAAGGTTGTGCAGCAGCAGCGGCAGTGAATGAAGAATCAAGATATAATGGAAAAGTAAAAATTAGGAGTTGCTCCAAGCAAAGAGAAATGAAAAGAAAAAGAATGCTAGAAAGACATACCAGCAGGAGAAATCTTAGAGCCCCCAGGTGTGTAACAACATACATCCTTGAATAGCATGTCATCGGGTCCAAAAAGGTTGCATGAGGGGATATCATCAACAAATAAAGGGCTTGACGGAGGACAAGCAAGGCAACCAATTGGATCCTTCCCCTTATCCTCTTTTGTGGCTGCTGGGACAGATGGACAAGAAGAATCATCCTCAAGTGGTTTTGATCCAGGACAAACAGAAGGAACTTGAGTGGACAAATCAACTGTGGAAGGCATCTGAGCTGAAAGAGGCGCCCCATTTGTGATATCCTTTGGTGAGGTAGACTGAGTTGGAATAGGTTGACCTTTGCTGGTCTCATCCTCTAATTGCAAGGGAGCACTTGCAGCCTCCGGAGGGTGGGATCTTTTGCAACTCCATCTTGTGAGCCCTGTGCGACGAAGTGCTTGGGTGGTCGAACTCTTAGGTGGGCTGGATAAATTTACCATTGGTTCAAAAGAGCCTAAATCCGGTGCACCATCCATGGGTTCATTGTCATCCGATGGATCCTTGTCATTGTTCATACTTGGCATATCAGAAACACGGCTACTGCATTTCACAAGAAGCAACACCTTGGAAGAGAATTCAGCACCTCGCTTTGCCATGATTTGTTGTCCTTGTTGTTTCATGGAATGAGCAAGATCATGAAACTGAGTCTTCATTACTTGAACAAGATCATCAAAGTCTTTCTCAACCAAAGAGTTGTGCTCTGCTAGTAGAACTTGGTATTCTTCAGGAAAGGCCTGAGAACAGGATAAGATGGGAGAAAAAAAAGGTCAATAAAAAGAAAACATGTGAGGGGCTGAGTGATCAATAATAGAATGAAAAAAAGCCAGCAGTGGCACATGCTACAACTATGATACTCTTAGTGACCATGTGGGGGGGCTGGTAATGAAACAAGTTAACAACAGCTAATGAACACATGCATAAAAAAAGGGGGGGACAACGAAAACAGGTTATGAAACGCACCTCAAAACTTGGGGCAGGGGCGTCAGATCCCAAGTGGCTGGATGGGCCTGCCCTGTGCACCCAATCCTCAAAACTTGGGTTCACTGGCTCTTCAGCAACATTTGGTGGCGTGTCCGCCCTCTGACCATCCTGTTGAGCCTCTTCTTGGGGAATTGTAGGTGGAAAGTACCCAGCCAATGGCACAGGAGCAGGGTAGGGGGGGGGTCCTTCCGGAACTAACATAAAAGGAATGCACATCATATAAAAGAAAATAGGGTTGTGTGTGGAAGAAGTAAAAAAGCAAAACATGTGTAGGAAAAAGATGATGAAAAATGGGAAAATAAAGCAAACTTACCGGGAGAAAGCCATATAGTGGAGCATTGAGTTGAAATTTATTTGTGTCAACCTTTCGGACAAATTCAAAATCTTTATTTGTGACATGACAAATCCGAGGGACAGAATAATCAATCTTGTGCTTAATACCGGAAGAAGGAATTTTAAGAAGGTCCATATAAGCAACCTGCAAAATAAAAAAGGTCAAAAAAGATAGAATGTTTAAGTAATCACAAAGGACAAACGCATCTAAAAAAGAAGCAAAAAAATCATATTAACCACTATTGTTACTTGTATGACTGGTCTAACGAAACAGCAATGGTTGCCTAATGTTAAACTAAAAACTTCTTAGTGAAACAGCATGGTTTTAACCCACTGTTACATCTGGAAAAAATGCTAAAATAACTGAAACATGCATAGCTGGCCCCCTGATACAAATAAATCCATACTAGTGAAGCAGCAACCTGTTGTAACTAGTCGAAAAAACATTCTATTGAAACAACCTGGGAGCTTTTATTGAAGCAACAGGACTGGTTATAATGAAACAGCAATGGTTGCCTAATGTTGTGTTATAATGAAAAAGCCCCCATATATGACATATGAAGCCATGAGGACTTGTCACATGAGGAAAAGGCCAACAAGGAAACAATTCCATATAGCTAATGCAACAATAAAGAAATAAATACTGCAACAAATTGGAGACAAAAAAGAAAAACTGAAATAAGTTAACAAAGGGCATACCGCAGGGATCATAAGACAGTTGTTGAGGTATGGGCAGCTAGAAACCCCCTTAGCTTGGTCATCTAAAAGATGATCTTGGTACTTTTTGACTTCTTTCATCAACTCATCAAGTATATGGCCAGCCCAATCGAATGATTTGAGAGCATCAGCAGACACATCGTGCAAGGCCGTGTGAAGATACTTCAACGAGATACAATTGTCGCGCATTGGGACATAGTACGGTTCCCAATGCAAGCAACATGAAAGCTCTCATGAACAAAGTCCGATCAGTGCATTTTGCCAAGTATTCCTTGCACTTTTCCACAGACAAGCCACGGGTAGGGCCCATGAAAGGCTCACGGATCTTCAGGAAAGCATCATTCTCATCAGCAATACAGTTAACCTTCACAGGGACTTCACCGCTAGGGACCCCAAGTATATTGCATACGAGCTGTTTGTCCAATGGAAAATTCTTCTTATCTTTCTTCAACTGCCTAAACTCTCTCAAATCAACACTAATTTGCCTCAGGACAAAAGCAACAAGCTGAACGGGCAAAGAAACTGGAGGCATATGAAGCAAAGCACCAAAACCAGCCTCATTGATCCATTGAATCTGATCAGCAGTGAATTTAAGTTCTCGAATCCTGTGGACTGAAAACCTGTGATGGAAGGGTTCATTGCTAGGGTTGGCTTTGGTTTTGTTATCAACATTCCCTGTACAAGAGAAGAAGAAAAAACAATAATAAGCAGCATATCTAAAATTTTGAAACCCATCAGATTATAAAACACATGTTAACATGTTACACAAGGTGAAACAAAGCAAAATACAAATGAAACATTGACAAAAAAGAACAAAAGAAACTAGGTGAAGGTGTACTACTGTCATTATTATTATGTCGTTTGTTTCAGGTTGTAGGTTGTCACAGGCTGTAGACAAAAAGCAAAACAAGACATGGTTTACAGTGGGAAGGTTGTGACCATATGATCCAGATCAGATCGAAAAGATTACTTAGATGTGTTTCAAATATCATGCATTAGATGTGACTAAACTAACGGTGACATCTACTTGTTCGCACAAAAAGCACATTTCCTATTCCCTGTCCCCTGGTTTCTAATTGCTAATGCTAACCAGATCAGTTACTAACTCGTTGCTGAGTTTGTATCCAGCCATAAGCAAACACAAAGGAAAAAGCTAAATACAATAAACACATGTTAGCATGTCAAATTGTGTTTGACAAACCTTGCTCCTTGGGTGACCCCTTCTTCATAGGAGACTTTTTTGGAGCTTTGCTTGAAGGTGTTTGCCCTTGTTCATCAAGGGACGTCCTTCTAGCAACGCGCTTCCAGCCACGGCGGCTTCCTTGAGGCCCCCGGTGGAGCTCAGCTGCCTCCCCATCAATGTTGTCTGGCGAAGCAACATTGGAGGGCGACGCATCAAGGCCTGACCTGGTATGCATCGCTGAAACAAAACAAATGTGTGCACCCCCCTGGAGAAATCAAAAAAATATACAGGTGAGCATGGCAGGGGTAGCGGGACAACAAAATAGCTGCAAAGCTTAATCACTGAACTGAACAAATGTGGAATTCTGAAAAACAAACAGCAGGCATACAGGCTCAAATAGTAGCAGCCACATGTTTCAAGCATATGCATGAGAATTCACAAAAAATGCCCATTAGAATTGCTCATGCATACCGGATCGATTGTCACATGCAAATAGCACATCTCAACTTTTGCCTTATGGCTAACTGTAGGATCTCTGGAAGAGTAAAACGGCCTAGAGGGGGGGCGTGAATAGGCCTGCAACAAAATTTCTTCGAACTGCTGTCGATCCGGGGCGCGGCACTTTGCCAGCTGTACCACGCGGCTTTGCCGCGCTATGCGAACATGAAACGAGAATAGAGTGTAATTCGAAATTTGTGCGAAAACAAGTTTACCCGGTTGCTCTCCAAGCTTCCTACACTGCAGAGTACGGAACAAGAGCCAAACACGGCTCAAGAGGTAGTAGGAAGTAGATCAACCTCAAACCCTAGAAAACACCTCAACAACAAGTATGAATATAGAAACCAAACAAGCACAAGGTGACACAAGTATTTAACCCGTGGTTCGGCTCGCCACAAAGGCTGGCCTACGTCCACGTTGTTGAGGAAGTCCACGACTTGAAGCTCACCACTAAGGCTAGCTTTCTCCTCGGTCTCAAGTCAAGAGAGCAAACTCTTGAGATGAGGGTGATTTCTTAGTATTGGGGTGAGGTTACAAACCTCCCTAAGCGACCACACGAGTTGGCGGCTCTAGGGCGACGCCTAGCCGGCTAGGAGCAAAGCTCCAAGAGTAACAAACCCTAGGGCGCCGGCAAACGTGCACCAAATGCTCTTTTGACAATGGGAATCAGTGGATCCACTCTCCAATCGAAGTTTGCTGCCCTTTTGCTCAAGAATCCGTGGTGGATTTGATGGGAATGAGTTGGGAGCTTGAGGGGAGCAATGGAGGGTGAGAGAGAGAGCTTCGGTGTTCTTCCAACGGATATGTCGCGAGGTAGACGAAGAGATAAGTGAGTGGGCCGACGGATGGGTATAAATACCCCCGGTCCCAACGGTCACTTATAGGCGCGGCAACTCCGCGCCCCCAAAACAAGATGGATTTGAGTGATTGGCTGGCTGTTTTGGTGGCCGGATGAGGTTGGTGTTTAAGGATTGAGCATTTGGTAACACTTTTGACTAACAACCTTAGGATCCCTCTTGATAGTACGGCTTTTCCTAAACTCAAATTCAAACCGAAAATGAATTTAAACCTTTTTTTGAATTCGGCAAAGCCTCCTTTTAGAAACGGGGACCCCTCCAACCTGTACATCAATCTTCCATATTTCAATGCCTGCTTGTCATCTCGATAAGTCTCATTAGTTCCCTAATTTGGTGGTCATCAACGCCAAAACCCACATTAGGGCTTGATTGCACTTACAATCTCCCCCTTTTTGGTGATTGATGACAACCTAATTAGAGCTCACAAAAGATATCAAAAACGAGACTTTTTGAGACATGAAGGTAGGACCTCCCCTAAATATGTGAATAGGATTTGAATTTCACAAATTGGTATAAGAAACCAACATTCACATTTTTAGGAAAGTGTAGAGGAGCCTCCCCTACATTCATGCCTCCCGTGGGGTGCTAAAGCGTGTCACAAGTAAGAGACGTGATGCGTATGACATGGCATTTTCACACAAAGAGACTTCTTTGTCGGCGGGGGCGCGGCACCGCGCGCCGAGAGCGCGGCACCGCCGCACTTGCCGGAGACAAGCAAGGCGACGGTAAGCAACACACACGAGTTAAAGCAAATAATCGACAAGCTAAATTAAGCACACGGAAATACATGTCCATATCCAACATAAAGAGAGTCATAAAAGGTAGCATTATTACACAAAATAGTTTTGAAACGATACTCAACTCACAAACTAAAGAAACTACTCTCGGCACTCAAGCTCAAACTAGCTAATGGGATAGGACATCTTCTTTCAAATGGATCACCACCGAGCTGAATAGCATCACCACCAAGTCTCGAAAAAGTTGTACCCCTCTAATTTTCTCCCCTTTGTCACCAAGCATCAAAAAAAAAAAAAAAGAGAAAAGAAGCGAAAAGATCACTCCTCATCATCACCGTCAATACGAGCACGACCACGCGGTGAGTGTGAGAGGTGAAGCGTGGAGGTCGAGCTGAAGTAGAAGGAGGCTGGCTTTAGGGATTAGGATCATGAGCTGCCTTGCGCCTCCTCGAAAAACTCTCTCGGATGATTGCTCCTCATGAATATCATCTCCATCATCATCCTCGAGGCTAGCTTGCTCGGCTGCTCCTCATCCTCCTCATCCTCCTCTGATGACTCAGTGAAATGTGGAGAATCTGGAATAGGTGGAGGAGAAGGCACTGGAGAAAGTGGTGGAAGTCCCTGCTGCTCTCTCACAAGCTGAATGGCCTCTCTGCTCTGCAGGCTGTCCTTGTAGGCTCTCTGAGAAGCATAAGTGCAATGAGACATCATTGACTTCAGATAGGAACCAAGCTTCTTCCACCTAGAGGACTTCTTCCTGTGCCTATAGCTGCTGGAGGGACGAACTGGGCTGTCCTCGGGAGTGTCATCTTGGCGCCCTCTTCTTCTTCTTCATCACTTTCATCAACCACAAACCTGCACTGCACCCTTATCATCAGCGGAAGTCTTCTTAGGAGTATAGGGTGTGTGAGTGCAGTCCTTAGGAAAGTGCTTGCCTGTCACTCTCTCAATCATATACATCAAGTAAGGGGCATATGGCAAGTTCCTTCTTCCATCATCCATGGCTGTGGCTAACTCAACCCACATGAATCTAGGCACATTGAATCTCCTGCCTCTGGGGAACCGAGCAAGCACATCTCTCACATAGCCATTCAAATCTGATGCTGCTCCATCCTTTGGATTGATGGTGTTTCTGATAATGTTGTTCACCACATAGTATATCCCAATCAGCTCATTTCTCTTGCCAACACTCTGACTATCGGGATTCTTCCACACATGCCTTAGTTCATCGGCATGTGCATCAATAGGATCTAAGTGCTGTGTATCCTATCATAGCCCCTATCTTTGCTCTCCAAAACCAAGAATCGACAAAAAGTGACAAAGTCAACTCGATAGTGCATAGGTCCCGTCATCCAGTGAACTACATCGCCTCCCCGATCCCAAAAGTAAGTGGCATGGAACCGAGCAAGCACCTCCCCTGTTCCGATCATACACGAAGGCCATGATCTCCTTCATCTCAAATCTCTCACAAATCTTTATAGCTGCATTGAATTCAGGCTTCTTCTGATCTTTCACCTTGTCCCATTCAATATAACCCATATTGCTGATTTTCCTTCTCATGCACACGGAGCGATAGAAGTTGGAATGAAAGACATTCCAAAATCGTAATCAATGCCACCGGCCTTGCCTCGCTCATATGGGTTTCTTTCTCTTTCAGCCTCAACCATCTTGTATTTCTTGAAGTAATCAATAAGTGGATGAGGTCTTGTATCTTCGGGAGCATGCATCTCATAGCTATCTGTCTCATCCCGATGTAACTGTCATCAAATTCTCCAATGTGCTCGGGAGTGCCTTCTTTGTCAGTGGAGGAATGGAGTATCCTTCTCTAATTCTCATTTCCTCTTCTCTCGATCTGCTTTGCTCTCTTTCTTCTCTTGTCAAAGGGGCAGCATGAGTGGACGATGTTCCTGCTCCTTTGCCTCTGCGAGGTGGCTGTTTTGCAAGAGCTGCACCTTTCCTCTTCCCTTGGTTTCCTCCTCCTTGATCCATCTATGCAATCACAAGGGTTGTGTAAGAAGTTGTAAGATAGGCACAGAAATAGGTGAATAACAATGTTAGGTGAGAAACTAACTTGACCTGTGATGCAGTGAGCAGAACTTGCAGTGCTGCTGCAGGAGGTGTGGCACTGCCGCGCCTCCCCCTGCGGCACTGCCGCACTTGTCTGCTCACCAAATCACCGGTCATTTTAATTTCTCAACTAAACTTGCAATCCCACTATTTCTAATACTTTCTCCTATATTTCAGAGACACAACTAACAGTAGAAAATGATAGCCTAGCCATGAATTCATCAAGTTATATGGGATGAATATTGAGCAAGAGATGTCGGTGTTTGATCTCAATCAATCCATGATTCCAGAGGTGAAGAGAACTGCAGTGACTGCAGTTGCCAAGTACATTTCGTACTTAGGCCACGGCACTGCCGTGGGGCTATCTTCCATCCACCAAAGAAACCACAAAATCGACTCAAACCATCCATCGATCTCTCCTCCCAACTGCCAATCCTAACTCTAGAAGCTTGAATCCATAGCCAAACTACCACCATTGCATAGATCGGGGGCTAGGGTTACCTTTCTTCGCGGATTGGAGAGGAAAGAAGTGAAGGGGCTAGCCAAGCCCTAGGTCAGCACCTCCCCCTGCACGTGGGAAGAGCTTGCCTTGGCGCGGTACTGCCGCGGAGGAGCAGCAGCCTCAGCGCCAGCGCCCTTGGTGGCGCCCTAGCTCAATGAGGAAGGGGAGGAGCGACTCCCTGGCTCGGGAAAGAATGAGGCGAGGGAGAAGAAGAACTGGGGGCCGAAAGGGATAAGAAAGAAAAGGACCTGGGCCCACCGATTAAGATTGCCGTCGATCGAGCGACCCGGGAGCGGCACCGCTGCTGCGCCCTAGGCGCGGCACGCGCTAGCCCACAGCGAGATCTTTGCTTATACCTTTAGACTTTACTTTAAATTTGATATGGACACATATTGTTGTAAGATTCATGACCAGAAACATATCATCAATACAAGCTATGATCATGATCTTACAAACTAAGATTTTGAAATCATTTTGAAAGACATAAATGAAATTTTGAAAACTTTATCCTAGCATACTAGTGAAGCAAACAGAGGCGTGCTAGATTTCAGACCACGTTCTTTGGAATCAAGGATATTTAGTTCACCACGCAGCTCACAGAACCTTGACTCATCAAGAGGCTTAGTGAAGATATCGGCTAGTTGTTTTTCGGTGCTCACATAGCGAAGTTCGATATCTCCTTTGGTTTCGTGGTCCCTCAAGAAATGATGTCGGATGTCTATGTGCTTGGTCCTTGAGTGGTTTACAGGATTGTTTGCAAGCTTTATGGCACTTTCATTGTCACACAAAAGTGGGATTTTGGTGAAACGACATCCGAAATCAAGAAGGGTCTGCTTCATCCAAAGTAGTTGAGCACAACAAGCGCCGGCTGCAACATACTCGGCCTCAGCTGTGGATAAGGCTACACAATTTTGCTTCTTAGAGCTCCAAGACACTAGGGACCGTCCAAGGAATTGACATGTCCCCGAAGTGCTTTTTCTCTCTACTTTGCAACCGGCATAATCAGAATCTGAATAGCCAAGTAGAGTGAACTTGGAGCCCTTGGGATACCACAAGCCAAGGTTAGGTGTGTGAACTAGATATCTCAAGATCCTTTTAACAGCCATTAAATGGCACTCTTTCGGGTCAGCTTGGAATCTAGCACACATGCACACACTAAGCATAATATCTGGCCTAGATGCACAAAGGTAGAGCAGGGATCCAATCATGGAGCGATATACCTTTATGTCGGCAGATTTCCCTTTTGAATCAAGCTCAAGATGCCCATTTGATGCCATTGGAGTATTGATAGGCTTGGCCTTATCCATGTCAAACTTTTTCAGAATATCATGGGTGTACTTGGTTTGACTTAGAAAAGTTCCTTCCTTTAGTTGCTTGATTTGAAATCCGAGGAAGAACTTCAGCTCACCCATCATGGACATCTCAAACTTTTGTGTCATAGTCCTACTAAACTCTTCAACATACACATGATTAGTACTACCAAATATTATGTCATCGACATATATTTGGCACACAAAGATATCATTTCCGACTTTATGAGTGAAGAGAGTAGGATCGGCTTTGCCTATTTCAAAGCCTTGTTTAAGCAAGAATTCCTTAAGGCATTCATACCATGCTCTTGGTGCTTGTTTCAGCCCATAGAGCGCCTTTCGGAGTTTGTAGACATGATGTGGGAACTTGGGATCTTCAAAACCCGGTGGGTTGCTTGACATACACTTCTTCTTGTATAGGACCATTGAGGAAAGCACTCTTCACATCCATTTGATGTAGCTTGAAGTCATGATGGGCAGCAAAGGCTAAAAGCATTCGAATTGCTTCAAGCCTTGCCACCGGTGCAAAGGTTTCCTCAAAGTCCAAGCCTTCAACTTGTGTGAAGCCTTGAGCCACCAATCTTGCCTTGTTCCTTGTTACAACTCCATTCTCATCTTGCTTGTTGCGGAAAACCCATTTGGTACCAATGATGTTTGTGTTGGGTCTTTCCACCAAAGTCCACACTTGGTTTCTTTCAAAGTTGTTGAGCTCTTCTTGCATGGCCATGACCCAATCCGGATCACCAAGTGCTTCCTTTACCTTGAGAGGCTCCAAAGAGGAAACAAACGAGTAAAATTGGCAAAAATTGACCAAGTGAGAACGAGTTGTTACCCCTCTTTTGATACTCCCAAGGATATTGTCAACGGGATGGTCACGTTGAATAGTTTGCCTTAGCCTTGGATGCTCAACACTTTCATCTTCATTTTCTTCATAACCATCGCATCTTCTTGCTCAAGTATAGGCTCCGGGTTGAGCCCTTGAACTAGGTGAAGTAGGAGTTGGAGAAGCTGCTGCGAGGTGGAGGGCGCGGCACTTTGCCGTGCCTAGGCGCGGCACTGCCGCACTGCTGATCTCTAGCAGGTGAGTGCTGCACCTTCTTACAGAGTTTGTCAGCGGAAATTGGTGCAACAGCAGCTTGGGAATCCTCATCATCTGGCCCTTGTTCTTCTTGTGGTCTTACATCACCAATGGCCATTTGCTTGATTGCCTTACAAGGTGGATCCTCTTTTCCTACAACACTTGAATCAATTTGCTCTGCTTGAGAGCCGTTAGATTCATCAAATGTCACATCTACCGTGACCTCAGTTCTACCCAAGGTTTTGTTGAAGACACGGTAGGCATGCTCATTTGATCCGTAACCAATAAGAATTCCTTCATCTACCTTAGATGCAAACTTAGAGGTTTTGGGCTTTTTGCTAAGTATGAAACACTTGCACCCAAAAACTCTAAAGTAAGACACCTTTGGTTTGTTACCGGTGAGAATCTCATACGAAGTCTTATTGAGCTTCTTGTGTAGGTAGAGACGATTGATGGCATGGCAAGCGGTCTTGACGGCGTCAACCCAAAATAAATCCGAAGTCTTGTACTCATCAAGCATTGTCCTTGCCATGTCAATGAGTGTTCTATTCTTCCTCTCTACTACACCGTTCTGCTGGGGGGTGTATGGAGCTGAAAACTCATGCTTGATGCCTTCATCTTCAAGAAACTCTTCGACTTGGGTGTTCTTGAATTCAGTCCCATTATCACTTCTTATCTTCTTGATTGGGAGACCAAATTCTCTTTGTGCCCTTCTAACAAAGGTCTTCACCTTGTCCTGTACCTGGCACTTATCATAGACAAAGAATACCCAAGTGAAGCGAGAATAATCATCAACAATAACCAAGCCATACTTATCACCCCCTAGGCTGAGGTAGGCAACCGGTCCAAAGAGATCCATATGAATCAACTCCAAGGGTTGAGTGGTAGTCATGATGCTCTTTCTTCTGGGTGAGGTATGCCTACTTGCTTTCCCCGCTTGGCATGAGCTGCATATCCCGTCTTTCTCAAATTGAACATTAGTTAGTCCAAGGATATGGTTGTCTTTTTGGAGTTTGGCCAAGTTCCTCATCCCAACATGAGCTAGTCGGCGATGCCATAACCAACCCATGCTGGATTTTGCCACTAAACGGGTCTCAAGCTTAGCTTTCCCTTTGCTTTGAAATCAACTAGGTAGAGCTTATTCTTGAGTTTTCCCGTAAAGACAATAGAGGAATCCTCCCTCTTAAAGACTTCCACACCCACATCAGTGAAGAGACAATTGTAGCCCATCTCACATAGTTGTGAAACAGACAACAAATTGAACTTCAAAGATTCAACATGAAAGACATTTGAAATTGAATGCTCAAGTGTTATAGCAACTTTACCAAGACCAACTACTCCCCCTTTAGAGTTATCAGCAAAGATGATGTTGTCACTGACTTTTGTAGTTGGGGAATAGGATGAAAACATACTCTTGTCTCCGGTCATATGATTTGTACATCCACTGTCAAGCACCCAACTTGACCCACCGGAGGAGTATGCCTGCAACACAAGTTTAGTTGCTTGATTTAGGTCCCCAATCTTTCTTGGGGACTTCAAGGTTAGTCACAAGAACTTTGGGAACCCAAATAGAAGTATTGCGAAAAACATTTCTACCATTGCCAACAAATTTGGCAAACACCTTCCCCTTAGTGTCATGCTGCAAAACAAAGTTAGAGTTCAACACTTGGAGAGGTGTCTTGACACTTGATTGATAGAAGCCTTCTTTCTTAGGTGCCATGGTAGAAGTATTTGACTTCTTGGGGATCTGATTCTTCTGTGGAACCTGCTTCTTGGGCTTAACATGAGAAGCGGCCGTCTTTGGTAGCCTTCCCTTTACGTGGGGGTGTGGCGCCGCCGCCCACTTAGCATTTCTTCGCGCAGCCGGGGGCTGCTTCGTGCCACACTCGTGCGGGCTTATCTGTACCGCCTTGCCCTTGCTCATGAATTGGACACACTCGATACCATTTACCCTCTTTCTTCCATTTGTCTTGGCACCTTTCTTGAGTCCAAGCCCATCCTTGATGCGAGGATTTCTTCCATCTTTATATTGTGGCATCTTTGGTTGATTCACTTTGCCACTGTCACTTGCTTCTTGTTTTTGCCTTTTGTGTCCAAGATGTTGTTCAACCTAGCAATCTCATCCTTCATAGCTCTCATATTTGCAAGGTTAGTGGAATAAGCATTTATATCAAGATTATAGCACTTTCCACAACCTTCACGGTGGAGGCCTTAGAATTGTCACTTGAGCTAGAGAGAGTGGGGTGCTCTCACAAAGATGACTATATTGCTTCTCAAGTTTGTTGTGCTTTTCAACTAAGACACAATACTTGTCATTGAGAGCAACATTGATCTTCTTTGTAAGAGCAAGCTCTTTCCTCAAAGAGCTTGTTTCCCTTTTCTCTTGCTCAAAAGCTTCCTCACTATCAATATAGAGATTTTCGGTCTTTTCAATGACATTTTCTCTATGTTCTAGCTCAGCTTTGACATGTTCTAATTCCTCCATAAGTCTTTTGCAATAAAACGCTCGGTTCTAGGAGCAAGATTCTTAGCGGGTTTCAAGCTCTCACTAGAATCTTCATCACTAGAATCACTTAGATCACTACTAGATATGTCGCTAGGAGATGGAGAAGAGGATTTCTTGTTCGGTTTTACCTTTTCACCTTTTGCCATGAGGCAAATGTGATGAGAGCCATCATCATCGGACATGTTGTTGAAGAGTCTTGGTGAGGAAGATGTGTTGTGAATAGCTACTTTGCAATCTCTCCATCTTCATCACTTGACTCTTTAGTTGAGTCCCACTCATGCCCAATGTGTGCTTCTCCGGCATTCTTGTATCTTCTCTTCCCATCTTTTCTTTCTTTCTTGTTCTTGCCTTGATTTTTCTCAAGTGGACATTCAGCAATAAAGTGCTCGGCGCCACATCTCGAAACATGTCCTCTTTTTCTTGCTTGAGAACCTTCTCTTGGTGAGCTTGTAGCCATTGTTCTTGATGTCTTTGTTGTAGTTCTTTATAAACAATGACATGTCTTCTATCTTCTTGTGATCAGCCCCATCATCATCACTTTCACTTGATGTGGATGTTGAATCTTCTTCTTGTGGTGCTTGCTTGATCTCCTTGGGTGACTTGTTGAAGCTTGCTTGCTGCCCTTGTGATTGCAAGCTGAAGTATGCTTGTGAGGCTTGCTAGCTTTAAGTGCAACTTCCTTGATCTTCATTCCATCAAGCTTGGATTGAAGCTCACCAAGCCTCTTTCTCTCATTTGCTTCTTCTCTTTGCATATCAAAGGTCAACAACCGTCCAAGCACATCATTTGGAGTGAAGTGCTCAAACTTCTTCTTGTCTCTAATTAATGTCACAACGGTTTCATTTCTTGGAGAATAGGCTTCAAGCATCACCTTCACCACTTTGTGATCATCAAGATCCTCACACCCAAATCCTTTGATTTGTCCAACCAACACCATCAACCTATCAAACATTTCTTGTGGCCCTTCTTCACCTTTAATCACAAACCGGTTGAGTTTGGCCATCAAGACTTCAATTCTTGCCTTCCTCACTTTATCCACACCTTCATGAGCAATGATCAAGGCATCCCAAATCTCTTTTGCCGCATTGACATTCATCACTCGGTTGTACTCATTTCCATCAAGAGCACTAAACAAGATGCTTGTGGCTTGACTATTGAATTGGGCGGCTAAGAATTCTTCATTGGTTGGGTCTTCGGGGTTTTGTGGCTGCTGCACTCCCTTCTCCACAATCTCCCAAAGCCCTTGATGAACACACGAAAGATAGTTTCTCATCAAGTGCTTCCACTTGGCATAGTTAGTCCCATCAAACCGGGGTAACTTGCCCATGGGCACATTGACAATAGACTTGCGATCACGATGAGTTAGATGAGAATAATTAAAGGATACAACGGTGTATTTCTTCTTGTTGCTTTCTTTCTGCCCTTGTCCTTGATGCTCTTCTTCTCATCCTTCTTGTGGCTTCCTTTGGGATTCTTGGAAGAGTGATATGAGACATCATCATCACCATCATCCGAGCTTTTTGGAGAGCTCACTAGATGATGACAACTCCATCTCTTGCTTCTTCTTCTTCTCCTCTTCCTTAGCTAGTGCCTTGGCTTTTCTTCTTTCTTCTCTTTGCTCTCGGATAACTCTTCTAGCTTCTTTTACGCTCAACTTATCCTCGAGCTCTCTTCTTTTCTTGAGTGCATCTCTTCTTTCCTTCTTTCTTCTTCTTCTCTCGGCTTCACTCACATCCGTGGTCTTGCCACCATCTCGGATAGTGGCATTATCAGCAGTAGACATAGAAGCGTCACTGCTGTCCTCTGTGGTGTGCAGTTCAACACTCTTTGCTTTGGGAGCATGCCTTGATGCCCCGACTTCTTCCATACTTCACGCGGTTAAGCGTATACGAAGCAACCAGGCTCCGATACCACTTGTAGGATCTCTGGAAGAGTAAAACGGCCTAGAGGGGGGTGAATAGGCCTGCAACAAAATTTCTTCGAACTGCTGTCAGTCCAGAGGGCGCGGCACTGCCGCGCTGTACCCGCGGCACTGCCGCGCTATGCAGACAGAAACAGAATAGAGTGTAATTCGAAATCTGTGCAGAAACAAGTTTACCCAGTTGCTCTCCAAGCTTCCTACACTGCAGAGTACGGAAACAAGAGCCAAACACGGCTCAAGAGGTAGAAGTAGATCGACCTCAAACCCTAGAAAACACCTCAACAACAAGTATGAATATAGAAACCAAACAGCACAAGGTGACACAAGTATTTAACCCGTGGTTCAGCTCGCCACAAAGGCTGGCCTACGTCCACGTTGTTGAGGAAGTCCACGACTTGAAGCTCACCACTAAGGCTAGCTTTCTCCTCGGTCTCAAGTCAAGAGAGCAAACTCTTGAGATGAGGGGTGATTTCTTAGTATTGGGGTGAGGTTACAAACCTCCCTAGGTAGCCACACGAGTTGACAGCTCTAGGGCGACGCCTAGCCGGCTAGGAGCAAAGCTCCAAGACTAACAAACCCTAGGGCGCCGGCCAAACGTGCACCAAATGCTCTTTTGACAGTGGGAATCAGTGGATCCACTCTCCATCGAAGTTTGCTGCCCTTTTGCTCAAGAATCCGTGGTGGATTTGATGGGAATGAGTTGGGAGCTTGAGGGGAGCAATGGAGGGTGAGAGAGAGCTTCGGGTGTTCTTCCAACGGATATGTCGCGAGGTAGACAAAGAGATAAGTGAGTGGGCCGACGGATGGGTATAAATACCCCGGGTCCCAACGGTCACTTATAGGCGCGGCAGCTGCCGCGCCCCCAAAACAAAGATGGATTTGAGTGATTGGTGGCTGTTTTGGTGGTCTGGATGAGGTTGGTGTTTAAGGATTGAGCATTTGGTAACACTTTTGACTAACAACCTTAGGATCCCTCTTGATAGTACGACTTTTCCTAAACTCAAATTCAAACCAAAAATGAATTTAAACCTTTTTTTGAATTCGGCAAAGCCTCCTTTTAGAAACGGGGACCCCTCCAACCTGTACATCAATCTTCCGTATTTCAATGCCTGCTTGTCATCTCGATAAGTCTCATTAGTTCCCTAATTTGGTGGTCATCAACGCCAAAACCCACATTAGGGCTTGATTGCACTTACACTAACCAGGGACAAAACAATGCAAAACAGAGTGATAGGAGAACCAAACAAACACGAAAGTAAACCACACGAGGTTCAGAGATACACACAATCAAAACTGACTTCATTAACCTGAGCACTGAATATCTCACAAACACTAAACTACTGCTAGTTCCTCTAATTTCAAAGTTGGCTCCATACCCAGGCCTACACATCTATTCCTTACAATGAAGCATGAGCGAAATAACGAAAACATTCGGGCATCCCATGAACACCGGTTTACCTAGGCTCAATCGTCGCAGGTCAAACCAGATGTAGACCAACAGCATGGACCACCATTCAATCCATGAACACCCCGATTGGGCTGCCCACAGCCCATGCGGCACCAAAAATCCCCGCGCTCACGCGGTTCGCGGCTACGCAGATCGCCACACGCTGTCGCCTCTCGCCCCCAGCAAAATTCCCACCACCACGAGACAAAAATCCACTAGCAATCCCAGGCCACAACCCTAAATCCCGCACCCAAAATCGCATCCACAAAATTCTACCCTAAATCGCATCCACAAATAGCATTCTGGAGAGCTATAGGGTTGCAACCTGCTTGAACCAACGGAGAGAGAGAGAGAGATAGCACGAACCTGACACCGGGTGCAGCCGAGGTAGCGCAGGAGAGGCCGCAGCACGCGCGAGCGGAGACGGCGAGGTCCGGCCGCTCCGCCTCTCCCAACGGCGGCGGCCGAGTCGACGAGCGAATCGAATCGCCCGCGCGGAGCCCGACGACGATGTAGACGATGTAGCAGCGCAGTAGAGGCCGAGCACGCGCGAGGAAGATGCCCGAGGTCCGGCCGCTCCGTCGCTCCCACCGGCGGCGGCCGAATCGCCGGCGAATCGAATCGCCGCCCCCCGCGCCGCCCGTTCGGCTGTTCTGGAAGGATGGCCCGATTTGGGCGGGCGCGGAACGGGAAATGAGCCGGGGACGGGGTGCCGCGCCGTTTTGTCTGGAACTGGACGCCGAACAGAAGCTGGGCCGCGTAGTGTGGGCCGGCGCAGTCGAGTTGGGCCCAAGCAACGCCGTCCGATCGATCGGACGTTCTAACACTAGCATTACCGATTAAAAAATGCATTGACATCCACTTCCTCCATTCCAAAACATATGTCGCTTGAGTTTTATATTGAGTTATTTTCTCTCAACTTAACTAGGTCTGAAAAAAATAATTTATCTTGTGAATTATGACTTGATAACAAATCTAGGTATTGAAGATATTAATACGTTTTGATATAAATCTAGCAAATGTGAGAGAAGTGCAATGGTACATTGTTAGTCACAACTACAAATTAGTCCAACAAAAATTAGTAGTTTGTTGATATTGTAGATAATATATATTTTTTATAGACTTGGTTAAATTAGAAAAACATTTTCTTAGGATATAAATAAAAAGGCTTACAATTTTTAATGTAGTGATCAATTGCCACCAGCGATTTCAAATCCACTCATTCTAGATCCTGGAATAATAATGGCTATTTAACACGAAATGAAAAAACACAATTACTGAGCTGACCTGCACTCACAAAAGGATAGCCGTTACTCCAGCTCCAGTAGCCCATGCAGTCCATCGCATTCAAATTTTGCCAACCCGAAGCCGAACTCCGAGTCTCCGACACCGCCGCGCCAGCCCGGCTGCCCACGCAGACTGCGCCACTCCGCACCCAACCAGCCCAAAAAAAGCGTATTAAAATCTCACGACGCCCCACCCCCAGCCCCTCGTCACCGGAGACATGGCCGGGATCCAGGACGGCGGCGGCCTCGACACCGACACGCTGCAGCATCTGCGGAGCCACGCGACGCAGCTGCTGCTCAAGGAGGACTGGAGGGAGTACGTCGCCGTCTGCACCCGCATCATCGATGCCGCCGCCTCCGGCGACGACCGCCGCGTGCTCTGCTCCGCGCTCGCGCACCGCGCCGACGCCCGCGCGCGGCTCGGGGATGCCGCGGGCGGGCTCGCCGACTGCGACGCCGCGCTCGCGGCCGAGCCGGCCCACCCCGGCGCGCTGCTCTCCAAGGGCGCGCTCCTGCGCGGCCTCGGCCGGTACGCCGCCGCGGCCGACTGCTTCCGCGCGGCGGCTCTCGCCTCCGGAGGCGGCGGAGGCGGCGCCGCCGTGGACGAGGCGCGGGAGCTCGCCGAGCACTGCAGGCGCCTGGATGCGCAGGCGAGGAGCGGCGCGGTGGACCTGTCCGAGTGGGTGCTCGCCGGGTTCGCCGGGAAGTCCCCGGATCTGGCGGAGTACGTCGGGTCCGTGGAGGTGCGCCGGTCCCCGCACGGCGGCCGAGGGGTTTTCGCGGTGAAGAACGTCGAGGCGGGGGCTACTTTGGTAATCTCCAAGGCGGTGGCGACAGGGAGAGGGGTGATTCCTGATGCCACCGACAGCGACGAGAAGATGTTCGTGTGGAAGGACTTTGTCGGTAAGGTGCTCGAAGCTGCCGAGAAATGTCCCAGGACGGCGGCTCTGATCTATACTCTGTCCACCGGTGAGGAGAAGGGAGAAGAGCTTGTCGTCCCGGACATGGCAATGTTCAGGAAAGAAACAGAGGATGGCAGTCTCAGTGATGGTACCAGCGCGGCGAAGACGAAGGAGGCCGTTCATGTGGACAGGATCTTGAAGGTGCTCGACGTGAACTGCTTGACCGAGGATGCGCCAGCCGCCGATGTGCTTGGTAACAATGGTGTCGTCAACTGTGGCGTGGGGCTCTGGGTCTTGCCGTCGTTCATCAACCATTCCTGCCACCCCAATGCCCGGCGCACTCACATCGGGGACCATGCCATTGTCCACGCGTCCAGGGACATCAAAGCCGGGGAGGAGATCACATTTCCATACTTTGATGTGCTTGTGCCGGTGACCAAGCGCAGGGAAGCATCCAGAGGTTGGGGATTCGAATGCAAGTGTGATCGCTGCAGGTTTGAAGCCGAGGGCTCCATTCTTAGGCAGGAAATCCTCAAGTCAGAGAACGATTTGGCCAGTGGAGCAGACATAGGAGCAGTGGTGGTGAGGCTGGAGGAGAAGATGAGGAAGTCCATGGTGAAGGAGAGGCAAAAGGCATTCTTGCGTGCGTCATTCTGGAGCGCATACTCCACCTTGTATGATTCTGATAAGCTGATGAGGAAATGGGGAAGGCGAATTCCAAGCGAGGCCATTGTAGCAGAGAGTGTTGCTGATGCGGTCGGCGGGAATGAGAGCGTCCTGAGAGCAATTCTGAGGGGTTCCAGGGATGGCAATGGCTGTGGCAACCGGCTAGAGGTGGAGGACAAGGTGGTGAGGATTGGGAGGGCAACCTATGGCAAGTTGGTGAAAAGACACGCAATGAGAGATCTCTTCAGACTTACACTGGATGCCAATAACAAAATTAACCTTTAGATTTTGACACTGCCACTCCTAATTTATTCCTTGGTTGAGCAACTTCCAATAGTCTCATTTTAATCAGTGACTAGGAATTATGCAGCAAATATTCTTGTTTGCCTTTTTTAGGGAAAATATTCTTGTTTGCTTGGCATTTATAATAAGTGGGTGAGCCGAATACAGGATCATCCATAAGATTACTCTATTTTCATGTTCCCTTGATCTGGGTTTCAGATTATTCTCAGTGCCAGAAATTCTCTCAATTTGATCCATGTAATTTTTGAAGTGAGGTTCGTTAAATTTCATTATCGATCCTTTTTTTCAAGATTGGCAACTGTGTCTGTGTGACTATATTTCATCAGCCATTCACTTGCAAGAAAACAACTCATATTGGGTTCAGAAATTCTTCTTCAGGATGTACTTCTTTTTCTTTAACTGTCATGCAGCGTTGTGCTTGTGCCTCAGTTAAGGAACTGTGGACAGATTTCAGAACTCTGTTTCTGGATGGTTCATACTTTCAGTACCAAGAGGATGGATCACAATACTTGATCCGAAGTCTGATTACAGAACTGATGACTCCAAGTTGGTGAAAAGACACGCAGTGAGAGATCTCTTCAGAATTATACTGAATGCCAACAACAAAGTTAACCTTTAGATTTTGGCACAATTACTCCTAATTTATTCCTTTTTTAGAATAGTTTTTCCTTTTTTTTTGTTTCCTTGGTCGAGCAACTTCCAATGGGCTCTGTTAATCAGTGATTAAAAATGCAGCAAATATTCTTGTTTGCTTGACATTTATAATAAGTGGGTGAGCTGAATCCAGGATCATCCATAAGAAAACTCTATTTTCATGCTCTCTTGATCTAGGTTTCAGATTATTCTCAGTGTCAATTTGATACATGTAATTTTTGAAGTGAGGTTCATTAAATTTCATTATAGATCCTTTTTTCTAGATTGACAATTGTGTGACTATGTTTCATCAGCAATTATCTTGCAAAAAAAACAACTCACTTTGGGTTCACAAATTCTTCTTCAGGATGCACTTCTTTCACAAGAACTGTCATGTAGGAACAGGGAATGTATCGTTGTTTCTCAGTAAAGGAACTGTGGACAGATTTCAGAACTCTGTTTCTGGATGGTTCAGTTTCATACTTTCAGTACCGGGCTGATGGATCATAATACTTGATCCGAAGTCTGATAACAGAACTGGTGACTCAGAATTTGTAGTATTTCAGGTGCCTGAATTTATGGGACTTTTTTTGGACAACAACTCACAAGAGATAACCAGTACAACTAAAAAGACAACTCACAAGAGATAATTCATCATTTTTTCTATAGCTAAACAATGACAAAGTTACATGTTGACTAAACAACAATAAAAAATATAACACAATAAATGAACAACCTCCAAATACAGTATAACAGTGGCTCATTTTCTTGGTTGGCAGATCACAAAAAGGAACACAAAGGCTAAGCCCCAACTTGTCCGGGAGTTAGGTCATGGACACCATATGAGTGAGAGAAGAAATCTTAATTTCCGGTCACACCAAGATTGTCTCAAGGTTAGTAACAGCATTGTCCAGTATATCACCTAACAAACCCACCCAACGCTTACATACATAACATCCATCACTTGTAGACTGGCCCCTTCATCAAGAGCGCTATGGAGGAAGCTCAGCTCATGCCGGCGACGCCATTCTTCCAACTAGCAGGGCTCCACAAGTACATCGCGATCCTCCTCGTTGTCCTCTCATGGGTCCTGGTCCACAACTGGAGCCTGAGGAAGCAGAAAGGACCAAGATCATGGCCGGTCATCGGTGCCACGGTGGAGCAGCTCAGGAACTACCACCGGATGCACGACTGGCTCGTCGCGTACCTGTCGCGGCACAAGACAGTGACCGTTGACATGCCGTTCACTTCCTACACCTACATCGCTGACCCGGTGAATGTTGAGCATGTCCTCAAGACTAACTTCACCAATTACCCCAAGGTAAATGAGCTGAACTCATCGATGGTCTTCCGTGGTGCTGTGCTGAAGGTTCAGAAATCAGAACTGAAAGCTGATTCCAATGCCTGAACACTGTGCAGGGGGACGTGTACAGATCCTACATGGACGTGCTCCTCGGTGACGGCATATTCAACACCGACGGTGAGCTGTGGAGGAAGCAGAGGAAGACGGCGAGTTTCGAGTTCGCCTCCAAGAACCTGAGGGATTTCAGCGCCATCGTGTTCAGAGAGTACTCCCTGAAGCTGTCAGGCATATTGAGCCAGGCATCCAAGGCAAGCAGAGTTGTGGACATGCAGGTGAACTCACTGCTCCCTTGCCAATGCTAGCATGAGCATTTCTTGGGGGGCACGCACTCATTGTGAATCCGAGACTAACTAATGTCCTAGTTAACACGAGACCTGCCTTGAGATTCAGGAACTTTACATGAGGATGACACTGGACTCGATCTGCAAGGTTGGGTTCGGGGTCGAGATCGGCACGCTGTCGCCGGATCTCCCCGAGAACGGCTTCGCGCAGGCGTTCGATGCCGCCAACATCATCGTCACGCTGCGGTTCATCGACCCGCTGTGGCGCGTCAAGAGGTTCTTCCACGTCGGTTCAGAGGCCCTCCTGGCACAGAGCATCAAGCTCGTGGACGAGTTCACCTACAGCATCATTCGCCGGAGGAAGGCCGAGATCGTCGAGGCCCGGGTCAGCGGCAAGCAAGAGAAGGCACGTAGTAGCTTGTCTCGTTTCTTCAATTCATCTTCTTGGTTGGGAATTGGGATGGACCTGCCTGATCCTCTGATTATATATGTGCTTGACTTGTGAGGGAAAATTAAATACATGGGCAGATGAAGCACGACATCCTGTCACGGTTCATCGAGCTGGGCGAGGCCGGCGGCGACGACGGCGGCTTCGGGGACGACAAGAGCCTCCGGGACATAGTGCTCAACTTTGTGATCGCGGGGCGGGACACGACGGCGACGACGCTGTCGTGGTTCACGCACATGGCCATGTCCCACCCGGACGTGGCCGACAAGCTGCGGCGCGAGCTGTGCGCGTTCGAGGCGGAGCGCGCGCGCGAGGAGGGCGTCGCGCTCGTGCCCTGCGGCGGCGCTGACGACGACAAGGCGTTCTCCGCCCGCGTGGCGCAGTTCGCGGGGCTCCTCACCTACGACAGCCTCGGCAAGCTGGTCTACCTCCACGCCTGCGTCACCGAGACGCTCCGCCTGTACCCCGCCGTCCCTCAGGACCCCAAGGGGATCCTGGAGGACGACGTGCTGCCGGACGGGACGAAGGTGAGGGCCGGCGGGATGGTGACGTACGTGCCCTACTCGATGGGGCGGATGGAGTACAACTGGGGCCCCGACGCGGCGAGCTTCCGGCCGGAGCGGTGGATCAACGAGGACGGCGCGTTCCGCAACGCGTCGCCGTTCAAGTTCACGGCGTTCCAGGCGGGGCCGAGGATCTGCCTGGGCAAGGACTCGGCGTACCTGCAGATGAAGATGGCGCTGGCCATCCTCTTCCGCTTCTACAGCTTCCAGCTGCTGGAGGGGCACCCGGTGCAGTACCGCATGATGACCATCCTCTCCATGGCGCACGGCCTCAAGGTCCACGTCTCCAGGGCCGTTTGATGTCATGACGATTTGGGGCCTCGACCTGGCCGCTTAATCACGCCAATAATGTTAATGTTACATATGTTTACATGGGAAATTCATTGGTGGCTTTTGGTCTTAAAAATTGCGTCGGATCATGCATGACAATGACCACCACCAGTGTTTTGTACTTCGTTCTTAGCGGAAGTGTGGAACATGCCAAGTGCACGGTGGGTAATGCAAATTAGAGCATCTCAAGAAGTCTTACTAAATCTCACTCTGTAAATCATTGTTTGGGGAGTAATTTTTATAAAAACCGCATCTCAAGAAGTCTTGCTACTAAACCGCATCTCAAAAATTAAAAACCATTTTCTACCTCTTTACTTTCTTTCGGGTTTTCTATATCATTGTGTATTCTAGAGAGCTACTATCATTATATATTTTTGGCTAGTGAAGGTCGTGTCTATATAGCTTCAGCTGCACAGTATCAGTTGTAAGCATTAGATGATCTAGTCCCATTTGTGAATACACCTTATTAACCTATATTAAACTAGAAACTTGTGCCATTCCAGGTTCATAATTTCAGTGAAAGCAAGGTTAATAATATAGCCGCTGGTTGTACAATTCCCTGTAACCTTTTCTCAGCCTATTCATATGGCAGTTAGCCCTTTCTAATTAATACATAGTCCACTTATCTCTCTTATAGAGTTTTTTTTTCTTACGTCAAAACCGACCATAAGCTTAGACTACCCGCAGCGGGGTACTGGAAAGCTTCCTCCAGTACCCTGTAGCGGAAAAAATCCCCGCAGCGGGGTACTGAATTGCGTTCTGTAAAGCTCAGGATGACTCCGTGCGGCTGTCATCCCGGTTGGTACGGCGTCCTCCGGTATGCACCACGTGCTGGGCCCGCGCTCGTCCCAGCAGCCTTGCTCGCACCAGGAAAGGGAAAAGTGGAGGAGAGAGGAGCCGAGGAGGTCCAGCCGGCGGAGCTCCATGGCCGTCGCCTGCCAGCACTTGTCATGGCCGCCGCGCCCGAGGGAGAAGGGGGCGCCGCCGCGCCCGAGGAGCACGGAGGCCGCAGCGCCCGAGGGAGAAGGGGTCGCCCCAGCCGAGCCGCCTGCCAGATCCGCGCCGTGATAGCCCGCCGGAGCACGAGGAGGCCGTCCGGACCTCGCGCGCCCGCCTGCCGAAGGGAGGCAGCGGTGGAACCGGCAGAGCTCGCTCCAGCCCATGACCGCCGCTCGCTTGCCTGCTCCGTGAGATAGAGAGGGGGGACCGGAGGAGCGAGGCGGAGCAGGGAGGCCCGTCGCCGCCGGCCAGGACCTGCGTCGTCCGCGCGAGCTCCTCCATGCGGCGGCCGGCCATGGATCGCTCGCTCGAGCCGCGCCGCAGCACACCGCAGGTGCAGCGGCCGCCCCGCTCGCGCCCCGGGACGAGGACGAGGACGCAGCGACCCCGGGACCGGGACCGGGGCGGGTACATGAGCTCGGCCGCGCGTCGCCATGGCCGCCCGGGCTGAGCTCCACCGGCCGGGCCGCGTCCCGATTGGCCGCGCCGCCGCGGGAGCCCTTCTCGCCCGCGCTGCCGTCGCCGCCCAGGGGCAACGCCGGGGTTGCGCCCAGGAGCGCGCGCTCGCCGGCCCGCCGCCAGGAGCTTCGTGAGGGAGACGAGCGGAGAGGAGAGAGAAAAAGAAGGGAAGAGAAAAAAAAAAGGAAAAAATCTAGAGAAGTGGGTCCCACAGCAAGATAGAGGAAGATGTAAAGTATGGATGGGTGCGGGAGAAATTGATATGGAGTATGGAATCTCGATGACTAGGACAAAAGATTCCTTTTGGAGGAAGAATTTTGAGTACGACGAGTGCGGATAGTCTTATAACCCATTTCCTCTCCCTCCTCCGTTCTCTCTTCCACATCAGCATTCACCTGGCTTAAAACCTTTTATTATACTTACTCTGATGAAAAAAAAAAAAGGCATGGAGCAGAAAATGATAGAAGAATATAAACCCAAAAGAAGCCTTGACCCATATTCCAAATACAAGTAATCTTTCAGCCTTCACTGAACACAGATAGAGTTTTAGGGTGTGTTTGATCCCACCTCCTAAATTTTAAGGATTAAACTACCAAACAAACTAACTAAAAGGTGATTAAAACACTATAGTTACACTAGTCATTCAAAAGGGTAACAAATATTTTAGTTCACTAGTATAGAGATATAAAGAAACATAGAGATGGCCCCATTGAACCTTACAATAATAGGACTTGACAGAGATACTATGAAAACGGACCGAACAAGCGAGGAGAGGCGGGGCCGTCATTCGGGATGACGACAAACCCACAAGCAGTGAGAGCGGAGCCACACTGAGCGCATTAACCCCGCGCTTGCGACCGCGATGCTGCGCAAGTCGGGCACCCAGCGCCGGCAGCCGGCGTTGTGGCGGCGATGCCGCAGCCTCCGGCAGATCAAGCAGGTCCACGCGCTCATGGTCCTCCGGGGCTTCCTCTCGGACCCCTCGGCGCTCCGCGAGCTCATCTTCGCCTCCTGTGTCGGCGTCCGCGGCGGCACCGCGCACGCCCGCCTCGTGTTCGACCGAATCCCGCACCCGGACCGGTTCATGTACAACACCCTCATCCGCGGCGCCGCGCACAGCGACGCGCCCCGGGACGCCGTCTCCATCTACGCGCGCATGGCCCGGCACAGCGCCGGCTGCGACGGCGGTGGCGTGATGGTGAGGCCGGACAAGCGCACCTTCCCGTTCGTGCTCCGCGCCTGCGCCGCCATGGGCGCGGTCGAGACCGGGGCGCAGGTCCACGCGCACGTCGTCAAGGCCGGGTGCGAGTCGGACGCCTTCGTCAGGAACGCGCTCATCGGCATGCACGCTACCTGCGGGGACCTTGGTGCCGCGGCCACGCTGTTCGACGGCGAAGCGCGCGAGGACGCCGTGGCGTGGTCGGCGATGATCTCCGGCTTCGCACGGAGAGGGGACATTGGTGCCGCCCGGAAGCTGTTCGACGAGAGCCCTGTGAAGGACCTCGTGTCTTGGAATGTGATGATCACGGCATATGCGAAGCTGGGTGACATGGCCATGGCGAGGGAGCTCTTCGACGGGGCTCCTGATCGTGATGTCGTGTCGTGGAACGCCATGATCTCTGGGTACGTGAGGTGCGGCTCGCACAAGCAAGCAATGGAGCTCTTTGAGCAGATGCAGACCATGGGAGAAAAGCCAGATACTGTCACAATGCTCAGCTTATTGTCAGCCTGTGCTGACTCTGGTGATCTGGATGCTGGCCGCAGACTGCACAGGTTTCTGTCAGGGAGGTTTTCAAGAATTGGGCCTACCACCGTTCTTGGAAACGCGCTGATCGACATGTATGCAAAGTGTGGGAGCATGACGAGTGCAATAGAGGTGTTCTGGTTGATGCAAGATAAGAATGTCTCGACTTGGAACTCGATCATAGGAGGATTAGCATTGCATGGCCATGTCACAGAGTCCACAGATGTGTTTCAGAAGATGCTTCAGGGGAATGTCAGGCCAGACGAGATCACCTTTGTTGCTGTCCTTGTTGCGTGCAGCCATGGCGGAATGGTTGACAAGGGGCACGAGTACTTCAACTTGATGCAACAACGATACAGGATTGAGCCCAATGTCAAACACTATGGTTGCATGGTTGACATGCTGAGTCGTGCAGGGCTGCTCAAAGAAGCGTTTGACTTCATCAGCACAATGAAGATCGAGCCTAATTCTGTCATATGGAGGACCCTGCTTGCGGCTTGTAGGATCCATGGTGAGATCGAACTGGCTGAGCATGCGAATCGGGAACTTTTAAAGGCAAGGAGTGATGCAAGTGGGGATTTTGTGCTTCTGTCGAACATTTATGCATCAGTTGGAGAATGGCTGGGGTCAGAGGATATGAGAAAGTTGATGGATGACAGTGGTGTCAACAAGGAGGCAGGCCGTGCAGTTGTAGATGGCAGTTCGAAGGATGTAATACAATCTTCTAGACTGTTCTAATTGCATTCTGTATTTAATAGTGTTGTCATCTGTCTATCAAGGTTCCAGCTACAGCCTACAGGGCAAGTTTTTTTTTTTTTTTTTTTTTTTTTTTTTTTTTTTTTTTTTTTTTTTAGTTTTTTTTTTTTTTTTTTTTTTTTTTTTTTTTTTTTTTTTAGAGAGAGAGAGAGAGACAAGGACAAGGCAAGAAATTGAACACCTCGTCCTGCTCTTCTGTCGATGAAGAGAAAAATATGCCCAGTATCACTCGTGCCATCATTGGCTCCAACCGTTTTTGAGACATTGCTGATTTTTTTCAGATTTATCCCTAAAAGGGCATGTAAGTCTGATCAATACATGTGCAGTCAGCTACCCTTGTTTTTCAATATTAAATCCATGGTCTATGTAGCCACAATAATCATGCAAGGAAAACACACTAACCTACTTAGCCACGAAGTGAAATCAATGATCTATGGAATATTGTACACCCTACCAAGAAAACTAGTTACATTCCACTGTATTTGATCTGATGCATGCTGCTGTTAACATTCAAGCCAAGCACATAAATAGTGTGGGAGCCTCTGGGTCTGCCCTGCTTTCTAGGTGGTCTGGGTGGCTGCAATCCTGCATGACCTCGGCCGGCATGATCATAGGCCTTCTGATGTAGCAGCAAAGCATTAGAAAAGTTTGCACAGGATCTATGCATTTTGGATTTTGGAGTTCTGCGTCGTCTTAAGGGAGTGATAAAAAAAATCAGGCGATACAACCGCATAAATGATTATCTCGAGCAAGAAACGGAATTAAGTTTGCTTTATGCAATAGCTATTTGCTCGTTAAGGTTATTACTAAATAGCTGAGCATACCACTTGCTCAACTTGCAAAGCATCATTTCAAAGGATTCAAATAATTTCCACTATCAGATAGCGAAACCTTGCAAAAAGGTTCATAGTCTAGGGTTATGACTAGTGGCAACCTCTAACATTTGGTTTTGACTCCTGTGGGAGGGAATTTTAGGATGGACTGAAAAAACCTCTGTCGCTGGCAACCAAGTAAATAATGGTAAGACGCTAGCCTATAGAGTGCCGAAGGGAAGGGGGAGGGGGCTGAGGGGGGCCAGCACCGCCAAACAATTAGATGTCACCTACAATACACTTAGTTATTATACTTAAGCAAGAAATCCAATATTCCAGTAGAGTAGTACATTTAGATATATAGATATGACTATCAGTCATATATCTACAATGCATGATGATTGATACCAAAGAGATGAGTATTGTTCATAAAAGGTCATCTTTTTATCCAAATACACATCAGCTTCCTCCATTCTGGAGCATTGCCGTGCCGCCTCAGATAATAGTTGGCAGAGGGTGTAAGAAGCACCAAAGCTAAAGCTTGGAGATATGTGACAGAAGAAACAAAGCCCCTAACAAAACCAAAGATGACCACAAGAAACAACACTTCTTCTGACTGTACCTATGTGCATTTCGACAAGCAACAGAATCACTCTTTAGAATGTTAAACATTAGAACAAAAGGATGATGAGGCATACTTTCCTCTAAAAGAAATTTTTCTTCAACTATAAATACCTCAGCATAGACCATCCCTATTTCACCATCACAACAATTCCAGATCTTGTACAGCCTGTCCAGTTAGATTGAGGCATGTTGTGCTTTTTAAAGGCGCCCTTTTCTTTTCTGTAGCATTTTTTCATGAAGGTGCTGACTTGTAAAATGTTCCTTTCTGTTTTACTTCAGTGATGTCGATGGCTTCAGCTTTGACAAACCATTGGGTTGTTGGCGGTTCATCTCGCCGTAAATACATGAGCAACAGATCTGATGATTGCTTCAAGGTATTGACTTGGAACCACAATGTGAGCAAGGGGAAGCAGTACTTGCCCAGAGACAAGATTGCTTTGACTGGTTGGCAGATCATCCAAGCTGTACCAAAAGATCCCAAGGTAATTTCCTTGTAGCTAAGGAACTAATTGATATATATGATCGTATGCCCTTATATGACCTTTAGAAATTAGAAAAAAGATGTAAACTTTAATGATTGGAGATAATCAATTCACAAAAACAGAAAAGTGCCAATAAAGGCTATCCTGCTAGAATAATGACAACATAGATTATGCAGTCCAGATCAATCTATCAAGTAATGCATTTCCAAATAGAGGATAAATGATCTAAAATTTGAGAAAATCGTATTGTCTCTTTATTTTGTCATATTTTGCTATGGGGCATAAAATTATGTGTTGTTGGCCAGTTCATGCAGCAAATGGTCTCATTGGCCGGGTACCATTACAACAGCACAGTTCTATGCTCCAGCACCCACAAAAATAATCATTTGTCCATTCAGTGAGAGAGAAAATTGCAAATCACTACAAAATTTTGTTGGTTTAAGATGCCTACACTATTTAAGCTTACTGTAAAATTTGTATTGAAACAAAGGAATCTAATAGTTACGTTAAAAAATGATAGAGCTCAGACATTCATTACAACACATTCTAAAGCATGACAAAGATGGCAGTGATATTTACTCATGGGATTAGGGCATTCACCTCCGTATGACAACAAAGTGGTGGGAGATAGACATGAAGGAGAACATGATAAGTATCAAATCACAGGACGATTTCGATGAACAGCTTCTGATGGCCAGAGATAAATTCACAGTGGTGCACTTCTTTTCACCTAGCTGTGGAGCTTGCAAGGCCCTACACTCTAAGGTAAAAAAAAGAGAAGCATGTCGATTCAACATTTTTACAGTTATCAAAAAGAGAAACAAATAAATGTCATAAAATAATATTGATATAATACCTTTTTGTCAAATTTCCAAAAAGGTACATCAGTTTGCCGAGATGCATCCAGGACTGCAATTTCTTATGGTCAACTATAATGAACAGACAGATATATGTAAGAGACTCCATGTCTATGTCTTGCCATTGTTCCGCTTTTACAGAGGCGCCGAAGGTCGTGTTTGTAGCTTCAGCTGCACAATTTCAACTGTAAGTTTGGATGGTCGAATCTGTGTACACACTGTTAAGCTATTTTTAAACTAAGTTCATACTATTTCAGATTCATAAGTTCAAAGATGCTCTGAAAAGGCATGGGGTGGAAGAATATCAACTGAAGAGCTTTGACCCACCTACTGATATCTCAAATGCAAGTGATGCTTCGCCGAAAATGGACAGAGATGATGGCCCCATAGAACCCAGCAATGACTAAATCAGTATGCTGCAGACTGCCCAGTTTGATAGTTTTGATGTATGTACATGGAAGCTGAGTATTCAAAAGAGCCCATATGCGCTTATAATGGCCCTATTATTTTTAAATTTGAGGGCCAATAAGCATAAAATGGGTACAAATTTCCAAATATCAAAGAACTTTAAATGACGCTATCAATTACCATATGCAGTTTTTTTCTTGAACACAAAGAAGAACTGCATGTCAAAGGATTAGGAAATAGAGTTTGTTAAAGCTAACTTTAAGTTTTCATAGGTTACATTCATGCCTGTTAAAAATCATGAACTACCTTTAGCATTGGAACTCCCACTACTTCCTACCAGAACAGCTAGGCCTTCGGCACCTGCAAGGCACCACATCAATAGGCGCTGAACGGATGGAGCAACATTGTTGAACAGTCGTTCTGGCGCTTCTCAATATTCCAGGCAGCCACAATGACCAGCGAATTGAACCCTTTGCACTTTTCCTTGCTAAGGATAAGTTCAGCCTTGTGCTACCATTCTGCGAACTCTCTTTCTGTCCGATGTAAGGCTTCGTCTGGGAGGCCATACTGGATGAAGAGGCGATGCTAGACCTCTTACACGAACACATAGGTGGTCAGCAGATGCTTTATGTATATTCTTCAGTCTGGTTGCAAGGTTGGCAACTTGCCAAGTACAGCATCCGTGCTGCACTGAGCCTGTCGGCAGTCCAGCAATGGTTCAAGATGACTAGCCATGGAACGTCTGGTGTGCCGAGCTCACTGAGTATTTGCTGGACAGGCTGTGTCTCCAACGGTGTATGTACGATAAACAGTTTAGCATGCCAATTACTATTCTAACATCCACTTGGAACAGGGACTCAGGGAGGGTCTAGGATTCAAATTATGATTCAGTTCAAATTTTAACTAGAGCCTATTTTCAAAGCAATCTGCCTGATCCTATCACACCATAAGTTTGAAGTAACCACAGCACAAACTAACTCCCAAGTTTTGAGTCCTGATTAGCGATTACCCAGGAAGGCAATCTTACCTATTGCTGCTAACAGACCAGAACAAGCGTACGTCCCTATATGTTACATGTCTAATTTTGTAACTTAGTGGAGAAACAAATGCTAAAAAGGAAATAGAAACGCCATACATGACATTGGAGAAAAAAAAGCAACATCAGAAGACATAATAAACCCCAAAAGGCAGCACACACCATTTACTATACACAATGCACAACAAGACAGATCGTAATCTTGTAATGGTGATGTTAATGCAGAAAAGTTGCACTGGCACTAACACTAGCAGAATTGCTAAACAAAATTTAATCCTTGCATTTGATACCACCAATAGTTTGCTACAAAGGAGAAGTGGTACCTCACAAATCACAATTACGATGAATAGGTGGTATGGTTGTCTCTCGCTCACAGCTGCTAGCCTGCTGCACACAATACCACAGGGAAAGAAACATCAGCTGCAACAGACTATGCATACGTATATTGAAAGAACAAAAAGCAGAAGGAGCAAAAACCTTTGCTGGGGTGACTATCAGCGTTGTCTCTTAATACAAAAACGGTAGTCCACAATGTCAGCAATGAAAAGCCAACTTCTCAATATTACTCTTTTCGTTCTTAAGAGAGATGACATTATTACCTTTGCATGATCCCTTTAACAGGGGCACAACCTGTAGCCAAATTGCAGAGAAGAAAGTTGTAATGGCTCACGTAATGAGTTCAAGCTCCCTCTTGTTCTACTTAAATTTAAGATGCATAGTTTTTTTTTTTACCTTTGAGGGGGAAAAAAGTTCTAGTCCCAGTGTTGCATAACCTTGGTTTGACTGAGTTTTATCAGTTCCACTAGGGTTCAAATTGACAACGATCATCGGTTCACCATTTTCTGTAAAACATATATCCCCTTATGACCTTTATGGGGGGTTTGCAGAAAGGAGGTTTTTCAAAATGGGCTCTCCATACCCTTCAGTTTTCTCATTGGTACTGCTGAAATTGCTTATAATAGACCAATGCATCTCAAAGTTGGGTACTTGTCCTGCTTGTTGCATGTCATGCAGAAGTACCGCAGCTTTCTGTAGGTTGCTGCTTCTGGAATAGTTATCAAAAACAACTTTATACATGCCATAGGATGGTGCAGATCCCAAGGTAGTTAGCATTTCCAAAACCTTCCTAGCATCAGAAGTTCTTCCCATGGCACAAAGGCCATGTACAAGTGCATCACAGGAGATCTCACTTGGTTTTAGACTTGCAAACTGCATTTCAGCAAGAAAATCAAGTGCCTGATCAAACTCTTTCAATATACAAAGTTTATATATAACAGAACTGTAACTGGCTTCATTAGGAAGTCTGCCTTTCTTTAACATTGTATTTAGCAGATAAAGAGACATTTTCAAATCTCCTTGTATGCAGAATTCCTTGATGAGATCATCAAAATTGCTTGAACATCTGATAAACTCGCTTTTGCTCAGATTGTTCAGACATGATTTTGCTTCCAATTGTCTCCCGAATGAAAGGAGACATGAACTGAGGGTGGTCTTAATGATTAAACCATGCTTCCATCCATTGCTCTCAATCAAGTGAAATAATGCTAGTGATTTCTCAAGGATTCCTAGCCTGCAGTAATTACTTAACACTATTCTGAGACTGCGGTTGCTTGGTTTTAGTCCCTGAGTAATACAGGCATCAAGTGCATTAACTGAATCATTGGTATCCCCGGATTTGTGAAATCCATAGACAAGGAAGTCATAGGTGGTTTTGTCGAGAGAAATACCATTATCTTCCATGTCCTTCAATAAATCATGAATCTGTGAGCTGTTTCTTCTTTGGAAAAGATAAAATATTAGAATGTTACATGCAATTAGTTCTCTTGACTTGTCAGCATGTTGGAACAGTACTCTAAGGCTTGAAGCACTAGAAAAACGACTTTGCTCACACATTCTGCACACAAGAAAGCGGTAGCTAGATATAGAAAGGGTGTCATGCATCTTTAGCATCTTGCAAAGAACTGCATCTAACTTTCTCCAATTTTTTAGCAAACCGTAGACTTGAAGTAAGGAATTTAACAAAGTGGCATTGAGCTTCCCAGGAGTTGATTCTTGCAAGATTGGCATGGCCCACTTTATATTCTTTGTTTGCATTAATTCCTTCATGGTGCAACCGCAATATGAGAGTTCAGTAAGTTTCACGGTCAGCATAGACTCTACCAAGTTCTTGGCTCGATCTGCATCCAGCCATGGTAATGAAGGCAACACAGATCGGTAAGAAAATGCATCTAGTTCTTTGCTTTTGCTAAGCCACATGTCATGCATTCCAATTGATTCAGCAGTCTTCTGCTCCTTTAGGAAGCCCTCCATCACATAAAAGAATAATGATCGATCCACAGCCACACCCTGTTCTTTGAGAGTCTCCAACATTGCACATCCAATGCTGGCATGACCTGTCCTGCACAACTCTTTGAGAAGTGCACAATATGCACTCAAAAACAGATCAGGATAGCAGTCAAGTAAAAGGTTCATAAATTTTAGGGCATCCTCAAGCACTCCCCATTTGCACAAGTAACTGATGAGGCCCATCATATCCTTGCTATCAGGTGACCATCTGTACTTTGTTGCAAGATTCCAACATTCCCAAAACCCTGCTATGTCCCTTTCTTCGCATAAGCCTATCATTAAAGAAGTATATGTATTGTGACTGATTGACAAGTTTTCTCTCAACATTTTTTCTAAAACCAGTTTTGCATGAGCAGACATCCCATTCCTACTCAATGTTTGGGCAATCAAATTAAGATTTTGAGCATCAAGTTTATAAAATATATCTGGCATCTCCTCCATAAGGTCAATGACATCTATTACATAAGCAGGGCTCACACATAAGGCCTTGAATAGCTCAGAGCAGCTAGTTGGTGAAATGTCATATCCCCATTGAAAAGCTTCATCTTTCACAAGAAGAGCACTTACAACATTGCCTTGCTGAGATGCCCTGACTAGCTCTGAGTTAATATCCGGGTAAAGTGCACTATCCAAAATCTGTGCCAATGAAATCTCAAACATTTTGGAATCCGTGTCCAAATACAGTCCATTGCCAACTGAATCAAAAAACTCAGCTTTTGGGAAACCAGTGGCATTATCTCTCTTGATTTTCACCCCTAGGTGATCTAGCCCCAAGAATGATAAGGCCTTAGAGAACACACAGTTTCCAGAGGGAAGAACATTTACACCATTGGTTTTCATATCCCTCAAGACTTGTTCAATATCATCAAACTGCCTATACCTGCAATATCCTGCAAGAATTATCTTATATGTTGAAAGATTGGGTGTTACTTCTTTTTCAACCATGTCTTCAAAGACATACTTTGCATGTCTATATAGTCCTTCCCTGAAAACACCAGCTAAAATAGCATTATAAGCACACACTCCAGGTTTAACATGCCTAGCAAAGCACTCTGATAAATATACAAGTGCAGATTTCAGTTTCATTTCTCGACAGCTATGAAAAATGAAGATTTCAAAAGTCGTTGCATCTGGAGCAAACCCTAAGGCCTCCAATCTTTGGAAGACCAACCATGCCTCATCAGTACCAAGATTTGTGCACGAAGACGCAAGAATTCTGTTGCAAAGACGCAACTCCGGTAAACACCTCCACTCTTCCAAGAAATTCATCATATCCCCAATATCCTTTTTCTTGGTAAATTTTTCAACTATATTTGACAAGGCTCCCTTGCTTAATTTAAGACCCAACCCCTTTAATTGCCGAAGAATACCAAGAGCTTGCAAAAATTTACCTTTCTTGATTAAAGCCATGACAACAGAATCAAGAATGTCCTCTTTGGTGCAAGAACCGAATCCAACATCAAGCATGTCCAGATATACTCTTAAAATCAATTCATCCTTTCTGTTTCTGTTCAGAAATTGAAGAAGTGCCTGATAGCATGAAGCTGAAGGAATCAAATGCTTTCCCCTTGCATAATCATAAAGTGCAACCGATTTCTCAAGATTGTGTGCTTCTGAATACGCCTGGATAATCTGACTGAATAGTTCACTTGAAACAGCCGGAGCCATATGATCGGTCAATGAGAGCAGTAGTGATTCAGCTTGACTGAGCATATGAGCATCTGCAAGTATGGATACCATCGTCTCATTTGACTTTGGCAGATGTTGGAACTCCTTTCCCTGCTGCGATGCCCACCTGTACAAATTCCACAGAAATCTTGCATTTCTCACTTCTGCTGCACTGGGTCCAAAACCAATCGAAATGTCAAGAAAATCCTTAGGCTTGAGCTCAGAGACACGCCAAAACCGGCGGAGGGTCTCCGGTGAGAGCCACAAACCAGGCTTAAGAACATCTTGCAAGCTGCACTTTCCATCAAAGGTGTCCCCATTTCTCTCAAATATGTGAGAGCACTTGGCTATAACTAGACTCCCAATACCAGAGCACGATTTTAGTGCAGAATGGGCAGCGGCTTCAAACGTTTGTCCAGTTTTCTGCTCCAAACTGAAGCCAGCATCCTCTGGAGCGCAAGCAAAGACTGAATTCCGCTTCTCCCCGACACAGCTGCTTCCATCCCTCAACAAATTCCCTTTGCTGGTACTCAGCTCCGGGGTATTATTGGTAAGCCCTCGGCCTCCAATCTTGGATTCTCGCCTGACACCCGGGCTGGAATTGATTGAATCAATCAATTAGACCGAAAGAAACATCAGTGCAGGTGGTGAGATGAAAAGCCCTCGCTCGTTTACCTCAGATGCCGGAAACGGATTGTGCGGAGCAACCGCCGTGCCATCGACGTCTAGTCCGCTCGAACCTCCCAGCCCCGCCGGCCGCCGCTGAGCAAGGCCCCGCACACTGCATCTGATCAGCGAATCCCCAGTCCTGGGTGAGTCCGGGGAGGCGGAACTGAGGCGAGCGAGAAATTGCGGCTCCAGGAACACGATGCTGCTCACAGGCACTTTGGGCCGCCTTGCTGATGATGGCCCGCGCGTGTTTTGGTTCGTGGCCCTTTTACGCGTTTGTTTGACAAATTTTGAATAAAAGTCGATTTTGTCTCCATAACTATCGCAAAAATATTCATTCAAAAAATGGTAAAATTCAGTTTTTTCTCACTCGACTCTATAACCATAAATAATTGCTCCTTCATGTACCAAAATTGGTTACATGACCTTGTTGTTTCTCTAGGTGGTTTCTTTTTTTCCTTTTATGTTTATTTTAGCTAAATCTTTAAAAAATACTGTAAATCATAGAAAAATCATAAAATATGAAGTTCAATCATATTGGAATCTACTTGAGTAAATCTACACTATGAGCATATGATATAGTATGGTTTAGCAAACAATATTTGGAGTATCTTGAAATCTATATTTTCTATAATTAATTCATATATGTAGTTTTTATGATCCAATTATGTTGAAATTTTATGGTGAGCTAACCACTAATGCTTGACCTGTAGTAAAAAGTATTGTATATACTTAATGGATCATGTATGTCTAAGTTATAGTTTTAAGTATATAAACCTAGATAAATCTATAACTCGGTATGGGCATGAAAATTTTGCTACATCTCACTTATGCATTTTTAACCCACCATAAAAATTCACAATAATTGAATCAAATTATAGCTATGAATTACTTATATAAAAGCATAAATCTAAAACTATGACAAAAACTTTTGTAAGGCCCGCCCTGATTGTTTTTGGTAGGCTATTGACGCTGATTTTTTGTGAGAGAAAAACACTACTTTGAATTGCTAAATGTGAAGTCCTACAAAATTTTTATACTCATTGGATCATACTACTAAGATTTTGGATAGAGACAATATATTTAAATATGATAATCTCAAAGCTACGAATCCGGCCGGCCATGCAAGTTACCCAGCTCTCGGTATCCGGCTCCCGAAAGTTGAAACCGTAGTCTTTGGAGCGTTCTTTTCAAGGGTACTTTTCAAGCGTACGGGTTGACAAATTAGGTTAGGCAGATAAATTGCTCGCGATTGGAATCTTGTGAGTGTGCCGTGTGCTGCTTTTGTCTGAAATGGGGGAAAACAGCCCTACTTAGAACTTAGAAATTTCACAGAAATCATACATGAATTTCATAAAAAACTGTTTAATTTCACAGGAAAAAATACAGGAAGAAGAAAAGTTTTCCATGTTCCAAACATATCCAAAGAAGAGATTGTGTTATTTGAATGGGAAAAAAAACAAGCACAATCCATTAGCATCTTCTGATCATCTCCAAGAAATGGGTCAAAATTGTGCACATGGCGAGAAAAGGAGTGTGTCGATGAACCTCTGCACCTGCATGTGGCAAGCGAAACAGTGCACGCAACAAAATATCCCCCGTCCCTTCTCCAGTGACGTGTGCCCGTCATTCAGCACTCAACGCCTAAAATTTTCTTGACAATTTTCTCATGTTTCCCGCTGCTATTAGCGTCTGACAGACATGGCCGGTACTGTACTACTACACCCCTGCACGGCAGCCAACTGCTTACTTATTGGCCGGGGAACGAACACCACAGACTCCAGGAATTGCCATTGCAGGTTCAACATGTCAATGCTACACCTCCCGTCTTGCCGTCCCGCAGTTCATCCAGGTACCTAACTTCTTCCATTCATGGAGCATTTTCTTGCACTAGTTGCATGATCGCAAAAAAAAAGTTCCTAGTATACTGCTTCAAATTTGAACATAGTTTGGTAGAGCGAGCGTGGATACATGACTGACATGACAGGGTAATGCATGCAACAGTGTATAGGGGTGCTGGATCATCAGGGAGCACGCCGTTCAGATCAGCGGCGGATCAAAGATCAAGCTCAGGCTCAAGATCAAGAAAGGGCTTCGTCCTGAGTTCACCGTTGCCAAGGTCGTCGCTTACCACTACATGCGCTCTGAAGACGCCCTCGTATGGCGGATCGAGGAAGAAGGTCAATCCCAGAGATCTGTTCACCTTCTCCTACAAGTTCAGCACCGACATCCCGATGAGTGAAACGCAAGGGGTAGGTTGCAAGTGCTCAAGGATCGGCCGGCTTGGGGTTTTTGCTCTGCACTGCACATCTTAGATGATCTGATTCCATCACTGATTCCATGGAGGCTCTCTATCTCTGTCTCTGTCTCTGCAGGCGTCCATCGATGAGTACCTGCAGAACAGTCCCAGGATCGTCGGAGCCGTGTTCCCGGATCAGCGCAAAAGAAGAAAGATCAACGATGTGAGTTGCTTCATGGTTTCTTCATCAGTTTCATGTCTGAAAGTTCTGTAGTACTGGTGTTGCTCAGAAGTCATGACGTGTTTGCGCCGAAAATGCTCTCCAGTGCCTTTCATTTCATCTCTTTTTCTCTGAAACCTGAATTTCCGTCGAGATCAGTTACAGTGTCCTTGCCGGTCGGCCAACCAATGGCTTCAACGTTACGAAACGGGAGATATGCAAGAGAGCGAGTGAACGACGACACGTACACGCAATGCTAACAGAGTGCCACTGGCTTGCCGTCTTTCTTTCAGGAAGAATGGAGCGTGCAGCTCTTGCCCATCCAGTTCCTCTTCCTGTCGGCGTCGCCGGTGATCGTGATGCGCTTCGTCAGCAAGTCCGGCGGGAAGGAGTACCCGCCCAACGTCCCCGTCCACGCCACCAGCCTCCTCCTCATGGAAGTGGTAACTGATCAAGAACTCAGCTGATCATTTCGCGTCTGTCTGAATGTGATGAACCCTGACGTGCTCTGCTGCGTCTGCGAGCAGACGGACTACAAGCTGAATGGTCTGGACAGCAACGCCATGCCGTCGCACCTGGCCCTCACCGTGCGAGGCCTGATGTACCCACAGCGGCAGCGGGAGGGGAGGAAGAGTCTCAAGGGCCACGTCGAGATGACCGTCGGCTTCGACCTCCCGCCGGTGCTCGCCTTGGTCCCCCAGAGCATCATCAGAGGCGTCGGCGAGACGGTATTGAGGCAGATGGCGGAGCAGATGAAGCAGGACTTGGGCACAGGCCTGGAAGCAGATTTCAAGAAGTACAGCAGGGAGAAGCTAACCGAGAGGCGCACATCGCCCTGAATTCTGAGATACATTTCACAATCACATCATTGTATCAATGTGTACCCAACAGTAGCCATGACTAGGAATTCTTTGGACTCTCCGTGTTGTCAACCTCTTGCACCATTCATTCACCAGCTGGATGACACCAAATAATGATAATAATAACTTGATGTATCACATTTTATTCATTGTAAAAATGTTGCTCATTCATAATTATAAGAGTTTCCATCCAATCCAATTTCAAAGAAATTTCTGGTATTGAGCAATTTTGTCTGTGTTTGCTGCCAGACTCTTCTGGTTCCATTTCAGCTAGGGACTTCTATGTACTACTATATGTTGTATTCAAGGCCCAGGGCCCAAAGCTTCCAACAGCTAGATGAATACAATTAATGATTCTATACAGTATAAACAGACAGCTCTAGTCTTCCAGTGGTGACCGCCTTTTGGCCCTTAAGTCGCGCTCCAGGCTTTCAGGCAATGGAGGAGTCCTTCCGCGGCGGAAAAGAACAGCAAGGGCTTTCATTTTCTGGCACATGTTGAAAACCTACAAGCGAGCACAGTCGTGACAAGTTGTACATTATGATCAGTTGGTAACCAGAAACTGTTAAGGTCCACCAAATAATTTACTTACTGATGATGCTTCTATCTCTGCAATTCCCTCGCACCCTTGACCGCCGCCCTGCAGAAGGTCGCAGTATTTTACAGCATCGTCCTCATCCTCAAATATCTGCAGCAAAGGATGTAAACAATTCAGAAGAATATAAAGCAAGTAAGAAGTAACTGAACCAAATACCACATCTAGATTTCTTTAGGAAAGTGCAACGGTGTCCTCTTTTATTATGGTACAAAAGTGAGTACTGATTTGGCTTATAACAAGATGCATGTCCATGCTTTTCTTTAGGCATATATGGCCATCACCTTATTAGTAATTCTACTGCAATGGTCAACAAATCCAATCTCCAGATTTTTATCATGTTTTATCAAGAAACTAGTAGCATGACCTATATTTAGCTCAATTTGTGCATGATCTAAAAGAGAGTGAATACGATGGATTAAACAAGTTAAATGTGGCCGAGGAAAGAGAAGAACAGTTGCCTATGAAGAACGTGCCCTAAAAAAAATCATCTCAAGCCAGCAAAACTACCCACCAGTACTCCCTCTCTGATATCTTCAACAACCATGTTAAACTTGGAGCCAGAGTACTTTGATTTAGTCCCAACTCCAGAACTCCCTCCCTTTGAGAAAAGCTTTCCAAGTTCCCTTTCAACTTCGCTGCAGAAGACAGTAACAGATAACAATCAGCACTTCATACGGTTGAGTAAGTTGCAGGGTGACAAGTTAAATGTAACAGCATGAATAAATTCTCACTTGCGGATCCTGCGAGTTTTCATTGTCCATAGGTTGTTATCGCTTCTGGCCAGCACATAGACTGGCTTGGAAACTTCTCTCCATGGGTTTGTCTCCAGTACTGTATCATCATGAAAGTACACAAAGTTAATAAAATTAAAATTTCCATGTGCCAAATTATCATGTAGTATGACAACTGATAACATTTCCAAGTATGTGCATCAGAACTCAGCTAATCAAATATCATGTAGTACTACAAGAAGCTTATGCATATCAATTAGTAATGGCTCACAGCAGACTTGTGCAATTGGTCAAGTAGCACAAGATACATGATCTGGTACAGTATTGAATATGAGGGAACTGCTATGTCTGCAAGAGTTAATCATAGCCTACATACAGATGAAACCGTATCTTGTCCATCTAAAACTGCACATCTCAAGAAACACAAGACGCGTGAACCAACCAACCCGCAAAGCCTCACAGAGTAAGCACTGGTCTCCAGTTGATTGATTGCAGCACGCAATCCTCCCGTGCACGCACACAAACATCGCGTCATTGGGCAATTCGTACCACACGTTTCATCAAACACGCCGCGTGCACAAGTAAACCCTGAACATTTCGGCCTAACCGACACGAAAACCTTAATTGCTAAACCCCAAGCGTAAGCGTTAACCCAGACTAAGTTAACGCAACGAGAACTTGATAGATCATGGAGAGGCTTAATTAAGAACCAAGAAGGCAAGAAGCGATACCGTCGTAGGCGAGGGAGTCGAGGGACTCCATGAGGTGGCGCCGCATGCCGTACGCGCGGGAGGAGACGCGGCGCAGGAACTCGTCCGAGGTGCCCGGTATGCCGCCGTCCATCCCCATCGCCCGCTCCACCTCCTGCTCGTCGCCGCCGTCCCCCTCCGGCGGCCCGGGCGGGGGCCGGGGCCGGGGCGACGCGGCCACGACCGCCCGGCGGTGCGCCGCGGCGACGCGCGGGCGCGGGCGCGGGATGGACAGAAGCGGGGAGGCCGTGAGGTTCCCGGCCAGCGTGGTGGACGCCGCCGGCGGCAGCGGCGGCGGCGGGAGGGACGGCGAGGAAGCTGCTGCCATTTTTGACGTTTTTATTTCCACCAAAAGCGAGGCAGCGAGGCGGACAAGCGCGAGGAGTGAAATGGGGGAGTGAAACGTGGACAGTTGGACACGGCAGCCACGCTACAGTCTTCCAGAGATCTTTCTTCTCTTTCCGCGGTGCGCTTGTTGGTGGATTCGGCACGTTTCGGAACTCAATTCAGAGTTCAGACGCGGCTTCGGTCGGAGTCCTTGTCGTGTGGGCGGGTGGCGGCGACCACGGCCCAGCTCGTCCTACCACCGTCTTGGGTGTGCAAAGGCCGAGTGATGTTGAGCCGAAAGAAGATACGCAGGCCGGGCAGCGAGCTTTTCTTTAGTAAATAAGAAAGAACTGCTGCTAATTTTTCTTTTTTTGGGGACGATGCTGCTCGGGAGTCGGGACTCCGGAGGGGGAGTTGGACACTATCGAGAATCATCCCGTTCCTCCAAACAGTAGTCAAGAGGGCGACTCCCAGGCGAACCGGGGACCACCGTCGGATCCGCCGGCTTCCTCACCTCCGGTGATCGTTTTCGGTGACGGTGGACTAGACGAGTTATGCATCCAGTGAAGGTGCATATATTTTCTATTATTATAGTAGTTTTAGAGCTAGGGTTGAAAACTTTCTCGAGCTTCTCCATCCCAGGCCATGTCAGTGATGGGCGGGTTTCTGTGTTGGTCCATGGACAAGAGGAGCACAACAACAATATCTTTTGCAGGAAGTTTGACATTCGGTGAGTTTTTCTTTGCATTCTTCTGTGTCGATGCTCAAACCTTGTGGTATTTTTGTCAATGGCACCATTGAATCCATATCCTACGACATGATTGTTGTTTGAAGGAGACTTGGTGCTTTTAGCGGTGGAGTGTTCACCGAGTTTTTGTCCCTCCCTTGGAGGATAAGGCTCCATTTGCTCCTGTATGCGTGTAGGTGTTCTTGGATCCCCTTGGGACTGCTGCTTGTTGGCCGGAGCATGCCGATGTCGCGATTGGCATCTATTTCCGGTGAAAGTGGGATTTCCCTGGGGCGTTCAACGTTTGAACAACACTACGTGCTGCTGATGGGATTTGAAGACTCTTTTCATTTTGGGTCTTCTTCATTGTGAGAGACGGAAGTGGTTCAATCTGTGGCGTTGGTAACGGCGAAGGACACTGGATGCTCATGTAATGATTTTATATGTAATATTATTTTCTTTCAAAATGCCCGATCAGGAATTTAGTTGTAATAGTTCTTATTATCATCAATAAAAAACTAAGCCTTTCTATAAAATGAAATGCAGTCTATTTTATACTATACCACTTTGTTTAGTTTATAGTTTATGGGTCCAATTATGATTAGATATTTTGCTTCAGCTCCATGAGCAACTTCACTATGGAGTTTTGATGAAACAACGCTCGGTAAAACAGCTTGTTACCATAAATAAAAAATATTAAAATATCTATATCAACTTTTTTCTTCTTCTCTTCATGTTTATCCTTTATTCGTATGGAATCCTTTAAGCTTTATCTTCCTTAGGAGACGATCCATCTTCTTTCTACTAAAGCTCCATGGCCTCATGCTAAGCAACAATATATTTAGGGCTGGGGGGTGGGGGCACATGCACCCCTAAAATGCAAAATTAGGTTAAATTTTCATCACATAGGCATCTTTATGTGACATATTTATGCATTCACAAGTCAAGTACACCACTTCTAATTTGTCTTAGCTTGTCGATACTTCTATTGCTTAAGCATATTTTTTTCAAAATTTACATTATCCACAAATGTTTGCTCCGATGGTTAAGTGTGTCACAACACAAGGGTGTTTCGGTCTGCATGGATGAGGAGACAAACAAAACTATTCTTTTACTCCTTGCATCTCATTAGACTTCAAAGGTTTTGAGTGGAGAAGGATTGATCGGCGTTATTCGATTCTGTTTGACTCACAATAGGGTGAACATGCCCTTGCAACGATTTTGAGTGCGCTACCAAACATGCTCTATATTATTAGTTAAATGACTAAATCAAAAGCTACCATATGGTAGAAATTAGGATTACGAACAAGTGTATTTAGGAATGCGGAAAATCAAGCCTATTTTCTAGACAAAATTTACTTCTATCCCTACAAACAAACAACAACAACAACAAAGCCTTTTTTATCCCAAGCAAGTTGGGGTAGGCTAGAGATGAAACCCGGAAGAGACACGTTACAGGCAACCCAAAAGTCAAGGTTCAGCACGTTGATAGCTAGTCTCCAAGCGCTCCTATCCATAGCTAAATCCTTGGAGATATTCGACTCCTCAAGGTCTCTCTTAACCGACTCGCCCCAAGTAAGTTTAGGTCGACCTCTACCACTCTTTACATTATCGACCCGTTTTAAAACCCCACTACGCACCTGGCGCCTCGGAGGTCTCCGTTGGACATGTCCAAACCATCTCAACCGATATTGGATCAGTTTCTCCTCAATTGGTGCAACCCCAACCCTATCCCGAATATCGTCGTTTCGGACTCTATCCCTCCTAGTGTGCCCACAAACCCAATGCAACATACGCATTTCCGCTACACTCGCTTTCTTTGGACATGTCGCCTTTAACTTATTTATTTATTTTTGAGTTTTGCTATATTTCTGTCGACAGATTTCTTTGCTTTGTATCTGTTGATGAAATTTGGACTGTTCGTTTAGGGATAGAAGATTTATCAAATATTTGAAATATTTATCAACAAGAAACATGTCAAATATCAACAGATTTCTATCTGCTTAAACTTTCTCGTACCCGTATCACGACCATTAATTATATGGCATCTCCCTTGGCCCCGGCTCTCCGCCAATCGTCCCGTGTGCTGCCACATTGGCGACCCGAGTGATTCGTTCCGTGTGTATGTGTTGCACCATTTCGAAAGCCCCGAAGCGAAGCAACCAGAAGCCTGTGACCCCAAGGCCAAAGCGATCACGGTGACCGACGTGTGCGGCAACGCGCCACCTCAGCCGGACACCCGTCGCCTCGCCACCCGCCTCGCTCGAACCACCCTCTACACGCGTCCAAACCCCTCGTGCCCATAAAACCCTCCGGCCTCCGCTCCCTCAGAAGCCAACACGATCGATCGATCAGCGCGCGCTACATTCTTCGTTCGCATCCCTGACAAAAAAGCACACATACATCTAGTCTCGCGGCTGCCAGGCTTCAGGCTTAAGCTCAGAAGGATTAACAATGGCGGTGGTCTGCCGGCCGAGGAGCCGCGCCATCCCGTCGGCGCTGATACTGCTGCTGATGCTGGCGGTGGCCTCGGCGGCCGCGGTGGGCGTGGCGGCCAAGACGACCGTCCACGACGTCGAGGAGGAGGGCAACAAGGAGGAGGAGTCGTGGACGGGCTGGGCCAAGGAGAAGATCTCCGAGGGCCTGGGGCTCAAGCACCACGACGACGTCGACGAGGAGGAGGCCGCGCGCAAGGCCGGCGAAACCGTCAAGTCCGCGCGCGAGTCCGCCCAGCAGACCGCCTCCGGTAAGACCTCTTTTCGAAACCGAACCTGGCCTCGCCGCCGCGCGCCATTATTCTTCTTTCGCTGACGCCATCGCCGGCCACGTTCGTGCTACAGAGGTAGGGAAGAAGGCGGGGGACGCCAAGGAGAAGGCGGCGGAGACCGCTACGGGCGCGTCGAACAAGGCTGGGCAAGCTAAGGACAAGGCCAAGGAGACGGTGAAGGGCGCGGCCGGCGAGGCGTCGAGCAAGGCGGAGTACGCCAAGCAGAAGACCAAGGAGACCGCCGAGGCGGCGAGCGAGCGCGGCGCCGAGGCGCACGAGCGGTCGAAGCAGGGCAAGGCCAAGGTCGAGGAGACGGCCCGGGAGAGAGCCGGGCAGGGGTACGAGACCGCCAAGGACACGGCCGGCAAGGCGCAGGAGACTCTGCGGCAGACCACGGACGTGGCGGCGGAGAAGGCTCGGGAGGCCGCGGAAGCCGCGAAGGAGAAGGCCGCGGCGGCCAAGGACGCCGCGGCCAACAAGGCCGGCGCCGCGAAGGAGAAGGCCGAAGAGGCCAAGGACTCCGCGGCCAAGAAGGCCGAGGCGGCCAAGGACGCCGCTGCCAAGAAGGCTGAGGCGGCGAAGGCCGCGGCGGCGGAGAAGGCGGAGGCGGCCGCCAAGAAGGCGCAGGAGTCGAAGGAGGCGACCAAGGGGAAGGCCACGGAGAAGGCGGCGTCGACCAAGGACGCGGCGTGGGAGACGGTGGAGGCGGCCAAGGAGAAGGCCGGCGAAGGGTACGAGAAGGTGAAGGAGAAGGCGCGGGAGACGGCGGACACGGCCAAGGAGAGGCTGGAGGAAGTGAAGGAGAGGGTCACCGGCTCCGACACCGACGGCAAGGGGAAGCACCGGAGGGCGGACGCCGACAAGTACCGGTCGGAGGACGAGCTGTGAGAAGAGCCGCCGGCGTTGGGTGATGTTGCATTCAGGATGTTTTCAGCGTGTTTAAAGCTCTAGTTCTTTCACACGGATCTGTACACTCTTTTTTAGTCTTTTGTTTCAGCCACGACCATGGTGCTGTTCCTGCTGTGTAGTATAATAATCTGATGACGTGTACACAAGCTTCGCGCAAATTTCATTACAAAACAACTTTCATTTTCATATATATTTTGACGCCAAGACCCTGCATGTGTCACGGTACGCCAACACGACGGCATGACAAATATTTATTACAAAAATTACCTGCTTTCAAACCGAATTGAAAGCAAGCGACATTCCTCTTCAAACCTAATTGAAGTGGATGCACACAACCCGATCGATATCATCACCACCGATTTCTTCAGTCAGTCAAGTCAGACAAGCAACGGGGCTTCCAGTGCATTGGCTCTCGGAGTGTCGTCCTGCAGCCTGAGAGTGGAGGTGACCACCAGGGCGAGGACGGCGAAGCAGGAGGGGATCAGCCCCGTCCCGTACCTGCTCACCGTGTTCAGGCCCCTCGTCTCGCCGCAGCTGATCGTGTCTGCAGCCAAAAAGACAGTGGTGCGCCCGGCCGCCCGATCAGTTTCCGGCCTTCTTTCCCAGCAGAAAAAACACACAGAATTACAAGCATTTCTGCCGATCTCGGCGTCACTTACCTTCGTACGATTCGAGGACAAACAGGGCGATTCCGCAGGAGATCTTGTCCAGGAAGCTGAGGGAGCCGTAGACGAAGGCGCAGCCGTTGAGGTCCTCCCCTACCAACGCGCTCTCCAGCCCAACCGTGGTCACCTGCTCATGTGACTAATGTGAGCCAGAGCACGCGAAATTGGCAGACTTGGATTGGACGGGCAGCGTGGCGTGGGAGGCGCCTGTGTTTTTACCATGACGAGCGCGTTGGCGGCGCCGATGACCATGGCGAGAGGGTACATGAGGTTGCGCATCTCGCTCGGGAGGACGAAGACGGCGACGCCGGAGATGACCCAGAGCGTCGCGCCGACGGTGAGGAGGGACTTGAGGCGCCGGCTGTTCCACTTCATCTCCTGTATTGCAGGCAGGCAGGCAGTTCCAGAGATGGGTGAGCAAGGATCGGAAAGACTGAATTTTGCAATGCAGTATATGTTTGTAACGGTTCTTGCTTGTGCAAGTGTTGGATTTGGACCTGCAGGACGATGGACACGAAGAAGCTGCAGCAGAAAATGATGGCTGGTATCTGCAGACACAGATCAAAGGGGTGAGCAGGAAAGGAGAGCAGAAGTAATTCTCATATCTGCCCTGCCGTCGGTGTCTCACTCAAAAGATTCTTAAAAAACAAGAAAAATGAAAGAACTCACTATTGCTTTCGAGTATTCATTCATTCTCAAATCTCTGGTGACATAGAATGCGATGAGCGACTGCAAAGGGGAACATGAGCAAATGTAAGAGATCGAATGCCAGAGCTAACTCTAGGTTCTGTCTTGTACTCATGGATCATGAGGAAAAAAAAAGGTTCCTTTTCAATAATTTCTCATGACATAGGATACTGTGCAAAACATGGTTTATTTCAATACCTCGGTTTTTATTACACCCTGTTCATGCAAGATTAACAATTGTACTTTTTTTAAAAGAAGTTCTAGTTTGAAATTAGGATTGGGTGGAAAATAAAAATGGATATCTTAGAAACTAATGTTCAGACAAATCAAAATGGATGGAAGGTGGAACCTTGTCTAAAATTTTGCTAAGGACAAAGCTGATGATAGAGCATGGCATGTGCATTTTTTTTGAACTGTATCTATGCACATTTTCAAGCCAATTAAGAAACAAAAACTTTCTGATTGCACATGAGTCCACATGCCAACCTGAGATACGTTTGTGATCAGCCTTGCAAGCATATACAGGATAGCAACTTGGTAGTACAAGGTCTTCTTGAACCAGTAACCCCAGGAAATCCGAGCCTTCTTCTTACAGTTAGGTTCAGACTTCAAGCTGCAAAAACACACACTCAGAACAAGCACAATTTATATAGCATACATATCCACCATGCACTATTCCTATTTCCTTCTGGATAATAATATATCAACGTACGTTGGTTCTTTGGTTCCAACATGAAAGACCACCAGGAAGCAGCATCCTATGAAGATGGACAGGTATGCAATCCATCGGTACTGCAGGGTGAAAGAAATGAAGGGCAAATTAGTAACCAGAGGCACGTGCTTATATTCGTCCTTAAATCTGTAAACAGCAAGTTTTTGCTTGTCACCTGAATAACAATGTCTGAGCATTCTTTTGCCTTAATAGCACCAAAGACAGCTAAAGCTATCCCATACAGGCCTAGATTTGCAACCTGTATTTTGCCACTCTTGTTAGTACGTATAGTCCCCCATGTGGAAATTTGTTAGACAGAATTGATTGATCAAATGGACATGATAGATGGGTCCAAAAGGCACGACAGTAAGAAGATTCCTGTTTCCTATTTATAATTTATAATTCTATTCGCAAAAGGAAAATTATATTGCAGAGTTCTTGGAATAACTGGCAGCTACAAGTGTCGATAATACGAAATGCTGATTGCTGGTACTCACTACTCACCATAGTGAATGCATTTCTGCAGCTTGCTAAGGCTACACGGCTTGTCGGATTCAGAGTCATGCAGTTCACCATCGACCTGAACGTTAAGAAAACGGGCTTCAGCCAGAGCTCAAATGTTGTAAGCATGTGTCAGGACTCAGAAGAAAGGTTCAGTCCAGTTTGAAGGAGCTGTGCTTACATGTGAGAAACCTGTGTGGCCGCCCAACCAATGTTGAACACCGCTGCAAAGAAGCTGTAGCCGACTGTCCTCACAAGGTACGAATCTGTCCCCAGAATGGTGCATAGCAGACAGCCACCGAAGACTGAAGAGAAGGAGAAGCCGACGAGCACCGATCCTCCAATGTGCCATAGCTTGAACCGGCCAAATCTGTCAATCTGTTCATGTGACAGACAGACACATCATTCGCTGTCAGTTACTAGTGAATCATACACAGTCTGTCTGAGAGAGTTCCAGTGCAGTTTATACATACCATCTCGCCTGCGAGGATCGTCATCAGCCCATCTGCGACCTGACCCGAGAGCATCACAACAGCGGCATCTCTGCAAAGCCATTGGTGAGTCCACTAGCGCAAGTGCGTGATTGGGCTATTGGCAAACGGCAGAGATTGTGCAGTGGGTACCTGGGAGCAAGGCCGATCTGCTGCAAGAAGAGGAGCAGGTAGGTGAACCAGCAGGCCGACGTGATGTCGTTGAGCATGTGGCCGACGCCGTAGGACAGGACCGGCCACCGTCCCAGAGGCTGCGCCTCCGCCGGTAACGCAGCTTCCTTTGCATCAGCCATGGAGAGTGCTGGCTCGGTCCGGTTCGGTAGGACTCTGATGAATGCCTTCGATCAGCTACAACTCTGAATTTCGAGGCAACTGGAACTAGAAGTCTGAAACTGCGTCAGAGATAACAATCAGCAAAAGAAAGGGACAAAATGTTTATGCTACGCTGTAAAATAAAATGCAAGAGCGAACGAACTGCTTTTAAAGCAGGCTTTGAGTTTGGCATTGCCTACAGGATGTGCCTACAGGATGAAGCAGGAGAGTTGGGTCGAAACAGCAGCAAGCAGACGGCGGCCGGAGCTCTAATCGGAGAGGAAACAAACGAAACGCAATCTTGTTCTCTCTACTATCGTCTGTAAAATACAGGCTGAACACTCTGTGAAACAGCAGCAACGGACGGCGGCGGAGGCCGAGGAGCACGCAAACCGCGCCGAGATTCAGGTACACGAAACGGGAGCAGGAGTGCTTGCAATGCAATGCTGGATACCGCGGTGGAGTGTGTGCCTGCACGTACCCTGAAGAGAGGAGAGTAGAGGGTCGGAGGAGGAGTTGCTGGTGATCGCTGGTCGGCGAGGGCACGGGGCAGGACGAATGAATGGGATCTGGCCGGCGGTGGGATTTATAGGCGGCTGCCTACTGCGCTACTACGCCTACGCTCGTCCAGTTGGCAGGCAGCACGCAGCAGCAGTCCTGGTCGACGCCGCCCCCGGCCCTCGCCACAGGACATCCCCGGATCCTCTTTTGGGTTCTTTCTTGGCTGGGGCCGGAAGCGATCCCGGCCGTTCCGCACGTTCAGACGCCGCCGGTCGGGTTCGGCCCGGGCCACTGGGGGGAAAGACGATTTTTTTCTCTCCCTCGGTTTGGCGTCGGAGTATCGGACTCTGTACCGTGTACCGATATGGCGATATCTGCCCTGGTGCACCGTCGCGCGAGTTGCAACTTGCAAGGCTCTCAAAGCGTTCAAGTGTACGGTGAGGCATCCGACGCCACCACCCTGCAGCTAGCCTAGCCTAGCTAGGCCCTGGTGCTAGCACTGCAGGCGCGGCGGCTCAACGCCGGGATTCCTTTTTTTTTTTTTCAGTGTTGAACTTGAACGAAAGACGGAGAAATTAGCAATTTTTGGTGCCCTCATCACTACTAGCAAATTTTGGTGCCCTCCTCACTATTGCTGGGTCAAGAAAATAATGTGAATCAAGGAAAGGGAAAGTCACAGAATCGGCAGAATATCTCAAGTCACGGCAGACCTGGTCGTTCCACGAAAGCGGGAACGGAAGCCGCCGGCCCTGAAGTCGGAGTCTGCAGAGCGCATTTTGTCAGCTCTCTCGCCGAAAGTCAACCACAGTAGCTCCTGAGACTAGCAGAAGAGATGCATTGGTGATTTGGTACTACTCTACGCCGTTCTCCACATCGTAGCTTCCATGTTAACATGTTCGCCAATCTTGTCCTCACAAGTAGACGGCTAACCATAGGGGACACCAGGGCACGTGGTTTTGTGCTCATGATGCGGCCACATCTTCAGCAATCATGCAGAGACCATTCTTGGTCCAATCAGACACATGTAAGCTACTATAGATAGAAACTATATCGAGTTGTCAGCAACATGGACCAAGTTCGTTTTTGAGAAAAAACAACACATGGATCAAGTTGGCTGGGGCGACCATCCAAAAAATTCTTTTTTCCCCACAGAATGGAGATGCATCCAAAAGGGTTTACAAGATAGGGCTGCTTTCTTCGTTCCTAGCTCATTATATATTCACTTAGCTCCATTAGCAGCCCATGGTATGCCTTTGACGATAAGGGCAGGGGTTTAGCAGCCAATGGAATTCTTTGTTCTTTCCCTGGCTTTGACTCGCATACCAACTAAAATAACACATACTCAGATCAGTATGAAAGAAAAAGAACAATCGCTAGTTCAACATCATCATTATCGATTCCTGCCTCTGAAAACGACCGCTAAACAACTGATAAACATCTCAGCCTGTGTTAACCATGCATGTCTCCTAAATTTGGCAAATCATTTTCAGATCAATGCTGACAACAACTGGACAAGGTATGTTACGTCATTAAGTGGAAATGTTTGACCATCAATGCTACTATACGTACGAACAAATTTTCAAGCAAATCCACCAAACAAGCTGAGGGCTGGGCATGCAGCATCAGTGCATTACTACGCCTATAGGGAGGAAAATTAAGTTGGGTATATCAAACCACTGATAAATGTAATTCAATGGCAACAACATTCATTCAGCTGTGTATCATCACCTGATGGTAGAGGCTGGAACTTGGTTCCCTTATCAAAAAAAATGGCAACAACATTCATAGAGTCAAATATGTTCATGGTTCAAGGACAACATTCAGGGGGCTCTTACAAGGCCGCATTATTCACAACACAAAAGCAGATGGTGTCTAGAAGAAACAGCACTGCTTCTCAGCCAACAATAAACAGGCAGGGAAGATTTCAAGGCATAATCATAAGATTACTTCCCATGACTGATAAACCAACAGGAGGATATATACAGTTAAGATGATAGTTATCCTTCCTTGCCTAAAAATGTATGACGGCACGACAGTAACTTGTGCGGCCTACATCAACTGTATCAGCTGTGCAAATTCCTGAAGCGTCAGCTTACACCATTCAGAAACAAGCATCAAGTCTATGGAAGTTTTTGGAGACCTGCACTCTACCAAACTGAAGTAACAGCTCCCGGCCTTTGGTCATAGTACTGCCTCCGCTTTGTTCCTGCACTAGGCTTGGCCTATCGTTTGTCAGTGCTTCGCGTGCTTCTGACTTATGGGGTCCAAGCTGCCATTCAACCATTAATGCCTCATGAGCCATGGCATATTCTTCCTCCAGTCCCCAGGACCAATCTCTTGGAGCTGTGCCAAGGGCGAGATCAGTGGATATCTACTGAGTTCAAAGCTGGTCTCTTTGGTACAGCTCATGTACCCATTTCAGCTTCTAAATCAGGCTCTGAGGTTGTGTAAGTATATTCCATTTCATATATGGACAAACTCAAACTTGGAGCACTTGACAATGCATAATGTCTGTCTTCAGATTACGACCTGTGATGACTGACCATAGGTTTGCCATGAAAGACCTGTGCTGCCCCTTTCGAGCAAAAGCCTCCCACATGCGTGCACTGTCAACCTCGGTTACGGTTGTTGGGTCTGATAGATCAATAATAGTGATACTCATATTGTTACGGATGATGCATAGTTTTCCATTAAGGGAGACAAAGGCTGCGGCTTCAAGAGACCGTGAGCTTCCCATATGGTGTCTGGTGTCAATGAACCTTGTCCATGATCCCATCTCTCTATTATAAACTCGAAGCTTACAGCCATCACGACAATCAGCGGAATAAAGACACCCGTTGAGGGAAATGCTTGGACTCCGCCAGCCTGTGATCATTTCATTACCAGTGGCTGACCACATTTTAGATGCTGGAAGATAGACCTCACTCACAACCTGGCGCTGAGAATTGAGACCTTTTAGGAACCACTTGCCATCATGTACTACTCCAATGGAGGGCACCATTCCTGTGCTCATTTCAGCAATGTTAGACCATCTATTCCTGTTAGGATCATATACCTCGGCAGACCTTAGAGTGCTCTGTATCCCTACACACTCCCCACCAGCAACATAAAGACAGTTGTTTATGACACAAGAACCAAAGAAGTGCCGTTTGTGCAGCATATCTGGAGCTCGAAGCCATTTGTTTATCCGAGCATTGTAAAATACAACACGCCTCATAGACCCATGTACAGGGTCTTTGCCGCCAAATAAGTACAGATAGCATCCGTTGAGAACAGCACTACCAAATCCAACAGCTTCAGAGTACTCTGGTGGAACTGGAGGCAATGACTTCCAGAGTTGGTTGACAGGATCAAAGGCATACCAAGACAGCTTCTGATCACGGTCCCTTTTGAAGACGTAAATCCATTCTTCTGCCATGCCAAATTTCTTACGCAAGGAGTAATAATAATTTCCAGACAAAAGACGGTTCCATCGTTTACAGACTAACCGCATATTTGGGTGCTCGACCCGAGCAGCCCGCATGAGACAGGAAATAGCCAGTTCATCAGGAAGCCCAGGCAGCAGTGGTGACTGAGTTTGAGACCTCTCCTTGCGTGAGCTCCTTGACTTGCGCTTGTTTGGTATGATGATATCAGGTTGCATGCACAGCTTTGCACCAGGGACAAACTTCCTAGCACTTACAACGGTTTTAAGACCTCCATCTACCCTGCAGTAGCAGGAGACAGACTCTACCTGCAGACAAATTGATCAATCAAGTTACAATGCTTATATTGACCTGCACGTGAAAAGGAGATTAAAATAAAGCAACCATGCTTTTAGCTGGGTATGAAATTAATGATTTTCTTGGTTCGCCTACTAGTAAATATTATGCAAATGAGATTCAGACAGTCAGTGCTGGAAGACTAACCATGTTTGAAACTATCTATCTTTGGGAGTTTCAGCATACAAAATTGAGGGAACAGATCATTCAGCAGTTAGTTTGGGACAAACTATTTGATAGCTGTAAGTTGGTTTAGTAGTTCAAGATCTACTAGGTCCTTACTCCACAGAACTCCTCATAAAGAAAAAAACAAGTGTGGTTCTACAGATATAAACCTACCACTCAAATTAAAAGTACAACAGATCTGAAATTACAGTAGGGTTTGTTTCACTTTCAATCCCATTTGATAAAATTGTATTAGTAAAATTTGCTAAGTGGCTCCATCCTCATTAACAGATGCATCAAATATTCCTAGTTACATAACAGTTTCATCATTTCATGTGAAAACAGATGGCTGTGCTAAATGGTGTTCACATACTGATATCAAACTCCAACATATTAAATTAACTGCAAATTACAAGATTAGCACCTTCTACAAACAACATATGTATGAAAGAGGGGTGATCTAATCACCTCCATGACAAGTTTGAACCCAAACTCCAGAAAGAAACCCTGAGGACCAAGATCCAAACACAAATCACAGAAAATCAACTGCTAAAAGCGAAATGCTAGATTGAGTGGAAGATTATAACTCCAGGTCAAGGATACAGCCTTCTGAAACAATAAGCCTGACTATAAACCTAAAAACATCGCATTGAGGAAAAATAAGATCAATGCTTGAGGCTAGAGAAGTAGAGATGCAAGCAAATCTCACTAGTGATCAAAGGACATGAGATCCGCTGGTGAATGCCTTTGATCTGTGTGCTAAGTCAATCTCAAGATTGAGTATATATGGCTTATCCTCCTGCATCCAATGTGCCATGATTCATTTTCCATGTTTGGTTCTGATCCAAGCCTTTGACAGTCATTTTTTCACCTATATCTATTATCATTTAATGCATGAACATTTGGGTGCTTTACTCTAGTGTTTTCAAAAGATATGTAAAACGGTTAAGAGGATCCAATAGCCACTCTATAATTTCAATCGCATATGACATGTCCTTTGTCATCATATATTACTGATTCCATATGATTAGAAAATTCTTTACGCATAGACATGATTCTTAGCTAAAGATTACAATCTTAGCTAGTTGCTAGAGTTTTTCTAAGTTCAGCCCATTGTTAATATAAACTGAGGAATGAGGATGACTTTGTGGCAAGCGGGGCCAATAATAAAAATGCAGTAGATGTTATGGTGATACTCATTCCCTGTAACATTGTTCCTCGCTTACAAGAAAGTTGGCATATCCACACCGTAGCTAACATTACTCAAGGCAAAAACAGCTAGCAAACTAACCCCTAGCACACTACTAGTACTACGCCAGAAAATATTACCAAACACTCCATGGACAACTGGATCTAGACTCCAAACGCAAGCCCTAAGGACCCAGATCGAGACATCCAAGTTCCAACCATCCCCAAAGCATGCAATCCTCCAAGCCTTACGCACGAAAAACGCCAGATTCAAGAAGAAACGTCTCGGCCTCAACCGAAAGGTGGCGCCTTTGGCACAGGGAACCACCATCTCTGAGCTAACCTACATCTCTCGCAGCTAGGAGGCGCGCGTGCTACTCGAGGCCGAGAAAGGTGGGAGTTGGAGCTGAGCTCACCAGTGGGGCGCGGACGCGGATACCCCCACGCCGCGGCGGGGTACCTCCGGCGGCCGCACGCATTGCCGGATCGAGAAGAGTGGACGGGGAGCACCCTCGATCTTGGCCCTCCACAAAGGCTGCTTCCCCTCTTCTTGAACCAAAACCCAACGAGCAAAGAGGAGCACAGGAGGAGGGCTCCCCTTCAAACGAGCAGTAGCTTTGACTGGAGAAAATCACAGTCTCAGATGCATTCTCCCCTCCCCAGATCAGGCGACTAGGGATTGGTTCGCTTCGCAATCGCGAGCTCAATTTGGTCGGCAGATGAGTGAGCTTCACCTTCCGACTCGTGGGCCCGTTACCGGAGTCCTCTCGGCACTGGATGTGACTGGAAGCTGGGCCCCACTGCAATCTGGCCCACAACAGCCTGACAGATGGGTCCCTGTGGACCGTGAGTGAGCTTCCTCTTCCGGTCCTCGCTCCACGTTGCCTGACGTCCACAATGTTCTGACCCACTGACATCATGGACCCACACGCCGACCAACCTGTCAGCCACGGACGCGTAGTTGCTTCCCAGCCACTTGCCACGGCGCACGCGGCACGGAGCGGCGGGTGGGCCCATGTGTGGAGCAGGGTGGCCCACCTGGCAGTGGGACTCCCCGGCCAATCTCTCCCTCCGCCTCTCCCCGATTTCCTCCCTTCCCCACTCTGTCAGTCTCACTCCCCGCGCGCGCGCGCGCTCTCCCTCCCTCCCTCCTTCCTCTCCTCGCCTCGCCGCCGGCGACGAGCTCGAGCTCGGGCTGGTTCCCTCGTGTAGAAGACGGCCGCCGCGGTATGGAGCCCATGAACGTAGACAACGGCGGCTGCGGCGGCCTGGACGCGCAGATCGAGCAGCTGATGCAGTGCCGCCCGCTCGCCGAGCAGGAGGTGAGATCTACGCCCTCGTTCCCATTCCGTTTTCCGGTTCGCTGGTTCCCTATTTCGCGGCGTGATCTGGTGAATGCGGACTCCTCTGATCTGTTGCAAGCGCGCGCCTAGGGTTTCTCGCCTCCCCTTCGGTGTACTGTTTGGGTTGGATGTGTGATCCGGTGTTCCGGTGATTTTGGGGGATGTTTGAACCTCTTTTGGTGTCTGGTGGTTCGGTGGCTTAGATGGATCATCTGGTGTGTAGTTTGTGGCTAGAGAGCGCAACTTCGGAACACTCCCATGCTGTGATTCAGATTTGGTTCGTGTTAATAGATAGATCTCCTTTTATTTTCGCAGAAAAGTAGCACAAAAATGGAAAGCCGTATCTGTCTTCCAAATTAATCAGACCAAGCAATAGTGGCCATAAAAATGTCTTCCTCGTTTTTTTTTAAAAAAAATAGTGACCATAAAAAGTGCATATTTAAGGTGTGATGGTACATGGACGTATTTGGGCTGGTATATGTATGGTTGCTTGTGCTATGAGTCCGCTTGACCAAAAGCAGGAATACTTGGTGCATAGATGTGCAGGACTGCTGGTTGATATTCTAACATTCTTGGAATCAAATAAAAAAAACATTCTTGGAATCGGCATAATGGGTCCTACATGTTTCAGGTTAAGGCACTGTGCGAGAAGGCCAAGGAGATATTGATGGAGGAAAGCAACGTTCAGGTTGGCAGTTTACCTCTCACTGTTGTGCTGGGTATCTTTCACAGTTTCACTATAGGTGTAGGAGGGTACCTATATTGTTTGTTCTGAAGGCTGTTGAACTATGCAGTATAATGTTTGCCATTGCATCGTACAAAGATTGAAGAATGTTGTTTATTATGATGCTCCATTTTGGTTGGCCCTTGTTGTCCTCCTATGTATCAATGAGTTATGATTAAGGAGTTGAAATTTGAATCTTTCAGTCTTGTTGCTCTTTTGTTTTGGTCGATAGGTTCAGTTCTTTCCTTTCAGTCTTGTTCCTTGTAGAATGTAACACTAACAATAGGCTGAACACTGTAATTTAAGGTCTTACTCCTGTTTCTGTCCATTTCATCCAGCTCAATCATAGGCTTATAAACAGAGATTTACTCAAATAGCTACCTTTTTCTATAGTTACTCAAACAGCTACCTGGTTATACATGCATATAAAATAATGCCATGATGTGAAATTCTCCTATATTTGGTTGTGATTTATCGTGTTCTTTATTTTGGTGAGGTTACAGGTATTTGCCTCTAAGCTTATGTAACCTTTGCATGCAGCCTGTTAAGAGTCCAGTGACAATATGTGGTGATATACATGGACAATTCCATGATCTTGTGGAGCTTTTCCGAATTGGTGGGAAGGTACCAACTATGTTGACTCAACTATGCTTCTTTTTCCCCTGAAAATACTGTGACCATGATTAAAGCCATCTTTTCCATCATCTGATCCCTGTCAGTTTTATTCTTTCCTGTTTCCAGTGTCCAGACACCAATTACTTATTTATGGGGGATTATGTAGATCGTGGCTACTATTCTGTTGAGACTGTCACTGTAAGAAATTATCCATTACTTATTTTATTTCTCAAGTTCGTTTTCTTTGTTGCTTTGCAGAATTGTATTGTTTCACTTGTAATTGTGCTGGAAAAATGAAAGCTGATTTATGAAGTTATTCTTTAACATATTTCTTATGTCTTAATTTCAGTTTGTATTATGAGTAAGCAATTTATATTTATATTATGTTCCTTCTCCAGCTGCTAGTAGCACTAAAAGTGAGGTACCCACATCGAATTACGATCCTTCGTGGAAACCACGAGAGTCGGCAGGTACAATCAAATATTACTTTCTTGATGCTTATGACATGTTACTTTTTAGCTATTGTTACCAGGATTTAATTGTTGATACGTGAATATTATTTTCCTGTTCAGAATTTGCTTTTTACAATTTGGATGCCATCCCCCATATAAGTTTTCTGTTCATAATTTGCTCTTATAATTTTGATGCCATCACTATTAATGATTTTTTTTGTGTTTTCTGGTTCAAACTGAAACTCTTATTTTATGGTTGCAGATCACACAGGTGTATGGATTCTACGACGAATGCCTACGAAAGTGAGTTTGTTTAGGTGCTTAAAGTTCAACTTACATTTCTAGGCGTAGAATGTTCCTACATAGCACATACTGTATTGTTACCTGTGTGAGATCTATGTTTAATCTTTTTTCTTAACAACAGTTGTATGTTAGCTTCAGATTTAGTTTAGCAATTCAAATTTTTCTCACATATGCAAAATCTCTTTGGCATTTGTGCCTTCTCTATTACGGCATTAATAGACTTCTTTGGACTGCTAGATACTTATTTTTCATTGTGTATGGCTTTCATCTGATGGCACACCATCACTATGCTTAGGAGCTGGTATGGCAGTTGAATGATCATATTGTTTGTTATCTTATATAAACTCATTGGTTCATGTAAGTTGATTGTAAGAATGTTTTTTCCTACAAGTCCACGATGTAATCCTAGCTTCTTATCCTTTCTGTTGCTAACTGCTTTATTTTAAACCAGGTATGGCAATGCAAATGTATGGAAGACATTTACGGATCTTTTTGATTATTTTCCTCTGACAGCTCTGGTGTGTACTCTTAAGACTGGAATCACCTTTTTTCAGTTGTATCTGGAGCATCTCTTCTATGCACCATCTTCTCAATAGGCAACATGCGGATCTTAAAACATTAAGGCATAATAGCTACTAGCTAGAACCACAAATAGATTAGGAGCTAGAATATGATTGTTCTTTTTTTGCTTCACCAGTTTCAGATTCTTTAGGCGACAGTATATTTATGGGTTATGGTTAACTTCTTTTAACCTATTAGAGCATGTTAGAAACTGAGAACCATAGAATCTGTATTTGGATGTTCCAATTCCAATTATGTGGAACACCCTGTTGAACATCAATTGTCTTCATTTTGTCTATTCCAGCAGCTGTTGAATCAAATTGTTGTGATATGGTGGCAACTATGCTGTGTTGCTTCTCATTTTCTGTTGCTTCTCATTTTCTCAGTTTGGTTTTTATGCATGCTCTGTTGTTTACTCTTGGTTGAAGAGTTAGTGATCTGTGTTGTGTTGTGGCTGCCTGTTTCTCACTTCCTCACTTTCTCTGAGGCTGGCAAATGGTGATGTTGTGGTTTGTCTCTGTCGTGAATATATTGCCAACCATTCAAAATGTTGATAAATCCTGACCATGCATTAAAAGATTTCTGTTTGTTTGTTTTGTCTCTATGTCCCTTGTGTTTCTCTCGACATCATGGCATTTTCTGTCCATCCATGGATTCTACTGATTCTATATTTTTAATTTCTTCTTGAAGGTGGAATCTGAGATTTTCTGCCTTCATGGTGGTTTATCTCCATCAATTGAAAATCTTGATAGTGTGCGCAGCTTAGATCGTGTTCAAGAGGTTCCTCACGAGGGACCTATGTGTGATCTTTTATGGTCAGATCCAGATGATCGATGTGGTTGGGGCATATCTCCTCGTGGTGCTGGCTACACTTTTGGCCAGGTACTGCACATCTATTTTCATTTTACCTCTTTTGCTCCCCTTTCAATTCAAAGTTATTCATTTATTCCTTTGTTTCTCCAGGACATATCAGAGCAGTTTAATCACACAAACAATCTCAAACTTGTGGCTCGGGCTCATCAATTAGTTATGGAGGGATATAACTGGGCTCATGTAAGCTGATTTGACCTTTAGATGCTTAATGAGCTGAGTTTTGAGTGAATGATCCTTCTGATCTTGCATGACACATGTATTTTACAGGAACAAAAAGTTGTCACCATATTCAGTGCTCCAAACTATTGCTATAGATGCGGCAATATGGCATCCATTTTGGAAGTAGATGACTGCAACAGTCACACATTCATCCAGGTAATTTTACCACATCATTCTGCTACTTTTCTGTTTTATTTGGCTCATGTTTTGTGGCATCACCCTGTTATGAATGTACTATCTAATGTGGTTATGGTTTTTTATTGTCAAATGACTAAAAGATTAGTCAAACTTGATATGTTGGCATGTAGTGCCTTTCTGAAAAGGCATCCAGATGATCTGTATCCCCAAATAGACTTCTTCTTATGATGTGTGTACTGCAAAATTGATTTACCAATTTTGTTTTCCTATTATCACAGTTTGAACCAGCCCCTAGGAGAGGTGAGCCAGACGTGACGCGTAGAACACCAGATTATTTCCTTTGAGATGTTAATGTTACCATTTCCCAGCTTGTGCCGTGATAATCGATGTCAACATCTGCTGGATCAAGGGCCAGAAAGAAATAACAGGGGAATACCAAAACACTATGCAAAACTTGAGGCCCCTATTGCCATTGGTCAGTGCAAGAGATGCTGCAATCCCTGAAAGAGCAATTGTGCCAAGCCATGCCCGGGTGATATAGAAGGGCGGCCATCCATTACAACTCTCGCCGCCCTCACTTTTTACAGAGGCGTGGAATTGGCAAAAAACAAAGACTAAACTTCCATTTGTACTTGTGTAGCGTAAGCTTGTACCAATAGGCGTGTACTAATTTGTATCATCATCATTCATCAATGGCAAGGCACTGTTAAACTCCTTTTCGTCAGTAAATTAAATTTTGGTAAAGAATGGCTTACAGTGTTAGGAATGGCAGTAGCAGACAGCACGATGTTTCAGATTGCTAAAGTGTTCTCAGAGTTGCTACTATATGTGCATCCTTGATGAATTTCGGCTACTGATCATCACAGCAGCCTTCATTTTGTTTTGAACTACACTGAAAGTAAGTACAAGAATCAACAGCTCAACATGGAGGAGAGATGAACAATCTGGTATATCTATCGTTAATGCAATGCAAGCATGGCGTACCCAAGTCAACCTTAGATTGCTGGCTGCTACGTAGTAGTGCTATGGATCGAGATGGAACGACAAGATTGGTCGTCGGTCATCGGCCGTGGTGTGGTGGTGGCATGGCATGGCAATGGCATATTAGCAACAGTCTGGCTCTGGCCTGGCAGATAGTGTACACGCCCGCCGTCGCGCATCCCTTTGCCGCCCGATGGTCACACGGAGGTGCTGGCGAGCAGCTGGTTGGCAGCGACGCCCCTGCCCTTCATGACGTGCTTCCGGAGTCCCGGGATGTGGACGTTGGTGATGTAGTCCGTCCAGTCGACGCTCCGGACGTCGAAGTGGAACCGCGCCCTCTCCGCCGGCGACATGGCCGCGAACAGCGCCTCCGTGTTGCCGTTGTCGAAGCGGCCGCCGTAGAAGGTGTAGGGCTGGTAGATGCTGCCCAGGTGGACGGTCTGCTCCACGGACTTGGCGCACAGGTCGCGCGTCCGCTGCGCCACCGCCGGCGACGACGAGGACGAGCCCGCCCGGACGCTCCGCAGCAGCGCGTCCGTCTCCACGTAGCTGGCGAACTGCTCCATGGTGTCGAACAGGCGCATGGGCGGCACCGGGATGGGCTGCCCCGCCGCGTCGCTGTAGGGGCACCGCGTGAAGTGGTGGAACAGGAACCGGCTCAGGTCGCCGAACACCAGCGGGTTCACCGTCGACGACGACACGTGGTACACGTGCATCCCGGGCCCCGCCGCGCCGCCGCCGCTGCCGTGCTTCGCCATCGCCGCCAGCGTCGCGTTCACCACCATGTCCGCCGGGACCTGGCTTAGCAGAATCAGATGGACATTAGTTACTTGTTCAACGTTTAATGCGAGTTCTACGACTCGTCAACAGCTAGCAGCTTATTGTAACGTACCACATCAAGAACACCATCTGGGTCGGCGAGGAACCCGGTCAGCTGGCCTTTCCCGTAGTAGAGGACCACAGGATCCATCATCCTGTGTTCATCGACAATTTGGCCGATGGTAACAGAGATCACTATCATTAGCTTGAAGATACATATCTGAAGGTTTGGTCACTGTACATACCTATTGCCTTCCATCCAGCCCGGGAATGGGTCCCTCCAGGTGCTCTCGATGACGCTGGGCCTGATGGTGACCACCGGTATCTCTCCTCGCATAGAATTGATGACCATCTCTCCCATTGCCTTGGTGAACACATAGGTGTCTTGCCACCCATGGAGTTTTGCCCTACCAATAATCACAACCCAAATTGAACATCGTCGCTTTATCAAGCTACTTCGTTTGCTAATTCGAAAAAAACTTCGTTTGCTGCAGTTGCATTGTACTACTAGTATATAGTTAGATGCCTTATATATTTACCTCTCCATGCCCAAATCTTTCATTTCTTGAGCAAACGATGGAGAATCATCGCGGTGTCTTCTGGAGTTGAATGCCAGCTTGATCTCTGCCTCGATGTCCAGCACAGGGATCTTATGCCCTTCCTCAGAAGAACCTGATGAGGACCCCAGTTCCTTGGCTATGGTGTCTCCCATGCGAAACGGCTTCTCCAGCACCAGGCCTTGTCTCTGCCCATTCACATAGGCTGCTCGCCAAACACACAAGCAAAGTGGTGAGAGCTTGATGTGGGGAGTGAACAACACACACTACCGGAAACCCGAGTGCAATTTTTCGGGACCTACCTGTAGACACTTGCAAGAAGAGCTTGAGCCGTCGGAACCGCTGCGCGAAGCTCATGATCCGGAACGGCCCTATGGTGTTGATGTCCATGGCGACATCGTACCTGTGACCAACCAAAAATGGATGCTGGTCATGGTGATGGATCACTGAAGAACTAACAAGTTTTGGAAAGCAACGATCACCAACCGCTCGTCAAACGTGGTGTTGGCCGCCGAGTTGATAATGACGTCCACTTGGTCGGCGACTTCGTCGGCGACGTCAGGCGCAATGCCGACGTTGGCTTCCCTGACGTCGCCGACGACGGGGACCAGCTTTGTTGCGATGAAGCTGTCGTAGCCTTCCCCGTGGATCTCCTGCAGGCATTTGAACAGCTCCGTGTCTACGACCTGCAGGCACGCACGTGTGGATGATCAACAACGAATGGAAAGGAAGAAGTGTATATAACAAATTATTGTATATGAAGTTATGAACGCCATGCACAGACCTCATTTTGCAATCTCCTCAATGCAGCTTCGCCGTCCTTGGCCTTGATGAGCACGTATATCTTGCCGACGTCAGGATTTGTCCTCAAGATCTTCTCGATAAGAACTGACAGCAGAGAGAGAACATATATATATGAAGCACAGGATTAGCTAGGATTGTTTCGGATTTTATCCAAAGCACTCAGAGGATTGGAAAAAAAAAAGAAACAGAGCAGCACGTAGCACCTTTCGCTAGGAAACCGGTTCCACCGGTGATGAGGAAGTTCTTGGCACCAAGAAACTCGGCCACACCAATCCCCCCGTCGGCTCCTGGCTGATCGCCGTGCACCGGGAGGGACGACGGCGGCGGCCTTGACGATGAGCCGGCAGTAGTTGAGGACGACGAACAGCACGCCACCGCGACACCGCCGTGCCGCTGCATCGACAGCAACGGAAGAAGGAGGCCAGCACGGCGTCGGCTTCGTCCCTTGGCGGCGGCGCCGAAGCCGGGGAGGACGGCGCGGGAGAGGTTCACGCATGAACTCCCCATGGCCACGCGCGCGCGCGGCCGCCAAAGAAATGCAGGTGCAGGCTAGGTGGTGCAAAAGGTAATCAAATGCCGTTGCGGTTGCAGCAGCGTAGTAGGTGGGTGGGTGTTAAGATGAAGCTGCTACTTCCTGCCTGCTAAACAAAGTATGCAAGCGTGCCAATTTTCACCTGGGCGCAACGCAACGAGACGATGAGGCCAAGCCAAGCCAAGCCAGTGACCTGCAAATCGTGCTGCGAGCAAGGCGAGCTGGGCTGCCAAGAACGGAGTAGGGGAGCACGCAGACGCAGGGTTTTAATAAGTACGCTCGTGGCGCGGCGAGAGCTAAGTCCTCGCAGGCCATCTTTCTGCCGCCGTGGGGGAGGGAATTTATAATAGAGAACGCCGCGTGAGCCGTGAGGCGATCGGAGGTGGATCTTTGCGTTGCCTGGAGGAGCTGGAGCGGAGAAGGAGATGGAATGCACGAAACGAAAAGGGAGCCGTGCGGCCGGCCGATGGTGCGCGCCGTTGGCGCGACATGCAAAGCGCGTGCATGCGCTTCTTTTTTTGTTCCAAATTCCAATACAGGATGGAACGTGACTCACCATTGTGGGTCGCTGGCTCGAGCTTGCGCTTGCCGCTTGGCTCTCATCGCCTCTGCTCGGACGCCGAGCCCGCGAACGGCGAACTGAGGCCAAGGCTCTCAACGCCTGAAGCGCCCGCCCCCGCATCTTCTTCGCACACGCAGCTTCGTAGAGACGGAGTCGTGGAGAGGAGCTGCGAGCGGCGAGGTAGATTGCTGCGCCGTGCGGTGCCGGTGCCGGTGCGTGCGCGTGCGGCGGCTCGGGAGGGGAAACGAGCGTGAATGCGCGTCTGGGACTGGGCCTCCACGGAAGAGGGTGGAGATGGGAGTGGCCTTGGTTAGCATTTCACTGAGTTGGGTTGGGCCGAAGGATATATGGGCTGATTTCAATTGTTGTCACGTGAATTACCTTGGCTCATGAGCTGGCTCGTTAATTTAATTAAGTAATCAAACGAGCCGAGCCACTAACCGAGTGAGTCTAGCAACTTGAGTTTTTCGTCGAGGCCTAAGCAGCAAAGTATGATTACACTGCATCAAAAAAAAAAAAAAAAAAAGTACGGTTACACTGCTCCTGTCTACGACTCTACCGTTCCTAGAAACAATGCCAATTTTGCACATATCCAAACCTGTATAAGCAGTTTCTGAACAAGTTTTAAATAAAAGGATATACAGCCACTCAAAATGTCACCAAGAGAAACAAAACAATAGACATTGATCATTCTAGTACTATTTCACAACCAGCACCTTTTTACATGGTTTGACTTCCAAGTTCAACATGTACAAAATGGAAGCAATAATCAGCGTGAACAAAGTAGCAAATAGCATGCTTCTAAGTAGGACCAATATGCGGATTAGAGTGGTTGTCTAAAACATCATTGTTCATTAAGCATAAGATGAATTTCTTAAGGGACAAAGGGAAGTGTATATCCATCCCAGCCCCATCACGGAAGTCATAATCAAAATCAGAAATCACCATGGCCTTCAGAGCCAATAGTCTTCACCATCATCATATTTGTCATAATCCTTGTCACCTTTATGGTCATAGCCTTCACCACCATTGTTCTAATCATCTTCGCATTTGTGGTTGTAGTCTCTTGTACCAGTGTTGTCCTATAGAAAAAAGAATAATGTATTTTTGTTAGGAACGGAAAAAGAGTTTACCCTCTGGCACTGGACAAAAAAAACCTAGCATGACCTCATCGATTTAGTTTTACTCTTAGTTCAGAGATAGGGCATTCCAAAAGTAGAAGAACAATAGCACGATACAAATCTGAGTTCTTTCAGAAAAAAAAACACTGAATAGTGCTTGTGTCGTGCTCCTCACTGAAATCATTCGTAGATTTAGTTGTATTAACTTGTTCAGCTTCATTTGGACCAAACATTGTCATGCTCCCTTGTGAACCCAGCCTCTGATTCAGAAGTAGCCTGCATTGGATATTAATCATCAAGAGAAAGGATACGCCAAATTAACACTCATATAGTGCTTGTTATGGAGAATTATAAGAAACATCAAATGAAAATGACTAATGATGCTGCCAAAATAAGATCCATGCAGGGAAAAGCAAGTGGGACAGAAAATAAAGAGTACAGCTAGAGTATAGTGAATTGATATTCGCTATATTGATTCCAGGACGATTTCATTTTGCACATATATATGAATAGCATCCATGATGTGGAAATATTGCATAGTTCTTAATTAGCTTGGTCTTCTATTTTCAAAACTGTTACAAATACATATATAATGATGATACAGGCTGATCACACTGTTACAAATTCTTAGCTTTATGTGGAAATATCACATTGGATGGATGTCGGCTAGCAAACACTGTTATAAATACATAATGATGAATGGACTGATAACACTGATCATGAATGAAGATTAGGCAAAAGAAGCTTTTTTTTCTCCCTGTGTGTCCTGTAGAAAATCTGGACGAGCAGTCAGAGTATCATCGGTGTGGTGTGCCCGAACCTGTCTTTAGTGGATGATCACTGAAAGAGTAGCATTTAAGTGGGCCAGTTTGCTGCAGCTGAAAGCTGTAGCAGCCGCAGAGGTCATAGGTTGCTGAAGGTCATGTATGCATGCTGACTAGTTTTATGATCCTGTATGCATGCTGAGTTTTATGGTCCTGTATGCACGCAGATGATGGACCAGGGGTGACTCCCTGGAATTCTAAAAAAACTGATACTGAATAATTGGCTAGATAGCTTCAATCAATCAATCATTGTGTCCACCTATGACCTATTCAAGTATACTGTTCTGTGGTCCTTTGATCCTACTGTTTCTTTTTCCATTTTTTTACTATTCAAGTATGCTGTTTCTTTTCCATTTGGGTATCCCAATTGTACCAAGTTGAAAAAGCTCTTTCTCAAATGCTTAATGGTGATAGTTTCTTTAAAATAGAGATCTGTGTGTGGAAGAAAATGTTTAGGGAGTAGCTAATACAGTTATCTAGTGCCACTAGGTGAGACCTAACAATGCATATGTATTAATAGTTTAATACGAGTGGCACGGTCAGTTGCAATTGAAAACCTTTGAAAATGCTAACCAGTGCTAAAGGTGATGGTCGTCCCATAGAAATCCTATTGGTGTTAGCCATTCAAAACAGGTTTGAAAAATGAGGTCGACGAACATATTTTCCACCCACCAGACAGATGCACTATCAAGGGCGTTAGTGCCCAAGACAGGAGGACCTTGGCTCCTAAGTTCATAGCCAAGGCTGGGCAATGGTGCCAGGGTTTTTATATAGTCGACCAAGGTAGAAGGAGGTAAGATTGAGAGAAACAGAGGGAGATTAGGAATAGGTTTGATATTTCTTGCATTATTCAATTTCTTATGATTACATGCTATAAATAGGAGTCTGACTCCTTGTTTCTTGCCCAGCAAATGACTCCCCAAATTTGTAAGCTCTCCATTCCACTGCATTAGCTCTGGATAGCCTACCCCACTAGCCATCCTTTACAGAGTGTGTTGGAGTACTCTAGTATTTTCTTATCAAATCTATTTTAGAAAGTAGCTAAATCATTAAATTTGGCTAGTATTTTTGGCGAATCTCTTGAAGATGCTCTAATCTCTCAACCAACTCTTAAGTGCTATTGCTCCTAGCCGACTGTGCCTCCTCGGGCTCCTGCTGCCCACGCGTGCCCTAGGCGATTGTCGGCCCACATGACATATCTCCCTCCCTCGAGGAGTAGCTCGTCCTCGGGCTGGAATGCTTGAGAGCGGTCAAGGAAGCTGCCAGTGTCTTCCCAGGGAACAGAGGCCGCAGGTTCCCCCTGCCAGTGTCTTCCAGGGAACTGGGCTAACACACCAGACCAGGCGTGTGCGGGCAGCACATGCTAGTTCAGCCACCGTAGCATCAAGGTGTGAAGGTGGCAATGCTAGTGGTTCCGCCGGAGGGGTGTCAAAAAACTTCTTCAAGGCCAGCAGACCGCATGGTCCTTGTGCCAAAAGGACATGTTGAAGGCCGCAAAGTCCCAAAGAATCGGTCCTAGGGAAGCTAGCCACTCAGTGTCGAGGATGACGTCGGAACCGGCCAGCGGCAGACTGAAAAAGTCGGTGGTGAAGACCTCGCTGTCCACGGAGAACGACGCCCGCCTATACATGCTCGAGCACGGCACACGTTCGCCATTGGCCATAAGACGTACACAGAGCTGAAACAGACCATGGGGAGTCCGGTGTGGCTGGCCACCTCGTTGGCGATGAGGTTGTGTGTTGAACCCGAGTCGATAGGGTCGTGGGCATGGACGTCGCCCAACCAGAGGTGCACCTGCATGGTGTTGCTAGTGTGGACGTTGTTGATCGTGTGGAGCAATAGCTGTGCTAGCGTAGTGTCGGCTTGTTAGGGGCAGCATCATTGTGACCATGTCTAAACTTTTCATTGCAACTGAAGCAAAAGGTCGATCAGACGCTATTCTTCCATCTTGGACATCGAGACCCAACACCGTGACGATGGCGGTTGCGGCAGTCGTGGTAGGTGGCAGAGTCGAAAGAGGGAGACGTGGTGGATTCGCTGGAAGGAGGCCCTGTTGCTGGTCACTTGGTGGTGCGGGAGGTGAAGCGACATAAGCATACTGCTTGTGGAGCTCTAGCTTGCAAGCGAGGCTCATGGCGACGGCGAGCAACCGTGGTTGTGGAGCTCGACGCCAACGCTAAGAGACGGCTAAAGCCCGATGGTCAAGGCTTGGGCTCGTTGTGGCTCTGAGAGTGTGCCGATGCGTGGGAGGAAAGCCTCAAACTAGTCTTGGTATTTAGCAACCGTGTCGTATCACATGTAGACCATCAGTTCCCCGAGCAGGCTAAAGCGGATTGGTGGCCCAAACCTGAGGTTCAAGAGCTCAAAGAAGCGGCGCCATGGAATGCCTTCGTCTTGTTGGACTTGGATGAACCACATCTGGGCACTACCTTCCATATTGTAGGAGGCCATCTAAACTTGTTCCTCCATGGCGATGTGTTGTTGATGAAAATAGGAATCGCAATGATTGAGGAATGCTAGCAGGTCTAACTTGCCATCGAACTTGAGGAAGTCAAAGCTTCTAGAAGCAAGGAGGGTGATCCCCATGTTGTTCATCATTGCCTAATCCCCTCGAACCAGAGAAGGAGGTTGTCGCTACCATCTCTTGTTGTAGGGCGGCAACCTGCCCTTGTAGGGCATTGACTGAGGCAGTGAGGGTTTGGTTGAGCTTGGCCAGATCGGTCGTGGAGGTTCAGCCATGGGCAATGAGACAAAGGCTGCGAAGGCGGAGGGTAAAGATGGTGGATCGACGACATGCGTTAGTGCCCAAGAGGATGACTAGCTCCTCAGTTCATAGCCAAGACTAGGTAGTAGTGACAAGTTTCTTGCCTGGTCAACCAAGGTAGTAGGAGATGAGATTGAGACAAGCAGAAGGAGATTAGGAATAGGTTTGATATTTCTTACTTTAATCAAACTCAGCCAATTACATGCCATAAATAGGAGTCTTACTCCTTGTTTAATTTTCTGCTCAAGCATAACTCTAGTCTCTCAACCAACTCTTAATTGCTATTGCTCCTAGTCGTCTGTGCCCTAGGCGGCTGCTGCCCCACATGACATATCTCCCTCCCTCGAGGAGCAGCTCGTCCTCGAGCTGGAATGTTTGAGAGTGTTCGAGGAAGTTGCAAGAGCTTGGGTGCTAGTTTTCAGAATGGTTTGATCGCCCACAGGATCCCTCTAATGGTCACTAGATCCTGACCACCAGAGGTTAGTGCAATGCACTGGGAACAATTCAAATCATTGAGGAAAACCTTAACTTTCAATCCTCACCCAAGTGGTAGCATCAGATTTTAGGTTCTGATGGGATGAGCATCTAGGACATATCAAAATGGGGCACGAGAGTCGAAGCATTAGAGAGTAAAGGTGGCCTAAAAACTTTCTACAGAAAATTTTTAGGAGCACTGGAACTCTCCAGTGGTGCCTAGTGGTCACCGGAGTGCTCACCAAGGCTTCGCTCCAAACAAATCGTTTTTGTGCTCGTGCTTGTGGCTATTGAGTCCAGCGGATTTTTTTCTGGTGGTCACTTGAGAACCAGAGCTTAAAGGTTCTCAAGGACTACCTCTAACATGTGTGTTAGTGACCGTTGAGGACTCTAGTGGTAAGCTCTGACGCTACGCTACCACCAAATCTCTCTAGCGGCAAATAAGGGCATAACGACTAGTTACTTGGGTGGGTTTATAAATAAAGAGTGTGTCTAATTCTTTTAGAACTCATGGACTCCTTTGCTGACTTGCACACCAATTAGAGCTTAGGAAAACTCTCCCCGACATAAACTTGCTAGATTGCATTCCTAGTGAGATTGGAGTGATCTACTACATTTTCTTTGAGAGATAGCATCTAGTGACAATAAAGAATTGTGTTTGTTGAGGTTTTCTTTTTACTATTGGTAGTTACCACCTCCTAGATGGCTTGCAACAAGGTGACAACATTGAAGCACTCAAGTAAAGGTTGAGAAGTGCTCCGAAGGTGATTGTGAAAGGTTCTTGTGCTCAACCTCGTCAGAGTTGGCAAATAGCAACTTTAGTGGAATCAGGGATTGAAGAAACGTCTTGTATCAAGCCAGCACATAGACAAGCACTTCTGTAGGTGCCAACCTTGAGGAGTTGTTGAGCATGTTGAGGAGTGGCGATCCACAGGGCTTAGATCAACATGAACCTAAGCAACGGGCAAGTCACCGAACCATGAGGATATATCGTTGTGTCTCTATTGTGGTGTCGATTGTCCATTCTACTCTTGCATTAATTGTTTTGTTCAAATTTTTAGACTTAGACCACAACCATTAGGCTTGTTATCTTAGGAAGCAAAGCAAGCCTTTACCTTTCTAGTGACATAGCTTATTTGATCTTGAAGCTAAAATTGTGTAGGTTTCGATCACCCTATGAGTCTACAAGTCTAAAAACGTCCTATTTCTATGTCTATTGTGATGGTTGAATCTGTGACATAGTGAAAACTAGAATTGTGATTTATGTACCCACTATTATATCTTTCATTGTGTGTTACACTTCCTGTCCGGGCGCTTCACTGACATAATGAGTATGCATGTTATCAAGTTTAATCGATAACCGGCCTAATTTAATTGACACTGAACTTAGTCGGTTATTTGGTTTCCAGGAATAATAACTTCATTGAAGACAATGCCATAAATAAAATAATTAAAAACCAAGTTAATCAAACCGAATTCACCACTTTAGCCGAATGTCCAAGCCTACCGCTTACTATGGTACGACAGATGCACCGGGGCAACTCTTACACTTGGACTAATGACAGTCGAGCCTTTTTGTTGTAAAGTGGGTATGTAGTAGTGAATTAGTGATTATTAATGATATTGGATTTACTTTATGGCATCTAATGATTAGGCTTTTAATAATTTTAGGAGTCTTAGAGCCATTAGAAATGAAAATGAAACTAGATTTAGAAAATCTTCTTTTGACATCTTTGGTGTTGAAAATGAATTGATCATCAATTTCATCAATTTGTGTTCCACAACAAAATAGTGTAGTTCAAAGAAAAAATAGGACTTCGATTCATATGACTTGGGTAGTACTAGAAGAATATGAAGCTCCAAGAAAATTCTAGGTTGATATTATTTCTAATTCTTTCTATATTCCAAAGAGTGCTTTTGGAGATTTAAAATTGGTTAAACTTCATATGGACTTTGAAAGTGCATCCAACCACTAAGTGGGTTTTGATGTTCATGACCATGCAATTAAGGATGATATAATGATATTTATGAGTTAGTGACAACTTATAAAGGATCATTGGTGTATGAGTATGATAAGAAAAGGAGACTCCCAATTCAATAGGGTATGGCTTGAAGGCATTTAAAGTGTTTAAATTTGTTTTATATTTTAAAATTGAGTATAGAAAGTCATACTATCAGGTTGACACCACTGGTATGCTAGGGTGAATAAAGTGCTCAATTTCCATAAGCAAAGACCAACCAAAACCTAAAGAAACCAAATAGCCGGTGCATATTGTAACACCCCGGTGTTACGATCTCGCTTAGCACTCGATTAAGGCTTAAGAGAAATTTTCGTAAATAAATTTCACGGGTTTTCAATATTTTGATACGCACGAAATGATCGATGAACAACTTTTATAAACAGAAATAAAATATATCTTGTGCGTTTAAACTCTTTCAAAAAAATAAAAAAATAAAAATATAAGAATTAATCCTTTCTTGGAGAAGATCGATGTTTACCGATGACAAGAATGTGAGTGATATAGTGTTGGTTGAGTGTTTTGCATAAACATAGTTTTTATATATATTGTTTATGATGTGCTAATAAAAAGAAAATGATTGTTTAGGACACACCCACACCACTCACGAGATCCACATACCCCTTGCAAGCTAGATCAGTGTTCGTCGTGTAGTTGAAATCATGTACGTACGAGTCACGCTTGGCCGTTTGCTCAGTTGGCCTTGTTAGACGCTTGTTTATCTTCTGTCCTGCTCGCCATCACGCCCATGGCCTCAGCTGTTTCCCTTGCTCGGCCATGTCGTGACGTGGTTAGCTCGTTGTGCCGCTTGCGTGCCTCACTGCAACCGCTGCCAGTGCAGTGCTCTGTGTGTACGCCCACGTCCGTCCGCGTCCGGCGACCCCGCTCGGTCTGGTCATTTAGTGCCGTGCACGTCGCGCCGAGTCGTCTGGTCTCGTCGTCTGTACACACATGCTTGTGTTGGGCCATTGGCTGAAGACGTCACGCCTTATCTTGCTCCGTCCGCTCGGCGTTCAAGTGTATCGTGCCAAAACCTCCACTGCTCGTCGGTGTCGTCGTCTGGGCGCCCGCGTTTGTGTTGTCGCACGGCTGCCTCACCCGTTGCCGCGCTGAAGCTGCCGTCGTCGCTGTTCCTCTGAGCCAGGCAAGAGTCAAGTCATTGCCCCAGCACTCATGGCGTCTAAATGCGTTCGCTGCCGCATCCGTGACCTTGACGGCTTGACTTCGCCTTGCTCTGCCCGTCTTTGCCGCGCTTAGCCTCTTCAGCGCCATGTGCGTCCCTGCAGTGTGTGTGCGTGATCTTTATTAGCACCAGCAGCCGAGCAGTGGCAAGCTGTATTAGGCCATTTCTTTTTCCTCTCCAGCTCAGCCTGTCACCACACTGCCACAGCACACCAGCGCGACCACGCTCTCGTTGTTTCTGCTCACCGGTAGCGCGACGACGTTCAGCCGCCATGGCCGCGTCGAGCTTCAGCTCGAGCTTCTGCGCCATCAATCTCACCATGCGAGCGTGGCCGGGTCACCATGGCACCCCTCTGCTTCAACCGTCACTTGAACGTGCTTCACGGTGAGCCACCAAAGCTCCTCTGCTACCTCTTTTCCTTCGAGAGCACGTAGGATCGCTGGGTGAGTCACGGCCGCTGTATGCATCGCGTTCACGAACTGCTCTCTGTTCGTGCGTGAGTTTAGATGAAGGACGTGTGGACAGGAAAGGAAAGAAACCCAGGGGGTTGTGTGTGAATCAATGAGAGACATGTGAATAGTAAAAGGGCTGATTCGAATTTAGAAAGAGTTCTGGGTTTCCGACGTGAACGTGCTTGCTAGCTGCTTCTTTGCTTCTAAAAGTCATCAAATATATCTCAGTTTGTAAAATTTGTTTAATTTTGAAACGAACTCCTAAATTCATGAAACTTTTACCGTAGCTTCATTATATTAGTATGTTTTGACTGTAATTTTTGTAGCTCTAAATGAGACTGCTTGCAAGGTTGCTAAATATCTACTAAAAGTAATATGAATATAAGCATGATAATGGTTTACGAGATGAATCACGTGCATGATGAGTTTGATGTCTTCTTGCCGAAGCTAATAAATAACTTACTAGTGTAGTCATTAGAGTTAGCTTAGCAGAGTAACATGTGTGTTCTTTTAAGAGTTGTTGTTGCTAGCCCTCCGTAATTTTGTAGCTCCAGATTAATTAATTTCTAAGCTAGGTAATGAACTCTCATTTGGGCATATGTATTACTAAAAATAGATAAAGCAGCCCTTGGTCTATATAACTACATAAGGGTTGGGAAAATAAGGGCTAATCCAACATCATAGGAATGTAGCTAGTACGCTAGTCGTTATATCGTGTTAGTTAGCTTGAGAGGCGTAATCGTTTCTAAGCATTGCTATTGTTGTTGGTTATTTACGTCTCTGCGTTGCATCACGGATATCACGATAGGAACTCTGATGAATCGTGAAGTCCCTCGGAGCGACAAAGATGGCGCTGTGTTAATCGTGTCGTCTTGATGGAATGCTAATCTTGGTTAAATCTTACCCAAAAAGCCCCGGTTCATAACCCCTATTATTCTCGCACTTTACTTTATGCTTGTGCATTAAGTTTTAAGGAGTTGAATGAAATCCACTTGCATAGATATATATTGATCCCATGAGTCTTACTAGTATTCCAGATCGTGTAGATTGCTATGCTATAGGAATTGGTAGAAGTCGAGTGATTATCTCACTCGCGAGAGATAGGAAAATATTGTTATTATTATTATTATTATTCTTATCTTATATTATCACATGGAATACATGTGGATGATAATTGGAGATCAGGCAGAAGGGTACTCGGATTTGGATTTGGACTTAGTCAGGTCACAGACTTGCTTATGGGAGCGGGAAGACCCGTTTCTTTCGTGCCTTGGTTTCCAGCTCTTTCCACGTCGACGGGCCGGAGGCGGGGATAGGTTGGAGGTCCTTGCACCATATTGAGGCCGGGCCTCAAGTATGGGGGCTTGGAGTCCACGTTGGGGTGGGGACCTGGAACCCTTGGCAGGGACAGAAGGGTGTTAGTCTTACTTGTGCCGCGGCTAGGTACAGGTGAGGCGTGTGTTTCGGGATACCCAGCTGGGATACATTGATTCGCGAATCGCCGATTGTTTCGGTATGACTTGGCTATGGTGGAATATGGAAGACGGAATATATATATGGATCTGATTGCTCAACTCTTGCTTGAGAGTAGAACAGGTGCTTACCTAGAATGGTTAGGTAAATGAGCTTAAAAAGATGGCTAATAATATGGAGGTAAGGTTACATTTTAGTAATGCTTTCTCGCAATACAATAACCCACAAGCCGATAGCCTTGCATATCCTTGGAGTCTTTTCTTTCCTCCCGACGGGTAAGTCTTGCGGAGTACAATTGAGTACTCGGGGTTTGTCTACCCCGTTGCGGGTGACAGTCTTTGCTAAAGTTGATTATGGTTGTGGAAAACCTCCTGGTGGGCTCGAGGATTTTCTTTACGATACGGACATAGAGTTATGTGAAATCTCCACCAAAAGTGTTTTTACAAAAGAAAGAATCATTTTTACCTTTCGCATCATGAATATAAATATTGTCTTATTAATATTTAACTTGTCGTATTCTTTGTTAATCAATCAATATTATATCCTAGTGTTGTAATCAATGTGATGTAAGAAATGGTTAAAAGTGTTGTAAGCTTTACTCTCTCATTTATGATCCGGGTTGTAAAACGTGGATTGTTTCGAGTTCTCCTTCGGGTGTGCTCGACGGAACTGTTTGATTTAGTTCACTTTTGAGGTACTTAGTGTCTAGAGGAACACAAGTACTTTAAAAGTGTATTATTTCAGCGGTTCTCCACACATATTAATTCCCATTTGTTTCTAGCATGAGCAAAACCTTCGCATAGTTGTGTGGAACTCCTCGGCTTTAGTGCGGAACCTCCATACTTGGCCCAGTCGGGCGTTTTGAGAGTGTGAGTGTATAAATACTTATTCATATCCTCCTGGAGTGGTCATATTCTTCATTCATCTTCAACCTACAAGCAAACAAGCCTTCATACGTCCATTAAAAGCTTGCGGACACTCTAGCTTGGTACTTGGTGAAATCCTTATGACTTGGTGAGATTGGAAGAGAGGGAGCTTGTGAAGAAGATATCAAAGTTGAGAACACCTTTCTAGCCCTAGCTACTTGTTGGTGTTTGATACTCTTGGAGCAAAGGCTCCTAGATGGCTAGAGGTCGTCCATCGAAGTATCCAAGTTTTGTGCAGTGCTCTGAGATGTTTGTATTGCCTAGAAATCTTAGTGGAACTCTCAAACCCAACCTTTGTGTTTGACTTGAGAAGAGAATAGGGTTGGAAGAGACCCAAAGCATGTGCAGTTTTTCTCAACAACATGGGTGTTGGCAACCTTTGGTAGCGAGCCAAACCACGGGATAAATTGTGTCTTGTCTATTGTATAGCCCTTGCGTTTGTCTCACTTGTGTTTGAGGTTATATTCTAGGGTTTGCACTCGATCTACTCATTCTTCAAACACTAGGTGCAACCCTTAGTTTGAACATGTTTCTACACCTCCCAAGAAGGTTGGTATTTGATTCAATCTAAAGACTAACTCTCAATCTTGTTGTGCTTTGATTCGGTCTAAATTACTAGCTCTCAATTACATTGTGCTCTGGTTTGTTCTCCAATGTGCGGAGTCTCTCCATGGGTTCCTATGGAGCCTATGCATTTACTAATAGCGTGCTTTTAATTTAATTTTGTTAATCATGCATATTCATCACCCCGCAAGGTCCTTGTCAGATCCTTTCAAGGTTCGTTTTGGACATAACCATTGTAAATTAGTGGTGGCATAGTGCTAGTATATCTTATTTAGAGCTTCTAGTTGTAAATATTTTATGTTCAAATATGTAAAACTAGATAACTTTGAAGATAGATCGACTGATGTTGTTTTTCTTGGGTACCTTACTCATTCTCATGGGTTTGCTAGTCTTGGCAACTAACAAAATAATAGAAACCTATGAAATTAATTTTGATGAGGCTAGTCCATACACTAGTCTAAGTGGTGCATGTACAAGGCTGTTGCATACATGTAAGTGCAAATGCATATATCCAGGGGCACCAAATTTTTGGTTGGATGGTGACTTCAAGGAAAATCTATCTAGGAATCGGCTCCTAACTTGATCAAGTTGGTTCCTAAGAGAATTTCCAAGGAGAACACAACAAAAGAGGCATTGAACGATAGAAGATGGGTATTTTATATCAAAGGCGCCTTAATTGCCATGTGGTTCTTGAATATTTGATCATTTAGGATATGGTGGATGATATGCTCCTAGATCCTGCTATTTTTTTTCAGCACTTTTTGCACCTCTCCAAGAGTGGTAGCTACAACAAATGTAGGCGTATTTACATACTTGCCATCCTTGTGGATGGCACCTTCAAATGTGTCACTAACATGGCATTTTATATTCCACTCACTACCTATGGATGGCAAATATGTAAATGCCCCACAAATGTGCCTCTGAGACCATCTCGTTGGTCTTGTCACAGTTTTGCTCCTTGGAAGCAAATCTAGAAGAGTTGGGCTCCTCTTAAATGCATGTTCTTCATTTGTCTTGCTCTCAACAATAGATATTGGACATCCAACCGCCTTGAAAAGCGCAGCTTGCCTCATCTCGTTGCGTGCCCATTTTGTGATTAGGTTAGGGAGATCGTCCAACATATTATGATGCCATGTGTCTTCTCTAGGAAAATTTGGGTAGTCATTCTTTAGAAGCTAGGGCAGCTGGTTTCCTAGTGTCCTCAACCGTCTGATACCCGTTTCTCTAGCTAGTGGTGTAAGTCCATAAAAGGCTTGCCTTAGGCTTGCCTAAAGACCCTAAACCCTAAACTCTAAACCCTAAAGATCCTAAGAAGGGCCTAAATAGCTTGATGATTCTAGGGGCCTAGGAACTTTGGAATCAAAGAAATTTCTATGTTTTTTAGGGCAGCTCCCCTAAATTAGTTGGTTCTCCAAAATGTGAAAGAAGAGTGTTGACTATGGTGTTCGGCTGGTGCTTAAAGCCTCCCTAAGTTTGTCTCCTTAGGTTTTTCATGTTGAGCCATGGAAGTACCATGTTCTTGTTTAGGTGTGTATGTGCTAAAGACCCTAAACCCTAAACCGTAAAGATCCTAAGAAGGGCCTAAATAGCTTGATGATTCTAGTGGCCTAGGAACTTTGGAATCATAGAAATTTCTATGTTTTTGAGGGCGGCTCCCCAAATATCTAATTGGTTCTCCAAAATGTGAAAGCAGAGTGATGACTATGGTATTCGGATGGTGCTCAGAGCCTCCCTAAGTTAGTCTCCTTAGGTTTTTCTTGTTGAGCCATGGAAGTTTCATGTTCTTGTTGTGTGTGGGGGGGGGGAGGGGAGAGGGGGCTAGGTCCTATGTATCCCATATGCTATTGTTGGGTCTTTTTTGGTTATGGTCTCCTGAACTTCCCTCGTAGACTTATTTTTCTTCTTAATGAAATGACACACAACTCTCCAACGTTGTTCAAAAAAATATCTAGGGGGGAGCATATTTTTTTATGAAGATAAGGTTACTATCCCTATCGTTTCTCCACTTGTAGTTTCTACTACTCTAACTAGTAATGTATAGTTGGGCATCCTCAAGCTACTATTTCATCCACACATATTGAAAATGAACTAAGAAGGTGCTTCAAAAATTTATGCTCCTCTACACATACAAAGAAACATCCACCTAAACAAATTTTTGGAGATTTAACTGAAAGAGTAACAAGGTCTAGATTCATTGATTCTAACTTACGTGGTCATTTTACTTTTGTTCCTTCATTTGAGCCCAAAGATGTATCCCATGCATTAACCAACTAATTTGGACCAATGCCATGCATAAAAAATTAGAGAATTTTGAATATAATAAATGTTTGGGAGCTTGTTTTCACCTGCTTTTGATCAATCTATAATTGGAAATAAATTAATATTTAAAAACAAACAAAGTGAGTATTGGTGTTGCGGTTAGAAACAAAGCTTGGTTGGATGCTCAAGGTCTTACACAATAGAACATTATTTTGATGAAACATTTGCTCCTTTTGCTAGATTGGAAGCCATGAGAATTTGTTAGTCTTTGAAGCACCTAAAGGTTTTGGATTGTATCAAATAGATGGAATAATTTTTTTTCTCAATGGCTACACAAATGAGGAGGTTTAATTTAAGCACCAACCTATTTTTGAAAACCCATAGTTTTCTAATCGTGGTTTTAGAATGTCAAAACTTTGTATGGTTTGAAACAAGTTGCTAGAGCATGGTATGGTAGATTGAAAACATTTTTAATAGAAAAGGGGTTTTATATGGAAATGTTGATAAGCTCTCTTTATAGTTAAACAAGGAAATGATCAATTATTTGTGTGTGCATCTCATGCTTTGATGACTAAGTTTTTAGAAATGATAGTAAATAACTTGACATCATTATGATGGTAGAGTTGTCTTACTCCTTGAGATTGCAAACAAACAAACAAACAAATGAGGTACTCTTGTGCATCAAAGTAAGCATACAAGGTACTTTCTACATCGTTTTGTGATGGAAAACTGCAAGCCTATTATGACACCTATGGCAGCTGCTTCAACACTTGATCTTGATGAAGATGGTGAGCCCCGTTGCTCAAAAAGAGTATAGGAGCATGATTGGATCACTTTATCTTACTGCTAGATGTACATTCAATCTTTGTGTCTATGTGCTCATTTTCAAGCTTCCTTACATGCTTCACATCTGCAAGCTGTCAAAAAAGATGTTCAGGTATCTACATGTTACTCAAAATTTTGGCATATGGATTTCTACTCCGTGGATACTAGCTTACGGTCTTCTGATGATGATGATTTTGGAGGTTGTACAATTGATAGTAAAAGTACTTCTGGCTCATGCCCGTTTTGCGTAGTTCACTCATTGCATGGTCATTTAGAAAAAAATCTTCTATTGCACAATCTATTATATAATTTGAATATGTGTAGTTGTTGGTCTCAAATTCTTTGGATAATAGATATAGTTAAAAGAGTATGGTTATGGGATAAATTTGAATAGTATTCCACTTTTCTATAATAACACAAGTGCTAGATGTATACCAAGTACCTAGTGCAACATTTAAAAACAAGCATATTGATATAAGAATTCACATTCCTCGAGCTCATGGGATAAAGGGCATTTTGTGCTTCATCGTATAGATATTGAATATTGGTTGACAAATATTTTCACAAAACCTTTGGATTCTTCTCGCTTTTCTCTACTTTGAGCAGAACCAGGGCCATGCTCATGGGTGTGCAAGCGGTGCGCTTGTACAGGGCCTCTAATTCCGTGGGGCCTAAAAAATTATGGCCGATCAGCTACCGTGTTCAAGATACTGCCGACCTTTGTGGTATTTGGAGCTTGAGGAATTCACTACGTCCATCCATTTCTCTAGCTTTCTTTTTCTAAAAAAATCTCCAGCTTTCTCGTCCCGGCTTCCCTTCTCCCCAATAAGACTATAGGCCACAAGGACGAGTATAGTCAGCAAGGTGTCTAAATTCTGAACTCAAAATGTAGTTATTTAATTGTCTAATTATATTTTATTTTGTCAATAGAAATATTTCTTTGTATTGACCGATGATTACTAATTTTACTATAGATTGCTGCAAAACAGTTGTGTTGTGCAAAAGCGTTTGGCGCTTTTTAGGCTCAGATTCGAATAGAAGTCACAAATTATTACTCACAATTTACTCCTAAGAAAATGATGTTTTCTAATAAAGACAACCAACAATTGAATAATGAAAATTACAATATCCTTGAATCATTGCATTTTCAGGTAATACACTATTATCAACGAAAAATGAGTATCCCCCGGTGTATGTATCCCGCCTGTGAATTTGTCTAAGAATAGTGTAGAAACACTTGAGGGGAGAGTGTGATAGTTAATGAAGCACGAATCTCATAGCAAAATGAATGGAGGATACAAGGGGGGATACGTCCACAAGGAGACACTCAAACATTTGGCTTATCCCGTTTTGTTTTCTAGGCTGGTACGCCTATTTTAGAGTTTGGAACAGGGCCTCGGATTTTGCCGGCACGGCCCTGAGCAGAACTTGGGGTTATTCATCCAACTTATGCTCGAGCCTAGTTGCATGTTGATTCATGTGCAGAGGTTACTTACAAGGTTTAGGCATATGCAGACCAAGATAGGATGATGACGATTTCAATCTATTGCTTAATTGATTTCCCAAATACAATAACCTTCATATAAATAACAATAAAAATAATAGGTTGGTTTCGATATGCCCCTCACTGAACTACATCTGTGACCAATAACGTCAAACAAATGAAAGCACGAATTAGAAAAGAGAGGAATGATAAACCAACCCTAATACGGATCGAGAAAATGAATCAACAAAAATAAAATTAAGCACTCTCATGTTTCAAATTATAAGTCACTATGTTTTTTTTTAGTACATAATTTTTACTATGTATATGCCTATATGCTTAAAAAAATCTATGTATATTGAAAAAAGGAAAAAAATGACATAATTTGGAATGGAGGGAGTAGCATAAATTTAAAATGGAAAGGATCAAATGAACAAAAGGCAGTTGCAAGCAACGTCGTCAAACACATGAGATTATAGTTATCAGGGAACAAGAGCAGCAAGTATCAGCTCGTGTAGCAAATAGTCATGAATTAAACACAAAATGGCTAGAATTAAACATAAAAGGTGTGCATGTATGAACTAACTTGATTACGTGAGTGTACTGTAGCTCATCAAGAAGTGGATATGGTAGTGGTAGGATCACGAAAAAGTGTACCTTTTTCCCTAATAATGATAAATTAACCGCTAGTGCTTCATAACGTACGAGTATTGGCTTAGACTAGGATTATTATTCTAAATTACCTATACATTGGGATTTTGAGCTAATCAGTTAATTAAGAAACAAAAGGGTCTTCTTTTCCGTTGATGCGGTGGGCCTGACTTTTTGGAGTGCTAATGTGCCAATACAGATTTGCTTGGAACGGTTAATAATGGAAGACAAAGATAGAGTGGTACGGGAGATCGATCGATGGGAACGAGGATGATATCACACCTTGCTGTGCGGGTGATGGTCGTACAGCAGCGTCGGCGGCGAGAACACCGTATAGTTGTTCTCCAGCAGCAGCTGCGATCTGAAGCCGTCCTCGTCGTCGTCCTCGCCATTGCAGTTGTAGTCCCCGCCGTGCGGCGCGGCCTTATTGCCGCTTGCGACGACGATGGTTTCCGACGACGCGTCCGCGCCCCTGGGTCTCAGCCCCTGGGCGATACCGCCGCCGTCAAGCTCGTCGGGGCTGTACTTGGAGGGGTCGGCGTCGCGGCCGGTGAGCTCCTGCACGAGGGCGCGGAAACCCGCGGCGCTGGTCTTGACGCGCATTGGATTGTCGATGTAAAGCACCTTGATCGGCTTCTTGCCGCCGCCGCCGCCGCGGCTCTTGTGCTTCGAAGGCGACGCGCCGCCGCTCCCGCTCCGTGGAGCATTGCCCCTGGGGCCTTGCCCGCGATCCATCGCTCAGCTCAGCTCAAGAATCCGCGATCCCGAGGAGTGGGAGGGGAGGAAGCAGGCGCCGGGCGGCGAGCGGGGGCGTGGACTACGGCTACTACGACGACGTCTGGCTGGCTCCGGCGGCCATGTTGCTCAGGAACGGCCGGGGGATTTTTAGCTTGGCGGCGGGCGGAGGTGAGCGGCTGGGCGCTGGCGGCGTAGTCGTGGCGGAGTAATGGCCGGGAGGGACATGGGGCGGCAGGCATCATTTCGGAAAGGAGTGGGGCCCCTGCCTTCGTCTGCGTCAGCTGTGGGTCAGGATGTGACGTCACGGAAAACGCCTTAATGCATTTGTCACTGCCCGCCATTGCTTACCCGCCCTAGCGTACCTCCACGCCACGCGGCTGACAAGGAGGGCCCGCGTCAGGGCAACCAGCCAACCAGACCTCGGGGTAAACTTCGCTTCACGTGGAGTTTAGACGGAAGCAGCGATTGCCATAGGCCCAATAAGCCAAGAATAATAATGGGATATGTGCTCCACTGCTGCACGTCGGGGGCCCAGGAGGCAGGAGCCAGGACCGGAGGCGACGCGTGTCCGGATCCTACGTGGCTTCGTGGGCCCCGCCTTGCGACCGGTGCTTTTTGCGAAGCGGCCATGGCGGGGATTGGATGCTCACGCGGCCGCTGGCCCCCGAGGTCGAGGTCCCATCCCAACGAAGCCCACCGCCACGGCATCTCGCCGCTGCTCGCCCGCCGCATCGTCCTCTTATCCCGATCCCCGCCGGCCGGTCCCTGCAGGCTCGTGAACAGACGCCAGGTGAAGTGAAGGTCTCGACGCCGGCGAGCTAGCTATATGCCGACCTGGGGTCGCGACGTCGGTGAAGTACGTGGACACCGAGGGTGCTCTCAAACGAGGAAGCCGAAGGGGGTGCATGAGGGAGCATCGCCGGAGGATTACGACACCGACGGCAACGGCATTATTGTTGGCAGTGGCCGCGCGAAAGTCCCAACTCCGAGCATGCAGAAGCACAAGCTCGGCCGGCGTCGTCTTCCATGGCCACGCAACGCTAGCTGCACCAGGAGTGCACTGCAGGGCGCAGGCAGGAGGCATAGGACACGTAGGACAGCTGCTTCCACTTTCACGATAGTCAACGGGTACTTTCCTGCTGCACTGCATGCATGTCCCTTCTTTGCTTAGATTATTCTGATATTATATTTTGATTTACGTATAATGAACCACACCTCTATATAGCTTCTTATGCTTTCACGGTTTGGTTTTTTCTTTCATGCTTTTTGGACGAAGGAAGATTTAATATTAACAAAAACAATAAAGTTTCAGGACCTGTAGTAAGGCTTGAGGGGGGAATAGGCAAAAGGAAACTACACATGAAGTCACTTTATTTTGAATCTTGGTACAGTGGCATGTTACATATGATGTGATGGGAAAACTGAACCGGCTAATACAGAATACAGAAGAGAAATAGATAATAGAAGATGAACACAACTTATTTGAAGACAAACTGTTGAGTATTATGATCTTGATTGCTTCCAAACTGATACGATCATGTTTTGCAACAAGTAATACAAGCACACACGATCCGAGGGATCGGAAGTGCTTCCTTCTCCCACAGACATATGCTCCATAACCTTCAAGTTGCAAGTTTAGTCCAAAAAACCCCTGAACTTTTTTTTTTTTTAGAAACAGCAGGGAAGCTTCCTACTTATATTTTTTGATTATAAAGTTAAGGGTACAGGGAAAGTTAATACAACATACAACAGCTGCCCGGCAGCACCAAGAAGAGAAGCAGGAGAGGAGACTAACTGTACAACCTAGGAGGAGGGGGAGGCAAGGAGAGGTGGGGGGAGAAGTACAAGGCGACTAGGCCCAAGACAAAACACAAGAAAACCACAACTAGAAGACTTGCTGGATCCATGCTAATAACGTTGCTTTCCTTCTTCCTTTGGCTTTGATACAAACCAAGCCGATTTCCTGCTTGAAGATGATCTTCCACCTCGAAAAGTTTACTGACTGATGTCAAAGATGATGTTGTTCCTCAGCTTCCAGACACTCCAGCACGCTGCAAATAGTGATCTCCCTGAAGATATTACTGCCAAAAACTCTCCTGGCTTCAATTACCATGTCCAGAGGTGGGAGGCTTGTGTTCCAGAAGATGCGCAAGAAGGACCAGCACTGCATACTGAAGGAGCAACCAAAGAAGAGGTGAAACATGTCTTCCTTAATGCTATCAGTGCATAAAACACAATTATAGTCGTCAAGAATTCTGTTTTTCCTTCTCAGGAGGTTTCTTGTATTTAATCTGTCTCTCAGTAGCAACCAAAAGAAGAATTTCTGATTCCCACGATTGCAAGATGACCATAGCCATTTGAAGAGAGGAGGAGCTGCAATCTGGACTCTTAATCTTTTATAAGCCTTGCTTGCTGAGAAGTTTTCCCCCCAGAGATATCTCCATTTGTCTGCTTGATCATTATCTAAACTATGCAGATCAAGGGCCTGTGTGAACTCTTCCAATTCAGCTGCTGCTACTGTGGACAGAGGCATTCTGAACAAATCTGAAACCCCTTGGTTGTTGAAAAAGAAAATGGATGCTTTCGGCTTTCTAGCAAAGGAGAAGAGGTGAGGGAACCTTATCCTGAATGTATTGTCAGACCAATTCTCTAACCAAATCAGGGCAGTGTTTCCTTTTTTAGGGATGCAGATGGAAACTTTCTTGAAATCACTGAAGATCTTCAGTATGTCTTTCCACCAAAAGGATCCAATTGGTGATCTTGTTTGGGGTGGTGTTTGTGGGTTGGCATAGAATTTGTCCCAAGTGAGAGTGACCCAGGGCAGGCTGGCTGAGTTATGAAATTTGTCTAGGTACTTCAGTAGAAGGGAAGTATTCTGAGTTTTTAGATCAAGGATGCCCAGTCCACCTTCATGTTTTGGCCTGCAAGCATCTTCCCAAGCTACAAAACAATCCCCTTTTCTGTTAATCTCACCCCACTCCACAGGCATTTTCTCCTGTAAGTGTCAATCTGCTTGATGATCTGAGGAGGCAGCTGTAAGGTACTCATATAGAAGATAGGAAGTGCAGTGAACACTGATTTAACAAGGGTGAGCCTACCATGATAGGACAGGAACTTGCTAACAACTGTGAGCCTGTTTTCTATTCTTGTTAACATGGGAGCAAAGTCCTCAACATTGGGCTTAGTGGTACCAAGGGGCAGCCCCAAATAGGTGAATGGCATGCTCCCTACAGTACAGCCAAAGGATGCTGCTAGCTGGGCAGTTAAGTCAACAGGAGTGTTGATTGGGACCAAGAGGGATTTGGATTTGCCAGTAAAGAGAATGGTTTCAGTAAAGATTTGAGATTTGCCAGTGTTTCCTCATCTGCAGGAAGGATCAGAATAGTATTGTATAATGGGGTAATCTCCACCAAAGTTCTCATTGATTGGATGTCTAATGTTTCCCTCTCTCCAAGCTGTATTGATGATGGACTGTAAGAGATCAGCAACCAAAACAAAGAGAACTGAACTATAGAAAAATAAAATTGGATAACAGACATCCTTCAACTCGAACCCAAACAAATTTGGTGCTTTGTTGCTTAGGTTCTTTTCTATTTTCTATAAATAATAAAAATAGTTTCATCTCTAAAAACTCATTTAAGTTAAATCAGAAAAATATCGTACTAGTACAATTTTCTTCTCAAAATATTATCTGCGCCTTTATGAACTATATGTATATGCATAGTTATTTGGAACTTGTTTATTTGTGTTCATGTTACTTTATTATATCAGTGGTAGTCATGTTCATTATTTACTTGAAAGAAATACGATCAAAGTAACTATAAATAGAGGATCAAGAAATAGATAACATTTAAAAAAACTTAGAAAAATATACATGTAGGCATGCGTGAGTTCTCCCAGTGCGCCATGTTCAGATAAATATACGCATGCATGAGTTTTCAGTTAGTGGGCAAGTTAAGAAAAAAAGACATTAAGAGCATCTCCAATAGTTTGCTAAAAATAACTTGTCAAATCTTGTGATTTAGCAACTTGCTAAATGTCATGGCAAGTGAAAAATAGATGTATCTCCAATAATTTTGTAAACTCACTTGCTAAACTTAGAAAAAGTAGGCCCACCCCAGCCAATGTGCGCCTCCCGACGGGCCTCCTCTCGCACCGCGACGTCGCCCCTCATCTTCTCGATACGTGAAAGTAGCGCCGCGGCCCCTTGTACGTTCATGATCGATAGCTGCCGTCTCTCGTACGCGGCCGAAAGACTCCTGGCGACACGACGAAGATGGATGGAGGGGCGACGTGACAAGACAAAGAGGAAAGAATCGCGGGAATAGACTTCGCGCGCGCGGGAGGGAAGGAGATCGCGCAGGAGAGGAGTCGGCGACGGAGAATTTTCGCGACGGCAAGGCTTTGGCAACTTGGCAAATATGGCAGTGTGAGGCCGGGGAATAGCAAGTTGCCAGGGATAGCAAGTTGATTTACCAAACTATTGGAGAGTGTATTATGTGGTTTTGCCAAATAAATAAGGATAGCAAGTTGATTTAGCAAACTGCTGGAGATGCTCTAACTGTATGGTGTTTGTTTCCCTATAGAAAAGAATAAGGACGTAATAGTATTGGCTATTTTTGGTTAGTTGTGAATTGTGATAGCACTTAGTCTTTTGAGTTTATCCTTGCGGAATTGAACGAAAAGAAAGGTTCTGCTTCAGTTTATAAAAGGATACGAAGATCCCTCAACAATCTGCTAGGGTGTCCACGCCTAGGCCATTGTCTTGGAGAGGGAGATGATGAGTGGGTGACGCGTGGGCCCTACATGGTTAAAACCACTCAACATCGGTCAAAACAGCTTTGCCCTCTCCCAGGTGCCAAAAATGATCCATTTTGATAGTTTGGGTGTCAGGAATAGACGGTTTTATAGTTGAGGGTATGAATTAGACCGACGCGATAGTTGAGGGGTGAAAATTGGACTTAATCCTTAAAAAAAAAGATAGAACTAGTTTCATGTTTTTCTGATTACAAATGAATTATCAATTTTTAGATATCAAACCTAACTTTTGGTTATTTGTATAAAATAGGAAACCACCTATATATGAAACCAGTGAGGAGATCGACCAAATTATAATTGATTGAAAAATGTACTCTAATAAATACTCATGTGACACAATAGCTAAAAAATGCATTGCACACATGTCCATGCCTAGCAACAGTTCTTGAACTGTTGAACACTCTCGATGTGCTGACGTGTGTATTTAGTCGAACCCCTCCTGTCATTAAAGTACCTTGCAAACATAAAACGGTGAAAATATGCATCGAGATGCAGAGATGAGTGTGTTGTATTGTTGTACTATAGATTGCTAGGTTAATTATTGACCTCGGGAACACCACGAAAAGATGAGTTTCATGTTTATATCAAACACCACGAAAAGATGTTATTCATTGCCATAAATAATGCATGAAGCATTCACAACTTTTGCTCGCTCAATATGGACTAGTAGTATCTACTATCTGATAGTGGCGGTCCCTTTTGACCATGGTGTGGAGGGTCTATATCGGGTTGGATGGGCCAGTCGATGTTCTGCTTCTATCATCTTCAAGGAGCTTGGGCATATGGCGGTGGATACCAAGGAGAAGGCGATGGGGTGTCGGGAGGCGAAGTATCGGGGTTTGGCCCAGCGGGCACAGTTTATCATCTTCAAGGAGCTTGGGCATATGGCGGTGGATACCAAGGAGAAGGCGATGGGGTGTCGGGAGGCGAAGTATCGGGGTTTGGCCCAGCGGGCACAGTTTTTTTTTTCGGCCATCCTCCTGCTCTGATGCCCTTTTGAACGATGCAAAGTCTGGGTCGATGACCAATAAATTTAGGTTGTTGTTGTCTCTCCATGTTACCATTGGCATCTGGTTTCGTCTTAGCACTAGAAAAAGCAACCTTGTTAGGGCAGTCCCAATGACAATTAATAAGTGGTTTCTATCTTCATTAAATGAGTTGCCACGTAAGCAAAAATGCTGACATGGCAGATTAATAAATGAGGAAAGAGAAACAAAATGTAGAAACCGTTTCTACATGAAGAAACCAAGTCTACTCTTGAAACGAGACGGAAGAAATCCCAACTTTTGCCATTGGGAAGAAACTACCAGTTCCTATAGCTTGGGGATCGCCATGAGACAGAAGGCCTTGCTCGCCGTTCGGCCGGGTGACCGGGTCGCGTCGTCGTCGCGCACCCCATGTCTCCGCTCTGGCCGCGGCGCGGCGTTCGCATCCACTCTGGCCGCGCCGCCGTGTTCGCATCCGCTCTGGCCGCGCCGCCACTCGTTTCAATCTATCAGGCCCGCATGCGCTTGGCCGCGCCTCAGCCCACGACGAACGCAAGCACGCATCCATGACGAGCACACAACCAGGACTTCTCGCCTCCGTTGATGTCGGGGCCGTGCGTGGGGATCTGGCCGGCGACAACGACATCCAGGAGCCGAAGCTGTTACTCCTGCACGAACAACGGGCCGCCTCCAACTCCCTCGTGGCTTCTGCTTGGCTCTCCCTCTCAAATCTCTTGTACGCATGCAGCTTGGTCTACGTCTACCTGGTGGCTAGGACTCTCTCAAATCCCATATCCCGACGTGTGCAGCTTGCTGCACATGGTGTTCAGGGAGACGATGGAGTTGGGAGAGAGAAAGCGATACGCCCAAGCACCACGCGCTCACGGGCCACGCTTGCCGGACGCCGCAGCGCACTCGCTCGGCGCCGCCTCGCCCGTGCACCACGCTCGCCGGACACCGCACCGTGCTCGCAGAAAGCTGCACCGCGTGCTCTCGCGTGCTGCGCTAGCCGGATGTTGCCCCGCGTTCGTGTGCCACCGCACCGGGCTCGCCGGTCACCGCCATGTTGCACCGCGTTGGTGTGAAGTTGGGACGAAAGCACAGTGCAGAGAGTATCGGAGGAGGGAGGAGTGAGAAAAAAGTGGAATATTTATTACGCCAAGAAACCTCTGCACCGTGTGAGTGAGTTAGTTTCTACTACTGACGTGGCTCTCTTGAATGTCGTGCGTAGTTTCTACCATTGGGACTGCCCTTAGTCGATCGGCCACGTACACATTGGCATTGACTGATGTCGAAGTAGCAAAAGCACAAACTAATAGTGACACAATGGCCACCATTGCCATCCTCGATGGCATGTCCAATCTAGATTGTGAAGCCATTTGTTTCATATATTTTGCCCAAGGGGTGGTGGTGTAGTGGCGTAGGCCAATGTGTGCATCACTCACCCGCCCATATATATGCAAAAGAGTGAAATGCACTGTAGGGCCTTTAACTTGCAGCAAAGTCTCATCTGGGTCCGTTAACTAGGAAACCAGACATCCGGCCCCTTAAACTTGTAGTCCCGTCTCATCTAGGTCCAAAACTGGAAACCAAGCTGGTTTTGCGGCACTATTTTTCAAAAATACCCCTCCCACATCCCCATCTCAACCTTGAGCCCTTCTTCTTCCTCTGAGTGCCCATGCCGACGCGACGTGGGCTCTGCCTCGCGCGCCATCATGCCACGCCCCACGCCGGCCGCGCTCGCGCGCTGCGCCGCCCGCCGCGCTCCACTCTGCGCCTTCCGCCGTTCGGCCATGGCTGAGAGCAGGAGGCCATCGGCGCGCCCACCACGCAGCTCGCTGCGCCGCCCGCGCTCGCACCTGTTGCGCAGTCCATACTGCGGGCGAGCACACCTGCACACACCGCCGCCGCGCCCCGCTCCCCGCATGCGCCGCCGCCCCGCCCCGCTTCCCACGCCTGGTGGGGACGAGCCGCCGCTACAGCCTCCGTGGACCGCGAGCTTGGGGGACGGGCCATGAACTGCCGCGCTCCATGGACGCCGCCGCCACATGTGGAGGGGACGGGCCGGCGGGGATGGGCGGGAGCTACGCGCGGCAATACTCAAGACAGTAATTAAGAAACTAAAAGTGGATTGATCACTCTGCCCTGTTTTTAAGGAAGTTTTAATCGAGTTCCCAAAATGAAGTATGCTAATGATTCGTGTAAAAGAAGTATGGCAATAATTATTGATGAACTGCTAAAACAAGGTATGCTATGTGCTATGAGCCAATACTAATGAATCGCCCAAAAGAAAGTATGGTACCGTAATATTGTGTAGTCTACTTAACGTTTGCACTAGAACCTGTTATGGCGAGATGTATTAAATTCTGCTGGTTTTGTGCAATTTTCAAGAATGGCTAAAAACAAAATGTGAATTTCAAGGCACTATTTGAAAAATGGCTATATAGTTTTCATGTTATAAGGGGGCACCCTATAATTCTTTTTGTCAATTAAATAACATACAAAATTAAGTAAATTTTATAGTTATAAACACAAAATGTTAAATTATGCTGCAATATCTCTTGGGGAACAAGCCGATAATAATTTTTTTAATAAGAGAAACAAGCCGATAATAAACAGCGCGTTTGGGTTGCAGCGGTTCATTATGGAGTCATCCGATCCAGACTGAAGATGATACTTTGGGCCGGCCCTCACCCTAATGGGCCCAAATTAGCGCTCCAGGAGAGGCCCGCCTAAATAGAACGCAAAAAAGAACATGGGCCCGAAAAATGTACTGCCTTTTTGTAAGTTTCTTCTTTGAACTGTGTTCCAAACATTGTCAAAGAAAAGACATGTCGATTTTTCCCATCGCGAGGATTAGCGGGAGCAGCTATAGCTGTCCCTGTGGACTACAATTACGAATCTTGGAATCCAATTTCTTTCTCCAATTCAGTCCAGGCGCATGCAGCAATCGGAGAAAGAGCGATTCAGGCTCCAGGTTGATCAAAAGCAGCATCGCGCTTTCGGTTGAGCTCCCCTCACCTCTCAAGCAGCAGGTCCAAATTGTTCTATCGATGAGCACACCAGGTCCCACACACTTCTCTCTGATCTGTTGGAAAGACCTACCTCTTTGATGACACTAATATACATTAGTATATTGTTACTACTGGTTCAGACGTCTCGATCTGACGCTTTGGAAACTCTCGAGGCCGTACGACATGCGCTCATCTTATCTGACATATCGATCTGGGCGTCATAGTTTATCCTTGTTCTTGGGACGACGGACACTCGGGGGTCAGAGAGAAGCCACCAGCTCTCTGAATTCTGAACCCTTGTCCACTTTCTGAGTCTCCATTCCTGGTCTGCGTCCAATTAATTAATTAAATGACGACGAAAGGTTAGGTTCAGCTTTGGCCCTAGAGGTGGTTTACTTTAGGAATCATCAAGGTGTCTGTGATCATGCATGTCTAACCAAACCATTTTGATTTTGTGTTAGTATGAAATGACGTCTACTATATGGAACAGTTTGCCAGCAGAGATGCAGACTTGCGGAGACGACATTACCAGTGCTGATACTGAAAGAAAACTACAGTTCAACCCCCTGGACTGGCGCTTGTCTTTTTAGAGTGAACTATATATCTTTTCTTAACAACATTTATTTATATGTGAACTTAACCAACCTTGATAGTATGACTTTTGATCAAACTCTAGAATGATAGCATTTTTGGTATTCGAGTAATGGGTTACCAAAAAAAAAAACCCTTCTCAAGAGTGATAGTGCAAAGATAAGTGGTTGTAATTAGTTGTAGGTAAAGTAAAAATTCTCAACTTATAATACTTACGTTTTCCCAGGAGGACGGTGATTTCCTAAACTTGGCTAATAATTTATCCAAACAAAAGCAAAATAAGAGAATCCATTGCAGTTGAAATAGACTTTACTAGTATAAAACTGCAATGTACTATTTTACTTAGCCAACACGAGCTGCCGCACTATGCTATGCTATGCATCCATGGTCTGATCGAGGACAAGGCAGAACAGAACACTGCTGATTTCATTGGAAACGAATATTAGATACAGTCGCTATACTGTCTACTACAACTAGCTAGTTTAGTTAGCCAAATCATTTGCAGGGTGACATCACCTCTGATTTGAAAGTGTCACTACTACTGAATATACCCAGAGTAGCGAGTTAGCGACTATTGACTGACCAACACTCTCCTGAATCATATCACACATCGCCATCCTAGCTCCTCGAGTCCTCGATCAGAACCAGAACTAACAAAGATGGCACATGGCACGCCCTGCCTAGCAAGCTCGATCGCGTCCCGGCACGGCTCCTTCGATCAGATCAGACGATGCCATTGCCATTGCATGCGTGTATACATTTTTTTTTAGATGAAGGGGCTGCTGCCCCCAGCCTTCACGAAGGCTTGTGCAGGACCGGGGTTGCGGCACCAATTACTATGTTCAGGAAACCATTCAACTAGAACCCTTTATCCACATACCCCAAAGAGACTAGAAAGGTAAAACGAAAATCCAATTTTCTACCCATATCCAAAGAGAAAAGAAGCTAGGAAAATTCTGAACTGACAACGGCCATTCATCCAGAAATAACAGTCTTCACATAGCTAGCATACGACATAGTACTCGACGACCAATAAATATAGTCCGCATAAAATAGTTGACACAATGCAAGCTAAGGTAATAACAAGTACAATAGTGCGACACGCCAACACCCCATAGACATCAATAGAGGTGTGAAAGGCATTATTTCAGCTTTGCAGTCAGTGACCCACCATGCTGACAGTGTCTTGTGTGCCTGACGGCCATGTCTAGTTGATTCCACCCAGTGGCACGCAAACCCTTCCCTGGAACTTCTAGCATGATGGATGGAGTCCAAAAATTTAGCTTGATAGATGGTCCCTACTTGTTGCACCGGCATTCTCCCAAGACCTGTTTCCGGTACAAGAGTGCATCTTAGTTAAGAAGTGCCTTGCTGGGCAAACAATGATTAGATTACAAGTATCTATCTACTCATTGAAGTACACAAGTAAATAAAAGACCCACAAATGTATTTCCATTGAAAAACAGAGTGCTCAAACAACCAGGATTTTTCTGACTGAGTAGTATTTGACAGGAACTCGGAAATGGTACTTCGTTGTATTGTCATTTTTTGTGATGGAGGAGCCAGCATATGCTCCTCCAGATCTTTAGTCAAGGTGAGCAACTCTAGACTAGGCAAACTATCTTGTCTTTTGCTTTTTCTGTGTTGAAATAATTTAGGTTTCCAATGAAAACGAATGAAACGGCAAAAGCAGCAAGCATGCCCATGAACCAAAAGAAAACATTGCCTCATTGGTGCACATTCTCGCATTACTAGCAATAATCCAGAATGCCAATTGGACAACTAAGAAATGGTATGTAGAACTGAGAAATAAGCCAACTACAAGAATTATTTGGCTTCTTAGCTGTGGTCAAAAATTTGGTTGACAGCTATTATACCAATATATTTCTTCTGTTTAATAGAAATCATATTATTTCTGATGAAAAAAAATATAAAACTAAAAGGCAAATAAAAAACATGTAGTATACGTGCACATAGTTGTGGACATTTTGGACCATTTTAACGATGACCAATAAGGGTGAATTACACAACATGGCGTGCAATAATGTTAGTCCTGGCTATGAGATAAGATAATAGATATTTGGTACCCATGAACAAACTGCTGAACAATATCATCATTCAGATACAGCACACTATAAGCATTTTATAAGATAAGATAATAGATATTTGGTACCCATGAACAGACTGCTGAACAATATCATCATTCAGATACAGCACACTATAAAGATTTTATAAGAAAAACTTATGGGAAAAGTGCTAGTTTTGCCGATGTAAATGTAATATTTATCAATTCGGAGGTAAAATATTAACAATCATGAGACATAGTTTGTTAGAAAACAATATACCAGGCAGATCTAAAGAACACTATGAGCACAGATTTGAATAAATAATGACTAATGAGAACACCAGAATCAAAATGAACATTATAACACATTATACCAAGATATTACTGCATTGTAATTAATGCGAATAAATAATGACTAGTGAAAACCGGTATCACAATGAATGATACACATTATACCATGATGTTAAAACATAAATGGTCCTACCAGATAACAAATCTACATTTTAGTCTTAGTTTTTATGTACTATATGTTGGCCCAAAACAGAGAACGTGAAAGAAATTACCTGGAGGAGGACCAAATGAACAGATACTTTGAGATCCCACTTTGAAGGTAGGTGTGATTGTAACCATACCTTCTTGGTCCAAAATAAGCCACATCTTTTATAGCTTTGTTCCTCATATCAACTGCAATCACCGAGGCCTTGTCCTCATTGGGGGCAGGTGTTTGCATGATGTAAACAACATCAGCATCCTGGAAGCTCAGGGCAGGGTATCCTGCACGGAGTTTCTTCAAGGTTACTTTTGTATCTGTAACCTGTTTCAGACTAGGCACAATTTGGGCAAACTCCATGCTGTCCACTGGGATCTCAGAAATATTGACAGCACAATCCTCCTCCCAGTTGTTCCCAGAAGCAATGTCTGAAATCTTCATTTTCTTTATTGCAGCCACCAAATCTGGCCGTCCAGTGTGAGAGCCTGGTCTGACCATCTCCAAAAACTTGATGTAATCTCCAACCACCATGACGCTCCGAGAATAGAGGGCATTACCCCTGAGTGGCTTGGGCACCAATGACGATGGTAGCGGGATGTAGCGAAGAATATGGTTTTGCGGGAGAAGAATGTCACAGATAAGGATGCCCCGCCAGAGGTCGACCCAGCCCACTGAACCAGACTCACCTCCTATGGTAAACACCGAACTTGTGTATGCAAATTCGAAATTCTCTTTCGGTGAACAATCAATATCCGTCGACTTGGTGTTCCATCCACCTGTCTTGGAGTTGTACAGGTGGAGATCATACTGGTCGTAATCGCAATTACAATCCGCGACCCTAACAAGCAAGGCGAGGTAGAACATATCCTGGTCGCGGCAACGCAGAAGCACAGCCTGGCGGTCATTGAACTTTAGGTGGTGCGGGATGGGTACCAGATGAAGTGACGGCAGCGTGTTCTCAGTGCCGGCCTGGTAGACGAAGTAGTGGTGGTCCTCGCGGCGGTTGGGGGTGACGATGGGGAAACGGAACAGGACGAGGTCGTCCTCCGAGTAGAGGGCCTTGGGCAAGTTGCCGTACACGGAGGGCTGGAAGTCGGAGCAATCGAAAGTGAAGTAGGAGACCTGCGGCGGGCTGGCGACCCAGAAGGTGACCAGGATGGTACGGCCGTCCCTCGTGAAGCCCCCGGCGGTGGTGCCGTTGGTGAGACTGCTGAGGTAGCCGTACGGGTCGAGAAGGATCGACCCAGGAGGAGGAGAGCTCGGACCATCGGTGTGGAGATTGATAGGTGGAGGCATCTTGAGCAACCCTAGGGCGGAGAACGAGGCCATGGCGAGATCTCGAAGGTGGGGGATTTCCTCGGGGAGAGGTGGACGCGGAGGTAGAGGATCGGATCTGGCCGTCTGGGCTGCTTGGCTGGTGATGCAAACCCTAGAGATATATTTATTTGGAGACAAGACAAGAGAACGGGCAGGAGTCTCGCGGTCACCGTTCGATCACAATCGCATGGACCCTACCCTCAGGTGGGCTCTTCTGGCAATGTTTCGTACCCCATCAGCCCATCCCCGCCGCTGGGCTCTAGTAGGGCCTTGTAACCAGGCTTCAAAATTCGCCTCACGAATTATAACTAATAACTAGACTCGATAAATTTGTCTCATAATTTATAACTAAATTGTGTAATTAATTATTTTTTATCTATATTTATTGCTCCACGTATGTGTCTAAAGACTGATGTGATTGAGAGAGAGAGAGTAAAATTTTTGAATTTTAGAGACATCTAAACAACGCCTAGGTCATTTCACCCCACCCCGTGGCACACAAAGCATGACATCGCACCATTTCCATTTGACATGTTGATTATTGTTTCCGGTGTTCAATCGACTGACGATTTAAAAAGCCCACTGGGGACGCGCCCTTTGTGAGGGTGAATGTTAGGTTACGACTGTCCACTAAAGCATTCAAACTAGTCATTACGAAACCACCAAACGAGCTGCAGAAATCATTTTACGCGCTGAAGTAGGACCGTAAGAGGCGGCCGGGTGCCTTTGATTTTTTTTAGGAATATCTAACTGTATATTAATTGATTTTACTGTGATGCTAGCAAAATGAACATGTGAAGCTGTGCACAGTTTTGTGAAGTGCATCTAGCATATTTTTGCAGTGCTCCGCTTAATGTGACTAGCTGACTACTATCAGGAAAAAGCCAAAAGTATATATCTTCTTGTACATATGTGCAGCGCAGGTGGAGAGAACAGTAAGACCAAGACTTGCAGCAGAATTACATCAGAATGGAGCAAGGTAGCAAATCCATCGCAACTGAAACCCTGCTCGGCTGCTCCCCAAACGAGTCGAACCAAGGCAAGCATACCATATAGTGGATACCATCTAATCTGGTGAATACCAGCAGGTATACAGAAACAGCAGGTATACAGAAACAAGTGCCATGACATGGCAACATACGCTAATCGCCAATAAGGTACAGACAGCAAGCTCGATGCTCAGGTACCACAGCCAAACAAGTCACACCTCACCACCAATGCATCAACTACTACACCAGCTGCAACTAAAACATGCCCTAAAACAATGCAACACCAAACAAAAGGCATTCATTAACGCTAAACCACCAAGTAATAGTGGATAAACATAAGTCGACTCCATCAATGCACATCCGTTACAAACAGCGGAGAAAACATAGATCATCCATCTTACATCAATGTGGCGCCTTTACAGTCTGCCTATGGTTACGGTTCTTGTAGCACTGCCATACATACAAAAATACAAAGAATAGCTAGTGCTCTTTCATGGCGCAGAAACATTCCATATTGTCCATGGACGTGGCACTTTCATGGTCTACTAGACGGATGGTTAGTGCTCTTGTAGCAATCCCACACCGACTTCAACCTACAAAAGAATAACCATAAACAATTACAGAAAAAACTAAATGCAACGATACAAGTAAATAAACCTACAATCTATTCACTGCAGAAAAATTCGAATCCTTACATTCCTTTTATTGCAGAATTTCTGCACAGCTCAACCAAAACTCCAACAATTTCTTCTTCCAGAGCATAGGCAGCAGCAGTTTCAGTTTCATCAAGCGACTTCATCATCTGTCGCCGTGGGCCAGTACCACGTGGCCTATGTTGGAAAGAGTAGGCTGAGCCATGTAGACAAAGATGTCTCACATACTCGATTAAAAAGTCACCGGTGTCGCCATAGTATGTTTCTATCTTTGGTGCAGCTGAGTCTGTAGCTTCTGTTGGGTCTGTAGCTGCTGCTGGGTCTGTAGCTGCTGCTGCTGGTGGTGTCGCAGGGTCTGTAGCGGCTGCTGGTGTCGCAGGGTCTGTAGCGGCTGCTGGTGTCGCAGGGTCTGTAGCGGCTGCTGATGTCGAAGGGTCTGTAGCAGCTCTTTTTTTGTCTTTATGTTCAAAAACACGCACCGCCACAGGATTGCCTTTCGGCCCAAAATATGGTTTTTCGTACCATGAGGCTGATGTGAAGTCACTTTGTTCGAATACCGAATGATGTGACTCAAGAACCTTCTTGAATGGTGCATTGCAATCCCCTTGGTCATGGGACCTATTGGCAGCAAACAGCCCAGACCAGAAGTGCCAACGGGCCATTCCAGGTTTCAAAAAAGGATGGTGTATGATCAAATCTCTCAAGAGTTCTGCTTTCTCATTGTTTGACCAAAATTCTTCATATTTGTACATCTCAGTTAACATCTGGTAGAAGGTTTCTAGATACGGAATTGAAGCTTTCATCAAACCATCCCCCAGATCTCTAAATTTTGCAATTACCAAGTCTGCGATCCTAAAGAAATCCTTGCTCATGGCGCGAATCAGTGCCGGTGAAATTGCAGGGAGTATGGGGAAGTGCTTCGGGGTTTTTGCAATAAATACTCTGTCATCCTTAAGCTCCATATCATCAAGGGTGAAATCCCCATTCCATGAGAACCCAACCCTGTGAGAATCAATCACATATATAAAAAGTCTTTGGACCAGGGAACATTTTTCAGGAACAGGCTTCCTAATCTTCGGCAAAACATGGCCTTGAACTTTCATTTCTTGAGTTAAAGGAGGCAACAGAAGGCCTTTTAGCAGTTTGTGCCTGCAAAATACGTGCAATATTATTGAATTGATAACATTAATATATGCAATATTCTTGAACTAAACACTAGAGAGATTCATATGCAATATTCTTGAAAAACGCTAAAGATTCATATGTAACTCAAATGCTATGCAATTCTTGAAGTGACAGACATTCATGTATAAAAAAAAGAGGTTGAGATCATTACACTTTGGGCATTTCAACAATTCTTAGCGACAGACTTGAATCCAAATCCTTTTGCACCGATGCGAACTTCTCCAAACGCTTTCTCGCGGTTTCTGACAAAACCAATTCCTTATCGGCAGCTAACTTCTTTGCAAAATTCATTGCAGCTTCCTTAAAATTCAACATCAATCTGATGCGCAAAAAATGGTGATCAAGGAACCAAGCAGAACACCGGTTTTATAGATGATATAAAAAACAAGGAACCTAGAAGTGTGTTATGTTCTATTCACACTAAAAGAATAGCAGTCGTCAAATGGCCTAGTCCTAAGATGGAAACCAAACAAACCATTTGTAAATGAAATGTCAAGATGGGAACTAGCATCGATCTAACAGAGAGTCATCCTAAAACTGAACCCAAACTTAACACAGGAGTGATTTTCAGAGAAATGTAGCTAGCCGCCTCCTCTTTGATATTTTAGCTAACTATTGACACATCTAATTAGCCGCATGTTGTTGTCTTCTACGTTGTTACAGTATGCTAGGGTTCAGTTTATTAGCAGCATGTTGTTGTCTTCTACTGAAAAATATCTGCTGATTTGTGCAGATGTAGATTTGGAATCTTATTGATGGGAGACCATGAAGATGAAGACTAAATAACAGGTAATCTGATATGGCACACGTGAGGACCGAACACATGTTTCTTTGTTAATATGTATAGAGAGGGGCAGTAGCCAGCAGCTAGGCCTCCTTTGTCTCATTTCCTCATGTGGTATATTACTTGTCTCATTAATATGGTTTTTGTTCCAGAATTCATAGCTTCATTTTAGAATTTATTAGATGGAGCTGAGTGTAGTACTGAGCATATCCGCCTTCTTTTTCTTTCATGGATTGGATTCTGAATACGTGTAGTATATAAAGTATATAGTGTCTCTGCCTAGATTGCCTAGATTACCAAGGTGAGGGTTTGCTGCTAGAGGGTTTGCCCTATCATGATCTGTGTAGGAATGATACGTGAAAACAAGAAAAAATAGACAAAAGAGTTAAGGCGATACCCATCATATCCATTGCACACGTTCATTGCAAGGGCTTTCGAATGACTGAGAAGATGAGAGTAGTCAATCCTTAGCTCTCGTGATCCAGAGCCCCTTTCACACATGGTAGTCAGTTCAAAATGATAATATGGTCGTGTGTCACCTTGGAGGGTATACCTGGTTCATTGCTAGGTAATTAGAATTTAAAATCTGAAAATCAGCACACGAGAAAAAAATCGCATAAAGAAGAGACATACCGATCTAGGAAAAAGCCCAATAGTTGTCCCACCCTATCTTTAGCCTGATCAAGTTTATTCTTTGCCTGCCTATCCGGGTTCCTGGTCTTCGGAAATTCCCATAGGTTGGGCACCAGAGAGGAACCAATAGCAGAAGCACCTGTCGGGGGCTGCATATTGGAATCAGCATGGAACTCCTCACCCATGGGATCGGCAGAAAACTGAGGCAACACATCGAGAGCAAGTTGAGAGTCCTCACCGGTGAGATCAGCACAACACTACAAACACGAGAATATTAGTATATATCGCAACAAAAGAAAGATACATAGCATGTAATGAAATATCATATTCAAGAGTCTTAGATCCCACCCTTTCACAGAAAAGTATATATGGATTGCAACCAAGAACTTCATCAAGTCTGGCTTCTCTAACATGAATATCACTTGCATAAAACCAAGTTTTGCTGCCACTTTTGTGATGATTCGGACCTTCCATCTTATTAGCTCTAACATATGAAACATAATGTGCTCCTCCTTTTGGGTCTCCACTGTGCACTACAACTCCAACTAATTTATACAGCGTGTTCACTTCCATGGACCTGCAATGATAATCAATGTCTCATAAGACATTACAAAAACACACCCAACAAAATGTAAATTACAACAATTAAATTTCAGTGGAGATGGAGAAGGATAAATATACCGTTGTTCCACAAAGCGTCTGATGTCAAACACTTCCTTAAAGCGCACCTTCACTTCCAATTTCTTAGTTTTAGTCGTAGACAAAAATTCATAATTATGCAAACTGAGAATTAGGACAGATGGAGCCTTGGCTACGAGAATTTTTTGTTCTGCTTCTTTAGTAGCCTTACAAAAAGGGCATGGCCAGACTTCAGCTAGCTTCCTTTTCTCAGTATATAATTCCAACAACTTCTCAATTGATACTTCAAGATTTCCTTTTGGTACACGTAGTATGATGTCAATAATTTTTTGTTCAGAAGGGAGGGACTTGTGAGGGCACTCCGTGCTGGATATAGTACAAGAAATACTGCCCCGAAATAGAGAATTGACAATTGTATCAATTGGCTTCATACTGCCCCGACATAGAGAATCGACAATTGTATCAATTTCCTCGATATCCAATTGATTAAGAAAAACAGTAAGGAACTCACTGCTATCTTCCTCAGTTTCAGGCTTTAATTGAGGACATAGTTTGTGGATACTTGACAACAAGTCCTTTGGATCAAGTGGAAGTTGTTCAGGGCATAAAACACTGGTCTGAATGAAAAGCCTTTTCAAAGAAGAAAAAAGTGGTCCTGTGGGGACATTCGGTCCTAGCACCTTAGTGCGAAGGGAATCAAGTGAGAGCAGGCATTGGAGCGCTGCATTAAAGAAACATGAAAGACCAAGATTTGGAAGGGGCCTAATGACATTAGCACATAATTCCATAGGGCCAGATCCCTCAAAAGGAAGTGGGAGATTTTGTATGGGTGGAGTCCCTCAACCGGCAGTGGAAGATTTTCTATGGGGGGTGCTACCTCAACCAGCCGCGGAAGATTTGAAGGGCCCTCATGTGTTTCTGTGGACTGAGATGCCTCAGCTGAGGGTGGAACCTTTACGTCAATCTGTTCTACAAATGTTGGAGGTTCCTTCCCCTTTTGCTCCACGCCACCCTCCAGAATCACTTTTTCTGACTTTTCCTGAAATGGGTTATCTCAGTTAGGAAATAAGTCATCATAACAAAAGAAATAAAACTGCAGTAATTGACAAATACAATATTTGTGAAGAGAGTCTTGGTTCCCACCTGTCTGTAAAAGAGCAAGTGGGGCTCGCCCTCAACTGATTTGAATTTGAGTGTTAATTTTTTCACTTGCAGGTCTATTGCCTCAAACCACTCCGGTGAATAGCTTCCATAATCCATAGCTTTCACATTCGCTACATACTGACCAGAGGTATTATACTGGACAACGCCAACTAGACGATAAGTAATGACACTATTCACCCCCGACCTGCAAATTACCACATCATTTGTAAAACTGCAAATAACTATTGCTACACACAAATCACATACAAGATACTCCTCAGTAGTATAGAATTCAGAAAACCTTAAAGGCACAAACAATCTGCCTCCTAACATGTTAATTAAAAAGAAATGATCCACTTATATAATTCCATTCTGTGAATTGTGACAGAAAACTACATAGTGACGAAGATCCATATCGACTCACTTTCAATGATAAAAAAAATATGAAAACTTGAATCAGACGATAAGGTTCCAGTAAACAGTAATTAGCTCATGAAACTATCTTCAAAATTACCGACCAAAGCATCCCATTTGACACATTTCTATGGCAGTTTACTTGCAAGAGTACTAACGATTCAGATTACATAAAAATATTTTACATTATAAGCAACCAAAGACTATGCAGTTGGTGCATTCTCCATGTGGCTAGTAAGAATAACCTAGTAATAAAATACAGCAATGTAGATGTAACTTTCTTTTTTTGAAAGCTATACAAAATTAATTTGACTCCTAAAATAAATGTATAAACTTTTAGTAATAGAGTTCAGTACCTAGGGTTCATAAATGGGCTCATATGAAGCTTGTCTTGGGGGTTCACATGTATTTTCAACTTCTCACATTGGTCATTAGATCCCTTAAGATGAATTGCCAGCACTTGTGGAGGTCTGGTTATCCAAATTCTACCAATTCGCTTGTCATGAACACGCCTTTCATTACTAACAGTATCCTTGGTGTAACCAGCAACTTTGCACTTCTCACAAATCAACAGATCAGGGTAAGAATAAGCCTTCAAACATTCTTCAATTGAAACATGGAAATCATTGTCAGTGTCAGGGCTTTGAACAACTGGAAGTGATAAGTGAAAGAACTTCTTTTCTTCTGTTATCCCCTCAGAGCACACACTGCAGAATGCAGCGATAGAACACTGCCCCCCAAAAACGGTGTCCGCAACTGTAGCATCAACAATATCATGGGCCCCTGCCCTGGCTTCCTTTTCATCTTCATTTAAAGCACTTATAAAACATTTGAAGGTTTCTTCACTGTCCCTGCTTGTGAAGTCTACATCTACTTGGCGCAATTGAGAAAGAAGGGTAGATAGGCTGCTTAACTCTTCATCCAACTTTGACCTCACAGCCGTGCCGAGGGATGGCCTCATAAGTGTGTTTGTCCTCAAAAATAGCTCTCTAAAAGCTATAGCAATGTGCGCTGTCTTTGGAAATTCTGCTTTAAGAAGCTCCTTGCGCAGTGGAAAGAGCGACAAAAGGTTCTGCAGTACAGCATTCAGGCATGATTGTCTTCCCAGGGTTTTTAGCCCTGTAATGAAAAACCTAGGTTCACTCTGAGGAGCCTGCTCATGACCCTCAGGCGACCAAACCAGAACCTCCCTGCGACACTTGAAACAGTAGACACTGGATGGGTCATTATTCTTAGCGGCCCACCAATGGTCTGACTCTTGAGCGTGCATCCTCATGTGGTTCTGTGCTGATCCACAAAAGTGCCCTTGGCACGTCAAACAAACCCATACTTCAGTGACAGAGCTTGAGTTTTTTTTCCCTCTCCTCTTCTCACTCTTCTCAGGAACAGGGAGGTCTTTTAAGCAAACCTCACATGGCTTCACAGTTTTGGAAGACAAGATATCGCCAAGGGCTTTGTTCAGGTGAATATTACCCTCATACGTGTAATGAGAGCAAGTTTTCTGAACATTGTCTGGTTTGGCCTTAGGTGCCTTGCCCATTGTGCTAAATTTAAAGAAGCACTGCAACAACAAAAAAAACAAAAAGTAGGTGATCACAGTAATCAGTCAAAACTCAAAACCAACACAGTGGCAGGCCAGGGTTCATCATTAGCTATTAGTCTAATTATCTATATAGCCACCCTGTACATACCAGGACCTAAAAAACAAAAAGTAGGTGATCACAGTAATCAGTCAAAACCAACACAGTGGCAGGCCAGGGTTTATCATTTGCTATTAGTCTAATTATCTATATAACCACCATGTACATACCAGGACCTACATATAGGGTATATATATAGAATCCAGCATCAATAGGTGCGGAAGATGATCGGCCAGCTTTCTTGTGGCACGGACGGGCAGCTGGAACGCTGGAACCAGAAGGGAGGGAGCAGGAGAGGGAGGCCGGAGAGGAAGAGATGCAGGTCACTTGCCTTTCATCAACGAGAAGAAGAAGCCGCAGCCTCCGCGCCGCCACCTCACTTCGCCCGGCTCGGCCCGCCCTCACGGGGCACGCACGCAGCACCGTCCGAACCCCCTCCCCCCAACCACCACCCGCCGACCGCCTGTCGCCGCCGTCGGGGAGCGACTAGCGCTCGAACGTTCAATCATTGAACGCTCGCGCTACTGGGCCCGGCCCATCAATCCCGGGCGCCCAGTCGCACCCCGCACGCGAACGCGCACGCGTATGCCCCTCGCGCTCGGCCTCCGCCACCAGCTCGCCGACCAAGCACTCCGCCCTGCCTCGTCGGACCCCTCGCCGGAGTCTCGCCGGAGTTTCGCCGGACCCTCGCCGTGCTCTATGAAAAAAAATGAAACACCCAAAAAACAAAAAAAAAAAGTGAAACATGGGGAGCACGAGCGAGAAACATTGCCAATGAACCCACTGAAAGCACCGGGACATCGCCGGAGAAACATTGGACCCGAAGGGGGGAGGAGGGCGCCACATCAGAGAAAACATCTCATCATATGTGTTCGAAACATCGGCAAACAAAACACTGAAACACCGAGATATCGCCAGAGAAACATTTGATCCTGGAGGGGGAGAGAGAGGAGGGGGCACATCAGAGAAACATCTCATCATATGTGCGCGAAACATTGACAATGATACAATGAAACACTGCATCATCATCACCCGAAACATTTTGATCCAGAGGGGGGAGGAGGACAACACATCAGAGAAACATCTCATCATATGTGCTCGAAACATTGGCAAATGATGCACTGAAACACCGCGGCGCCATCACCCGAAACATTTGATCCAGAGGGGGGAGGAGGACAAACACATCAGAGAAACATCTCATCATATGTGCTCGAAACATTGGCAAATGATGCACTGAAACACCGCGGCGCCATCAACCGAAACATTTGATCCAGAGGGGGAGGAGGACAAAACACATCAGAGAAACATCTCATCATATGTGTTCGAAACATTGCCAATGATACACTGAAACACCGCGGCACCATCAACAGAAACATTGGATCCACACAGGGGGGAGGGGAGGGGATCAGAGAAACATCTCATCATATGAGCATGAAACACTGGCAACCAAACCAATGAAACATCACGAAAACCATCAGAGACACATTTTGGGTCCGGAGTTGAGGAGAGAAGGTGGGAGGAGGGCGAGGAGGAGGGGCGACCGTGGATCGAGAGGAAGGGAGTACAGGGAGGGAGGACTCAGATCCAGATCACCCCCCACCTACCTCGCCGGAGCCGCCAACGCCGCCGGGGATGGGGGAGAGAACGACGGCGGGGGACGAGAAGAGAGGTGGGCTCGCCGTCGGCAAGGCGCGAGGACGCGCAGGCGAGGGCAGCCGCGCGCCGTGGCACGGAATCCGCCACCGGGGCCGCCATAGCCCCGCCCTCGACGTCCCCGTGGCCGGGAGGAAGGAGAAGGAGGTGACGGTGCCGGGTCCACGGCCGCCTCCGCTCTGGATCCGGCGGATCCGCGTCCCCGCGCCGGATCGAGCGGATCCGCGCCCGCCAACGCCGGATCCGGCGGATCCGCGTCGCCACGCGGGATCGGGCGGGTCCCGCGGTCCACGGCCCACCACCGCGCCATGGGGGGGGGAGCGGAGGAGCGCACGGAGGAGGGAGGATCTCGCCGCCGTCGCCGAAACCCTAGGTCGTCGGGGTTCGTAGCGCCGCGCGGATCCGCGGCCGCCAGCGTCGGGGGTTCGTACTACTCCGCGGCCGCCGCCGCCGGATCCGGCGGGTCCGAAATGTCGATCCCCGACCGACGAACGGGGATGAAACCCTAGCGGAGTGGGGGAGCAGGCCTAGTGGCGTGGGAGGGGGAGGAGCTCGCCGTCGACGAGCCGGTGGCCGGGTCCGGGAAAGCGAACGAGCGAGAGAGCGAAAGCGGCGGCGGAAATGACGATGCCGAGGCACCCGGGTCGGGGTTTGGAGGGTACGCGCGGCCACCGCCCCGCCGGCCCACTTGAGGCCCGACGCGCGGCGTTCAAACGCGTCGAACGTCCGTCCGGTATAGCATTACCGCTGGTTTTTGGGTCGGGGCAAAAGGGAGGGAAGGGAGACACCGGGTGGAGAGCAATGGCCTGTGGCCGTATGGGCCTTCACGGGCTGCCTCCAGGCTGCCTTTGACTGCTTTTGCTAGCCTTTTTTTTTTTTGAGAGAGATAGAGCGATTGCTTTTGCTAGCTAGTCGGCCTCGGCCTGCCATGCTAGACGTATCTTTCCCGACGCTGGACGCACAATGTTTCTTCTCTGAACTGTGTTCCAAACATGTCAAAGAAAAGACATGTCCATTTTCCCATCAGCCCGCGAGGATTAGCCGGAGCAGCTTGCCGTCCCTGTAGACTACAATTACGAATCTTCGAATCCAATTTCCTTCTCCGATTCATCATCAGTTACCTAATCACCAAACCAGTACAGGCGCATGCAGCAATAAGGATTTTTTTTTCAATTTTAACCCCTTTTTAAAAGTATTTATCAAAATGACCGTGTTTTTTAATTTTTTTTAAACTAACCTTTTGGTGGCGCCTCCACGCGATGTGCCACAATTCAATACTGTGGCGCCTTGCATGGAGGCGCCACAGGGTGGGCCCGTGTGAGAGCCGGTCTGGGATTCCGGCTGACGTGGCAGGCACTGTGGCGCATATATGTACATGCAAGGCGCCGCACTGTGGCGCATTCAGTAGAGGCGCCACAGCGCGTGACCTGTTGCGTGGAAACCACATCATTGTTGCTTGTTCCAAGTTTCGTACTACTACTGCAGCAGTTGTTGCTTGTCTCATTGTTTTTGGCATTGTTTTTGGTACGCTGGATGGTGGACGAAGTACTGTACTCAACGAAGCAATATTTATTGCGTACCACATTATTGTTGAACAGTCCTTTATTATTTATTTATTTTTATTTCCTGTCTACTCCAGAGGTAGTAGGAGTAGGTTTTGCATGACCTCCAAATGGGTGTTCACGCAAATTAAAAAAAAAGGGTGTTCACGCAATTTTGGCTCTGCAGCTGCCTAGGCGGCTAGGCGTGTGCCACGCAGCAACTTTTACGAATAAATTTTAGTAAAAAAATATTGTACTCCTTGGTAAAAAATAAGTTTTGCAAAGAAGAAAAACATGTACTCCGTACGTACATCTTTGCAACAACTGTGCCAGATACGTTACCGTTGCGTATTGGCAGCGGTGGTACTCGATCATCTTGGAGCGTCTTTTCCTACCCCTAGGGTGAGTACAAAACCCCACAAAATTCACGTCACTTTTGCAGTCACCGCCACGGCTCCCAACAGCATGAGCAGCCAGAGAGAAAGCTCCAAGCATCGCACTCCCCAAGACGGAAAAGTTTCGCCACACAGCACACACCCCCAACAGATTGGTGTTTCACAACTGCACGCAACAGGTCACGCGCTGTGACGCCTCTACTGAATGCGCCACAGTGCGGCGCCTTGCATGTATGCGCCACACTATGGTGCATTGCATGTATGCGCCACAGTGCCTGCCACGTCAGCCGGAATCTCAGACCGGCTTCCACATGGGCCCACCCTGTGGCGCCTCCATGCAAGGCGCCACAGTATTGAATTGTGGCGCATCGCGTGGAGGCGCCACCAAAAGGGTTAGTTTTAAAAAAAATTAAAAAACGCGGTCATTTTGATAAATACTTTTAAAAAAGAGTCAAAATTGAAAAAAAATTCGCAATAAGCAATCGGAGCAAGAGCAGCTCAGGGTGATCTAAGCAGCATTGCGCTTTCGGTTGAGCTCCCCGGCCTCACCCCTCGGGCAGCAAGTCCAAATTGTTTTATCGACGACGACGAGCACACCAGCCTCCAGGTCTCACACTTCTCTTTCTGATCTGTTGGAAAGACCTAATCCTTTCGTGACACTAACTAATATACTAGTATATTGTTAATACTGGTTCAGACGTCTCGATCTGACGCTTTGGAAACTCGCGAGGCCGTACGACATGCGCTCATCTTATGGATTGCCCTGGACGTCATCCTCTTGGACACTCGGGGGTCAGAGAGAAGCCACCAGCTCTCTGAATTCTGAACCCTCGTCCACTTTATGAATCTTCATTCCTGCTCTGCGTCTAATTAATTAAATTAAATGACGACGAAAGGTTAGGTTCAGCTTTGGTCATAGAGGCGGTTTACTTTAAATTTGAAATCAAGATATGTGTGATCATGCGTGTCTAACCAAACCATTTTGATTTTGTGTTAGTATGATAGACGTCTACTATGTGGAACAGTTTGCCAGCAGAAATGTAGACCTGCAGAGAGGACACTACCGGTGCTGAAACTGAAAGAAAACTACAGTTCAACCCCCTGGACTGGACCTCGTCCTTCAGTGTGAACTATGTATCTTTTCTTAAGAACATTTATATGTAAACTTAGCCAACCTTAATAGCCTGCATTTTCTTAAGAGACAGGCAAAATTCAAAAAAAAAAAAGTGAGAGACAGGCTGAATACAAGAAACTTGCTAAGTAGGAAAAACATAATCCTTGAGGATTACAGCTGTGTCCTATGTGATTTTGGGATGTGACTCCTGTGAGGAAACATGCTTTCATCTATTCTTTGAGTGCTCGGGCTACTATTCCAATCAATTGGAATCTGAATCTTAATCCTCTGGACATGATCCTTCAGGGAAAAGCAGATTTTGGTAATGTTATCTTCAGAGAGATAGTCATCGCTGCTTGTTGGCTGATATGGAATACAAGAAACAAAACAATTTTTGATAATGGCCAGAGAAACATCAATTTGTGGAAACAAGTTGTTCAAGGAGGAGCTTGGATTGGTGTGCACCATGGCCAAGTCCTCTAGGGGTTCCCTTCTAAAATGTTTGGAGAGATAACTACCTGTAATATTTCTTTTTTGTTTTTTGGGCCAGGTTGCCGTGTAACCCCTTTTCTTTTGCTCTTCGCGTCTATGACGGGTTGCCGTGTAACCCCTTTTCTTTTGCTCTTCGCGTCTATGACGTGTTCTAGAAAAAAAAAAAAAGAACATAAACATTCTTGTGTTCAATTGAAGTACAAAAAATAGGTTGGAGGTCCGCTGCTGATTCGGTAAAAAAAAAGTCTTTTGATAAAACTACTAGAATGGCAGTATTTTTGGTAATACTAGTACTGGGTTAGACAAAAAAAAAAAAACTTGCCAAGAGTGACAGTGCAAAGATAAGTGGTTGTAATTAGTTGTATGTAATTTATAATAATTACATTTGCAGAGGAGCACGGTCATTGTCTTTTCCTAAACTCGGCTAATAATTTATCCAAACAAAAAAAAATCGAGAAAGACAGATAGAATCCATTGCAGTTGAAATAGACTTACAAAACTGCAGTGTACTATATATTTTGGTTAGCCAACACGAGCTGCTGCACTATGCTACAAAAGGAGGATCCATGGTCTGATCGAGGACAAGGCAGAACACTGCTGATTCCGTTGGAAACGAATATCAGATAAGGGCACGTAAATTGGTGTTGTCTTATAACCTGTCTCATAGAGTGCCACGTAATTTAAGACGACTTAATGTATTACATGTACAATGGTTGTCTTTTTAAATTATCTCATAGCAATTCGCAATTCTTAATTTATGGAGAGAGTAAAAATAGGATTGTGAGGTGCATGACAACAACAACTCATACAATGGTAAAATAGTTATCTCATAGTCCTAAATTTTAGCTTATAAGGCGGTTGTTTCACGAAACAACTACCTCATTCTCTCTGACCTCCCTCTTTCCTCCACACCATCAAAAATCCTACGTGGCAATGCATGAGACGATGTATGAGACCGCTTATGTGTAGCAATGTACCTGCCCTAAAGTCGCTATACTGTCTACTACAACTAGCTACTTTAGTTACTTAGTTAGCCAAATCATTTGCAGGGTGACGTCACCTCCGATTTGCTAGTGTCACTAACACTGAATGCCATTGTAAAAAAAAAAAAAAAACATGGCCGGTGGGGAAGACCGCCCCCACGGTATTGGGCGCCTGCCAGATCCTGTGGCCGTGCGGCACCGTAGCGTACTCACATCGGTCACATAGGCTAGACCAGACTCTAAGGTAGAAGACCTCAGTCACCCGACCGAGAAACCCCCCGAACCCTGACTACTGCAGCGAGAGGGGTTTTTTACCCAGACGACACAATGGAGCGACGCAGCGCTGAAGCGCACTCACAGACGCTCCGCAGGTCAGTTCCTGAAATTCGCCCCAACCGGGGTTCGAACTCAGGACCTGGGGTGCCTCAGGGACGCACTCGACCACTTGGTCTAGCACCCTTTGGCACTGAATGCCATTGTAGCGACTGCTGACTGACCAAAGCTCTCCTGAATCATTAAGACAATAAAAAGTCGAACTGCTCCTAGAATGGAGGGTGTGGCCATGTCATCAAGAATAGGGGAACCGTCGGATCCTCGATCGGACGGCTATGATTGAGAAGCTGTTTTTGGATGTGAGAATCGGAAGCGGCTTCTGCCTGTTTTTACCCAGCTTCTTTCTTCCGGCTTCAGCTTCTGCAAGAATCTTCCTAAACAAATAAATGCGGGCTCCTCCTCAGCTTCTAGGGTTCCATTCACTTTCCCCTTCCCTTTCCCTTCTCCCGACCAGAGAGCGGCGGCGGCGGGCGACGCGCGGGCGAGGCGGCGCAGGGGGGCAGCCCGGCCCCGGCGGCGCGCCCCGATCCGGCGCGGCTATGGCAGAGGCGGCGCAGATGGCGGCGCACGCGGGCGGGCACCAGGCCTGGGGCGGCGGCGGTGCACGCGGCCGGCGCAAGCAGGGCGGCCCGGCGCAGCGGAGGCGGCTGGCCGAGGCGACGCGGGCGGCCAGCGCGGCGGAGGCAGCGGCCGGCCAACGAGCGGGCTCGGCCGCGCGGGGCGGCGCTGCATCCCGGCGCGGCGGCGCTGGGCGGCGCTGCATCCCGACGCACAGCGTGGGGGAGTGGCGTAGCGACGCCCAGGTGAGCCCGCATCAGGTACGCTAAATCAGGTTGTATTTTTCTATGATATTTTGAAAGATACTATGATTTGGTCGTATGTCTAGGGTAAAGTGTTGAAATTTACTATGGTTTGGTGGTATGGAAATATTGCCAAATTTACTATGGTTTACTATGGTTTGGTGGTATGGAAATATTGCCAAATTTACTATGGTTTGGTGGTATGGAAATATTGCCAAAGGTTTGGGTATTTTCAAATTTTACTATGATTTGGTTATATGCAAAATTTACTATGGTTTGGTCATATCAAAATTGTGCCATGCTTTAGGTATTTCCAAATTTTACTATGGCATGCGAAATATTGCCATGCTTTGGGTATTTCAAAAAAAGACATGAAAGAGTTGAGTGTTGGATAGGATTTCAAGATAGAACTTCTTGTGGCAGCTGTTATTATCTTATTACATGTATTTGTTTCTGTTATGGACTTATGGTCAAATCTGAATGATTGTTGCATGAAGGAATGCAAGTAATTGTTTTCTTATGTCTAAGATTCATTGTGGGAAAATGAACCCTTCTGGAAACTGACCCTCAAATTTCATGCTGCATCAGAAAGCTAAGGATTCCAGTTTGACCCTTTATTTCGGGTTTCCTTCTATTCAGAGTATAAATTATTTTCCTTTCAAAAATTGTTTTTTGTCATACATTGTGAAATTACATATGAGTAAATATGCTAGCCATTCCTAAAAATTTATATGAACATGCTTGAAATTGGAAGCACAAAATTTTTCCCATATTTTATATTTATAATCTTCTCTGCATGTAGCAAATATATCAAAGACTGACAGACATGCAGTACTCAAATCCAGACAGTGCAAGCCAACAAGGTATTGTTTTTTTCCAACTGATCCATTTACTATAGATACATTCTTGGCAGATACGAACCTTTTCTGTTCATGGCGTGGATCCATTTCTAATTTGTTATTTTCTAGATTTTCCTATGCTGAGTATTTTCAGTGTTTAACTATGCTGACAAAAGCCCAACCTTAGATCCAGTTATAACAATTTAGCCGGGCACAAAAGATGGAGACATGTTACCTAAACTTAAATGAAACCATGCAGTTTAGATAATTGCTTCTGAGTAACCCCAATGCATCTCTTAACAATTTAGCCGGGCACAAAAGATGGAGACATGTCACTGCACTCATAGTTACCCCATCATTGCTATAGACCTGAAACCAAAGCAACTTTCTTCATCTTTTTGCGACATCGACAAAGCTGCACCCACTACCAAGGAAGGCTCTGCTGCTCACCATGAGCTTCTACTTAGTTAACAGCTTTGGAAAGTGCTGTAATAATCTACTACTACCCATATATATAGAAATTGCATTTGTTTTATGTGATGTGGCCATGGTATACATTTATTTTCAGGCTGCAAACTGCAAGGAAGTTAATGCCTTTCTTGTCTTATCACATATGAATATGCAATATATTTTTCAAAGATATAAGATCATTAGTAGGTTTAATATTTTCTACTCCTGCTTATTTCCAACTTGGGTGTTCAGGTCCCTTATTCACAGTGAAGCAGATTATATGTTCAGCTAGCTATTGATAGTAAACTAATTTCATTTTCAGTAAAGACATATTCTTTAAATTTTTTGCAGAAACTGAAAATAAAGAAGCATATGGAACTTGGAAATGATGTAGTGCTCAAACAGATTTTTGACCTCACAGGTATTTTCTTAGTGCCCATCACTTAATGTTGTTTGATTCTCCAATTTTAAATTTTCCATCGCCATATTGGTTACTTCTACGGTTTCTGATGAAGAATATTACCACATTTTGGTAGTGTCACATATCCTATCTGGAAAGGTCAAACCATCTATGAATTCCAAATTCTTCCCAAAACCTGGTTTATTTAGCTTTCATCATACTACTAAATCAGCTTGCGACCCAAATAATGACCCAAAATCTGTGTGAGAACTATATCTATGATTCAAACAGGCCCATAAATGCATCCACCCAGATCTTCCTGTTTTTCCAAGGTTACCAAAAAAAAAAGGAATTCAGAATGGTGGTCTTTTCTATTGTCATGTCAAAAATTATGGAAAAAGATAGGTGCAGGTTGGGACAACAGCGTGCCTCCTAAAATGGAATGCCAGTACCTTTATAGCTTAAAGGTACATGTCGTTCCGAATCATCGACCATTTGAGATGCCATCACACAGTGAATATTCCGGACAGGCAGACTACCTACCACTTATGCCTAAAAAAGGTCTCCAAAACTGAAAATAGTTGAATAGATTTCCTCCTGAATTAAATTTCCACAAATAATTTTTGCTCCAATATTGTTGGCTGCATATGGAAGACAGATATAATTAAATTTCCCATTAGTATATTATTTATTTTCCCTTTGTTGTTACCATTTAGCGTTTCATCCTCGGCCAAGTTTGAAAATATCTCTGCATGTTGCTGACAGTCTGATTTGTTCTCAGCATGCTACATATGTCGCCTCCTTGGTCCAAGTCCCTAGCAGCTTCATCATGTCTTCTAAAGATAGGTATTTCAATATTTAATTGTAAGCTTCCATATCATCTTTTAAATTACTAAATGTTCAAAAAATATTGTTTTATAGACGCAGCATTGCCATCTATGATTTCTTCCTGGTTACTAGCTCATCTGAACCTAAGAAAAATGGCCATGGGTTTCATTCTTAGCGCTGGAGTGTTGGCCAAGAGAGAAAACAATGAACTGACATATTGAGTTAATGGTAAGACTCCCATCCCTATTACTATCTCCTACTATATGTAATTAAATTCTCTTTGCTTATCTCAGGTCCATATCCGTTGTGGCTGTGTTAGGCCTACCTGGTTCCAAAGAAACACTCACCATGTGGATCTCATAGTAGTTTTGTTACCCACCAATGTTTCATACTTAGGATATTCTTCAGGTAAATTGGTTGTCCTTCTACTTTTCTCTGTTTTTTTACTCTGCAATTGCTCTCCTGTTGATGTCCCCCGATTGGGAATTGGTATTACAAACCGAAATTTGAAGCTCTCATTTTTTAGATGGATATGAATTTGCTATTTTGGTTGATGGCACCTCAACAAATGGATATGACATAGAATTCTGCAGGAGACTCCTGATGACAATGGTTCTTTTGAGTAGTATGAATTTAGGGCTGCTGCAAAGGGCCTGCTTACTCGACTGGTGTTAAACAGGTTAGTTTTGTACTTTCTAATTTTTTATGACAAAATTGCTTCCACTGCTATTGATATACTATTATTAGTGCAACTTCCTTGTGTTGTAATTGTTCAAATGAACCTTGACGTAGTATGTTGACTTAGGGACGACTCCAATTTCATATATACTAACAGATAAGCATATTCTAATTACAAACATTGTAGTTGGATATCAGATGTCGACTGCTAAGCTATTGTCCAAACGTTAACTTTCTTTAGTGTCTTCTGTTTATTTCAGTACGTGCCTTTGGTTGTCCAAATTGGAGGTCTTTTATTTGCTTGCATGCCTCGTCATATCCGCTTTCTATCCAAAAATGATGTAGACTTCGTTTTGGCAGCCCGGTCATTCTGTAGGTCCCTCTTCTTGCCTTAGTAATGTGCTGCTTCTGATAAGGTTTAGATATGTTCAGTACTATCTGAAATGTGTATTCTCTTGGTTACATATGCAGGGTGCATCAGCTCTTGAACCAGCAGGAAAATAATGCAACTGCTTGTGGACCAAGATACTAAGAGCAGGATCAGGCCACCTGCAACTAGGCAATTCTACCTAATGTAATGTAACTTACAAAACATGTTGAAACTATAATTTATTGTATTGAAAACCTATCCATCTTATGTTGATCCACCACTCAAACCAGTTCACTTAGATTTGTGAGTGCACGGCCGCTCCTAAGCTTCTTCTACCCTTCTGTGCGCTTATCCAAGGGAGTTCTAAAGAAGTTTGACATGAACTGATCCCAAGAAGGCTGAATAAGACGAGACCACCATGAACTCCCTAACCATAAATGTAAGCGACATATGCTTGTGTAGCTAATTGATACAAGGATATTGTCTACTACTCTAGAGATTCTTATATGCTGATTAGCTAGCTTTTCTTCATTATAATACTTTTTTTTGAAACGTTCATTATACTACTTTGATGTGTCTGAGATAAGTAAAGGATCCAATATTTTTTTTACTAAGTCTTTGATTCGTGATATACTAAATCCATGTATCAATTTAGTTTCATACCTGTATTGCACAATTCAACATTTACACCTTAGTCATCGACATCATGTTTCCTCAAATTGACTGCCGCACGGGGGCACGGACGCGCGGATGCGCGCGCCCTGATACTAGTATCACACATGACACATTGCCATCCTAGCTCCTCGATCAGAACCAGAACTAACAAAGATCGCACATGGCACGCCCCGCCTAGCTAGCTCGATCGCGCCCCCGCACTGCTCCTTCGATCAGATCAGACGATGCCATTGCCATTGCATGCGTGTATATGCATGCATCCGGCTCTGATTTTTCGACCGGGACCATACCATCACTGAAGATGATACAGTTTCACCTCCAACATCTCTTGCCGACGCCGCTCTTTTGGCACAACACGAGGAGACAGAGGTACGCAGCCCAGTAGGTAACGACTATTGCAACAACTTGCAAGCCGTGGACATGTTTGACATGTGATTTGATCGACCCAAAGGGGATAGCTCATTTGCAGGACCAGAGGACACGAGTGGCATGGTACGCCCGTCGTCGTCTCCTAGGTCGCGCTTGCCTGCCTGAGCGAGGCGGAGCTGATGCCTGATGTAATACAAGTACTAGAGCATGCATGCAACTGGAAGGGCCGCCAAGTACTGAAGTAACCCATGTGACCTGAAGACTTCCAAGTCTTTCGCACCATGACAATCGACCAGAGATTCATCAGAGTGACAGTACCTCAGTCGCGACGAAAATGGCCGGGCAGAGCGAGCAACAGGCCGGCCGGTGACTCGATCAGCTCGGTAGTCTTGCCGTGCCGATGCCGCGAAGAAGACAAGCAGCATCCCGGAACAGGCCTCCGGAGCGCGACCTTGCTTTGCGATTGTGAAGCTTTTGGTGACGTGATCGCGCTGGAGACATACGCAAGTGCTGATGCTAGGGGACAGCGGCACAGGACAAGGGCAACCGAACAGTGGGCTGACAGTGTCAAACGCATGCTACTAGCAGCAAAGGTTCCTGCAGAAACGGACGCGCTAATGCCGTTCATTTGCAGACAGTGTCAAGCGCCAAACTACCCAAACCAACTTGCCAAAGTGACGTACCATTGCCTTCAAAGAGGCTTTGGAAATTTTGTCATCATTATTTCTCGGTAAATCAGATACATATATGTACATGCACGATCATCGATGATGCCACGCTCACTCACAAAGTTACAAAGGGAAGACAGGCAAATTAAGACGAAGCTACTAATCAACAAAGCTCTCTCTCTATGCAGACTATGTTACACAAACGCCGCCGGAGCCCAAGCCCTGACATGCATGGTGGAGAGCTCGGTCACTTGCCGCCGGCGATGGCGGCGCCATAGGACCGGCTCCTCCTGACCTCCTCCGGCGGTATGAAAGCGTCCGGTCCGAGCCCCGGCACGTTGAACGCGACGTCGTCGATGGTCCACGACTCCTCCATCCGCGTGACCACGCGCGCGGCGCGGACGCCGACGCCGAACCGGGCGAGGTGCGCCGTGGAGGTGCCCGCGTGCGCGACGGCCACGCCGCCGTCCACGGCGCGGTAGTCCGACACGGACGACGCGATGGTGGTCTCCCAGTACATGGCGGCGGCGCCGGGGGACTGGATCCGCGTCAGCTGCGAGTCCTCCAGCCGCGCCAGCAGGCCGCTGCGCTGGCTGAAGAAGCCTGTCAGCCCGTGCCGGATCACCTCCGCGGTGCCGTCACTCCAGCTCGACAGCACCGAAGGCCCCACGTCCAGGCGCAGCACGAAGCAGTCCTCGCCGTCCACCTCCTTCTCGCCGGCGTGCTCCGCCGTCGAGAAGATGGACGCGATCGTCACAGGGTCCAGGCCCTGCATGCACGCACGAATCACCAATGCACTCTACTGTTTTTTTGACCGAAAACTGTTTTTTTGACCGAAAATGCACTCTACTGTCAGCGAACATGTAAATAAATGATCACAATTTTTTGCAAGCTCATCAGTGACAACTTGCAAATTTGCAATAAGATACTGTAGTAGTACATGTGTGTCCACGCACATGGATCATGGATGCAACAAAGCAAGAAACGAAAAATGCATATGTCAGCAAAGTTGAGCAGATAAAAACGCCCAATTGACTTGTTGGCAAGCATGTGTTTGGTGCTTTTAGGACCACCAATGCTAGCGAAATTCAGAGGAGCAGATCAGATCCTCCAAGAAAATGGTATTCTAAACTGAGCCCAAGTGCATATGCTTTCACTCTGAAATTTTTATATCAGATGATTCTACTTGGGGGGAAATTAAATTTCAGAACATTGAGCTATTCTCATAGAGTAGACGACAGTGGAACATGCAGCAGCCAGCAAGTGGGAACGAACTGGCAGTGCATTCCCAGCGTCAGAGTGTTTTGGTAAGAACATGTCAGTACACCATAATTTATTAGCATGGGACAGAGGACGCTGCTGATATAATGATGCGGCACAGTACTGCTAAACAAAGCACCATTGTTTAAAATTCTCTGTCATGGTACAAACAGCTAAGAACCTCAACATATGTGCTGCATCCGTACAACCCTCCATTGAGTACTACAATTTGAAGTAGTTAGGACATTTGTTATCCAATTCTGAAGGTCCTAGTGAAACTTAATGGTATTATTATGTGCCTGTGCTTCCTCAAAGTAGTCCACCAAAAGTCATGCTCACTTGAGCTGTACTCATTATCAAATTGGCCTAATGATAGTATACCCTAAAAAACCAACTCGAACAATAAACTAGTGTGTAGGCCAATCAGATATAACCTGCTCTGCAGAATTCATTTAAAAAACGTCTGACCCAGTAGGCATGAAGATCTTGAGGATCAGAGCATGACCTCGGCCCCCAATTTTCCTACTACTATAGCCTTGCTGAAAGATACCTACTGACAGCCTTACAGAGTATTAATGGATCCAAACAAATAAAGCTCAAAACCTGGACTTTATTTCCTTTCAGAGGATTAGGAACACTGTTTCATGAGATATTCCCCAAAATTAGACAGACATCACATAATGATGCAGTTTCGCAGGCAGAGGACTTGTATATTCTCCTCAGGGCTTGCCAAGTTGTCCAGCCAAAACATAAAAGTATTTTTGTCAACTCCCACAATCACACTAGCATGCATATGTGTACTGATAGTGTAGGCTCAGGATGAACCTATATATATACTACAAGGGTTCAACTTGCCAAGTTGATCAGGATAAGCGTAATGATGAACTGATGAGGCCCGGAGTGATGAAACCAACAGACATTCAGACATCTCACACTAGGCTGATGAAGCTCTTTATAAAAAGAGCAGCCCACAGACAGAGATATTCTTATTCTAGCACCATGTGACGGATGCAGAATTAAAGTCAGGCTAATCCCACACCACCTACTGCTGCTAATGCCTTCTCCCCAGGTCAAACAAAACCAGTTAGGATGGTACTCTCCTGCTCCTGCAGAGCTCAAGTGAGAGCAGAGCATTGAGCCATGAGGCAATCATGACATCAACAGTGTGGCATGCCTGCAGATCCCAAGATAACAACTGTGCAGTGCAGAGACCATGTACATCCCAGAGCTTTTTTCTTAACAAAGATTCTTTATTGCATCGAGTTGTTTAAGGGATCTTCTTTTTTTTTTCTCTCATGGTCATGGACTGCAAAGCAAAAGGGGGCGTGCGCAAAAGCAGGAGGCTATTCGATGGATTGGCATGCGAAAGCAGAGGGAAAGCCAGCAATGGCGCCAGTGGGCCCCGCGTGTCATGGACGGGCATGGGCCAGGCTAGCTAGCACAGCAGCGGCCAGCAAGCAGTAACGGTGTGCATGCGAGGCATGCCATGGCGATCGGCAAAGCGACGAGACGGCGGGAAAAAAAGGCGAACGGAAAAAAGGCAACATGGCATCACGATGCGAAAACAAACAAAGAGATCGGCGGTGGCAGCAGTGGCTAGTGACTCAGTGGGGGGAGAGCGGGGCGCGTGCCAACCTGGAGCGCGCGTCGGAGCGGGCGGGAGCCGCCGCGCGCGGCGTGGGCGCCGAGCCAGGGCGTGCGGCGCCAGGCGACGCGGCCGTCGCTGCCCGCGGCGACGCTCTGCCCCGCCACGGACATCTCGACGAGCCACATGCTGGGCGCCAGCTGCCACAGCACGAAGCTCCCGTCGTGGCCGCGCCCGCCGCCGCCGCGCCGACTGGGATCCTGCAACATGGAGAGGCGCACCCGGCCCGACGCGTACATGCTCTTGACGGCGCCGTCCTCCAGCTTCCCGCACCCCGTCGTCGCCCTGAACTGCTCGATGATGTACTGCGCCGACGACGCCACCTGCACGTACGGCGTACGGCCACAAACACACGCACCCATCAATCCATCATTCATTCGAAGCAAAGCAAACGCCGGCGTGCACGCACACGCACTAGCTCGCTAGAGCGCCGGCCGGTGCGCGAGGAGGGGGAAGGTTTTGGAGTATTGACGAGGCAAACGTACGTGGCGGGGAAGGCGCGGGAGGAGAGGCACGGGGGAGAGCGGGCAGGCGAGCACGGAGAGGAGCACGCGCAGGTCGGCTGCCGGCCGGGCGTCGTCCCCGGCCGCGCCCCCGGACAGGAGGCGCGCCCACCGGTGCAGCGCCGCGTGGAGGCCCGAGCGCCGCCGCGCCGCCTCCTCCTCCCCGCCGCCGGGCTCCTCCGCCAGCGGCTCCAGCGCCACCCTCGATCTCATATCGCTCACCTGTGTCTAGCTTCCGCCTCAGGCTGCCGTGCCGTGCTCGTGGCGCGCGTGTTTGTTGCTGGCTAGCTGCAGCTGTTAGCTTCGCCTTCTCGTTATAAGCGGAGGAGGGCCGGAGGAGGTGACGGACGGCGTACGAGTCGCCTAACGGTAGGCTTGACTGACCCGTGGGGCCACGGCGACGGTCGGGTCCGCGCGTCAGTGGGAGCGTTCGGCCTTCGAGCGCGTGTGGAGTGCCGCGAAAGGCATGGGGGAGCGTGAGCGTCCAAGGAAAGGGAGGCGGCAAGGAAGGAAGGAAACGGGGATGGGCTTGTTGGGCCGCTGGGGAGGTTGGGTTGGGGAGCGGTCAAAATCTGGCGCGCTCACGCCGTCGCGCTGGTGGACTGGTGGTGGTGGCGTTGTTGGTGGCGGCGTGCGTGGCAGCTGACCTGAGCTCAGCGGCCGCCGTGGGCGTGCTTCCCAGCCAAGTCAAGAGTCAAGACTCCTGTCGTCCCCCTCCTCCTGGTCGCCCAGCTAATCCTGCATCGTTAAGGTCCAGTGGCGAATCACTGCTCGCAACTGCTGCTTTAAGCCTGTAAACTTCTTACCAGAACCGAACTGTGCCGTGGACGAAGTTGTTCCGCTCCGTTCCAAGCAGACCGTGCCGTTCGGCTTTTTGCATGCTCACGGCTGCCATTCCTGGCACGCGTAGCCAATTAGCCATAGCTAGTCTGCTGTGCTGAGCCGCTGAGGAACAGTTGTGGTCTCGTTCGCCATCAGTCGCGGTGGAGTAGCGCGCACGTTTGATCTGACGCCGACGCCGACGTGTGCTGTGCGCCCGGGCTTTATTTCCGTTCTGGGGACAGGGGGGTTCGATTCCGTTGATGATGTGGCCGCCGGGAGGCCCGGGACGGCCGGCCGGGGGGCTCTCCCAGTCTCCCGTGTCGTCTCGCTCGGCCCCCGGGACGGGCCATGGCGCATGGCCGATCGAACTGCTTGCATAGTTGCATGCCTCGTGTCAGTACATTGGGTACGTGGAGTTGCGGTTGCCGTTAGCCGGCGGCCGCAAGCATCGGCCATCGATGGCGAGGCGCTTTCTTTCGGCTGCACGACGGCGGGACGCGACGGCGACTCGGCAACCCGTGCAAGCAACTGCGAATGCGCACGCGCGGGGGGAGCGGATCGGAGATCAGACCCGCTGCTGGGACGCGTTTGATGTGGGCGGCCGCTGCAACGATGGAGCGAGGGCGACGCCGCACCAAACCGGCAGATCGACGAGAGATTTCTGTGGTTTGCCCGGCATACCTTGGCTTCTTCTTCAATGCTAGCGTAGCCAGGCCACGATCCAAGTCCAAGCTTCCAAACTGATTCATCTTTGTTTTTTTTGCCAGATCTTTGTGCCTTTTTTGGTACTTTTTCAGTATGAATGCACACGGCAAAACAACACGGGATCATGCTGAGTAAACTTGGAAGGTTTTCTTTGCCGCGTTTCTTTTACTGATGGTCTGCTGCTTTGTTCTCAATAATACAAAACCTGTCCTAATAACTTGTGTTTATGCAAATCTACCCATCACTATCAGTGTCTGAAGCAAAGACAAGAACTAATGAAAACCTGCCTGTCATATTCAGCAGGGTATTGAATGATCCTGTGTGGCGTGGGGGTCTCTCGGTCCCGTCCTACTACTACCACCTCGCTGACGAGTCCAATCAGGCTTTAAATCCCGCTGCCTCTTCCTGAATTCTCGATGATTTCCCTGAATTCCAGCAATGACAAGTGTACGAATTCAGGGGGACATACGGGCAGCTGCACAGGGGTGGCCATTGCTCGAGCGGCCTGAGATAATGGTTGCGTGCTTTATTGCTGGGCTCAGGTGCCCACACCATTGCCATTGCCTACCAGTGACCAGCAAGCAGTGTTCTTGCCTTCTTGGCACTGAACACTTGAATGTGGCTCATCAGCTCTGGGGCTGATAGCAGTGTTCTTGCCTTCTTGGCACTGAACACTTGAATGTGCCTGATCAGCTCTGGGGCTGATAGCAGGTCATTGTTCATAGCAAAAACTAAGCTTTCTCTGTTGTTGGATTGCAAAAAGAAAAAAAAGGTAGAAAAACTCCTGTCCCGGCGACCAGATTACTAAGTACGTATTTGATTAGATCCTAATGTAATGTAGGGCCTGATTGTTAGCAGTAGCTAGGGATTTGGGGGAGAGAATTGGGGAAAAAGTAGCAGAGGAGCGAGAGGAAGGAGAAGGAGTACGAAAGTAACGACGAATCTTAGGAAAATTCAAAATGTGTCTGATACATGGATGGGGATCGATCTCCCGGACGATCACTTTATATTACAGAGCGATCGCTCTCTCACGCGTGCAAGCGGAGGCCTCAGGCCCAATCTTCTTCAGGGTAGCGGGAATTGGGCTTCCTGGGCCGGAGCGACTTGGGCCGCGCGATGTCTTTCTCTTGGGCCGTCTTGTGCGTAGCATCAGTGGTAACAGTCTTCCCCCCTTGGAAAGCTGCTTGTCCCCAAGCAGTTGCACGTGGAAACTCCTGACGCAAAGCTTCATAATCTTCCCAAGTCGCCAGTTCTGGAGGCAGATTATTCCATTTGATCAACACTTGAGTTACAGATGACGTACCCCGTGGAGTGGAGCGTGTCTGAAGCACCTTCTCTGGAGCCAGATGAAGATCAAAATCAGTCGGCATCAAGGGCACAACCTGATGGCCGGCGCCCACGGCTTTCTTCAGCTGCGATACGTGAAAGACCGGATGGACAGCAGAATGTGATGGCAATTCAAGCTTATATGCCACGGAACCGACCCGAGCAAGTACTTTGTAAGGGCCGAAGAAACGAAAGCTCAGCTTGTGATTTGAACGAGGCGCCGAGACGTCGAACATAAGGTTGAAGCTTGAAAAGACCATGTCACCTACTTCAAAGGCGCGCTCAGACCTGTGTTGATCAGCCTGCTTCTTCATGCGCACCTTAGCCCTGTTCAGATGATGCTGCAATACTTGGTCCATGAAATGGCGGCCAGAAGACCAGATAGACAGTTCTTGATGAACAGGAGCAGAAGGATCAACTGCCAATAATCGAGGAGAGTACCCATACAATGCCTCAAATGGAGAACGCCCAATGGCCGAATGATGACTCGTATTATACCAGAACTCTGCTGATGGCAACCAGTCACTCCATTTAGCAGGGCACGCATGCACATAGCAGCGCAAGTAAGTCTCGAGGCACTGATTGAGGCGCTCGGTTTGACCATCGGACTGCGGGTGATAGGCAGTGCTGTGACACAACTCCACACCAGCGAGCTTGAATAACTCTTCCCAAAAGGAGCTGGTGAAAATGCGGTCCCGATCAGAAACAATCGTACTGGGCAGACCATGATGACGATAAACCTCACGGAAGAACTGTGAAGCAACTGTCACAGCTGTGAAAGGATGCCGCAAGGGAATGAAGTGGCCATATTTCGTCAACAAGTCCACAACCACCAGAATGCAGTCAAAGGATTTAGACAGCGGCAAACCTTCAACAAAGTCCATAGATATGACTTGCCAAGCTGAATCGTGTCTGGAAGTGGTTGCAATAACCCGGAAGTTTAGTTCTCAAATTTGGACTGGCCGACAAACCACACAAGCTTTGATGAAGTCATGGACTGCTCTATTCAAACCTTTCCAAGCGAAGCATTGCTTGAGTTTCATGCAAGTAACTGGAATACCAGAGTGGCCCCCGAAAGCACTAGAATGGAACTGTTGGATCAATCGTTGCTGCAGCTCAGAATCAGCACCCACCCATACACGGTTCTTGTATCTCAACGGCCCCGTTTGCAATGTAAAATGAGGGACAACGAGCGGATCAAGTGCCGGTTTGGTAATCAAGGACCGAGCAAAACCATCATCTCGGTAACTAGCCACCACCGAGGCCACCCAAGTAGGAATGAGATTGGAGATGGCCGCACAAACAAAGCAGTGGAGCCGGATGGCGGGACAATGCATCACCGCGCGATTAGAAGTGCGACCTGTACACAATCCGGTATTGAAGACCAATAAGCTTGGAGAACACACGCTCGCCAATGAGTGTGCAAACCGTTGATCGCTTAGTTGAGTGAGGCTTTTCGATCGATGAGTATGATGAATTCTTGAAACGAAGATACGAGCGCCAAGCTTGAACTCGCCAAGAGAATCGCCATATATTCTTTCTCATAGGTGCTCAGACCCTTAGATTTAGAGCCCAAAGCCTTACCGAGGAAGGCCGGTGGATGGCCGTCTTGCATCAACACCGCACCAATGCCCGGATCGAAGCATCGGTCCTCAATAGCAAACGGGCGGGCTGAAATTTGGCAAAGCCAATACCGTGAACCGCAGAGAGCTTCCTTTAGTGCTTGGAATGAAGCTTCATGGTCTCAAGTCCAAATAAACAGAGATCTTTTAAGCAAGTTGGTCGAGGTTTAGCAATAATACCAAAACCCCTGACAAAACGCCTGTAATAACCTGCCAGGCCAAGGAAGGAGCGAAGTTCCTTGACTGATGTCGGAGAAGGCCATGCTGCAATAGACTTAAGTTTGGAAGGATCAGTTTCAACACCTTGTTGGCTAATCACATGGCCGAGATAAGCAATCCTTGGCTGAGCAAAACCGCATTTAGAGCGTTTCAGCGCCATTGATCACCGACAAAGCCAGCTCAAACACTGTCCTGAGATGTAACAGGTGGTCCTCCAATGTTTTACTATAGACTAAGATGTCATCAAAGAAAACCAAAGCAAACTCCCTTAAGCATGGTTTGAGGGTGGTATTCATGGCATCCTGAAAGGATCCTGGAGCCCCAGTCAATCCAAAGGACATGACATTGAATTCAAATTGGCCAAAGTGTGTTTGAAATGCTGTCTTGTGTTCCTCACCTTGCTGCATCCTGATCTGGTGAAATCCTGACCTCAAATCCAATGTGGAGAAGAAGGAAGCACCAGAAAGTTCATCCAACAGTTCCTCAATGATAGGAACTGGATACTTGCCCTTGACTTGTAATAGCATTGAGTTGGCGATAATCCACACAAAATCTCCAACTCTGATCCTTTTTCTTAACCATGAGCACTGGGGAGGCAAAAGAGCTAGAGCTTTTCTGAATAATCCCTTGGTCTAACATCTCTTGGACTTGTTTCTCAATTTCATTTTTCAACACTGGAGCATATCGATATGGTCTCACAAACACAGGGTGAGCCCCTGGCAGCAGAGGAATAGCATGGTCACAATGCCTCCTAGGAGGTAACCCAGTGATAGGCTCAAACAGATGAGCAAACTCCTTCAATAAGGACTGCACTGCTGGTGGAATGGGTGTCTTCGAGTCAGAGTCATCTTCCTGCACCAGACATAGCTGTAACACAGAACCAACTGGCAGTTTAGGCATATCACCCAGCAGAACTGCAGTAGAATCCTGATAAGGAATGGCAATCCACTTGTCCTCCCAATGAACCTGCATAGGACTGAAACTGGCTAACCAATCTAGACCCAGTATCATATCATATGAAGCCAGCTCCAACACTTTCACATCAGAAGAAAAAGTATAACCCTGCACTTCCCAGACTGCAGCAGGAATATGGGAACTAGCAGAGAGAATATTGCCATTAGCCACTTGGACCTTAAGTGCATCAGGCATAGGTAACACACCATCAAGATGCTGAGCAATCTTGGCACTTAGAAAGGTATGAGAACTACCTGAATCAATCAGAATAGCAATTGGCCTCCCTTGTATGGACCCAGACAGACTCAATGTTTTGAGAGCTGAAGCACCAGCAGCTGCTGCCACAGACAATTGTAGCATATTGCACTGAGACCGCGTCGGAGAAGATGGCTCGGACTCAGAAGAATCATCTTGGGGAGGAAATATGTCAATCAATTCCTGAACCAGATGCAGTTGGACTGTCTCTGAGCAACGATGATCACGACTGTATTTGGCACCACAGCGCATACAGAGACCTTGGGCCTTGCGTGAAGCACGAAGGGCACGGTACTTGTCCTCAGCTGAATGACCAGTGGGCACCATCTTGGTTTCAGGCCCAGCCACAGGAGGAGGAGGCATAGGATGACCACCACCCCACTGACGATTACCAGCAGCATTTTCCGGACGCCGAAATGGTCGCTTGACGATACCCACTGCTTCTTCCTGCAATTGAGCCAGAGCGCAGGCAGTATCGAGTGTGGATGGTTTATGAACATAGAGCACAGCTTTAATTTCATCTTTAAGCCCATACATGAACCACTGAACATAGTATAATGGATCCGGGTGTTTGCCATAGGTAGTCGAGTCATCGACTAAAGCCACAAACTCATCTACATACTCCTTAACCGAACCCGTCTCGACGCAAGGAAAAGAACCTACGCGAAGAAGATAGCATGCTCATCCTTAGCAAAGCGAGACAAGAGCAAAGCACAGAAATCACCCCAACCTATGGACTCAATCTGGTCCTCAATAGAAGACAACCAACGCTTAGCGATCCCCTGAAAATGCATAGTAGAGGCCGACACCCAAACATCAGACTCGACTTTGTACAGAGTAAAGTACTGCATAGCCTGTTTGATCCACAACTTAGTATGCTCACCCTCAAACCTAGGAAAATCAAATTTAGGCAGTTTACTCTGATTATGGCCCCATGAACCCCCCTGATGACCTGACTCCCAGTGGTTTGGTGGATAAGGAGGTGGATGGCGAGGAGGTGGTGGTGGCAATGGCTGAGGAGGTGGATGAGGGTACGGTGGGCGTGGAATTGGATTCAAAGGAGGAGGAGGACGGCCATGGAACGTACCGGGATGTGGTGGTGGATTCAGGGTATACACCACCCCAAATCCACCCTGCTCGACGCGGTGCCCATGGGGCGGTGTGGCTGTGAATCCGGCAGAGGCACGCCCGGCAGCCAGAGACGCGACGAACCCGCCCTGCTGATGTAGCGGCGGGCCGAACGGTCGGGTCTCAAGTGGAGGAGGACCAAACGCGCGCGAGTCGAAGACGCGCACCGTCGGTGAACTGGGCTTGACGTCGTACGGAAACACCCGGGGGCTCGGCGGCTTGGGGAACACAGGCGATGGAGAGGCCGCGCGTTGACGAGGTGACGAAGCCGCCGCGAACGCTCCCATGGACGCCGAGGAATCCGCACCCGCTGTACCGAGATGTACTGACGGCGGCGGCATGCCGAAGGAAGCAGTCGGATCTGGAAGGAAAACCCCCGTGGAAGTGGACGGCGCCTCGACGCCGGGCTGCTCCCAGTACTTGTTCATCTTCTCAACCTCCAGCTTCAGGGGACCGAGCTTGCCGATCTCCTGGCGAAGGTTGTCGATGATGCCGGTGACCTCAGGGCGCCAGTCGTCGAACACCTTGGCGGCATTCTCCAGCGCCTCGATACGATCTGAGGCCGCCAACGAGCTCTCATCCAGCTTGGTGTTGGTGGAGTCGATCTTCTTCTCCATGCGCTCGAATCGCTTGTCGAGCTCTGCGAGCAAGGCCTTCTGATCCGGACCCATAGCTCCTCTCGCGACGGTGAGGCGAGTATAGTGGTGATGGGATGAAATGGGGGTTGAATCCAGCACGAACTACCCACCACAAACTGCGATTCCTGGACTGGAATTACAGGATCTCCGAATTGATCTGCAGCTCACAGCTCAATTCGGAAATCAACCAACCAAACCCGCTGGAATTCAAGCAATCGATGGAGTAACAGGGTGAGTACGCGACGGATTAGGCCGGAGACCGGTGTCTCTGATACCAATTGTTAGCAGTAGCTAGGGATTTGGGGGAGAGAATTGGGGAAAAAGTAGCAGAGGAGCGAGAGGAAGGAGAAGGAGTACGAAAGTAACGACGAATCTTAGGAAAATTCAAAATGTGTCTGATACATGGATGGGGATCGATCTCCCGGACGATCACTTTATATTACAGAGCGATCGCTCTCTCACGCGTGCAAGCGGAGGCCTCAGGCCCAATCTTCTTCAGGGTAGCGGGAATTGGGCTTCCTGGGCCGGAGCGACTTGGGCCGCGCGATGTCTTTCTCTTGGGCCGTCTTGTGCGTAGCATCAGTGGTAACACTGATGAATGAGTAGTTAATTAACCTGCTTCAGACTTACTACCCCTATACGACAAGTCGACAACTACAAGGATAGATGACAACGATGTATTCAGCTACTTGCATTGTGCACCAAGCAACCGAGTTCGTAGTGGATGCAGAATATCAGTTTCCGTGTTACTGTCAGAATGATGGTGCCGGTAGCTGCTACTGCTGCTGGCTGGCCTGATCAGATCAACCACTGAAGTGACATAACGAAATTACAACAGGCATTCCGGTGTTCCTAGGAATAGGAGGCGGCGACATCGATCGATCGGAGTCCACGATTCATTCTGGTTCAATGCAAGTCCATCACATACTGGCACGGAGGAGGAGATGTCCCTTTCATGCATTGCAAAGCTCTGTTTGGCAGAAGCTGGAGAAGACCACATAGGATGTCTGTTTGGTTATATACAGTGATCCTAGGCCTCTGATTTCAGGTCGCCAAGCAAACAGCCCTGTAATGCCTGAGTGTCATCACTGCATGAGTCACCCGGATATTTACTCATTTGATGTTGCTGTATCTTTAGAGGGGGAAACATTTGACACATTCTGGTGATCTTTGTTAGTATGTTTTATGACTAGAATGGTCTTTAGTAACTTTGAGTGCCTGATGGCAACATTTTTTGACAATATGTTGGTTTTGGTTGTCGTGGTGTACTTTCTTTGTCGTCACCGTTTTATAAGCAACTAATTAGGCTATCTGATTCGGAGGGGGGAAACCGCTGTTAAATTTGCCGACCTATTCATCCAGAAGAATCACAGCAGTCAGCAGGCGCAAAGCTGACAGAGATAGGGAGAAATGGATGGGACACATCACGCTCCATTTGATTTTGTATTTCCGTGTGTGACGCGCAGGAAAGAGTTCTTTTTAGCACTGGTATATTTTTTTTAGGGGAACCGGAAAGGAATAGTTTTTTTTTAGAAAACCGGAAGGGATTGTTTTTTTTTTTTGTGATTTATGTGATCAGATGCATCCATATTTGTCCCATTTTAAATAGGCCCAAGCCCAGTAAGACTTAAAAGGAAAAAGAAAAACAGGCTTGTGGTAGCTAATATACAGGTGGAGAACTAAGAGCAAACATGGGTCTGCAAGCTCTCTGGAATATCAACTCTAATTTTCTTATTTGAGTTTCCAAACCAGACATCATAATATCTCCTAGACTCTCAAAATCGTTCAAATTGCCTCCCTATTCTAGTTCAAGATGGTTCCGAGGGCGATTTCATTCTATTTTTAAGTTCTAGTAAATACTCGATAAGGTTTTTAAACAATGATAAAAAAAAAATGTGTTGAAGTCTATAGGAACTCTGATAAAAATGCTATACTTACATTAGATATAAACATACATATTAAATATTTAGATCTTATGAAAATATCTTTAGAAACTTTACAAGAAAAAAAAGAATTGTCTCCAGGAATCAGGTAGGGGCATATGCCCTCTCCGAGAAATACCGGGTGCACTACTGCAGGGTTGCCTCAGTTGCGGGATTAACACCCCCTCTCTGTCTCTGGCTCCTTTGCAAGCAAGTCTCACCTTCTATGCTGCAGTGATGGCGACCGCAAATACTTCACCAAATCGATAGTTGTAGCATCTGGCTGCAGAGGATGAAAGGTCCTAAATGGTTAGAGCAGGTGAATAACCTAATTAGAAATTTTAGGAAGCACTAGAGCAAATCTTGTTAGACAAAAATAAGAATATAATACAATTTGAGTTAAATACACCAACGATCCTTGAACTTGTAAGCGTGTGTTATTTAGGTTCATAAACTTGAAAAATACATTTTTAGGCCCCCGAACTTGTTAAATGGTACACCGTAGGTCCATTCCCGTCATGTGACATCTTTTTGCTAAGTTGGCATGCAGGTATGGCATATATTTTTATTTAGCTCCTCATTTATTTTTCTTATAAAAAATGATAGTCACTTCCCATGCCCTTGTCGGCAACGGATCCTATGCAAACTAGGCATCTCGTGCAAACTTGTAAACTAATGATATGGACTGTAGGATGTTGATCCTGTTAGAATATTAGGCAATTTCCATGTCAATTTAATTCCATAAATTAACAATATGATGATGACATTTATATATTCATAAATAAAGATCATAGCATCAATCATGTTCAAAAGAACATGAACCATGTGATTAACAATCATGCAAAGCATTTCATAATTAAAGACATATAAACATGACGTATATTGCATAGCATCAAGATTAAACAAGTATATCATGGATGAAAGAAGATTGCATAAGAAACATCTCAACAGAGGTACTTTGGAACATGCGAGAGAACAACCGACGAAACATTTTAACAACTAAAGGAACAGATAGATAATACATATAGCAGACGGAAGAACGAGAAACAATATAAGAACTGAAACGATGTTCTGGATCTAGTGAAACATAGCGACAACACATACTGAAGCATTGCATAACAGCTATCGAAACAGGCATGATCAGAAACGCGAAAAATAAAGAGGAGATGAACAATTCATACTTCACTCCCGAAGTCTGTCCATCTTCTAACGCCATGATGAAGACTTGCAGTAGCCGATCTCTTCTACGGGATGTAGTGGAAGAAGACGATCCGAGGATGTAGTGGAAGAAGACGATCCGATCTCTTCTCCGGGATGTAGAGGAAGAAGACGATCTTGACGAGCTCTTCCCGACACGAAGAACAGCAACAAGAGATTGGGCAGTCGCGAAGACGCTCCCCAAAAACCTAATTGCCGACCCCCCGTGCAAGGTCTCAATCGGCAAAGGCTCCGGAGGCAACTGCCCTCTCGCTTCACCGTGCGCGCGGATCGACGAGATGGGAACTCTCTGTTGCCGAGGATTGCGGTTCTGGTTGTGTGATCTCTCGTATGGAGGAAGAGGGCGGCGCCCTTATGTAGCCCGCGGCCGGAAGAGGAAGAGGGAGAGGTTGCGCAGCGCCTAAAGAGTTAGACGGAAAGCGAAGAGTTTAACCGAGTTGAAACTCCCGGAGTATTAACTCAATTGAAACTCCCGTATGTGAGTGCTAAAAAGTTAACACGTCACGTCCCGTCCCGTCCCGTCCCGTCCCGCTCGCCGCCCTGCCTGCCTCGCCACGCCCACGCCCACGGCCCGGCCGGCGGCGGCGGCGGCGCGCGCGCGCGCGTGTGGCACACTGAAAGGCCCTTGTTTGGTTTTGATAATTGAGTGACAACTTTAGGTGGACTAACATGTGTGATGATTGAGATACACAGGAGTTAGTTCACAGGTACATGTGTGTGAGCAACATATGCCATGGTGGAGATGGCTTGGAGATGAGAGGCTCAACACATGAGTTGATGGAGGAGCTCATTGCAAATGAGACATGACATGGAGTCATGTGACCAAGTGGTGAAGATCAAGATGAGGCTGAAAGTCCCTAGTTTGGTTTTGGCTAATTGATGAAACCTAGGACTAACCTTGTTTATCTAAGTGGTTGTTTTAGAGAAAGGTTGTCCACATGATGAGCATACTGAATATGAAGCATGACACGTGTCATGTGATCAAAGATGAAGATCAAGACGATGCTTGGCTCCATGGACCGGTGTTGAAGGTGAAGGGCTAGTCGAGGCTTCGGAGTGAAGGACCATGCGATGGTGAAGCTCGGGCAAGACTAGGCGCCGATGGACCGATGCACGGTGAAGGGCAAGTGAAGTCAAGATCGATGGATCGAGACGGTCACATGATGGTGTGAAGTGTTCATATCATTTGGAGGAACAAAATGGGCTCAAGGCAAAGGTATAACCGATAGGGCCATTTTGTTTTGCACTCAAGACACCATAGAGGGTGTGAGTGGTTTAGGTTCGATAGCCGCACTATTAAGAGGGGAAGTCTTATCGGCTATTCGACGCACGGGTGCCACTAGGTGAATTCATGAAGTGCATTGCATGTAGGGCCTAGTGAGCTAACCTAACCTTTGGGAAATGATTGTGAAAAGCTAACACACAAGCACATGGAGATGTACACTTGGTTGTGTTGGCACATTTTCAAAGGTGGCGTTTGGGCGCGCTATTTGTGGTTTGCGGGGTAGAGATGGGTTTGGGTCCCTCTCTTCCTCCCGCCGAGCCTGTGAGGCGGATTCGGCGCTTTCGAGAAAAATGGATGCATATTTTCTATTGCGCCGGATGCAAAATTTGGTTGAAATCATGCTATCTCGATGATCAAGTTGGTATACTTGTTGGATAGCATGTTGGAGAAGTTGGTGTCACGGCACGGCGACGAAAAGACGAAGGCTGCGCCTGGCAGAGGTGCCGGACGCTGGGCGGACGCGTCCGGCGGGCGGCGGACGCCGACCAGAAAGTTCTGGTTTTTCGGCCGTCGGCCGAGCGTCACGCCGGACGCGGGCCGGATGCGCGCGCCGGACGCGGCGTGGTTCCTGTGCAGCGTCCGGCGCTCGGTGGAAGACGGCGCGGTACTGATGGCTCGGCTCAAGGCGGCGGACGCGCGGGTGCCGCGTCCGGCGCACGCCGGACTCGGAACAGAAAGTTCCAGAGCACGGCATTGCGAGCGGACGCGGGCGCCAGACGCGGGGGGACGCACGCCGGACGCCGCGCCGGACGCCGACGTGGCGGCACGCGGTTGGCCGCGGCGCCAACGGTCGTCTGGGACGCGCGCGCGGGTTGAAGCGGCGGACGCGTCCGGCGCTTGTTGTTCAGGCCCCCGAGGGGGTAACGGTTGGATGTTTGAGGTTGGCCTATAAATAGATGGTGGCCGGGGCTTGGCCATCTCTCTTGACTTCCCAACTCATTCATTCATCTTTGTGAGCGAAAAACACTCTCCCTCTCATCTCTTGCTTGATTGTGAATCCTAGTGAGATTGAGAGATCACCTAGTGCATTGCATTGCTTGAGGGCATCTAGTGGCACTTATGGGTGGTTTAGCCGGTGGATTTCTTGTTACTCTTGGAGAGTACCGCTCCTAGCCGGCTTGGAGATTGTTGGAGGCGTTGGCAAGAGAAGGTGATTGTTCTTGGCCACCTCCGGTTGCTTGTGAGAGGTTTGAGCTCACCTCGTGGGGATCACGAAGAGCATCCTAGTGGATTGCGCGTGTCGTTGAGTACCTCGCTTGAGAGTGGTGTCTTGCGGTGCCTTGCGGGGTGAGCCTTGAGGGGCTAGTGACTTGAGGGTCACACCGAGGAACCATCTAGGTGTTGGTCGACACAACGGGTGACGTAGCTTGGCGGTGCCCAAGTGAACATCCGGATAAATCATTGTGTTCATCTTGTCTCCCGGTGATTGGTCTTCATCCTTTGTGTGTTGCCGATTGTGATTGATTGTTCATCTTATTGGTGATTGGCAACCTCGACTCTACGCGTTGGTATAACACGCTCCTACCCTCTCTTGTATTACTTTGATTACTTTCTTGCAAAGTAGAATTGCTTGCGTGGTCGGTCGGGAACCACAACTTGTGTGGACTAAATCCCGTGGGTAGAATTGCTTGTGTGGTCGGTCGGGAACCACTCCTTGTGTAGATTAAATCCCGTGGGTAGAACTCTTGATCACTAGTGGTAGCTATTGTTTGTGCTAGTGATCACCTACTAGAATTGTTTGGATAGGAGGCTTGCAACATCTAGTAGGCTAAGCAAAACTTGCTTTCCGCCGTTTGTGTATCTAACGAAGTTTGCTTAGTGAGTTTGTAGAAATTTTTATAGGCTATTCACCCCCTCTAGCCATCTAGGACCTTACGTAGGCTTGGCTCGATGGACCGGTTGCAAGTGTGAAGGGCAAGTTGAGGCTACGAAGCGAAGGACCATGCGATGGTGAAGCTTGGGCAAGACTTGGCGCCGATGGACCGACGCAACGGTGAAGAGCAAGTGAGGTCAAGATCGATGGACCAAGAGTGTCACATGATGATATGAAGTGGATCATATCATTTGATGATCGTGTCATGCATGCGATGCATTGGCACAATGGAGGAAGACGGTGGAGATGGAAATGCGCAAGGCAAAGGTATAACCTAGGGCATTTCATTTCACCGGTCTAAGGTTGAGTAGAGAAGTACTTGACCGGATTTAGGATAGATGGCCGTACTATCAAGAGGGGTAATCTTGTTTGCATATCGGTCATCTAGTGCCACTTGAGCGATCTAACATTGCGATGTGCTAGGATCGAGTGGCGTTGTGAGATGAAGAGAAAATCCTTTGAAAATGATTGTGAAAATGCTAACACACAAGCACATGGAGTTGTACACTTGGTGGTGTTGGCACATTTACAAAGGTGGCGTTTGGACGCGCTGTGGTTTGCAGGGTTGAGTTGGGCTTGGGTCCTCTCTCCCTCCCGCCGAGCTTGCGAGGCGGGATTCGGCGCTTTCGGGAAAATTGGAGGCATATTTTCCATTGCGCCGGATGCAAATTGTTGTTGGAAACATACTATCCATGGTGATCAAGTTGGTATACTTGTTGGATAGCATGGTGGAGAAGTTGGCGTTGCGACGTGGCGGCGAAACGACGGAGTGTGCTCTGCGAGGCGCCGGACGCGCCTTGAGGGAGCACCGGACGCGTCCGGCGCTTGATGGACATCGGCGCGGCGCTGGAGGACTGCCAGAAGGCGGCGGACGCTGAGGCCGAAACGGCCGGGACGCGCCGAGCGCGTCCGGCGCGTTGTGAATGAAGTGAAGGCGAAGAAGTTGGCGGGCAGACTTTCGGTGCGCGTCCGGCGGGTCTGCGGACGCCGGCGGGCCGCGTCCGGCGACCCGACGTCGGCTTGCGGGCGCGGTGTTGAAGAGTTCGGCGGACGCTACGATGTTCGGCCGCGTCCGCGCTCAAAGGTGCGGACGCGTCCGTGCGCGTGTAGTGGTCCAACGGCTAGTTTGCGAAGGTGCGCAACGTTGTGAGCGGCGGGCCGGGCGCGCGTCCGGCGGGTCGCCGGACACGGACCCGCATGTTCGCGCGCCACGCACGTTGGTGGTTGCACTAGCCGGACGCGTCCGGCGGTGGTCACCCGAGCGCGTCCGTAGCGCATGGCTTCCGAGCAAAGGAGAAAGAGCCGTTGGGCGCCAACGGTTATGTTTGAATCGCGGGGACACGTGGAGCGCGGAGGAGCGCGGACGCGTCCGGCGGCTTGCTCCGGCGCGTCCGGCGAGTACTGCGGTGTTGCCCGAGGTGGGTAACGGCTAGTTGAGACCTTGGGTCTATAAATAGTTGGTTGGCCGGCTTAGGCCGGTGGCTGAGCACGCCCTGGCTATGTTGCCTTGTGTGGTGGTGCTTGGAAGCCCTCTAACTCACATATGCTTGGTGGTGATCATTCGATAGTGTGAGAAGAGCGATTCTAGTGCGAGTGCTTTGTGAGATTGCATTTGTGGCACTAGGTGGTTGTGTTGCAAGCGGGAGAGCTTGTTACTCTTGGAGGATTGCCACCTCCTAGATGGCTTGGTGGCAAGTGGCTCCGTGGTAGCACACGTGGAGATACGGTGCTCCGGAGAAGAGATTGTGAGAGGTTCGGTGCTCACCTCGCGGGGATCGCGAAGAGTAGCCTTATTGGATTGCGCGTGTCATTGAGTTACCACCCTTGCGTGTGTGGGTTTGCTCGGTGCCTTGAGGGGCTCACTTGAGAGTGGTGTCTTGCGGTGCCTTGCGGGCGTGCCTTGAGGGGCAAGTGACTTGAGGGTCACACCGAAGAACCATCTAGGTGAAAAGACCGGAGGAACCACCGAAGGTGTTGGTCGACACAACAGGACGTAGCTTGGGGGCAACCAAGTGAACCTGGTGAAAAATCGCCGAGTCATCTTGTGTCCACACTTCGCGGTGGTTTGCAATCTCTTTCACAAGCTTTGTATTTGCATTCCTTACATTCTTGTATAGCTTGTGTAGTTGCTCTTGTGGTTAGTTAGCTTGAGTAGCTTGTTAATCACCTTCTTGCTTGTGTAGCTAGAAGTAGAGTAAGTTGCCTTGCTTAGCTTGTGTAGTTAAGTAAGTTTGAGCTCTTGGGTTTAGCTTGTGTAGCTTTGTCCTTGAGCATCTAGTGAGCTTAGGTTTGGCTTTGTGCTTTTGCTCATTAGAATTGTGTAGGTGCACCCCGGTTGCTAAAGTACTAGTTGCTTAGGATTGTGTGACCTTGCAAGCTAGACTTGTTTAGTGTGCATTAGCTAGATTGGCACCTTGTCTTCTTGTTTAGGATCTTTTACAAGGTGCATCTAGAGACATAGATAGAGGGGTGAAGTCTTGGCTAGGCCGATAGATTTAATTCCGCACTTATATCGATTAGCCTAGGAGCGATTAGTTTTAAAAAGGACTATTCACCCCCCTCTAGTCCGCCATCTCGACCTTACAAGTGGTATCGAGCCGGGTCTCTCATTTAGTGGTCTTAACCGACCCGAGAGGATGGCGGATTATGGGCTAGATGTTGAGTGTCCACACATTTTTGATGGCACACACTTTGCACGGTGGAGAAATTGGATGTCATGCAATTTTAAGTTTATTTCTCCTCAAATGTGGTGGATTGTAGATGTGGGCTTCTCTTGTGCAATTGAAAGGAAAACTCAAGCATAAAAGAATTGCTTCACTCTCAATTGCCAAGCTACTAACATTCTCTATAGATCTTTGGATGATAGCATATTTGAGGAGATCATGGATTTTGAGTCCGCGCATGAGATTTGGGTATACCTCAATGAGAAGTATGGAGCGGCCTCCGATGAGGAGTCCATGTTAGTGGCACATGAGGTTGTTGAGCATGACCATAACAAGGTTGTTGTGGAGGATTGCTCCACCTCATGGTCAAGTGAGGAAGATGATCAATCTACCTCAAGCTCACTTGACAAGATGGAAGATGTTGCCTCAAGTGATGCAAGTGATGATTCTACCTCAAGCACACTTGACGGCGATGATGGATCATGCTCCAATGATGATGCAACTACAAGCTCTCCAACATCATCATATTGCTTCATGTCACAAGGTGACACTAAGGTATCAAGTTGCAATGTGATTGATCATGATTCATATGATGAGCTTGTTAGTAGACTTGCTAGCATGACCATATCTTTGGAAAAAGAGAAAGCCAAAACAATGAAACTTGAAAATGAAAACTCTTTTCTAAAGACAACATGTGAACAACAAAAGCATCTACTTTATGTTATTAATTGTTCACATGATGTGTTAAACTTGGCCCATGAGGAACTTAGTGTTGCTCATGAAACTTTGTTGCAAGATCATGCTTTTTTCACTAAGAAGTTTTCCATTGAAGAAATTAAAACTAGTGAGAGCTCATCACTTGGGTTGAATGATCAATCACATATGACTAACCTTTGTGATGTAGGGAAGAAGCATGTATCCACCTCTTGTGATGTTTTACTTGCTATGCCATGTTCTTCACATATAGATGCTTGTTCTACTTCCTTGTCTAGTGAGACTAACATTTTGAAGGAGAACAATGAGCTCAAGAAGAAAGTGGAGAAGTTGAGCAACAAGCTAGAGAGGTGCAACAACTCCAAAGTCCTCTTCCGGAAAATGTTGAAGACTCAAAGATACTATGGTGACAAGTGTGGCCTTGGCTTCAAAAGGAGCAAGACAAGGGGCGAAAGAAAAAGAGAATTGAAGGAGAAAAAGCGACAACAATTGAAGCTATCCCATTCCATGTGCTATCGATGCCATGAAGCGGGACACCTTCATTTCACTTGCCCAAATGTTGAGAAGCTCAAGTTGAAGAAGGAAGAAGAGAGGCTTAAGCATGTGAAGTGCTTCAAGTGTCACATTCGGGGTCATCTCACCTCAATGTGTCCAACAAAGCAATTGGTGAAGCAACAAGAGAAGCCTCAACCAAAGCCACAAGATGAGCAAGAAAAGAAACCCCAAGATCAAGTCAAGATCAATCATGAAGATATAATTGATGACTTGAAGATGAAGAAGAAAAAGAAAACAAGAAGGGGTGGAAGAGCAAGGCATCCAACTCCTATTCTAGATGCCAAGATGATGATGAGCAAGAATCAAGAGAAGAAAGATTTGGCTCACATCAAGTGCTTCAAGTGTGAAGAGATGGGACACTATGCCTCGGGGTGTCCTACCAAGCTTGTGAAGAAGGCTCAAGCAACTCAAAAGAGGCAAGGCAATGAAGAGCATCACATGAGCAATGAAGAAAAGGCTCAACTAAAGAGAAGATGCTATTTATGCCGGGAAAGGGGACACATGGCTTATTCATGTTCCCTAGGTAACAATTCTAAGCCTATTTCAATTGATGCAAATAATATGCTTAGAAAGGATGGTAATGGTACCTCTACGGTCTCTATTGCAAAACATCCCGCTATCCATACTAAGGCTTTGCCTAGGTATGTGGCTCCTAACTTGAGAGGACCCAAACATGTTTGGGTACCATCAAAAAGTGGATGATTGTGTAGGTACCATGGCATTGGAGACTTGATTCAATTGAGTTCATTTCATTCATCATTTGATTGAACCAAGTATTGAAGCTTAGTACTATTTCTTTCCCAATGCCAAGTCATGACTAGTGAAGTCCAATGTGCTACAACATACAAGTGCAATAATCAAGTTGTGGTAATCAATTGGTATTCGAAGGCTTGCAAATTATTTGAGTTGAAGCTTGCTAATGGATGATCATGAGTTATCAAAGGTATATTCCTAGTTGATCTATTCATTTGGGTGCATATGAGTTGATTGAATTGGATATATGCATATGTTGCTTGCTATGAGATGATTGAATGGATTAATTGCTTAGTAGTCAAATTTGAATTAGTTTGGTTGGATATGATCACAAGATGACTCTTAATAAGTGGTTTGAATGGATATATGTCTTGTGTTGGTATTCAAACAAATTGATATCAAGTTTGACTCAATTTGAAGAGGCATAGCTCAATTGCTTAAAATCTGTCCAAATATTTAGAATCTGAGCTAGCTGAAAAGACGGCCATGATTGAGTGATCAAATTTATTTGGATTGGCTTGAAATTTGGTATGGATGCTCTACACTTATGGTACAATATGCTGTACAAACTTCATGAAGATTGGATAAGAATTGCTTCGGTTTTGGAGTATATCTTGTCAGCATTAGTGCATCAGTTTTCAGCATGCAACAGTAAGTGAAGATGTGAAATCTGGTAGCAATCTAGAAGGCCAATGAAGCTCAAATTTTTATAGCTGCTGGTATACTCAATGTTGCACATCTTCACCAAATTTCATGGCATTTGGAGCTGTACATTGTGAGATATGAATTATTCTTTGAAGAGTACAGAATCTGCCGAGAAAAGTGACTATCATTGGTTATATCAAGAGTCACTCAAATTGAAAGGTCCTCAAGTTGGTTTCATGTTTACAAGTGGTTGAGGAACCTAAGTTTGGTTTTGAATTGGTCTAGAAGCATGAAGAATAATGAGTACAAGGTCATTTGATTGTGAAGTGTATTTGTTACACGGTTGGGTACTCAAATCGAAGATCAAGATCAAACTCAAGATGAAGATGAAGTTTAAGTTCTAGTGACAAATTGAAGATCATTTGGTAGAAAGAAAAGAACTTAAACAAGAAAGAAAAGGACTTAAGGAAGATTTCAAGTGATTCATCATATCAAGTCCAAAGGATCAATCAAAGAAAGGCAATTCAAGTGAGTGTCAAGGATAGTTCTTGGTGATCCAAGAGATATTGGAGATGCTCGGTTGAAGCAATCAAAAGGGTTGATAAAGTAAGCAAGCAACACCCAAGATAGAGAGCAATACATGACAAGTCAAGAAATAATACAAGTGGTGCACAAGTGGTACCCATTCAAGTGGTATTCTCTCATGCAAGCAAGAATCACAAGAAGAAGCGGGCCAACCACAACAAGAAAGTGCACTTGATCTCAAGTGGGTTTTCATCTCATATGGGTGAAGCATGGTATTCAATCATGGTATCTATTGGCTTCATCAAGCTTATTGTCGGTGTTTCGTACCCCGGGGGGTATAACACCAACGAGTAAATTTCTATGCGTGCTCCCTAATCCGGATGGTGATGCAAGAAGGACACAAATGTTTATCCTGGTTCGGGCAAAGAATGCCCTACGTCCAGCAGTGGGGGGTGACTTGTATTATCTTGCACCGAAGTGCTTGTACAGGGGTGAGTACAAGGCAGTCTTGAGACTTTGCGAGTGAGAGAGTGTGTGTGTGTGTGTTTTGGGGAACCTAGGAACCCCCCTAAACTATGCCCTGGCGCCCCTTTTATAGACCAAGGGGAGGCACAGGGTTACATGATCGCTAGGGCGGTCGTAAGAGTGACGTCAAGGTATGGGCGTCATGTCGAGTCGTCGAGACTGTGGACGCTCCCTTTGGTCCGGTTTGAGCCTGTGGATCCATGCTTCGGACCGGTTCGAGCCTCGTAGCGCGTGGGCAATGATGGCCTGCTCGTCCTTCTCGGTCGTGGGGCGACGTAGTCGAGGTACGGTGCCGGCGTAGACGAGCACGTGCGTCCCGGAACCCCGCCGTATGGCCGTCGAGGTGGGAAAGACATGACAACTGCGCGCCCACGCTCGGGTCGCGTCCGTCATCACTCCTCGAGTGGTTAATGTCTCGTTTCGAGGGTAGATGGTCGAACGACGGATCGAGCGGCGGGTTTGGTGGTGCGCGAGTTGACAATCGCGTTCCAAGGGGGTGTCGTACACGGCATAGTGTTCGGCGTGGTGTAATAGTGATGCCCGTCATGCTCGAATCCCGGGTATGGGCGGTGGAATAGGAGAAGTGACCGGCGTACTTCTCACTATTTCACGCACCGTAGCCATGGGGTTAGGCGGAGCGGCGTACTTCCACGGTTTCACGCACTTGTAGCCATGTGCGTGCCTTGGATAGGCAATTATTGCGGGCGGACTCGGCGGGTGCTCGTTCGAGCGGTCTCCGTCTGTCTCGAGCGGTCGCTTGCTCGAGCGATTACCGTCTCGAGCGGTCACTCGCTCGAGCGGTTTCCGTAATGTTTTCTCGAGCGGGTGAGCGGCTGCTGCTCGAGTAAGCGGGCTTTGTGGGCCTGATCGGGGCTTTGTGGGCCTGATCGTGGGCCTGATCGTGCATATATAGATCAACACTTGTCTACCAGCCTCGTAGTGTTCTACTTGGACAATACAAGTCACACATGTCGATTCATCTTAGCATTTTTCAGTACATGCGGCCACATAGTGGGCACTACCGCCCCACGGAGGCGAACTTTCGTGAGTTCATGAACTTTCGAAGTGTAGGACGTGGATCTTACAAATGTCAAGGTGAAGAAGCAAATCGAGTGCTATCTTGCTACACATATACTACCATCTTAGCTCGGGAAGCAAAACCTATCTACATATATCATTGTCCCTTTTTCGATACAAGAACATCTTTTGGTTCTTGTTTTTCTACGGTTGAGCCCGTCGGGAAGGTGAGGAAGACGAGTGGGTCGGGAGTTTGAGCTCGTGCGGGAGTAGCCTCTCCCGGCTTAACAACACGGAGAGCGCCACCCCGCGAGTGCGAAAGACTCCAAGTCCCACCCGGGCCGGCATTCTTGACAAACACAAGGCCACCGCAAAGGCCACACCAGCCACGCCACCATTGTGGAGATTGGTGGAGATGGCTTGGAGATGAGGGGGAGATTGGGGTTTTCTCTGGTCAGTTAGCTTTTGGGATTTTTAGAGAGGGATGAGGCCGATTTGCTCATCTCTAATTCACCCAATTTAGGACCCCCTAATCTAGGTATCCGACAGTAGCCCCCGAGCCCTTGCTTGATTGTGAAAAACTTCAAGCAAGGGATCATGAAGTGGAGTTGAAGTACCTAGACTTAGGGTCATGTTGTCTCGAGGAGTTATTTCGTCCTTTCTCCGTGGGGGCGCGCGAGCGTCCCCATGGGGGGCCACTAGCCCCCGAGGCCTTCCTCTGGGGGCTTTGAGATGAACGGTTTTGAGTAAGAGTATTATTAACTGGAGTTGTAGCAGCTCGAGGCAGGAGATTCAATTACTCATTGAGCCCCCGAGCACCTCCTGCTTTTCTCCCGTCGATGGGGGCCGTTTAGGTGATTCGAGCCCCCGAGCCTCGAATGGCAGGGCTGGAGTCGCGATCCAGTTCCTCGCTGGATCTCTTGGATCAGATCCAAGTGGTGAGAGGTCTGACACTACTCGCGATCGAGCGAGCGCCACATCTCCCTGTGAGCTGATGGCGGGTAGTCCAAGTGAGCTCGCCTCCTTTCGAGGGGAGACGGCCGTGGCCGGGGGCGCTCTCATTAGAGCCGGGCGCTTAGTTTCCGGAGGACCGGCCCCGTTCGAGGGGACCGGCGGCTCGAGTGCCTCCGTCGACGGGATCTCTTGGATACCTAGTGCCCCGCCTTGGACACGCCATCTGGGTTCGAGGGTTCGTTCTCGAGCGGAACCTTTCGAGGGTTCCTTTCCATAGGCGCCCCTAACTCGGGTGCTCGAGGGCGGCTGTTCGAACCCGTCCGTGGGTCAGCCTCCGCTCCCTCGAGACTTACTTGTAGGACCGGGGTCCCTGGTTTTCTTACCGTGTAAGGAACCGTCAATCGAGACGTTCCATCGCGGCGCCTGTTCGAGGAGCATCCGTCCGTTGCAGGCGGCGCGCCTTTTTAGGCGGAAACCGGCGCATCATGATAATCGTGGCTTGGCGACGGTTCCGCTCCATCTCGCGACGCGTGCGCCCTGTAAGTGGAGGTAGGTGGCGGTTTGTCAGGGCAATAAATGCGGTTACCGTTTTTTAGCCGAGTCCGCCGGGGGCGCGCGGTCGTTGGATGGTGCAATCTGGGCCGTCAGATGCGATTCACGCGGATTGGCTTGAGCTCTATAAATTTGGAAGAGTGGGCTCCCGGTTCTTCTTCCCCGCATTCTCGCCTTCCCTGCCGTTCCTGCCGCCAGTTGCGCCCTGCTTTAGTTCCAATCCGCCGCCACCGCTATCGCAATCGCCGCCGCCACCGCGTTTGCTCGCGGCTTGCCGGCGCCGCATTCGCTGCGGCCGCGTCTCGCTCTTCGCGCCACCGCTCCTGCGCCGTCGTTCTTCGTGCTCCGCCGCCGTTCTTTGCTCCACCATCCCACTCCCACCGACGACATGGGGAGGTCAAGCAGGAAGACGGGCCAGAGCTCCGGCCGGGGCGCTGGTGGCAAAGGCAAGGGCAAAGGCAAGGAGGCCGCCAAGTCTCCCACGCCGGTGGTGATGGAGGAGGCGCTTCCGTGGCCTCGGTCCACGGTGGCCGAGGCGATGCTGATCAATCTGGTCAATGGCGGATTGCTTCCGCCCAATCCGGCGGAGGGGACACTGGAGTGGCGGGTGCCGGACGTCGACCACTTCGAGCCCAATCCCCCGCCGGGCTACATCCTGAGCTTTATCAAGTTCCACCGGCGGGGACTTGGTGCGCGGCCGAGCCGCTTTATGCGGGCGCTCCCCCACCATTTTGGGGTTGAGCTCCAGCACTTCAACCCCAACTCCATTTCGCACGCGGCTACTTACGCCGCCGTGTGTGAGGGTATCTGGGTATGGCGCCGCGATGGGACTGTTCACCCACATCTTTAAGGCGACGCTCTTCACCAAGGCGGTGAAAGACAAGGAGAGGCCGCCGACGACGACGGTGATGACGGTGACGAGGAGGAGGAAGAGGAGAATGAGGAGGAAGAGGAGAAGAAGAAGAAACCGAAGGTCCACCGCTATGTTCGAGCGGGTTCTGCTCGATCGGGCTGAAGAGGAAGGAGTGCGGCTATCCGGTGCGTGGGCGTCGAACAACGCCGGGGGGACCGGGAGTGGTTCTACCTCCGCAACGATAAGGGCCTCTTCCCGGAGTACACGCGCCGTGCTAACCGCGCCCGGTTTCAACTGGATGCACGGCCAGCCGCAGGCGCGCCAGCCCCGCATGGACTCCCTGCTCAACGCTATTTCGAGCCTCCGCAACCGGAGGTCCGGCAACTTCTTCTTCAACATCGCGCCCGCTACGGCTCGACCAGATGACGGAGGACGCCGATCCTGCGGCGCTCGCGGCCAGCAGGATGTCGGACGCGCCCCTTCCGGTCGCCACAATCGTGGCTCGGGTGCACGACGCGATTGACGGCGGGAGGAACTTCGGCGAGACCCAAGTCGGCCTCTTCCGCATGCGTCCGGCCTTCAACTGCTTGGGCTTTGTGAGTTTTTTCGAGATCCTCTTTCGTCGTTTCTTTTACTCGGCGATCCTTATCGAGGCTGTTTTTTTTTTCGAATATCAATGACCACGCGGAGTCGAGGCCCCCGGTGAAGGAGGACGCGCCCGTCCGCGAGGTAAGACGCTGAGGGCGAACGAGAACACGCCACCGTGCTCTCGAAAAGGGAAGAGAGAAAAGAAAGCTCGTGACTTAGAGGAGACTCGAAGCGTAAGGCTAGGCGCCGCCGGGGCGCGTGAAATGCGTCGCGGCGGACCCGACCCGGAGCTCTAGTCTTGAGTCGACCGACGAGGACGAGGGCGATGATAACGGGGAAGACGAGTCGACTCGAGCCCTGACGCCTCCTCGCTCTCGCGTGCAGGAGCTAACTTTGGCGCCAGGCCTTCTGCGCGACGACTCGTCACTGGTTCAGGCAGGCCAGCAGGAGGAGTCGTCGAGCCACGGCGCTCGAACGCCGTCGCCGGCCCAGGCAAGGCAGCGGGGGGGGTGTCTCAACGCTCCGGCCACCGCGCTCGCTCGCCGTCGCCCGGCTCAAGCGGGCGGCGGGAGGAGTCACCCCGCCGTTCTAGCCATGGCAGGCGGGCGCCATCTCCGACGCGGCGGGACTCTTCCTCCTACCACCATTCTTCTTCAACGGGCGCGCACACCCGGCAGCATGAGGCTGCAAATGTGCGCGCTTCAACTTTGCGCGCGGCCGGCGAGCAACGCCGGGCTCCTTCCCGCGACCGTCGGGCCGAGCGGACCTCGACCCGCGGGACCCAAGATCCCGCAAGGGACTCCGTGCCCGACTGGCCAAGGAGTCGGGCTGGAGGGGGCGGCCGCCAAGGTGTCGAGCCCCGGCGGCACCGGCGGTGGGCTCGAGGCCCCCAGTCCTCGAGGGACTCGAGGGCGCCGAGGCTCGGAAGCCTCCGAGCGCTTCGAGCAAGCCGGATGGCTCGAGCGGCGCTACCTCGACCCTTGGGGTAAGCTTTTCAATCGACCCACCTCCCGTTGTCTTTTTCGCTTATGTGTGAACGTCTCGTCGTAGTAATTTTTGTTTTCTCTTTCTTCCCGGGACTAAGCGCCCCCTGCGGACGTTACCGTCCCTCCCCCATCTTTGCCTACTAAGAGGCCGAGGACCACGGGAGGGTCGGCGGCACCCGTCGATGCCGGGTGGAGTGACCCTTCCTCTTTCTACTCCGGTTTGGTTAGAGCGGGCCAAGGATGCACTTAGGCGTGGCAAGGCGATGGCGGGGCTGCGTCCGTGCGGGTGCGGGGCCGTGACCAAGGCTACGGGGGAGAAGGACGACGCCACCACCACGGCCCGACCGCCCTCCCGCTCGAGACCCCGTCGTCGTCGGGCGCGGCCCAGGCGACGCGACGGCGGGTGACAAAGGGGCGATGGCGCGCGGCCGCGACCTCTATTCCGTGACGGGGGCGGATCGGAGCGGCGGCCCGTCGTGCTCGAAGACGAGAGTCCGAGCTCGGGCGCCAAGTCCTCCCCGCCAATCGGCCTACGCCGGCTCGAGGAGGAGCGCCGGGAGAAGGAGGAGGAGGAGACGCCGGCAGCCGCCGATCGGCCGGTGGGGGATGTGGAGATGCGGGAGGCGGAACGGCGCCGAGCCTCGGCCGAGCGGGCCCCAACCCCCCTCGGGATATGGAGGACGACGCCTCGCTGGGCAAAGGGTCGAGGACGGGGAGGCCCAAGCTGCCGCTCGAGAGGGGGCGCTCGAGGAGCACCCCGCCGCTACGCAAGAGGAGGAGAAGGCGGAGGAGCCAGTGGAGCAGCAGGCGGAGCAATCTGCCACCGCAAGCATCGAGGAGCGTGAGCCGCAGGTGGAGCGGCGGGCGGCCGAGCTAGAGGAGCAACAGGCGGAGGTGTGGGGCGGCGGAGCGGAGCGCCCACCGCCGCTGCGGCGGCGATGAGCACCGGGCGGCGAGCGGGAGCTCCGTCGGTGCCGTACCCGGGCGCCGCCGCGGCCTCTGCGAGCTTCTTCAGGGGACACAGTGCCCCACCTCGTGCCCGACTCGGAAACGGGCGAGGTGTGGTTCGAGGACATGACCGCGCCGACCAATGGGAGGAAGCCCAAAGGAAGCGAGACGGCGGCGGCCATCGTCGACGGCCACATGCGGTCGGTCGGTCTCGGGCCCACCGAGCCCACCGATGTCTCCATCGAAGAGTGGAGGCGGAGTCGAGGCGCGGCGCTCGCCCGGGAGGCGTCCTCCTCCGGGAGCCCGGCCCCGCAACGCCCCGACGACCTTGGGCGAACGGGTGGTGACGGCGGGCGTCGATTTGGAGGCGGTGAGGAGGCTCCACTCCTCCGTCAACAAGGAGATGCGGGAGGAGTTCCCCTTATGGGAAAGGCCGCCGGCCGGTGCTCCCCGACCCCCTTGACCACGAGGCCCCTCCGATCGTGATGAACGATCGAAGGAGCTCGAGGCGCACGCGGAGACCGAGGAGCGCCGCGGTGGCTCGAACGCCTTGAAGACCGCCTTGTCGCTCGTCTCGAGGACATGCCCCGGCTTCTCTCTGTGAGTACTTTAGTTGCCCTTCTTTTTAGTTTGTCGTGATTTATGATCTAATGCTTCCCCTTCATGGTTCAGACGACGCAGAGCCGCTGATACGCCAAATCTACGTACATCCGGGCCACGCAAGAGAGCGAGCATGAAATCCGGCGGTACGTGCGGATGGGGCAAGACGGCGAGGGTGGCGGCACCGCTTTGCTCGGCTCCTTCGAGAGGCCAACGCCGCCCGGACGCCGCCAAGGAAGGTGCCAAGCATGCTCAAGATGAGCTCGCTCGGGTGGCGCGGGAGGCCGAGACGGCGCGGCGGGAGCGGGCGAGCGAAGCTCGCCCGGGCGTGCGGGGAGGTGGAGTCCGCCCGGCGAAGCACACGCGCGGCTGCAGGAAACCTTCGAGCAGCTCAAGAAGGACGCGGCAACGGCGGTGCAGGGCTACAAGGCCAAATGCTGAGACATAGAGCAGCTCCAAAAGGACAAGGCCGGCGTCGAGGCCTATGTGAAGGAGCTCCAGGCAACGGTCACCCGGGAGGCTGCCGAGAAGGAGGCTCTCTCAAGTGCGCTCGAGGCGGAGAAGGAGCGGGCGAGCGGTCTCCAGACGGAGGTGGTCAACTTCCGTCAGGTGGTGACGGACAAGGACCTCGCCATCCAGGGCGCCGGCAAGGCTTACGAGGAGCTGCGGACGGAAAAGCGCGACGTCGAGCGCGCCCTCCGGAGGAAGGAGACCGAGTTCGAGCGGGCACTCGAGCGCGAGCAAGGGCTCTCGACCCGCTGCACCCGTAAGTAGTCCGAGCCCTCTGACCCCTTTTTTTCTACGCGGTTCTTGCGCATTGCTCGAGTATTTCATTTTCATCGTTCTTTCTCAGGTTTGGAGGCGGACCTGGTGGAAGCGCGTGAAGATGCAAAGTCAGCCCATGCGCTGGCTGACGTCGTGCTCTCAGCCAAGGCCCACATCACCGGCGCCATCGACACCCTTAGCGCCAACTGGGGCTTCCCGCCAGTGGTGGACGTCGAGGGGCCGGATGCTGGCCAGAGCTACGCTAACCGGGTACGTGAGTTCGGCGCCTCTCTGCGGGGTCGTATCCAGGAAGCCCTCATCTTTGCTGCGCGCCGGACGATGGCCGTCTTCTACTCGGGGTTTAGCATCTCGAGGAGGACGCCGGGCCGGGATGGAGGCCGTTGCGCGCGGCTTCACCTACACCGAGGGCGAGCAAGAAGGGGGGTCAACCCCGGATCGAGCGCTCAAGGCCGAGGCGAGGAGCCGGGCGCCCGTCTTGGAGGCGATCTGCTGTGAGAAGTCCTCCCGCGATGTGGAGTAGTTTTTAGCCGGCTGCGAGCCAAAATCGGGCAACAAGGCCCTTGTAAGAAAACAAGTATTTTGGCCATGGAAATGGCCCAAGTGGCCTTAAATCGTGATGCTCAGATGTTTATTATTGTTCTAGTTTTTCCCTTGTGCTCCATATTACTTTTCGCTTCCTGCCTTTATTATTATTATTTTTTTTAACTAAGTGCTAGCGTTGCGCTCGAACCACTTCGAGGGGAGATGAGTTGGGGTGCCGTAGCTCGGAAGCGTGGGAAGCCACATGTGCTCGATCGTCCCGACTCGAAGAGCTCAAGGTGACGCGATGCTTAGCTTATGAAAAATTTCGAGGCAAGGAGGAGAAAGGTTGCATCGAGCGTCTTTTTGGAAAAAACTAGGTGCGTTTTTCGAGGACTCCGGGGGGTCCCCCTGGGGGTCCCAGTCTAGCCCCCGAGGGGGCTTGGCTTTGTGAAAACAAAGTCGAGCCCACCTTGCATACGAACGAACAAAAAGTAGGAAAGCTGGTTTGCGGGGTTTTTATTCATTCATACTAGCGGTACATTTGGAACGAGAAAAATGTACAAAGCATCGAGGCCTAGGGGAAAAAGCGACGTAGGCTGTTCGATGTTCCACGCGTTGGTGAGGGTCGAGCCGTTCTCGTCGGCTAACTTGCGTCCGGTTTCGGCACCTCGACCACGATGAACGGGCCTTCCCAAGGAGGAGTGAGCTTGTGGCGCCCCTTGTTATCTTGGCGTCGACGGAGTACGAGATCGCCGACCTCGAAATCCCTCTTGCGCACGTTCTTCTCGTGATACTACCGCAGGTTTTGCTGGTATCGCGCAGAGTGTAGGAGCACCGTGTCTCGAGCCTCTTCAGCCTGGTCGACGGCGTTAGCTAGTCTTTCCTCGTTAGTTTGCTCGTTGTAGGCCTTAAGTCGAGGGGACCCGTACTCGAGATCAGTGGGGAGGACGGCCTCAGACCCATAGATCAGGAAGAACGGGGTGAACCCAGTGGCTCGACTTTCGGTCGTTCGTAGACTCCACAGGACAGACGGGAGTTCAGCTACCCACTTCTTGCCGTGCTTGTTGAGGCGGTCAAAAATTCTTGGCTTTAGCCCCTGCAAAATCATGCCGTTGGCACGCTCGACTTGGCCATTAGTTCGAGGGTAGGCGGCCCGACCGGTTCACACGGATGTGGTATCGATCGCAGAAGTCCAAGAACTTTTTGCCTGTGAACTGGGTGCCATTGTCAGTAATGATGATGTTGGGGACTCCAAAGCGATGGACGATGTCGGTGAAGAACTCGACCGCTCGCTCCGAGCGGATGTTAGTGATGGGCTTGGCCTCGATCCACTTGGTGAACTTATCGATGGCCACGAGCAAGTGGGTGTAGCCTCCGTCGTCTTTTTGAGGGGTCCGACCCGGATCGAGCCCCCGGACCGCAAATGGCCACGTGAGGGGGATCATCGGAGTGCGTGTCTTTGGAAGATGCGTTTGCTTGGCGTAGAATTGGCATCCTTCACATGCTCGAACAAGCTTGATGGCGTCGGCGATCCGGTGGGCCGAGTAGAAGCCTCGACGGAATGCGTTCCCGACGAGGGTTCTTGGCGCGGCGTGGTGGCCACAAACCCCGAGTGCATGTCTCGGCGGTTTCCGCCCTCTTCGATCGAGATACACCGTTGAAGTATACCGGTCGGGCTGCGGCGGTAGAGCTCTCTGTCCTCCCCGTAAATGACGTACGTCTTGGCTCGTCGTGCCAGTCGTCTCGCCTCTGTTTTTTCCTCTGGCAGCTCCCCTCGAATGAGATACTCGAGGAATGGTGCACGCCAGTCAGTTGGTGGGCTCGTAACCTGGTCGATCTCCATGACTGTGGCCCCCGTCGAGGGGGGTTCGGTCGTAGGAGCGAGCTCAACGGCGGGGTCCCCTGCCCGAGCCCGAGTCCCACTTCACGGATGGCTCGTGAAGATCTTTCGAGAAGACGTGCGGGGTAGCGGCGCCCGAGATGAAGCGATTTTGGCCGGCTCGTCCGCGGCCTCGTTGAAGCGCCTTGGGATGTGGTTGAGCTCGAGACCATGGAAGGCGGCTTCCAACTTGCGCACCTCATTGCGGTATGCTTCCATCTTTTCATCATGGCAGCTCGAGGCTTTCATCACTTGATCGATAACGAGGCCGCGAGTCGCCTCGAGCATCGAGGCGTCGGACCCCAAGCTCGATGGCAATGCGCAACCCGTAACGAGCGCCTCATACTCGCCATGTTGTTCGAGGCGGCAAAGTGGATGCGCACCACGTAACGCATGTGTACTCCGAGGGTGAGATGAAGAGCGAGGCCCGCGCACTGCTCCTGTCTTCATAAGTGACCCGTCGAAATACATGGTCCACGGCTCGGCTGGATGCGGGTAGGGGGAGTTGGATGTCGGTCCATTCGGCGACGAAATCAGCCGGCACTTGAGACTTGATAGCTTTTCGTGGGGCGTAAGTGATGGTCTCGCCCATGAGCTCGGCCCGACCACTTGGCGATTCGACCTACTACTTCCCGGTTTTGGATAATTTCACCAAGTGGGAATGATGACACTACCGTCACCCGGGTGGCTTAGGAAATAGTCTTTGGAGTTTTCGACGAGTGAGGACGATTGCGTACGAGCGGTTTACGGATTTGAGGGTACCGAGTTTTGGCATCGAGAGCACCTCACTAATGAAATACACCGGCCGCCGGACGGGGGAGCGCGTGCCCCTCTTCCCGCCTCTCGACCACTATGACCGTGCTAACCACCTGAGTGGTTGCGGCAACATAGAGGAGGAGGGTTTCGGCGGGTATGCCGTCTCGAGCCGGCCGAGGCGGCACGAGCACGGGAGGAGATGTGAGCATGCTTTTCAGCTTTGAGAGGGCCTCCTCTGCTTCAGGTGTCCATGCAAAGTGCTCGGATTTTTTGAGGAGCCGGTACAGAGGCAAGGCTTTTTCTCCCAGGCGCGCAATGAACCGGCGAGTGCGGCTAAGCATCCGGTGATCTTTTGCACCCCTTTCGGGTCTCGAATTGGCCCCATTCTCATGATGGCCGCGACCTTCTCGGGATTGGCCTCGATGCCGCGGCTGGGAGACGATATACCCTAACAACATGCCTCGAGGCACACCAAAGACACACTTCTCGGGATTCAACTTGATGTTTTTAGCCGGAGGCATCCAAACGTCAACTTGAGGTCCGCGACAAGGTTTTCTACTTTTCGAGTCTTGACAACGATGTCATCGACGTAGGCCTCGACGGTCTCTCCTATGTGTTTCTCGAAGACATGGAGCATGCAGTGCTGATATGTTGCCCCGGCGTTTCGAAGGCCGAAAGGCATTGTGACATAACAATACATGCCCATGGGGGTGACGAATGAAGTCGCGAGTTGGTTGGACTCCTTCATTTTGATTTGGTGGTAGCCAGAGTAGGCGTCGAGAAAGGAAAGTACTTCGCAACCCGCAGTGGAATCAACGATTTGATCTATTCGAGGTAAAGGAAATGGGACTTTGGGACATGCTTTATTTAAACTAGTGTAATCTACACACATTCTCATTTTTCCATTCTTTTTCTCTACCAATACGGGATTAGCTAACCACTCGGGATGATGTACCTCCTTGATGAATCCGGCTTTCTCGAGCTTCTCGACCTCCTCGCGGATGATCCTGCGCTTCTCCTTGTCGAAGCGGCGCGGCGTTGCTTGACGGTCTCGAACCGGGACGGATCTCAAAGGCGTGCTCGGCGACATCCCTCGGTATGCCGGGCATGTCCGAGGGACTCCACGCAAACATGTCGGCGTTTGCGCGGAGAAAGTCGACGAGCACCGCTTCCTATCTTATTTGTCGAGGAGGCGCGATGACCGGCGTCTTCTCCCCGAGGAGCTTGGATCGAGCGGGATCTTCTCGGTGTCTTCGGCGGGCTCGAAGTTGCCGGCTGTCGCTTGGGTGTTGGAGCGGAGGGCTCGGCCGCCATGTGATCGAGCATCATGGCTAGGTCTTCGGATGCTCCCATCACGTTCGTCGGTGATTCCCCGTACTCGACGCACTCCACATCGCGGTGGTAGGCGTGCTCGTACGTGGAGTTGACGGTGATGACTCCTTTGGTCCCGGCATCTTGAGCTTGAGGTAGGCATAGCTGGGGATCGCCATGAACCGGGTGTAGCACGGCCTGCCCAGGATGGCGTGGTAGGTCCCCTCGAAACTGGGCACGTCGAAAGTTATGACCTCTCGACGGAAGTTCGAGCATGTCCCAAAGACGACGGGGAAGTCAATGCGGCCGATCGTGAGCGCTTTCTTGCCAGGGACCACTCCGTGGAAGCCCCCGGCGCTCGGCTGGAGGTGAGCTCTTGTGAGGCCGAGCAGCGTGAGGGTCTCCATGTAGATGATGTTGAGGCTGCTGCCTCCATCCATGAGAACTTTGGTGAAGCGGGCGTTGAGGATGATCGGGTCGACGACGAGAGGGTATGCGCCGGGATTGGTGACGTGCTCTAGATGATCATCACGGTCGAACGTGATGGGAGCATCCAACCAGTCGAGGAATTGAGGCGTGGCGGGTTTCAGGGCGAAAACCTCCCTGCGCTCGGCCTTCCGCTCTCGACGTGTCATCTGGGTGGTTGGGCCGCCGTAGATCATGTAGCACTCGGTGATGGGCGGATACCCATTGTCGTCATTGTCGTTGGCTCGGTCCTCGCCACCCTATACTTCTTGCCATCATCCTTGTCAAGGCCAAATTTCTTGAAGTAACCTCGAAGCATACGGCAGTCCTCGAGGTTATGCTTGACCGGTTCCTTGTGGTACGGGCAGGGCTGCTTCAGCATCTTGTCGAAGACGCCCCCATCCGGAGGGGGTCTAGGCTTCTTGCGCTCGGCGGCCACCTCGCCTTCCACAACCACGCGCTTGCCTTCTTGGTTGCCTTTCTTCTTCTTCGATTCTTCTTCTTGTCCTTGCTCGGGCCCTCACCGTCCCACAGGGCGGCGCGGGCTTGTTCCCGGCTCCGCCAAAGAAGGCTCCCACGGCCTCGTCGCCGGCGGCATAGTCGGCGACGACGTCCATGAGCTCGTTCACCGTCTTTGGGCGGTGCGCCCGAGCTCCCGCACGAGCTCTTTGCAAGTGGTGCCCGAAACGAACGCCGGGATGACGTCGTGATCTGGAATGTGTGGCGGCTCGGTGCGCGGCTTTGAGAAACGTCGAGCAAAGTCCGGAGAGATTCCGTGGTATTTTGCTTGCGATTACGGAGATCCCATGAGTTGCCGGGTCGGATGTAGGTGCCCTTGAAGTTCCCCTCGAAAATCTGGACCCGAGTCGGCCCAATCGTAGATCCGATTGGGGAAGCTCCTCGAGCCACCGTCGAGCGGTGTCGAGAGAAACGAGAGGAAGGCGGCGTATGATTGCCCTATCCTCTCGAGCCCCTCCCGGGCGGAGCCGGCGGAAATCGGCCGGCCCGAGCTCGGCTTGGTTTCTCCGTTGTACTTGACCACGCTCGTGGGGGTCGAAACGGGTTTGGCAACGGCGTGTTGCGGATAGCTCGGCCGAAGACTCGAGGGCCCGGCGGCTCGGGAGCTGCCGGTCCTCGTCGGCCGTCGTAACGCCCCCTCGATGGGCCTTGTAGCCACGGTCCTCGGCACCCGCGGCCTTGCGTCGTCGGTTGTCGTTGATGTCATGACGCACATCTTGAGGCGCGCGGTTGTCGAGGATGCGTTCTCGAGCGGGGGCTCTACCATCTCGAGGGTGCCTCCCGGTGGACGGAACCCTCCCGCTCGTGCCGTGGTTGTTCAGGGCTGCCTCACGTCTCGAGGCCGAGCTTTCGGCCTGCCGGACGGCCACGACTTGGAGGAGCCCTTGGATCTCATCTCGTATCCGCAATGCATGCGGATTCGAGGGCGCCGGCATGTCCCGCGGCGGCATAGCCGCCGCAAGTACATTCCCGGCTTGCTCGAGGGAAGTGGGCCGGCTCGGGTGGCGCTTCGGTCGCCGTCGTTAACGATGCGGTTGAGGACGTCTCGGGCCTTTCCTCGAGCGCCAAGAGGTTGAGGTGGAGGGAACTGGCTTAGCTCAAGGGTCCTCTTGAGCAAGTCCAAGTTCGCGCGCTCCGCCTCCATCTTGGTCTCGATTTCCCGGATCTGGGCCCATTGAGCTGCTAGAGCGTCGTCTTCAGGTCGTCGATTATCTTGGGCTTGCAGTGGCGGCCCACGCGGCTCGATCACCTGCAGAGCTCCGGTTGCCGATGTCCCAACCGGCGGCGTTACGTCGCTCGGTTGGGCTGGGGGACGGCCACGGCGGCGGCATCTCGGTCTCCTCATCCGACGGGACTTCGTCGTTGAGATGAAAACACTCGCGAGCCGGGTCATAGCACCCGAGTCCGAGTCATCGGAGTCCGGGCTAGCGGCGGACGGCGTCCGGGGCCTCCCGTGCTCTCCTCCTCGATCCAACGCGCATATTCCCGACCGTGTTGCGGCGTTGTGAGCCCGGTGCTCTATCAAATCCGCGGTCCACCGACGTCGGCCACACGATCTCCAAGTTCATAGTGGCACGCAGGAGGGGGCCGGGGGTCTCCTCCCGCGGTCCCATGACTGACCGGATCGCGTTGGCATATGTAGTGGCGGCGTTGGTGAGCCCAAATGGGAGCCTGCGCCGAGCTCGGTATAGCCCGTGTGGCAACAGGTTGGGCGACGTCGGTCGTGCGCGCGCTCGAGGCGCCACGCCGGGCTCTCTCGGCGAGCGCATGGCGAACGTGAAGCCAGGGTCCACGTCAAGGACTCCCTGTCCATGTGACACCCCCTGGCCTACACTTGGCACCCCGGCTGGGTGCATCGTGGCGTCTGGGCCGGAGGGCACACGAGCGGGGTGCTCAAGGCCCCGTGCTGGCGGTGGTGATGCCGATCTTGGTGGCGTCGGCGACGTGGTGGCGAGCCGTGGTGGCGCGGTCGGCGCGCGGCCCCACCCGGCGCGTGGGGGTGACGGCGTCCCCTCCCGGTTCACCGATCGAGTAGAGCCATGTCGTGGCACAGGGCCGAGCGACACGAACTCTAGACTCCCAAACCAGATCACCGTGGCGAACGGAAGCGAGGAAGCGGGTGATGCCATCCGGAAAATGGCGGGAATCGAGCGAAAAACACGCAGTGCCCCTACCTGGCGCGCCAACTGTCGGTGTTTCGTACCCCGGGGGGTATAACACCAACGAGTAAATTTCTATGCGTGCTCCCTAATCCGGATGGTGATGCAAGAAGGACACAAATGTTTATCCTGGTTCGGGCAAAGAATGCCCTACGTCCAGCAGTGGGGGGTGACTTGTATTATCTTGCACCGAAGTGCTTGTACAGGGGTGAGTACAAGGCGGGACTTGAGACTTTGCGAGTGAGAGAGTGTGTGTGTGTGTGTTTTGGGGAACCTAGGAACCCCCCTAAACTATGCCCTGGCGCCCCTTTTATAGACCAAGGGGAGGCACAGGGTTACATGATCGCTAGGGCGGTCGTAAGAGTGACGTCAAGGTATGGGCGTCATGTCGAGTCGTCGAGACTGTGGACGCTCCCTTTGGTCCGGTTTGAGCCTGTGGATCCATGCTTCGGACCGGTTCGAGCCTGTAGCAGCGTGGGCAATGATGGCCTGCTCGTCCTTCTCGGTCGTGGGCTGACGTAGTCGAGGTACGGTGCCGGCGTAGACGAGCACGTGCGTCCGGGAACCCCGCCGTATGGCCGTCGAGGTGGGAAAGACATGACATCTGCGCGCCCACGCTCGGGTCGCGTCCGTCATCACTCCTCGAGTGGTTAATGTCTGTTTCGAGGGTAGATGGTCGAACGACGGGGCTGAGCGGCGGGTTTGGTGGTGCGCGGAGTTGACAATCGCGTTCCAAGGGGGTGTCGTACACGGCATAGTGTTCGGCGTGGTGTAATAGTGATGCCCGTCATGCTCGAATCCGGGTATGGGCGGTGGAATAGGAGAAGTGACCGGCGTACTTCTCACTATTTCACGCACCGTAGCCATGGGGTTAGGCGGAGCGGCGTACTTCCACGGTTTCACGCACGTAGCCATGTGCGTGCCTTGAATAGGCAATTATTGCGGGCGGACTCGAGCGGGTGCTCGTTCGAGCGGTCTCCGTCTCGTCTCGAGTGGTCGCTTGCTCGGCGATTCTGCCGTCTCGAGCGGTCACTCGCTCGAGCGGTTTCCGTAATGTTTTCTCGAGCGGGTGAACGGCCGCTGCTCGAGTAAGCGGGCTTTGTGGGCCTGATCGGGGCTTTGTGGGCCGATCGTGGGCTTTGATCGCGGCCGGCCTAGCTCGAGGGGAGATTGGGGTTTTCTGCGGTCGGTTAGCTTTTGGGATTTTTAGAGAGGGATGAGGCCGATTTGCTCATCTCTAATTCACCCAATTTAGGACCCCTAATCTAGGTATCCGACACTTATAAATGGACTTCACATTGCTATTGGAGTAATGAAATTGGAATCTATGTGACTATCCTCTACTCCAACATAGCAAAGGTATCATTGTATTGTGCATGATCATTTCTTACTAATATGCGGTTAGTGCATATAGTACATGTTTATTAGGATCATGCATAACAATGAAATGTTTTAAATTCATAGTCTACCACTATTGCTTGAATGTTTGATTTACCTAGTGGTATGAGTATGAGTTTGTTCATGAGCTAGTGAACCCAAGTACTTGATCTAGTTTGAATTGCATATAAGTTTCAAGTACAACATTGACAAGATAACCCTTCTAGTGAGGTGTGAAGAAGCTTGTCATTGGTTCAAACCGGACTTAGATGTTTATAAGTGATTCATGTAACATCTCTGATGTTATATTACCTAAAACCTGACATGTCATCATATTTAGTTGCAAAGCATTCATGTTAGGTTAACCCTGATATGCATTCACTAAAACAAGATTTATATTCTAGGTTGATTGTGCCTCGAGATAATGTTTGTTACTGCTTTTGATAGCCTAGAGGTGTGTCGGTTCGATCAAACGCGATTTCATTTCGAAAACCCTGTTTCCGACAAACTCCGTTTTACCCCCTTTTCCCTAGTTCAAAATCTACACAGAATTTGGGGTTGGTCCAAAAAGCAATATTGAGAGTCTTGATGAGAGCTTCAATGTTGGTGTTCAAAGTTTTTCAAGTTTCCAAAAGAATTTCAAACAAATTTGAAAATACAACTTTTCCGATAATTGTCCCCTTTTGATTTTTAAATCGTATTTCAAAAACTATGCATATTTTGGAAAAACATCTTTTGGAGAAAGTGTGCAGTTTGAAAATTTGAGTTTTCCATAGTTTTGGAGTTTTTCAAGTTCTTTAGAAAAATCCAAAGTAATTTCAAATATTTCATTCTAGGGTTTTTGTCCCCTTTTCAAAATTTGATTCAAATTCAATTTTCCTTGCAAAATTTGAAAATGTGCCAGTTGAGAAAGTTGTAGAGAATGAAAAATTAGCTAGGGTTGCTTTTTGGAATTTTTCAACTTCAGTTCAAATTTTTGGAGTAATTTGCAATTTTCCCCTGCTGTCACTGTGGATGACGTCATCATCACTTTTCCCCCTCGCTGTTCTTCGTCGCCGGCGCCATGCCGCTCGGTCGCCGCCGGCCGCCAGCGCACGGCCGCGCGAGAAGCTTCTCCGCCCCGTGTCACCCCCTCCGTCGCCGTCCCCTTGCGCCTTAACCCCGGCCCGGACCCCTTCTCCCCTCCTCCTTATCCTTTCTCCTCCTCTGCGCGCCGCCCTCGCCATTGCCGCGCTCAAGCTCCGCCACCTTGCGCCGTCGCCTTAGCGCCGCCATTAGCTAAGCCGACCGCATCACCGTGTCCGCCGTGAGCTCGCGCAGCCAACCCGCACCCCCAAGCCCCCTCAATCCCGCTCTTTTGCCCGCTCGCCGTCGTCTTCTTCCCGGCCGGCAAGCCGAGCCGCCGAGGATCGCCGCCGTAATTCGTCCTCATCTTTGCGCGTTTTCTCGATTCCTTGGGTGGGTAAGCTCGCCACTGACTTGCCCGCTCACGGAGCTCCTCCTCCTTTCCGATTTGGTGGACGGCCGGGAGCCGGAGCGCCGCCGTGTCATCGGAGTCCGCCGCCGACGCCATCCCTGCCGCCGCCAAGCTCCCCTCTCCGGCCGCCCAATCGTCCCATCTTCAAGCGCATCGTCACCAGGGTGAGCTCTTGGTCACGCTCGTGCCCCCTGCTTGGCCTCTAGGGCACCGTAGCGCCCGGCCGCCGTCGCGTCGCCGCCGCTTGCCGTGCCGCAGCCGCCGCGTCCAAGGCCGAGGCCGATAGGGCCTCGCGCTGCGTCCTTTGGCTCGCGCATCCCGCTCGCCGCATCGCGTAGCCTCTAGCGCGCGCGCTAGCGCCGCCGGAGAAGCTCCGACGAGCTTCCCCGCCGAGCCGCAGCTCCGCCGTCCCGCCATGGTCGCCGGCGCGCGTGCGCCGCCGCGTCAGCCGTCCCATTAGATGGCCCAGGAGGTGCGCCTCGTCGAGTAGGTCACGTAGGGCTAGGCCTTGCCGCCGGAGACCTCGCCGCCGGCGAGGAATCGCCGGCGAGCTTTTCGCCGCCGTCGGCCCAGCTCGGCCGAGCTTGTTGGGCCGGCCTGGCTGCTGTTGGGCCGGCTTGTCAACAGTGCTGGGCCGACACGGGCTGGAATCGGCCCAGTTAGTCTTTTCCTTTTTCTTATTTCTTTTTCTATTTCTATTTAGGTAGAAAATATTTTATTCTTTCAAAATTCATAGTAAATTGTGTATTGCTCCAAAAATTCTAAAAATTTTTGTGTGTGTCTCTTATGATGTCCTTTATCTAGGAAAAATTCAAAATGCCAAATTTGAGTAGTTTTGATATGTTCAAAAATTAGCTCTCTTAATTGAAAAATGAGTCTTCCCTGATTTTTAGTAATTTATTTAGTTATCCAAAAATCATGAAAATTTATTGGTGCACTTGTTTTTGATATAAGCTACTTAAAATTAATTTTTGAAATCAATTTGACAACTTTTTATTTTAGGGTTTAATTTCCTTAGTTAATTAATTAATTGTTTGACTTTGGATTTGAGTGAAGACCCTAGGTCATCAACCCTAATGACCTTCGGCACTTTAATTAATTGTTTGCGCTTGTCTATAATCTTATTTAGTTTTCGTCGAGCATCATATTTTATATTCCATCATGTTGAAGCATTTTAATTATCTCGTGTAGTCCCCGTGATCGAGGAGACCTGTCGATTCCGTTTCCGAGGATTAGTTGTCGAGACAACCCTAGTTCCCGAGGAAGTCAATCCATCTTTGGTGATTGGTCATCTTCCGGATACGTCGTTGAAGAACGTCTACACCGACTTTTGAGGCAAGCCCGGATCCATTAACCAATTCCTTGATTTTTGCAAAAGTTTTATCACTTGAGTATGTATTGTTGCATTAAGTGATAGGAGTTGAGTGATAACCTACTTGACGCATTAACTTCCTTGATTATTCCAACTTTATCCCCGAAACCGTTTTGATTGAAAAATACGTAACGATGCTTAGCCGTGCTAATTTAGTTCGGATTTCGAAAATATTTTCAAAAGGAAGTGCTTACCCTGTCGGTAAAGTTATTGTTACTCAAAGAATGCTACTTTTGATCGAGACGGTTGGATTGCATCGAAAGACGTTTCGGTGTAACGCTGCATGTCTGGATCTCATTACATCTTTTAATGAAGTTGAGACCGGTCGGGTAACTTGCCTCTCGGGTTAGGGATGTAGTGTTTCCGACTGTGTCGATTAAGGACCGTATCGTTGTAGGGCCGCCTGTGGTTCGAGCCTTGCAACTAATCACATACTATGGTAAGCCTAAGACCCCAGCTATTCCATCATCAGAACGGATAACTGCGCACTGGGAGTGGAGAGATGGCGGGAATACGAGTTACCCTCGTGGGCTTGGTCCTGGATTTGAGGCGTACAGTATTCTCGGGTGGCGCAGACCCGGGTTGGTTTTGGAAGATCTGAGTGAAGGTTGATATATGCAAGATGTGGTTCTACATATATCGTGTGATTAGGGATCCCCAGCTGGGTATAATCGATTCGAATCGTCGTTGCTCCTCGGTTATGGAGACTCGATCACCTGACCTGCATCGTAGTAACTTATGGAACTTGAAGGAATTTTGTTGGAAGACTAAGAATGTGATCTCCGTGATTTATCTTGATCTGCTGTAATCAAGCTAGACTAGGCTCACCTTAGAATCTAATGACTAATCTGGAAAGTAAAACTTGAGGTTGAAACTAGTTTAGTGCTTTTCTGCAAAATACTTTGATTCTTTGCTAAGCCTTACCTTGTCCTATCCGGCTTTCATTCCCGAGTCTTCTCCCTCTTTTTCGTCGGGTAAGTCTTGCGGAGTACTTTTGTACTCAGGGTTTGTTCTACCCTTGTTGCAGGTGTGTCCGTCAAGTGAGGACGTCGAGTAGTTTGTTTGGCTCCTGGGCAGAGCACTACGTTTTGGTGAATCATAAAGTTAAGTAATGATATTCCACTGCTATGGTTGTAATCAACTTAACTTATTATTTGTAAAGTTTTATTTATAAATGATTTGTAAACTTATGTTATCGTAATACTTCCGCACTTTTACTCTGATATATTTTATTTGTACAAAACTATTGTAATACTACAATGTCTCTTATAATGATCGATCCAAATTCGAAAGATTCGTGGATGATTCGGGTTTCCCGAGGACACCCGACAGAGCTTGTTAAGTCGTGTGGAACACATGCATAGTAATCCGAGGTCTTTTAAGACAAGGATTAGTGCATGTGGGCCACATTACTTAGGAGGTTCTGCCACAGCTGGTATCAGAGCCGGATCGTTATTCTAGAGCTATTGTAGTATTCCTTGTGAAAACTTCAAAAGGTTTTGGATCTAATAAAAATTTAACTTGACTATTTTGGTCCAAATTGCTTATCCCTTACCTATGCTCACTTCTATAGCCCTCTAGTCATGTTTCAAAGTTTATGGTGGAATATCATGTTATATTGCCCTATTTATAAAAGTTTACTTTTAAGTATGTGTTACATTAAAGTCTTTTAAGCTTAGAACGTAGGTCCGTTCGTGCATCATGCTTAATTAACCTGTTAATAAATACTTTCCCTCTTAATGTGAATTGGGTTAGGTAGTACCAATCCTATTCCTGCTAACCTTCAGATCCCACCTATCTATTCTTTAATCTTGATCCTATCTTTTGCTGAAAGCTCGAGTTTAAAGTTTGGCTTGTTATTCAACAGATGCCTGTTCATACCCGAGCATCCGATGTCGCTGGGATTTCTCAAAATGGGGTGATGATTCCAATCCTCCACCAGTTCAACCCTTGATTGATCGATACTCTTGCCGCTCCGGTCAATGCTACGACTATTCTAGCTCGGGACCGAATATCACCCATGGTAATCGTGGTCGGAATAATGGTGATGAGGTCACGTATTTTGATTTTGCATCCACTCATCCACCGGCTTTCACCAAAGCAAATGAACCTCTTGAAGCCGATTATTGGCTCCGCACCATGCAGCAAAAGTTTGATCTTATTCCTTGTACGAAGTTCGAAGCCACTATTTGCGGCTCAACAAACCGAGAGGTGCTGCGGTGGCTTGGTGGGAAAATCTTGTTGCCATACAACCCACCGGTCATCGTATCACATGGACGAGTTTCGTGAAGCTTTTCGCACTCATTATGTTTCACAAGGTGTTATGAAAGTTAAGAAGGAAGAATTTTTATCTTTACAAAGAAGGTGATATGTCCGTCGTACGGTATGTGAGCGAGTTTAATCACTTATCCCGCATGCACCCGAGTATGTTGATACGGATGATAAAAAGAAGGGTTACTTCTTGAGGGGTCTGGATAGTAAGATCTCGTATGATGATTTCTAGTGCTACTCTTAATACTATATTTTACGAGACAGTTGATATTGCTATCACTTGCGAAGCCGTTAATCATAAGCACCGTAAGGCCAAGAAGAAGAAGGCTCAATACCGAAACCTCAGCAAGAAACCTAAGCGCCCGAAGATAATCCGTCATCCCGTAAATCATTTCCAAAATCCTTATCATCCAGTCCAAAGATCAAGTCCCGCAGACGGGCACTTGTCCGTCCCGTTGCGTGCTCTTTCTTATCCACGCCAAATTTCCGAATGCTCCTAGCGTTCGAAAACCCACTTTACAAATACAGAACTACCCATGTTACAATTGTGGAAAGTCCGGTCACTCTACAAGGGACTGTCCACATCCAAAACAAGACAATTCCAATGTTCTAAGTACTTCGTGTCACATCGAATCAACAAGAGCCAAATTAAGAAGAAAATTGGGCGTGTCTTTTACACGCAAGTGTAATATTCCCGAGGGAGAGCCTATTTTGATGGGTATGTTCCAAGTTGTCAATCACTCAAAGATTTATACTTTTTGACTCGGAGCATCCCATACATTCATCAATCGGACATTTGTTATGAAGCATGAGATCCCAATTGGAGAAACAAAAGAAAATTTCTTTATTCAACACCTGGAGGGCGTATGTGTACTAAGGAAATGGTACATCGGTACCCATAGACTTGGGTGGACATATCTTTCCCACATCAATGATTGTTCTAAAGGATCGGGATATAGATGTGATCCTAGGTATGAACTGGATGAATCGGCGAGGAGCTATTATTGATACCCCGAACCGGACTATAAAAGTGAATTTATCTCGATGGCAAGTCGCAGCTTGCTTGTTCAATTCCCAACTCCTAAGAGGGCAGTCAAGAGAATTTATGCAACCTCTCGTGAAGGAGATTCGAGATATCCTTGTAGTTAAAGATTTCCCGATGTATTTCCCGATGAGTTACCCGGTATACCTCCGATAGAGATGTGGAGTTTGCGATTGAGTTGAAGCCCGTACGCCCCAATATCCGAAGAGCATATAGAATGGCACCACCAGAATTAGCAGAACTTAAAGCTCAGTTGAAAGAATTGCTTAATAAAGGTTTTATCAGACACAGTAGTTCATCTTGGGGTTGTCCAGCCATCTTTGTAAAGAAGAAAGATAAAACCTTGAGGTTGTGTGTTGACTATCGTCCATTGAATGAAGTGACTATCAAAAATAAGTATCCTCAGCCTCGTATTGATCTGCTCTTAGATCAGTTGGCAGGAGCGAAAGTGTTTTCAAAGATCGATCTTCAATCTGGCTATCATCAGATCAAGATTCGTCCTGAAGATATTTCAAAGACTGCATTCACAACTAGATATGGTCTGTATGAGTATTTGGTTATGTCTTTTGGACTTGCAAACGCACAAGCTCATTTCTTATATTTGATGAACTCGGTGTTCATGCCAGAACTTGATCGGTTGTGGTGGTCCTCATTGATAATATCTTGATTTATTCCAAGAATGAAGAAGAACATGTTGAACACCTCGAATAGTTCTCGCAACGTCTCGAGAGAACATCGCCTATATGCTAGGTTCGGCAAGTGTGAGTTTTGGCTTAAGGAAGTGCAATTCCTTGGATATGTTTTATCTCGCTAAGGGCATAACCGTTGACCCTAGTAAAGTAAAGGATATTCTAGATTGGAAAACACCAACCACTATTTCCGAGGTTCGCGGTTTCCTTGGAATGGCCGGTTATTATCGCAGATTTATTGCTAACTTTTCAAAGGTAGCTAAGCCTATAATTGAGTTGTTGAAGAATCAAACCAAGTTTGTTTGGTCACCTAAGTGTGAGGAGGCATTTCGGTCCTTAAAGAAGTCATTGACTACTGCTCCGATTTTAGCTCAACCGGATATGGGGAAGCGCTTTGATGTTTATTGTGATGCTTCGGCATTGGTCTCGGTTGTGTACGATGCAAGAGGGCGAGTTATTGCTTATGCATCAAGACAGCTCAAGCGTCATGAAGAACATTATCCAACTCATGATCTAGAGTTAGCAGCGAACATTGTTCATGCCTTGAAGATTTGGCGTCACTATCTCGTTGGGTAACACATGTCATATCTATACAGATCATAAGAGTTTGAAGTATATCTTCACTCAAGAAGAATTGAATATGAGGCAAAGAAGATGGTTAGAACTGATTAAAGATTATGATCTCGAAGTGCATTACCATCCCGGTAAGGCAAATGTGGTTGCCGATGCACTCGCCGAAAAATTCATTGCAACCGTTTGATAGTGAAGCCCCTGGATATTTCTTTATGTCATGAGATAGAAAAGTTGGGCATAGAGATGATACAACAAGGCAATCTAACTAACATTTCTATGGAGTCAACTATCCGAGATCAAATTATCATTGCACAGAGAGATAATAAAGGTATGGAACATATCAAGGAGAAAGTTAGAGAGGGAAAAATATCCTGTTTCAGAATTGATGAAGCAGATGTTATATGGTTCAAGAATCGTCTGGTCGTACCAAAATTCCCCGAGTTACGTCAAAAGATCCTCGATGAAGCACATCTTTCAAGATTCTCTATTCATCCAGGAAGCAATAAGATGTACCATGATTTGAAACAGAGATTCTGGTGGACTAAAATGAAGATAGAAATTGCTCGATATGTCGCCGATGTGACACTTGTCAAAAGGTGAAAGTCATGCACTTAAAGTCCGCCGGAGAATTGCAACCATTGCCTATTCCCGCTTGGAAGTGGGAAGATATCGATATGGATTTCATAATGGGCTTACCCAAGACATCAAGAGGATTTGATTCCATCTCGGGTCATTGTGGATCGACTCACAAAGTCAGCTCATTTTATTCCGGTCAAGACAGATCATTCAAACTTTGACATATGCTAAGTTATATATTACACGTATCTTAAGCCTTCATGGGGTACCAAGGACTATTGTTTCCGATAAGGGTACACAATTTGTCTCACAATTTTGGAAGCAATTCCATAAGGCAATGTGTACCAAATCTCTTTATAGCTCAAATATCATCCACGGGCGATGGTCGACGTAAAGAGTCAATCGATTCTTGAAGACATGTTGAGGTCTTGTGTATTGAATTTTCCGGAAAAGTGGGATGAATGTTTACCATTAGCGAGTTCTCTTACAACAACAGGTTATCAAGAAAGTATCAAGATGGCACCATTTGAAGCACTATATGGTCGCAGATGTCGGACTCCATTGAATTGGTCGAACCCGGAGAGAGATGGCTTTTCGGGGTTGATCTTGTGAAAGAGACGAGAAGAAAAGGTTAGACAGTCTGAGAACAATTTGAAAGTAGCTCAATCTCGACGGAAAAGTTATGCGGATAAGAGGCGTCGACCTCTAATGTTTGCCAAAGGAGATTATGTATATCTCGAAAGTATCACCCATGAAGGGAGTTAGTCGCTTTGGAGTTAAAGGCAAATTAGCATCCCGTTACATTGGTCCCTTTCAAATTTTGGCAAAATGTGGGAAGGTAGCATACCGTTTGCGCTGTTCCGAACGGTTGTCACGGTACACAATGTATTTCATGCGTCACAACTCAAGAAGTGTCTTCGACCACCCGACAAAATTGTTGATGTTGAAGGGATTGAACTTGAACCCGATTTGACTTATTCGAGTATCCTATCGGGGTTCTAGATCGGGAAAGATCGTGTCACCCGAAGCAAAACAATCAAGTGGTACAAGATACAAAGGGAACGTCACTCGGAAGAAGAAGCTACTTGGGAGTCGAGGAATATCTCATTTTAAAATTTTCCGGAGTTCTATGCTTCTATCTAAGTTATAATTCCTCTATGAGTTGTAACCGGTCTAGTGTGAGTTGTAAAAACCCCTTTCCTTATGTACTTGTTCGAGATGTGTTTGCTTGACACATTTCCTTTTCCATTACCTAACCCAAGGCTTTAAATCTCGGGCGAGATTTCTTTAAGGGGGAAAGGCCGTAACATCTCTCGATGTTATATTACCTAAAACCCGACATGTCATCATATTTAGTTGCAAAGCATTCATGTTAGGTTAACCCGATATGCATTCACTAAAACAAGATTTATATTCTAGGTTGATTGTGCCTCGAGATAATGTTTGTTACTTGCTTTTGATAGCCTAGAGGTGTGTCGGTTCGATCAAACGCGATTTCATTTCGAAAACCCCGTTTCCGACAAACTCCGTTTTACCCCTTTTCCCTAGTTCAAAATCTACAAAGAATTTGGGGTTGGTCCAAAAAGCAATATTGAGGGTCTTGATGAGAGCTTCAATGTTGGTGTTCAAAGTTTTTCAAGTTTCCAAAAAGAATTTCAAACAAATTTGAAAATACAAATTTTCCGACAATTGTCCCCTTTTGATTTTTAAATCGTATTTCAAAAACTATGCATATTTTGGAAAAACATCTTTTGGAGAAAGTGTGCAGTTTGAAAAGTTGAGTTTTCCATAGTTTTGGAGTTTTTCAAGTTCTTTAGAAAAATCCAAAGTAATTTCAAATATTTCATTCTAGGGTTTTTGTCCCCTTTTCAAAATTTGATTCAAATTCAATTTTCCTTGCAAAATTTGAAAATGTGCCAGTTGAGAAAGTTGTAGAGAATGAAAAATTAGCTAGGGTTGCTTTTTGGAATTTTTCAACTTCAGTTCAAATTTTTGGAGTAATTTGCAATTTTCCCCTGCATCCCGTGGATGACGTCATCATCACTTTTCCCCGCGTTCTTCGTCGCCGGCGCCATGCCGCTCGGTCGCCGCGGCCGCGCCGCACGGCCGCGCGAGAAGCTTCTCCGCCCGTGTCACCCCTCCGTCGCCGTCCCCTTGCGCCTTAACCCCGGCCCGACCCCTTCTCCTCCTCCTTATCCTTTCTCCTCCTGCGCGCCGCCCGCCATTGCCGCGCTCAAGCTCCGCCACCTTGCGCGTCGCCGCTTTAGCGCCGCCATTAGCTAAGCCGACCGCATCACCGTGTCCGCCGTGAGCTCGCGCAGCCAACCCGCACCCCCAAGCCCCCTCAATCCCGCTCTTTTGCCCGCTCGCCGTCGTCTTCTTCCCGGCCGGCAAGCCGAGCCGCCGAGGATCGCCGCCGTAATTCGTCCTCATCTTTGCGCGTTTTCTCGATTCCTTGGGTGGGTAAGCTCGCCCTGACGCGCTGCTCACGGAGCTCCCCTCCTTTTCCGATTTGGTGGACAGCCGACGCCGGAACGCCGCCCGTGTCATCGGAGTCCGCCGCCGACGCCATCCCTGCCGCCGCCAAGCTCCCCTCTCCGGCCGCCCAATCGTCCCATCTTCAAGCGCATCGTCACCAGGGTGAGCTCTTGGTCACGCTCGTGCCCCCGCTTGGCCTCTAGGGCACCGTAGCGCCGGCCGCCGTCGCGTCACCGCCGCTTGCCGTGCCGTCTTGCCCGCCGCGCCCAAGGCCGAGGCCGATAGGGCTCTGCGGCTGCGTCCTTGGCTCGCGCATCCCGCTCGCCGCATCGCGTAGCCTCTAGCGCGCTAGCGCGCCCGCCGAGAAGCTCCGACGAGCTTCCCGCCGAGCCGCGCCTCGCCGTCCCGCCATGGTCGCCGGCGCGCGTGCGCGCCGCGTCGCCCGTCCCATTAGATGGCCCGGGAGGTGCGCCTCGTCGAGTAGGTCACGTAGGGCTAGGCCTTGCCGCCGGAGACCTCGCCGCCGGCGAGGAATCGCCGGCGGCTTTTCGCCGCCGTCGGCCAGCTCCGGCCGAGCTTGTTGGGCCGGCCCGGCTGCTGTTGGGCCGCTTGTCAACAAAGTCTTTGGCCGACACGGCCGGAATCGGCCCAGTTAGTCTTTTCCTTTTTCTTATTTCTTTTTCTATTTCTATTTAGGTAGAAAATATTTTATTCTTTCAAAATTCATAGTAAATTGTGTATTGCTCCAAAAATTCTAAAAATTTTTGTGTGTGTCTCTTATGATGTCCTTTATCTAGGAAAAATTCAAAATGCCAAATTTGAGTAGTTTTGATATGTTCAAAAATTAGCTCTCTTAATTGAAAAATGAGTCTTCCCCGATTTTTAGTAATTTATTTAGTTATCCAAAAATCATGAAAATTTATTGGTGCACTGTTTTTGATATAAGCTACTTAAAATTAATTTTTGAAATCAATTTGACAACTTTTTATTTTAGGGTTTAATTTCCTTAGTTAATTAATTAATTGTTTGACTTTGGATTTGAGTGAAGACCCTAGGTCATCAACCCTAATGACCTTCGGCACTTTAATTAATTGTTTGCGCTTGTCTATAATCTTATTTAGTTTTCGTCGAGCATCATATTTTATATTCCATCATGTTGAAGCATTTTAATTATCTCGTGTAGTCCCCGTGATCGAGGAGAGACCTGTCGATTCCGTTTCCGAGGATTAGTTGTCGAGACAACCCTAGTTCCTGAGGAAGTCAATCCATCTTTGGTGATTGGTCATCTTCCAGATACGTCGTTGAAGAACGTCTACACCGACTTTTGAGGCAAGCCCCGGATCCATTAACCAATTCCTTGATTTTTGCAAAAGTTTTATCACTTGAGTATGTATTGTTGCATTAAGTGATAGGAGTTGAGTGATAACCTACTTGACGCATTAACTTCCTTGATTATTCCAACTTTATCCCTGAAACCGTTTTGATTGAAAAATACGTAACGATGCTTAGCCGTGCTAATTTAGTTCGGATTTCGAAAATATTTTCAAAAGGAAGTGCTTACCACGTCGGTAAAGTTATTGTTACTCAAGCAATGCTACTTTTGATCGACGGTTGGATTGCATCGAAAGACGTTTCGGTGTAACGCTCTGCGGATCTCGTTACATCTTTTAATGAAGTTGAGACCGGTCGGGTAACTTGCCTCCGGGTTAGGGATGTAGTGTTTCCGACTGTCGATTAAGGACCGTATCGTTGTAGGGCCGCGCCGTGGTTCGAGCCTTGCAACTAATCACATACTATGGTAAGCCTAAGACCCCGGCTATTCCATCATCGGAACGGATAACCGCAAGACCGGGAGTGGAGAGATGGCGGGAATACGAGTTACCCTCGTGGGCTTGGTCCTGGATTTGAGGCGTACGGATTCTCGGGTGGCGCGGACCGGGTTGGTTTTGGAAGATCTCGAGTGAAGGTTGATATATGCAAGATGTGGTTCTACATATATCGTGTGATTAGGGATCCCAGTGGGTATAATCGATTCGAATCGTCGTTGCTCCTCGGTTATGGAGACTCGATCACGACTCGCATCGTAGTAACTTATGGAACTTGAAGGAATTTTGTTGGAAGACTAAGAATGTGATCTCCGTGATTTATCTTGATCTCGTAATCAAGCTAGACTAGGCTCACCTTAGAATCTAATGACTAATCCGGAAAGTAAAACTTGAGGTTGAAACTAGTTTAGTGCTTTTCTCGCAAAATACTTTGATTCTTTGCTAAGCCTTACCTTGTCCTATCTCGGCTTTCATTCCCGAGTCTTCTCCCTCTTTTTCGTCGGGTAAGTCTTGCGGAGTACTTTTGTACTCGGGTTTGTTCTACCCTTGTTGCGGTGTGTCCGTCAAGTGAGGACGTCGAGTAGTTTGTTTGGCTCTGGGCGAGCACTACGTTTTGGTGAATCATAAAGTTAAGTAATGATATTCCACCGCTATGGTTGTAATCAACTTAACTTATTATTTGTAAAGTTTTATTTATAAATGATTTGTAAACTTATGTTATCGTAATACTTCCGCACTTTTACTCTGATATATTTTATTTGTACAAAACTATTGTAATACTACAATGTCTCTTATAATGATCGATCCAGTTCGAAAGATTCGTGGATGATTCGGGTTTCCCGAGGACACCCGACAGAGCTTGTTAAGTCGTGTGGAACACATGCATAGTAATCCGAGGTCTTTTAAGACAAGGATTAGTGCATGTGGGCCACATTACTTAGGAGGTTCTGCCACAATTCATATTGGCTCAAGTCAAAGAGAAAGAAGCTCATGAAGTTTTCAAGTTCAAGAATTGGTTATTCATGACAAATCCAACAAGTGGTTACCATAATGATAATTCTTGCAAGAAATGTCTAGTTTATCACTACCTTCACAAGTGGTATGGTACACATGGTTTTTATTCAAGAGATATCTAGTACATCAACAAGATGGTTCCACAAGTGATCCTCAACTTTAAGTGATCAATTCAAATCAAGAGAAGCTACCCTCACCGACAAGAAGGTGTCTATGGATTGGTTTGACCCATGCTTTGTCATAGGGGGAGGAGCCCCACATCATTGGTGCTAGAGACAAAGACTCTTCAAGTAACCTACATGTGGTATCTTTAGTGCTATGACAAAGGGAGAGTGCCCAATGCATAGTTACAAGTGGATTTAATGCAACTACATGTGGATCTTACAAGTGGTATCATTCCAACATATGGTGTTGTCCATCAAAAATGAAGATTCAAGACTCAACCATCAACCCCTAGTTCCAATCCTTTGCATCAAGAGAATTTTTCTTACATGTGGTATCTTCAAGTGTTATTGCCGCATACCTTTATGGTCATTGATGACAAAGGGGGAGACAATTGTACAAAGATATGCGAAGAAGCATACAAAGGGAGAATGCGAAGAAGCATACAAAGGGGAGAAATATGGAACAAAAGAAGCATACAAAGGGGAGTAGAAAATGGACATGGATCAAGAGGGAGCAACATTAAAGAATGGAGGAGGATAAAAAATTCCTGATTAAGAGAAGCACACAAGTAGGGGGAGCAAGCTCATGGACTTGTTTGATTGCATTTGATATGTGCATATTCATATGCTTGCTTGCATTTGCATAAGTTTTTCAATTCAATATGCAATGCTTGTGTGGTGAATGCTAGTTATAGAACTTGATTGATGATTTAAAAAACTAGCATGTATAGGGTGGTTTAGCTAGTCACATGTGCTTTACAAGTGGTACTCGAACCTTGCTTATAATGTTGATCTCATGAGGTATCTAGTGTTTTGTTTCATATGATATCTAGCTAACCATGATGCTAAGGATGAACTTCAATGGTGCAACTCCGATTGGTATCACGCTTCAAAGGTTTATCCTATATACCTTAGCATCACTTAGTAGTGCTAACTCTCCCAAAATTTCCATACTTATGCATGTGTGCAAGCTTGAAACCAAACCATTTGAGCACACATGTAGGGGGAGCTATCACTACCAAGTTGACTTTGTGGTACTTATCCAAATCATAACATTGAGCTTAAATGTTGGATAAGTGACATAAAGTCCAAATATTCTTAAAATTCCATATCTTTGTAGAGTTGTCATCAATTACCAAAAAGGGAGAGATTGAAAGGCCCTTGTTTGGTTTTGATAATTGAGTGACAACTTTAGGTGGACTAACATGTGTGATGATTGAGATACACAGAGTTAGTTCACAGTACATGTGTGTGAGCAACCTGTTGACGGTTGTTAATGATCAATTTTATATGACAATCGAGAGAGAAAGAGGGGTATAATCTGTTCACCACCATAGACTTAGGGTTTAAACCGACGATTCCACAAGTTTTGGTGAATATGTGTTTTCGTAGGGGATTATCGGGAAAACATCCAAGGAGGCCCACATGTCATGATTACATAGAGAGAAAGACCGAACGGGTAAAATTGTATACTCTAGAAGACTCGAAGGCAAACCCGGGAAGCGGGGACCCACTCCGGCATTGTGGTGGGTCGGCCGACTCCTCCTTGGGTCGGCCGACTCCCCACCTCCACCAATCGTGGAGGCTCGCGGATCCCGCCTCCACCGCCTTTGAGGATGAATAATTATCGTCCGTTTAGGTCGGTTTGATCCGATGGTTGTGTGGTGCATCCTAGGGGCTATATATTGAGCCCCCGGCCCCGGCCGAGGGGGAATTCATCCTAGAATTCATTATTCGTAGGTAGCCATCGCAAAGCTAGGGTTTAGAGAGAGATCTCCACCGAGAAATTAGAATAGATACTCTAGATCTTCAAGTTCTACATAGGTTTAGACTAGATAGAGGAAGAATCGGCGCGCTGTGCTCGAATTCCGGATCTTCATCATCGAATTGGTATTATCTTGTATCTATTCTTGTGACTTTATTCTAAATATCATTATGTTTCTATTTATTATGTTCCTAGTTTATTCTAGTTCTACATTTGATATGGTTATGATTGGTAATAAGTTTATGTATATGTTTGCAAAGCGCTTAGCTCTCTTCCTGGGGGTTAGGTGGTAGATTTCATGTAAGCATGGTGCTTAGATGCCGTTTACTGCAAATGCACCCTATTGGCCGGGTCGTGTGGTAGATCGCGGAAGTGACAGCCCGTTGAGTCCTCTCCGTATTCCATCCCCCGTTGGTAGGTCTAGCAGAACCAAAGTTGCGTAGTAAGTCCTGCTATGTCTTGGCTTGTTATAGCAATGATCCTTATACATAGATGAAAAGTCTTTTGTGCTGTATATGATAGTGTAGAGTTGGAGTAGATGAATGACTTAGTAGATTAGAACCTACATAGGATTTATATTTCTTGCACTAATCGATGTCAACCTACCTTTGTGAGTAGTCTATATCTAATCTCTCGTGTGATTTATACCCCGAGCTTATTACTTTATATTCCCTTATTTATCATGGTTTACCCCTCTGCCAAAGTATGTGACTCGTGTAATCAATCACTCATAAGTAGTCGTGTTTAGCAAGTTCATCTCATTGTTTAAGTCCGTAGTTCTTTCCTTTGAGCTAAATATAAATAACGATACCCGGAATACTTCCCGGTAAAATGCTACGATGGTGTATTATCTCGTTCGCTTGCGATCCCATATTTTTCTTGACTAGAGGAGCAGCTTTCTATACCAACACTTCGGCGCCATGCTAGGGATGACAACTTAGCGTGAGTGGTGTTAGAGGTGTCAACAAGCATTTTTGGCGCCGTTGCCGGGGACGGAATAAACTTTTAGAGAAAAATTGCTTAAGCGATACTTAGAAAATGAGTGATTGTCACTAGTCACCTCTACTTTGGCGGGTTCACCCCGTTGTTTTTCTTTGTCTATATTTTATACGGGGTATTAGCGGGATTGAATCGATTCATTCAAAACTCTCGATCATCGAGTCGGTTCAATCAAGAAGGAAGCTCGTCACCAATCAAGATGGCCGAGAAGACCTTACTCGGAGTTCTCTTCTCCAACAATAGAGAACATCCGCACTGGTCCAGCAATACATAATAATATGGAGTTTGAGATTAAGCCAAGTCTCATCAACATGGTGCAAGCTATCCAATTCAGTGGAAAGGTACATGAAGATGCAAGTACACATCTACAGGACTTCATGGAGATTGGAAACACCATCGCCATAGATGGAGTTAAAGAAGACCTCATACTTCTTCGCCTCTTTCCATTCTCACTAGTGGGAAGAGCGAAGCAGTGGTTTTATGCAAATAAAGAAGATATCAATACATGGGCGAAGTGTTCCAAGGCCTTTCTAGCAAAATTCTTCCCAATAGGCAAGACTAATGCCTTAAGAGGAAAGATTACCAATTTCCAACAGCAGAAGACGGAGACCATGTCAGAAGCATGGGAGCGTTTGCAAGGATATATTCAAGATTGTCCCCATCATGGGATGGAGGAATGGTTACTCATGCAAGGTTTCTATCACGGATTAACTCCGAAGACGCGTGAGCACCTAGATGCAACTGCTGAAGGATCATTTTTATCACTCACTCTTGGGAGAGCTAAAAGACTCATGGAGAAGATAGCAGATAATCAAAGCTGGTCCCAAGACAACATTCAAGATTGTCACCAGAGTGAAGAAGCAATAGAAGAAGTGAATGCATTATCAACCAAGATGGATACCTTACTCCATTGGCTTGACCAGAGGGCCAAGTACAAGGAAGATCAAAGAGCAATTGAAGCAACATATAAGCAGAATTCAAGTCCCATCATGAGAAAGGTTCCACATTGGGTGCAACCTTCCATTAATCAAGGTACTCAGTCAGGTAATTATGGAAAGCAACCTACTTTAAGAGAGTTGGTTCTACAACAGTCCAAGATCAACTCATCTATGGAGGATAGGCTTACTGCTAATAACAAAATCTTGGAAAACTTAAGTATTAAAATGGATAGTTTCTCTTCGCCATTAATGATCAACTAGAGTTCAATAAAAAGATAGAAGAAAGGTTAGCAAAACCGCCATTGCTTTGCTACTGTTGCCACTAACCCCGAAAGGTGTGAGATCTATTACTACAAGAAGAGGGAGTTCTACCGTAGATCCTCCCTATCCAAAAGGAGCAAAAAAGCCAACCATGCTACCACCAAAGTGGCGTAAGAAGAAGACTTCCAACCCGAGCTAGAAGTATTACCACAAGAATCGCACGAACCCGCATACAAGATCGGGAAGCAAGACAACAATTTCGAGATACAAACTACCTACCATTCCCTAGGAGGAAAAGAGGACCACAAATGCAGATGAGCAATTTGGTAAGTTTGTGGAGGTAATTCAAAAGTTATATGTCAATATACCTCTGCTTGGATGCCATACAGTCCCCACTTATGCCAAGTACATACGAGATATTCTTAACAAGAAGAGACCACTGCCATCCAATGAAGTGATCAAGCTAACCGAAGAATGTAGTGCGGCCATCCTCAACCAACTACCGAAAAAGAAAAAGATCCAGGATGTCCCAATATCGATCGCACAATTGGAGATCAACATTTCAATAACGCACTCGTGATCTTGGGGCAAGTGTCGATGTGATGCCCGCAGCGGCCTACTATAAGCTCAACCACACCGCACTTGAGCCAACATCAATGTGTCTACAATTAGCCGACCAATCGGTTCGTTATCCGTTGGGCATTGCTGAAAACATCCCAGCAAGATAAGAGAGTTCTTCGTACCGGTAGACTTTGTAGTACCGGATATGCATCCGACTCAAAGGTGTCACTTATACTTGGAAGACCCTTCTTGAGCACCGCCAATGCACACATTGATGTCGGGAAAGGAGAAATCAAGTTCACTATAAATGGTCAAGAAGAGCAATTCGCATTCAAGTCGAAACAAGAGCTCAACAAATCCGCGAAGATGGTAGAAGAAGATCGACAAGTACAACCACCGAGACGAGGGATGCATCTCTGGGATCATCGAAATAAAAATCTTGGAAGGTCCAATTCGGAGGACTTTTAAAAATCCGAATCCTCGCCGGAAGGTAACTCGGTACTTATCCACATTTTTAATTGCATCCCTTATAATTTTCTTAGGCATATTTATTTCCAGCATTGCATTATAAAAATTCTACGCCCCATATAAATAATTTTACGGTGTGTGACAACCCGTCGAAAATATTTTATCGTGGTGGCACAAAAATCTATCATTTTATGCATTTAAATTAGTTTACCTTCATTTAAATTTCTGCATTATTTATAATTTTTATCATGGCATTTAGTGCTTGGTGGGTCCCTCACCATGGGTCCCACATGTCATAGACTACACCTCACATACATCAAATCACATAATTTCATCCACTTCCACTCACCTCCACTATCCTCTCTTTCCACCGCCAAAACCACTCAACCGACCAAAATTTCTGGATGAAAGAAAGATCACGCAATAGCATGTGAAGTGGCAGCTATATTGGCCAATATGGTGGGTCGGCCGACCCCACCATTGAGTCGGCCGACTCTCCCCTCCTCCTCTATAAATAGGCCTCCTCCCATGGCTTCCATGCACCACCCACATTCCAGAATTTTAGCCAAACCACCTGCTCTCGACTTCGAGTTTCCTGGAGAGAGTTAGAAAGAAGAGGAAAAGAATAGGAAGAGGGAAGGAGTGAGAGAGTGAGCAAGAGTTTAGTAGCAAGTGAAGGGAAGGGATAGTGCTGAGTAGATGATCACAAAAAATTAGTGGAGATGCTGCCCAAATAGGATAAAGAAAATCTAAAATCTAGGGGAGGTTCTGTCAAAATCAAGAGTTTCTTGTCATGAAGAACGACTAACCTCCGGACCGCCGACTGACGGCTAACCACTAACCTTGTGCTAATCCTTCTCTCCACTAGTGTTTGTTTTTGTTTCTTTTGAGCAACTTGCGGATGAAGAGCGTCTTCAAGGGGATCTCGGGAACCATCCGGAACATCGGACAAGAAGTGCCTCCCGCGAGCTCGGTGGCTGGTTCCGACATGAGTGTCGACCCACCACCGAAGCACCAAGTACCGCAGCAGCAGACTCGCACCACCACCAAAGATCTCGGGAGAGTCCTCATGAGAACATCCGACCTCGCCCGAGAACTACCCGGAGAAGGATGTATACAAGAAGCTCAAGAACAAGCGTTTCATCCACACGCCGCCATCGATCCGACACTTCGCTAGCGGACGGGTATGGCTCAAGAATTCGATACAATTTTTCCACTAGTTGGTTGGACTTCCTTTGCAAACCTCACTTGAGAAGGGATTAGGCTTTTGACCATAGAATTCCTTAGCACCCTTCGATACACGGATAATGGAGTTTATTTTAGAATGTTTGCTCTGAATATTCTCACTCTTGGAGAAACCTTAGTGATCTCCTAGGTTTCCCTCAAGATACCCTCATAGATTTAAATGCAAAGACTAGGTGATTTTGATGCACATAGGTTTTGGAGCAAAGATTTCTAGAGTACCGTACCACTTAGCGCAACGTACCGCAGCCATAGAGCATCCTACGCTAGATTTCTCGCACCGTTGGATAGGAGCCACCTTTTTCCCACGATTTGATGAAAGCAAGATCGAGTAGCCGACTGCGGTTGCTATACGCGGCCGTCAAGAAACGAGAGTGTCTCCTGTCCATCTCCTAGTGAACCATTGGATGAGTGTCCCCGGTTACAAAGTAGGAAGTGTGGCCATTTGCTCGCTTATCACCCGCATTGCCACAAGCTTGAAATTATTAGAGGGAGCTACTTTGAGTACATTGAACATCATAGAGAATTTTATGACCTCTATACTTTTGGCCAAGGTCACTTCAAGAAAGTGAATGATGTTTATTATGCAAAATATGGTGATGCTTTGCGATCCGGTTACCTAACCCGAACCGGCTTTGTATCATGTGCAAAACTATCATATTGAGTTGCGAGCGGGAACCGGTGAATGAGAGAGCACCTCGAAGAGTTCGCTCGGAGAGGGTAACAGAAATCGTGAACCCGCTTGGCGTGGTGCCGAAACCGCCCGAGAAGAACCAAATAAGCATGCCGGTTCAATGAGTGGAATGTACCTCGGCTTCCACTCACTAAACTCATGGGTGTACCCACCACAAAGCCAACCACATCAACCATTCTATGGTTACTACCCATCGAGCCAGGACCATCCGAGCCGGACCCTCACGGCCCACCAAGATACTCTTATGACCCTTTTGGTACCACCGATGAAGAAGAAGAACCCCACCAAGACTTTGAGCCACGTCGCCACTCCGATGCCACCAGGTTTCATTTTCACCCAAAGCAGCACTATGATGAACAAGTAGCCTTCCAAAGACAACACCACCGCCACTCGAATCGCCATGACCCGTAGGTGGAATGACCAGGGCCCGGTGGAACCCGAACACCACCCGTGACACTAGGCACCATTCAAGAGAACCAGGAAGAAGCTGCCCCCATGTTGCATGGCTTGGTGGACCTGTTGCACATCCATTATCCACCACCACCGCCGCAAGGCTAGCTTGGGGGAGGACCCCCACTGTCAAGATAAGTATTTCTTTCCGTTTGTTTCAGTTTGTTGTTTTCAGTTTGTTTGCTTTATGCATTGAAAAAAAAAAAAAAAAAAAAAAAAAAGAAGAGACCAATAAAAATTTGCTTGCTGTTTTAAGTGTGTTTACATTTCAAGTTTGCCTTAAGATGAAAACCAAATAAAAAGAGTGTGCAAGTTTGTTTTCAATTCAGTTTGCTATAAATAAAAATGTGTAGACTTGAGGATTGAATGATGGAAATGATGAATAGTTGCTCTGCTCTAACTCTTTGCAAGTACCTAGCTTTAAATTTGAGTTCTCCCAAGATTTGGATACACTATTTGACAACTGGATTTACTCTACACCTGAAATCATGGGAGCATATGCTTAAGCTAAGTCTAGGTAGTTGACGGACATGATATGATGATAGTCTGAGCTGCTGTTCATTGTGTTCCAAAGTGCCACTAAATTCTGGAGATTTGTTTGTGAAAATTGTAAATGTTTCATGATGAGTTCCTTATATGACAGAGAGTTAAAATTCCTACCACAGCCAAACTTGATTATTAGAATAGGAAGCCTCCTCATTTGTTAAGGCTCGTGCTGTCGGCTGTGTTGTATCCTTATGAACTCATCATACAGCTAAATCTTGGTTTCACACACTCACATGCACCCCTGCTACTTCTACCCTGGAAGTACGCACCACATAAAGCCTATTATCATCCATTGAAATTGTTCTACTCTTACACTGAGAGTGAACACCCAAAAATATCCCCCTGTTCATTTTGCTAGCCATTTATCCAAGATCAATGCTCCAAGTGTTCCATTTGTTCCCAATGAGAAGTTGTCAAGATTGAGAAGTGTTCCATTCAAAGAGTATTTCATTCTTTTTTGGCTGCAAGAATTGTAAAAAAAAAAAAAAAAAAAAAAAAAAAAAAAAAAAAAAAAAAGAGAAAAAAAGAAAAGAAAAATTTTTATGAGCCCAGTCTTTGTCAAGTTTTCAAGTTCAAGTTCCAAGAAGATTCAAGTGTTGAAGTAGTTCCAAGTTTCATCCAAATAAAGGAGCATTGATAATTCCTTTATGCACCCCTTCTCCGCCCACAAATATTTCTCTCTATTTTATATATATCATCCACATATATAAACCACACATGCACACACCGATTGGTTGTATGTTGAGTTCCTTTGGATCCATGGTTCGATCATGCCAATGCATTAGTTCTCCACACCTATGAGCTCCATATAAGCCTTTATTAGAGTAGGGTGAGAGAGAGAGAGAGTGAAGGCTCATCTATAAAAGCCTTGAACCACAAATACTACATATTCCGAGAGTAAAGAGAAAGGCATATCCCCTTTCAATGCCTTAGAGAGGATCCAAAAATACCACATATTGAGAGACTTGAAAGGGTTGTATTAAGGAACTCGAGTTTTATTGAAAATCTTGTAAAAACTCCAAACGAACAGGTGGAACAACGAGCATGAGACAACAAGTGCTTGACTTAATTGTTCTCTCTTCAACTACTCAAGACCCAAGTGCGGTAAAAGCCCCATGGTTGAAAGAAACATGAGTAAGTTTGGGAGTTATGATAGTTCACTCTAGTCTCGGGGATGAATTCTTATTTAGAGCATGTGTGTTTGTTAAGCATGAAAGCATTGCGGAACTCGATCCATCTTCGTAGCTACTTGCTCGGGGACGAGCAAAGGGTAAGCTTGGGGAGTTTGTTGACGGTTGTTAATGATCAATTTTATATGACAATCGAGAGAGAGAAAGAGGGGTATAATCTGTTCACCACCATAGACTTAGGGTTTAAACATTGCGAGATTCCACAAGTTTTGGTGAATATGTGTTTTCGTAGGGATTATCGGAAAACATCCAAGGAGGCCCACATGTCATGATTACATAGAGAAAAGACCGAACGGGTAAAATTGTATACTCTAGAAGACTCCGGAAGGCAAACCCACGGAAGCGGGGACCCACCGGCATTGTGGTGGGTCGGCCGACTCCCCCCCTTGGGTCGGCCGACTCCCCACCTCCACCAATCAGGTGGAGGCTCGCGGATCCCGCCTCCACCGCCTTTGAGGATGAATAATTATCGTCCGTTTAGGTCGGTTTGATCCGATGGCCGTGGTGCATCCTAGGGGCTATATATTCGTAGCCCCGGCCCCCTCGGCCGAGGGGAATTCATCCTAGAATTCATTATTCGTAGAGGTAGCCATCGCAAAGCTAGGGTTTAGAGAGAGATCTCCACCAGAGAATTAGAATAGATACTCTAGATCTTCAAGTTCTACATAGGTTTAGACTAGATAGAGGAAGAATCGGGCGCGTGCTCGGAATTCGGATCTTCATCATCGAATTGGTATTATCTTGTATCTATTCTTGTGACTTTATTCTAAATATCATTATGTTTCTATTTATTATGTTCCTAGTTTATTCTAGTTCTACATTTGATATGGTTATGATTGGTAATAAGTTTATGTATATGTTTGCAAAGCGCTTAGCTCTCTTCCGGGGGGTTAGGTGGTAGATTTCATGTAAGCATGGTGCTTAGATGCCGTTTACCCGCAAATGCACCCTATTGGCCGGGTCGTGTGGTAGATCGCGGAAGTGACAGCCCGTTGAGTCCTCTCGTATTCCATCCCCGTTGGTAGGTCTAGCGGAACCAAAGTTGCGTAGTAAGTCCCGCTATGTCTTGGCTTGTTATAGCAATGATCCTTATACATAGATGAAAAGTCTTTTGTGCTTGTATATGATAGTGTAGAGTTGGAGTAGATGAATGACTTAGTAGATTAGAACCTACATAGGATTTATATTTCTTGCACTAATCGATGTCAACCTACCTTTGTGAGTAGTCTATATCTAATCTCTCGTGTGATTTATACCCCGAGCTTATTACTTTATATTCCCTTATTTATCATGGTTTACCCCTCTGCCAAAGTATGTGACCGTGTAATCAATCACTCATAAGTAGTCGTGTTTAGCAAGTTCATCTCATTGTTTAAGTCCGTAGTTCTTTCCTTTGAGCTAAATATAAATAACGATACCGGAATACTTCCTGGTAAAATGCTACGATGGTGTATTATCTGTTCGCTTGCGGATCCCATATTTTTCTTGACTAGAGGAGCAGTTTCTATACCAACACTTCTGGCGCCATGCTAGGGATGACAACTTAGCGTGAGTGGTGTTAGAGGTGTCAACAGCAACATATGCCATGGTGGAGATGGCTTGGAGATGAGAGGCTCAACACATGAGTTGATGGAGGAGCTCATTGCAAATGAGACATGACATGGAGTCATGTGACCAAGTGGTGAAGATCAAGATGAGGCTTGGCTCGATGGACCGGTTGCAAGTGTGAAGGGCAAGTTGAGGCTACGAAGCGAAGGACCATGCGATGGTGAAGCTTGGGCAAGACTTGGCGCCGATGGACCGACGCAACGGTGAAGAGCAAGTGAGGTCAAGATCGACGGACCAAGAGTGTCACATGATCATATGAAGTGGATCATATCATTTGATGATCGTGTCATGCATGCGATGCATTAGCACAATGGAGGAAGACGGTGGAGATGGAAATGCGCAAGGCAAAGGTATAACCTAGGGCATTTCATTTCACCGGTCTAAGGTTGAGTAGAGAAGTACTTGACCGGATTTAGGATAGATGGCCGTACTATCAAGAGGGGTAATCTTGTTTGCATATCGGTCATCTAGTGCCACTTGAGCGATCTAACATTGCGATGTGCTAGGATCGAGTGGCGTTGTGAGATGAAGAGAAAATCCTTTGAAAATGATTGTGAAAATGCTAACACACAAGCACATGGAGTTGTACACTTGGTGGTGTTGGCACATTTACAAAGGTGGCGTTTGGACGCGCTGTGGTTTGCAGGGTTGAGTCGGTGCTTTCAGGAAAATTGGAGGCATATTTTCCATTGCGCTGGATGCAAATTGTTGTTGGAAACATACTATCCATGGTGATCAAGTTGGTATACTTGTTGGATAGCATGGTGGAGAAGTTGGCGTTGCGACGTGGCGACGAAACGACGGAGCGTGCTCTGCGAAAGCGCCGGACGCGCCTTGAGGAGCACGGGCGTCCGGCGCTTGATGGACGTCGGCGCGCAATGCCTGGAGGATCGCGAGAAGCGGCGGGCGAGGCCCGAACGGCCGGACGCGAGCGACGCGTCCGTCGCGTTGGAAGTGAAGCGTCAAGAAGTTGGCGTGGCGGACTTTGCGGTGCGCGTCCGGCGTGTCTGCGGACGCCCGAGCGGACGCGTCCGGCGACCCGACGCGTCGGCTGCGTAGCGATGTTGAAGAGTTCGCGGACGCTTACACGTGTTACGGCCGCGTCCGGCGCTCAAAGCGCGCGGACGCGTCCGGCGTGTAGTGGTCCAACGCTAGTTTGCGAAGGTGCGCAACGTTGTGAGCGGCGGACGCCAGGGCGCCAGCGTCCCGCGGTCGGCGGACACGGACCGTATGTTTCGCATGCGACCGGCACGTTGGTGGTTTGCACCGGCGGGACGCGTCCGGGGCGGTGGTCACTGTGCGCGTCCGACGATGGCTTCCGAGCAAAGGAGAAAGAGCCGTTGGGCGCCAACGGTTATGTTTGAATCGCAGTGGACACGTGGAGCGCGGAGGAGCGCGACGCGTCCGGCGGGCTTGCTCGGACGCGTCCGGCGAGTACTCGCGGTGTTGCCCGAGGTGGGTAACGGCTAGTTGAGACCTTGGGTCTATAAATAGTTGGTTGGCCGGCTTAGGCCGGTGGCCGAGCACGCCCGGCTATGTTGCCTTGTGTGGTGGTGCTTGGAAGCCCTCTAACTCACATATGCTTGGTGGTGATCATTCGATAGTGTGAGAAGAGCGATTCTAGTGCGAGTGCTTTGTGAGATTGCATTTGTGGCACTAGGTGGTTGTGTTGCAAGCGGGAGAGCTTGTTACTCTTGGAGGATTGCCACCTCCTAGACGGCTTGGTGGCAAGTGGCTCCGTGGTAGCACGCGTGGAGATACGGTGCTCCGGAGAGAAGAGATTGTGAGAGGTTCGGTGCTCCTCGCGGGGATCGCGAAGAGTAGCCTTATTGGATTGCGCGTGTCATTGAGTTACCACCCTTGCGTGTGTGGGTTTGCTCGGTGCCTTGAGGGGCTCACTTGAGAGTGGTGTCTTGCGGTGCCTTGCGGGGCGTGCCTTGAGGGGCAAGTGACTTGAGGGTCACACCGAAGAACCATCTAGGTGAAAAGACCGGAGGAACCACCGAAGGTGTTGGTCGACACAACAGGACGTAGCTTGGGGGCAACCAAGTGAACCTGGTGAAAAATCGCCGAGTCATCTTGTGTCCACACTTCGCGGTGGTTTGCAATCTCTTTCACAAGCTTTGTATTTGCATTCCTTACATTCTTGTATAGGTTGTGTAGTTGCTCTTGTGGTTAGTTAGCTTGAGTAGCTTGTTAATCACCTTCTTGCTTGTGTAGCTAGAAGTAGAGTAAGTTGCCTTGCTTAGCTTGTGTAGTTAAGTAAGTTTGAGCTCTTGGGTTTAGCTTGTGTAGCTTTGTCCTTGAGCATCTAGTGAGCTTAGGTTTGGCTTTGTGCTTTTGCTCATTAGAATTGTGTAGGTGCACCCCGGTTGCTAAAGTACTAGTTGCTTAGGATTGTGTGACCTTGCAAGCTAGACTTGTTTAGTGTGCATTAGCTAGATTGGCACCTTGTCTTCTTGTTTAGGATCTTTTACAAGGTGCATCTAGAGACATAGATAGAGGGGGCGAAGTCTTGGCAGGCCGATAGATTTAATTAAAGCACTTATATCGGTTAGTCGAGGAACGATTAGTTTTAAAAAGGACTATTCACCCCCTCTAGTCCGCCATCTCGACCTTACACACACCTTGATCTTTTTCCTTGCTTCTCAAATTAAGTGGAATAATTGTCACAATATAAGTCAAGTCAAGGACCGTTGGACTTCCAATCCGGTACAATTAATATTCTCCACAATTACACACCATAGAGTTTATTTGATTTATTAAATCTAAAATGGGCCTAGCCCATAATAAATCCAACAGATCCAAGGGGCGCGAAGAGATTGAGTAATTTTGCACTTAACCGCTCGCTCTTAATCACACTTTTACAAATCCCTCCTTCCACCTCTCCCATGTGCCCCCTTGGATCAACATCCTGCGGTATAGATCGTTAGTTTACAAGTTTGTACGGGATATCTAGTTTGCATAGGATCCGTTGCCCTGGTTTTGATGTTCAAGGATGAAAAATCAATTCATTCATTCATGGTTATAGTTCGGAGGTAAAATAGACCATGAAAAATCAATTCATTCGTTAACGGGTGGATTGTAGTGCAGTGAAACAAGTCGTCCTCTCCGGACAGGCTACCGGGACCCGAACTGCAATACTATGCAAACTTGAGTTAACCACCGGCAGCCCCATGCGTGGTGTGCGAGGTAGCTAGATGCTATCTGCCGTGATGGCGTGATTCATGCACGGGCGCAGTGGTGGAGAAGATTAGAGGATCACGGGGCGGATGCAGCTTGTGTGCTGTATCTGTTTTTCCCTCGCAAGTCGCAACGCAGCTGCGAGGGGAAACAGAAAAAAGGAGGGAGCATCATGGATCAGAAATTCAGAATCATTGTGATGCTTCGCGAAGTGCAGGAGGCGGAGAAGATGACTCAAAAGAAAACACGAGTCTCCTCTAAAGCTCAAAATGTGACCCGATCTCCGTGCGCAGGGCGGTCACCTGTGAGCCATCGGAAACTCGGAAGCATGGATGCCAAGTTGTGCCACCGCATGTGGGGTGTTCGGTGGAATGCCCATGAGGTAAACAGCTTGCTAATATAATTTTGCTGGGTTAGTGCGGTAGTGGTGGCGCAAGACGATAGGCAGAGTTAGCAAGGAGCACAGGAAAGGGGTGAACTCTCTAATTATTCTTGGGGATTGGATTATTTGGAAGCATAGAAATGCATGTGTATTCGAGGGGGCTTCTCCTTCGATTAGCATGATTTGGAGTGAGCTGAAGAACGAACACAGCCTCTGGTGCATGGCTGGGGCGAAGAAGCTTCAAGGGCTAGATTTGGCGTTGGCTGACTAGATCTGTTTAGTTATGGTTGAGTTGTGCTTGTTTTCTATGTGTTCAAATATTAAGCGTGTGTAATCGCCTCACTCATATTTGGTCCTCGTATGAGTGAGGAGCCTGATGAGGACCCTCCTATTTTTCTTCTCTATAATACAATGAAACGCAGCTCTCCTGCGGTTTAAAAAAAAAAGTGTGGTAGCTCGTTTCACCTCGACGTGTGTGCTCATCATAGGAGTCACGGTGTTGGAACTGTTCTTGTGCTGGCCATCAAGTGCCAAGGCAAATGCTTAGCAATAGCAAGTTAGCAACAGGTGCTACTATAATAATTGTTATTCCTGTGGTGATAGTCACTAGGCAATATCAGTTCTACGCTTCTAGTTACACACATGTCGTGTTTCTTAACTGTTGTCTAATTTTAACAACACTAAACAGTATACCATCTTTCCTTTTTTTTTTTCTCCCTGAGAACATTCAGGCACCTCAAACCTTGATTTGTTATTTTTGGGGCGAAGACACCATCGCCGTGTATTCCCCACTTGCGCGCCCTTGTTGCGTGGTCATTAGCCATTCACCACTTATGCTTGGTTCCTAAATCTGCTCCCATTTGCCCCGCAAAATTTGCTGTTCTTTTCACCTTTCTGCCTGGCAGACCTCTTTTCAATAGTATTGGACAGATGACGCAAGAAATTTGAAGGTAAGGAGATAAAGCTCGCTGTTGTTCGATTTTTACTTCTTGGCGCTTTCTTTTCCCTGGAAAACTTATGCACAAATTTCTTGGTCTCTTCTTTCTTCCCCTCTACTTTTTTTCCATATTTTTTCTTGTAACCAACTTTCTTCACCCTCTTCTTGGCATCTCACTCAATACATACATAAAATTTTGTCACAAGAGATATCATAGGGGACTTTTCAATTATAGTTGACATGCCTTGGTAAAATCGTGAATAGTTAAGCTTAAGTCATGAATCTGTTTCTAATGTGTTTTCCACTTCAAAGGTCCTACAATTTATATCCTTTTATTTTCCTTCTTGGCAAAGGGTGTCAATGCACTCATAAAGAACACTACTCCTGAAGTGATTCAGATGAGGAACAAAAGCAGCAAGGCGTATCAGAGAAGACGCTAAGCAAAAGGGTGGACAAGAAAACTGTCACATATTTCAGTTCAATCAGGAAAATGGGGCTGTCAATCTCATACCCATCAGATGACTACCTTCCTGAGGACGATGATGATGGTATGGACAGGCTCTTTGTGCGGTCTCTAAGCTTTGATAATCTCAGCAAACTTGAGACCCTTGAATCGCCAACAGCATTGCTAGATGCACTGACCTCCAAGAGGCTCATTGTAAGAGGCTCTTTAAGCTTTGAAAAAAAGGAGGGTGATCCATGTCAAGTTGAAACTACGCTATCAATGGTGAGTCCTAAACCTGCAAAGAAGAGCTACAACTACAAGCCTATCATCCCGCCAAGATATGGGTCCACAGAGAACCTACCACCAAATTCTCCGGTAATTGGGATGGTAAGCCCAATGCACCAGGCTGCAGCAACAAAAGTGCAGAAGGTGTACAAGAGCTTCAGGACAAGGCGGCAGCTTGCTGATTGTGCTGTTCTTGTTGAACAACGCTGGTTTGTAAAATTCATTGTGTTAATCATGCATTTCCATACATGATATACTGTGACTTTGACATTGGGACAATGTTACTGAATTTCGTGAATTCTATGCTAAATCCAGGTGGAAACTCCTTGATTTTGCGTTGCTCAAGCGCAATTCAGTGTCATTTTTCGATGTACAGAAGCCTGAGTCAGCCCTCTCGAGGTGGTCTCGTGCCAGAATGAGAGCTGCCAAGGTAAAAATTCATGTGTTTACACATTATGCTACTTAACAATTATTTGATCTTGGAACTTAGAATTTATAGTGCAGCTGTGTGTTATAGTATTATGGTCCTACTATACTGGTTCTTGGCATTCTTGTTATCCTTTTTTGGCATTAATTGTTTTCATAACATTGTAGACTTGATAAACTAAACAAGTCAAACTAATTTTATTCTGCGGTTACTGTCAAATTTGGTCTGGTAGTTTTTATTGCTGAACCCTGGCATTAATATGCCAACTGCCCATTGTTGCTATGAAGCTGATATGCCCAACTACTAAAACGATGTAGTCTGATTTCCAAAGGACTGTTGTCATATCTTTGTTCTAGTATGATTGAATATTGAATTTGTATCTGGTGTTTTTCTTTTTCTTAGGTAGGAAAAGGTCTTTCCAAGGATGAAAAGGCTCAGAAGCTCGCACTGCAACACTGGCTTGAAGCAGTACGCATGAAAACAATTTCTTTCAAACACTAACTGATGAAAGAACATCACAGAACATTCATGTTTCATGGGCAGATTGACCCTCGACATCGGTATGGCCACAACCTCCACTACTACTACCAATACTGGCTACACTGTGAGAGCAAACAGCCTTTCTTTTACTGGTATAGTTCACGCGAAACTTTTAAACTATCACCAAACCAGCTGAAGCAAAGAAAGTCCAAAGTTCTCTGAAATCATGTTTAGGTTGGATATAGGTGAAGGAAAGGAGGTTAATATTGATGAGCACTGTCCAAGATGGAAGCTGCTGCAGCAATGCATCAGGTATCTTGGCCCGGTTAGTGCTTCAACCCTGACACCAGAATATGAAATCTCAGAGCAGAAAAGGCTTCTTATCTGAACCGTAGATGATTTGCTATTTTGTGTAGAAAGAAAGGGAGTCCTATGAGGTCGTGGTTGAGGATGGAAAGATGATGTACAAGCTGAACAACAAAATCGTCGACACATCCGAAGGCCCCAGGGATGCAAAATGGATCTTCGTGCTGAGCACAACGAGAGTTCTATACATCGGTACGGTATGTCCAACCGCACCAGAACACCACCTGGTCCACCTTGAAACCTTAAGCAGACAGTAGAGGTGGTCTCTGACAGATGAAAAATAATCACATTGATGCAGAAGAGCAAGGGCACATTTCAGCACTCCAGCTTCCTCGCCGGTGGAGCCACATCTGCTGCTGGCAGACTGATTGTAGAGAATGGGATTCTAATGGTGCATATATAGATCAACACTTGTCTACCAGCCTCGTAGTGTTCTACTTGTACAATACAAGTCACCTGTCTGATTCATCTTAGCATTTTTCAGGCTGTCTGGCCACATAGTGGGCACTACTGCCCCACGGAGGCGAACTTTCGTGAGTTCATGAACTTTCTGAAGTGTAGGAACGTGGATCTTACAAATGTCAAGGTGAAGAAGCAAATCAGAGTGCTATACTGCTACACATATACTACCATCTTAGCTCAGGAAGCAAAACCTATCTACATATATCATTGTCCCTTTTTCTGATACAAGAACATCTTTTGGTTGCTGTTTTTCTACAGTTGAGCCCGTCAGAAGGTGAGGAAGACGAGTGGGTCAGGGAGTTTGAGCTCAGGCACAGGAGTAGCCTCTCCCAGCTTAACAACACGGAGAGCAGCCACCCCGCGAGTGCAGAAGACTCCAAGTCCCACCCGGCTGGCATTGCTGACAAACACAAGGCCACTGCAAAGGCCACACCAGCCACGCCACCATCCACGAGGCATGACAAAACAACAACGACCAGCGCAGCGACATCATCAGGCACGCCGGCCATGAAGAGGTCCTCGTCGGGCAGCCGGCTGCATCGCAACCGGCCTCCACGGCTGGCAGTGAGCAAGAGCCGAATGGGCAAGAGCAGCGGGGAGCAGGGCGCGGGCGCGTTCGGGGACTGCCTGGACTTCTGCAAGGAGAACCTGTTCCGGGGCGGCGAGGGCGCCGACGACGGCGAGGAGGATGTGGTGGTGCCGCAGGAGAAGATCCTGCGCCGCATCAACTCCAAGATGAGCCTGCACTCGTACCAGCTCGGGAACCAGCTCTCGTTCCGCTGGACCACCGGCGCCGGCCCCAGGATCGGGTGCGTCCGGGACTACCCGCCGGAGCTGCAGTTCCGGTCGCTGGAGCAGGTCAGCCTGTCGCCGCGCGGTGGCGCCGGGCCGCCCAGGCTCAGCACGACTCCCCGGCAGACCCCGTGCGCACCGCTCGTGCCGTCGACGCCCGGAGGCCTCGTGTCGCCGCTGTACGGTCACGGTGGGGCGGGGACACCTGCGCCGCGGCTGCAGCACGGTGCGGCCTAGAACTCTGGCACGTTACGCGTGTCTGCTGGCACACCATTCGCCATGAGGTCGTGTCGACTGACGACCCAAAGAATTCGGGACTGACCTTACTCTAAAATTCATTTTCTCTATCTTGTATGCATTCTAGAGTCATCATCGCTCTTCATAGAAATAGACGATTCAGGATCTGAGAAAACATACAGATCCATTGGTGAAGCACTAAGACCATCATCGAGCAAATGTTCAGATTAAGATAGCCAACACCAAGCAGAATCAAACCCTGAGATTCAGCAAGTATTCAATCAATGCATCGATTGAGCAAATATAGCAAATGGATAACGTGCACTTTCAACCTGGATCATAAAACCAAATTGCAACCTTATCAACCAGGCTTACTTATCATAAGGCAGGTGTTCCAAGGGTCACACCATGACACCAAGTTCAGCAAACATAGCACAAATTCGACAAGATCCAACTCCATACAAGAACCAATAAGACACCCAACCACCTCAGCGCAGCCTCCTGGCCTCCCTCTCGGACTCGAGCAGGGTGAGGATGTCGCCCTCGCGAACTGGGCCCTTGACGTTCCTCATGATGAGACGGTTCTGGTCATCCAAGAACTTCACTCTGACCTGGGTCACCTGACCCCTGGAGCCGGTCCTGCCCATCACCTTCACCACGACAGCAAGCTTCACCTGGGTGTCCATGCTGCACTTGTAGAAAGCATTTTCAGTTATCAAAGGTGAATCAAACTGCAGCTAGGTAAACATAAACTATCACATGGTTTGCTCAAATCACAGCTTTGAAGTAGAAACTGGCAAACAAATTAACATTACTCATTACACAAACAAAAAACAAACTAGGGACATAAAAACCTCCATTTGACATAAGAAAGAGAAGTGAAGTTCATAGATTCTTGCTACGGCACAATCCAAATTATTACCATCACCTTGCATTCGATCACTTCTCCAAGAATGCTTGCTTGCTAAGATTCAAAATTATCAATATCACCGTGCATTCAAGAAGCTTCGGACCATTGCAGAAATCAGTTTTTGTTTGATAAAACAAAACATCCATGTTTAATTGGACAACAAACACTGAAAAATCCATGACCACTGAGGGCACTGCACTAAGAACTATGTGCCCTTCACGATGCTTGATGCTTGAGCATACAAACCTCACATTCGCGAACCACATCTAAACCTAGGAAACCCTTCAAAGTTGTATCAAAAAGTCTCTACAGATCACATCAATAAACAATAACCCACACGGCCATGCCCACATCAGATTCCTAGTCACACAGTGACACACTCCAACATTTACATCACTGCATTTGGCAGTGCCTTGTTTAGTTCCCAAATTTCACCCCAAATTCTACTATGCAAAAAGAAGATTTCCTGTCACATCAAAATGTCGGCACATGCATCAATAGGCTTTGGACCATTGCAGACATCAGTTTTTTTTTATATAAAAAAAATCATCATGTTTAATTCAACAACGAACACTGAAAACCCATGATTATTAAGGGTACCGCGCTAAGAAATGTGTCCTTCACGATGCTCGATGCTTAACAACAAACCTAGATCAGCTTCATTCACAAACCACAGCTAAATCTAGGAGAATACTCAAAGTTCTATCACAAAGTATCTACAGATCACACCAATAACAATAAGCACACAGATTCCTGGTCACAGAGCACAGCATCCAACATTTAAAATGAACAAAATCAGAGCTACTGCTACTCATCCATCACCTAGTACCCATGGCATAGGAAAAAACACCTTACCACCAGAGGATTCAGGACGCTCATACAGCAATCAAGTCGCCCAAACAGGAAACTGGTACTACGATAACATCTTAATAAACTAAGACGCGACGCGACGCAACATTAAACCTGCAGCTACGGAATATGGCAGGGATGGATGGACCGGAGATAGAAGAGGCTCACCTCTCGCTTCTCGGGCGGAGTCTCGAACGGTGGCCGACGAGCGCACGGGCACACGAACGAAAACCGGGGCGGCGGCGGCGGCGGCGCGAGGAGAGCACTGGAGGAGGAAGGAAACCCTAGGCCTGCGCTGGCTTGTTATTGAGCTGAGGCCGCCGTGGAAAGGGAACGGGGACGCGCTGGCTGGCATTGGGCTGGACCGTCTGGGTGAGCCTCATCAAAAGCCCACTTGTGTGCTGGATTCAGGATGGCCCGGGCCGAGTGTCCGGGCCATTATGGCAGTTCCTCGGCACCAAACCCCGGCCCGTTATGGCCCACGGCGGGCGACTGCTCGTGGGCGTGCAAACGCAATTGACTGCCTGTCGCATTGTGTGTTTTGGCCTTTCGACAATTTGATATCCACCATTAAGGATCAGATCAGCCTTGTGCTGATTGGACAAACCAGGTGTGAAAAGTTGACTGATCAAATGTTCACAGAAAACAGTGCCCCAACAAGAAGGTACTGGTACAGTGTACTGGTACATTGAAGCTAGCAATACCCATACCCCATAGCTTAGCCTAACACACGCCGTAGCATCGTACTCATAGCAGAACAGGAAACACAGTACAACTACTACAACAACACCAGCAGCAGCAGCAAATTGTCTGTCACGTACTCACGTCACGTACTGGTAATAGAACACAACAGCACATCACATTCATCTGGGAGTAATCTTTTTGGTGGCAGGACTTGACAGAGGGTCTAGAATGAGCTAGGCGACAGCTAAGGCACGAGCAGGAGAAGGTAGCCGCCGAGCAGCACCGTCAGTGCAGCGCCGGCGGTCGCCGCCGAGGAGGAGACGCCGCCCCCGTTGGTCGCCTGCAGCGCGCGGGAGTCGGTCGTCGCCGTCGAGTTGTCCTTGGCTGCAAAGAGAAACCAGAGAGTGGTCAGATCTCTCAATCGAGGGTAGTGTAGTGTAGTAGTGTTTTCCGGCAGTAAAAAAATGGTGGGGGTAAATTAGACAGAATTGTCTTCTTAATTGTCTTGACAAAATTCTCTACTGTACACATACAGTGGACACTTTTTTTAGTGGTCACTGACTGAAGTGTTCAATAATGCTCAAAATATGTGCAATCATCTTATTTTTTAACTTTCTCTAAATAAAATCTCGAATGAACGAAGAGCAACGCATGGAGGCAATAATGGAGAAGAGACAGGCAAGCTGACCTGGAGCGGCAGTGGAGCCCTTGTCGCCGCCAGGGCTGAAGATGGCGGCGTCTTTGGAGCCCGGAGGAATATGCAGCAGCTCTGGACCAAAAACACACGAACACACATTTTGAATTTAATTTACTACCGAAGTTAGTTGGGAGAAAAAGGGCGGTCAAAGCTGCATTTTTGCTACTGACATCATGCCATTTCCAAATGAAAACTGAAATGCAGTTTCCATGGGCTGGCCAGCTAAAACCGCTTTGCTAAAACTGACACCGTGCCATTTGCACAAAGAAAGCAACGCCGGTGAACAAGAAGAAGAAGAGAGCAACGTCAACGTACGAGCGCAGTGGGAGACGTTGGCGTGGGTGGCGCCGCAGGCGTTGGGGAGCGCGAGCGCGAGGGTGGCGTTGATCTTGATGCCCAGGCCGGGGTCGTCCTTGTCTTTGACGAGCACGCACAGGCACTTGGGGCTCTTCCCCAGCACCTGCCGCAGGCCGCCGCAGCAGTCGGGCGGCGGCGCGCGGGCCTGCCCCTGCACGTACTGCAGGCACGGCGCCAGCCCCACCAGCTGGTCCGCGCACTCCGTCTTGTCCGCGCTCATGTCGCCGACGACCACCGCCACCGACGCCATGGCCGCCGCCAGCGCCAGCACCAGCACCGGCACCGCCGCCCACCGCGCCATCGATCAGTGGACGACCGTGTGTGTGTCTTGCTAGCTCGCCTTGGCTTCCGGCCGGGAACGGGCTGTGGTTCAAGTGTGAGTGAGTGACGAGTGAGCTGGGCCGCCGCTGGCAGGGAGGTTTGGTGAGGGGCAGTTATAGCGGTGGGTCAGGACGAGTCGACGTCGCAGTGATACGCTAGTGCACAAGGGAAGCCGGAAGCAGAGGCGACGTGTCGTGGCGTGCCCGGCCGCGCTACTGCTCATGTCGTGCAGGTGGTGTGGTGTGGACAGGCGGATTCGCAGTGGCACACAGTTTCATGGCCGCCCCCTGCCGAGGACGGGAATGGAGGGCCCAGCTGTCTGTCCGGACTCCCGACCGTCGTGGAGCGTGGTCACTGGTCACTGCTCCAGTGGAATTCATGAACCCAACTCGCGGGGTCGTTGATCCAAGTGCCGGCCATGGCGTTCCACGCGTCTTCATCTCTGTCGAACGACGTGTTGATGGCGATGCCAAAAACGCCATGGATGCCCACGATAATCCACTCGGATCCGTTGCCAATTCGCCAATTCGCTCTTGACGGACGCGGACGGGAGCAATCCAGCAGCAGCGATGCTGGTCCAGGCCGGCTTTGATTCTTGCCTGGCTACGGCCCCAGTGACTGGAGCATTCATGCTCGCCTCGCAGCCGTGGGGACTGTCGCAGGCGGCGGCGGCCGGCAGCACTCGAGCAGCTCTGGTGGAAAGCCTGAAACTCCATGTGCCCGGTATTGCGGCCGTTACCAGTACCACTTACCATTGCCAACCTTTTCTTCTTCCTTGGTCATTGCATTAACCTTTTCTTCTTCCTTGGCCATTGCATTCATACCACGGCACCTAATATCACATCTTGCCCAGAGCACTACGGTACTACCACCACTACATACACAGACTAGACACGAAATTGCATCGGTTACGCACCGGAACCTACCCATTTACTCCACAGGACTCTTGGACGATTTGGCATGGCAAAAGGGAGGGGGGAAGCGGTCCATCTTTGAACTAGCAATCCTTAGAGGAAGCAAGCAGTAAAAGGGAATGAGTGAGATTATCAGCAGCAACTGTAGGCCATGTTTCTCATACGGAGTACGTGTACGTACTGTAGCTGTTAAGTTCATAATTCAGATAGAATTTTTTTTCGCGACCGGGCCTTCACCCGTTTTTTTATTAAAAGGGGGTAAACAAACGATACAAGACGCGACGCGATGGCGGCAAGACACCGGCAAAACGCGATACGATCAGGCCGTGCACGGACAGGACCAACCTAGAGACGCGGCAAGCCATCTAATGCGGCTTTAACTTACGTACCAGGGGATAGCAGCGGCAATGAATTGTAGGCAGCATAGTGAAACAGGCTCTGTAGGCAGGGAGTGGCGTCATGATGCTGGCAGCGCAGCTGGTGGCAACTTGCATTGCTTCTTTCCATGGGGTTTTTACACAGCCATTGCTCAGCGTTACATTATCCCACCAGCCACCGGTAAATTCAATTCTGGGGATTTTACAAGTGAGCTGGGCAGATTTCATTTCTTCCAAGCTAGTTCCAACATGTCCTTGCCTTGTGAAACAAGATACTCCATAGTATAGCAAGTTCAAGAGACAATATGATACATTGAGAGAGGGGTGTTTCAGAAACCAAGTCATAGCAGAAGAGAGATCAAATTTCACAGTTTTCATTCAATATAGCATCCCCAATGTGAATCTTAATTTCTTTTAGACAGCCTCACCAGGTTCTTGTTCCATATCCTTCATGATAACCCAACATCACTTTTCAACTAAGCATTTTCGACAACAAAAGAAAAAAAAAGACTATGCCACAGCTGATCCCCGCTCAAGAGACATACACAATGGAAGGGATCTGATAGGATTGCGGATCCTACCGGGGATGTCACGGAGTCGGTATGGATGAGAGGGAGGGAGTGCTGGTCGGGGACCTCGACGGCGGCGGCTGGGCGCCGTGGCGAGGGGCGGCGTGCGCGGTGGAGAGGGAGGCAGAGAGGAGGCGGCTAGGGTTTAGGAGGGGGGCTTCCCGATCTCCCGGCTCCCTAAGGGAAGCCGGAATAATTATGATAATTATTCTCGCTTGATTTCTATTGAGCCTCATGGGCCGATTATAAAGGTTACATAAGGCTAGCACCTTTGTGACTAGGCAATATGGCGCTATTACAATTGACTCTAATATAAATAAATAGACTAAAGTGACTTGGGCCTCTAGCTTAGCCACTAATGGGCCTCTTCCCGGCATATTGGATGCCGGTCATAACATCTCTCCCCGCTGCGCAAACAAATTCGTCCTCGAGCCGGAAGTCGGGAAAGCAGCACGGAAGTCGTCGAGGAGCTCCCGGTAGCATCTTCTTCGGGCATGCCGGTCCACCGAATGAGGACGCGCCACACGCCCGCGCGCGCCGGGGACGATAGAGCGCGCCCCGTCCCCGCACGGAGGTAGGACGCCGGCGCCGTAGGAGTGGCGCCGATGTGCTTTGCTTGAGGAGGCCCACATGGAAGACGTCGTGGATGCGCGCGCCCCGCCGGGAGCAGTAGACGGTAGGCGACCCGACCGATGCGCTCCATCACGAGGAACGGACCGGCCCGCCGAGGTCCAAGCTTTGCGCCGGCGCGTGGGTCTAGACCGCATCGTGCGGTGAAGAAGGCGGCCAGACGGACCACGACCCGACGCCGAACTCCACATCGCGGTGGTTGGCGTCGTAGTACTTCTTCGATACCGTTGTGCTCGGAGCGGCGCTCGCGGACCTCGGCGAGCATCTCGTCACGGCCGCGAAGGAGCGAGTCTCGCCGCCTCGGTGTCGGCCGGCCGAGCCCGGCGATACGGGGATCGGTGGAGAGGCCGCCCATAGACGACCTCGAAGGGCGTAGTGCGAAGGGCGGTGTGGAAGGACGTATTGTAGCAATACTCCGCCCACGAGAGCCGATCCCACCCCGGCGCGAGGACGATCACCCGTAACGGCGAAGGTACATGGCAATCACCTTGTTGACCACTTCGGACGCCCGTCCGTCCGGGGGTGGAATGCCGTGCTCATGCGGAGCCGGACGCCCGCTCGCCGGAAGAGGTCGCGCCCGGACGCGTCCCGGTGAACACGGGGTCCCGATCACCGACGATGGACCGCGGGAACCCGTGTAGACGCACGATGCCGTCGAAGAAGGCCCGAGCGACGGACGTGGCGGTGTAGGAGTGGCCGAGCGCGATGAAGTGCGCGTACTTGGAGAAGCGATCGACGACGGTGAGAATGACCGACTTCCCCGCCACCTTGGGCAGCCCTTCGACGAAATCCATGGAGATATCCGCCCACACTGGGACGGCACCTCCGTGGGCTGCGCGGCGGAGCTGCCGGAAGTAGAGTGGACGTCTTGTTCCTCCGGCACGTGGTGCGGAGCGCACCAAGTCCCGCATGAGGGCCTTGTCGCGCGGAACGTAGAACTCGGCGCGAAGACGGTGTAGGGACTTCGCACGCCCTCATGCCCGGTGAGCGCGCGAGCGGAGCACCTGGTGACGGAGGTCCTCGTGGTCGGGCACGAAGATGCGGACCCTTGGAGCGCGGCCCGCGTCGAGGCGCCACGGGTCGGCCGGCGCCCTCCCGGAGCCGTAGGAGGCACCGTCCGTTGGCGCCGGCCGTGGCGCGCCCGATGTCGTCCGGGAGCGTGAACAACGGACCGAGATGGCCGCCGTCGCGGGCACGGCCGCCTCGTCGTCACCGTCGCGGCGGGAGAGAGCATCGGCCACGGTATTGAGGCGGCCCGGCCGATATTCCACCGTGAAATCAAAGCCGAAGAGCTTGCTAATCCATTGATGCCGAGGCACGGTAGACAAGCGGCGGTCAAGCAAAAATTTGAGACTATAATGATCGGTCACGAACCGGAGGAAGGGCGCCCCCGGAGATATGGGCGCCAATGACGAACAGCCTGCACCAAGCCAATCAACTCGCGTTCGTAAGCGGCGAGTTTGGTGTGCCGCGCCGCGAACGGGCGGCTGAAGTAGGCGAGGGGACCGGCGCCCTGGTGGAGGACGGCGCCGAACCCCGCGCCTGACGCGTCGCGGTCGACCACGAAGGTCGCGTCGAAGTCTGGCATCTGGAGCACCGGACCGGTGGTGAGGGCGCGCTTGAGCGCCTCGAACGCCGTCGTCGCGTCGTCATCCCACAGGAACGCGTCTCGCCGCAAGAGACGCGTCAGCGGGGCTGCGATGATGCCGAAGTCCTTGATGAATTTGCGGTAGTATCTCGCCAAGCCCAGGAATCCCCGAAGAGCACGGGCGGAGCGGGGAGGGGCCAAGCGGCGGCGATCGCCGCCACCTTGTCGGCGTCCATGGCGACACCGCCCTCGGCGATGACGTGGCCCAAGTAAGCCACCGAAGGCGCTCCGAACGAGCACTTGGAGCACTTCAGGTGGAGGTGATGAGCTTGCAGGGCGTTGAGGACGATGCGACATGCCGCAGTGCTCGGCCCACGACGAGCTATAGATGAGTATATCATCAAAGAACACAAGTACAAACCTCCGAAGGTATGGACGGAGGACGTCATTCATCAATGCCCGGAACGTAGCCGGCGCGTTGGAGAGCCCGAACGGCATGACCAGGGGAACTCGAAGTGGCCATGGTGGGTGCGGAAGGCCGTCTTGAAGACGTCATCGGGGTGCATGCGCACCGATGGTACCGGAGCGGAGGTCAAGCTTGGTGAAGAACCTCGCCCGTGTAACTCATCGAGCGGCTCATCGACCACGGACGATGGGAATTTGTCCTTGGAGGTCTTGGCGTTGAGCGCGCGATAGTCGATGCAGAACCTCCATGACTTGTCCGCCTTCCGTACAAGGAGCACGGGGGCGGAGAACGGCGACGTGCTGGGCTGGATGATGCCTTGGGCCAGCATGGCGTCGCACTGGCGTTCCAGCTCATCCTTCTGCAGCTGGGGTGAAAGGCCCTTGTTTGGTTTTGATAATTGAGTGACAACTTTAGGTGGACTAACATGTGTGATGGTTGAGGTACACAGGAGTTAGTTCACAGGTACATGTGTGTGAGCAACATATGCCATGGTGGAGATGGCTTGGAGATGTTGTGAGGCTCAACACATGAGTTGATAAAGGAGCTCATTGCAAATGAGACATGACATGGAGTCATGTGACCAAGAGGTGAAGATCAAGATGAGGCTTGGCTTGATGGATCGGTTGCAAGTGTGAAGGGCAAGTTGAGGCTGCGAAGCGAAGGACCATGCGATGGTGAAGCTTGGGCAAGACTTGGCGCCGATGGACCGACGCAACGGTGAAGAGCAAGTGAGGTCAAGATCGATGGACCAAGAGTGTCACATGATGATATGAAGTGGATCATATCATTTGATGATCGTGTCGTGCATGCGGTGCATTGGCACAATGGAGGAAGACGGTGGAGATGGAAATGCGCAAGGCAAAGGTATAACCTAGGGCATTTCATTTCACCGGTCTAAGGTTGAGTAGAGAAGTACTTGACCGGATTTAGGATAGATGGCCGTACTATCAAGAGGGGTAATCTTGTTTGCATATCGGTCATCTAGTGCCACTTGAGCGATCTAACATTGCGATGTGCTAGGATCGAGTGGCGTGGTGAGTTGAAGAGAAAATCCTTTGAAAATGATTGTGAAAATGCTAACACACAAGCACATGAAGTTGTACACTTGGTGGTGTTGGCACATTTACAAAGGTGGCGAATGTTCGCGCTGTGGTTTGTAGGGTTGAGTTGGGCTTGGGTCCCTCTCTCCCTCCCGCCGAGCTTGCGAGAAAAATGGATGCATATTTTCTATTGCGCCGGATGCAAAATTTGGTTGAATTCATACTATTCATGGTGATCAAGTTGGTATACTTGTTGGATAGCATGGTGGAGAAGATCGCGTTTACGTCGGGCTGTGAATCATGGATTCATAAGGCGCCGGACGCAGGCGCCGGACGCGCGACCAGGAGGGCCGGACGCGTCCGGCGCGTCTTGGAGTCAAGCATGGGCATGCCGGGGGCGCAGCGAGCGCCGGACGCGGGGCGCGTCCGGGCGGTCCCCGACGCCCGACCCGAAACTTTCGTCGGGCTCGGACTCGCGCGGTTGGGTCGCCGGACGCACGGCGGACGCGGGCGCCGGACTCGGGCGGTGCACTCGTTGAGCGTCCGCGCGTGTTGCGCAGATTTCTTCGCGCGACGGCCGCTAGCCGTTGGGGCTTTAACGGTCGGCTTTGAACGGTCTCGGACACGTGGAGCGCGGAGTAGCGCCGGACGCGTCCGGAGGCTTGCTCCGGACGCGTCCGGCTGGTATCGCGGAGTTGCCCGAGGTGGCAACGGCTAGTGTAACATCCTAGATGTTAATTACAACTAAAACTTGTTTTAGAATTTTGTTAAAACCTAATTATCGAGCATCATGGCATTAATGCATTCATGATTTAATATTGTCTTTGATGTGATGCTTTGTTTTACATATGAAATGACGCTTGTGATAGCTAATGACCAATTAGTTAGTGTAGAAATTAAATCGAGTTAAAAATTTGTTTTAAAACCCCGTTTTACCCCTTTTGGGTAAATCAAAATCCGTGAAGAATTAGGGGTTGATCCAAAAAGCTTTACTTTGAGCATCTTGATGAGAGCAACAAGTTTGCTATTCAAAATTTTTCAAGTTTCCAAAAAGAATTTCATATTATTTTGAAAATACCGTTTTCCGACAATTGTCCCCTTTTGGTTTTTAAACTGGATTTCAAAAACTATGCAAAATCTTGAAAAGTTGTTTATAGAGAAAAAGTTCAGTTTGAAAAGTTGAGTATTTCATAGTTTTGGAGATTTTCAAGTTTAGTTGAAAAATCAAAAGTAATTGCAAAAATTAGATTCTAGAGTTTTTGTCCCCTTTTCAAATTTGATTCAAAATTCAAATTTCTGTTTAGAATTTGAAAATACTCCTTTTGACAAAGTTGTAGCTTAGGAAAAATCAAGGGGACTTTATTTTTGGAGTTTTCCCAGATTCTATTTAAAATTTGAGATATTTTGAAATCTTTTGAGCTGTCTCACCGCTACGGTAGATGATGACGTCATCTCGCCTTTCTCCTCTCCCTGTTCACCTCGACGCCGTGGCCATGGCGCCCATGCTGCCGCCGCGCCGACCTCCAGCTCGCCTCCTGCGCTCGAAGGCTCGCAAGCTCGACGTGTCGGCCGTCGTCTCGTCGTCTTGGTCACTTAAATAGCGAACTCGTCGTCATAATCTCTTCTTCTTCTCTCCGCCCGCCATTGCCGCCGACCGAGCTCCGCTTCTCGCCAAAATTCGTCGTCGTCCGTCCACCTCTTGCCAAATTGAGAGAGCCACCAGCTTCGCCTTGTGCTCAAGCGACCAGCAAGCCTAGCCTCGCAGGCCGTTGTTGTCTCAATCACCCGAGCGGAGTCGTCTTCTTCGCGAACGGTCATCGGAGCCGCCACGGACATCATCGTCGATTCCGTCACCGCCGTTGGTCATTTTTCCAATTCCTCTCGCTTCTGAGCTCGCCTTGATGTCCTCTATTTGATGCGCTCCTTGGTTTCTACTTTGGTGGACAGGAACACGCCGTGACACCACCTCGCCGCCAGTTCACGCCTCAGAGCACGCCGCCGCCATCTCGTCGCACGGTGAGGACCTTGCTCCGCCGTCTCCTCACCTTCATCTTCATGCGCATCGGAGTCGCCTTAGCCTCCTGCTCGTGTAGGTGCCATTAGTTAGGTTAGAGGCACCGTGGAGCCGCCGGAACGTGGATGTCGCCGCCGGGCTTCGTGTCACCGTCGTCGTCGTGTGAGTAGAGCCGGTATATGTAACACCTCTGGTGTTTAATTAACTAAAACATGACATGTCATCATAATGCATCGCAAAGCATCCATGATTAGGTTCACTTTGTTGTGCATCAACTAAAACGAGTTTAAATTTATAGGTTGATTGTGTTCTTCTCGTGCAAACCTCAAGTTACCGAAAACCCCGTTTTACCCCTTTTTGGTAGTTCAAAATCCATAGAGAATTAGGGGTTGGTCCAAAAAGCTTTATTGAGCATCTTGATGAGAGTAACAAGTTTGCTATTCAAAATTTTTCAAGTTTCCAAAAAGAATTTCAAATTATTTTGAAAATACAAATTTTCCGACGATTGTCCCCTTTTTGGTTTTTAAACTGGATTTCAAAAACTATGCAAAATCTTGAAATGTTATTTTTGGGAAAAGTGTTCAGTTTGAAAAGTGGATTATTTCATAGTTTTGGAGATTTTCAAGTTTAGTTCAAAAATCAAAAGTAATTGCAAAAATTTGATTCTAGGGTTTTTGTCCCCTTTTCAAATTTGATTCAAAATTCAATTTTCTATTTAGAATTTGAAAATGTTCCTTTTGACAAAATTGTAGCTTATGAAAAATCAAGGGGACTTTGTTTTTGGAGTTTTCCCATTCTATTTAGAATTTGAGATATTTTCAAATTTTGTGAGCCGTATTCTTGCTACGGTAGATGATGACGTCACTTCGACTTTCTCCTCTCGCCGTTCATCGCCGACGCCGTGGCCATGGCGCCATACCGCCGCGCCGACCTCCAAATCTCGCCTCCCGCGCTCGAAGGCGCTCCGTTCGACGTGTCGGCCGTCGTCTGCGCTTGGTCATTTAAATAGCGAAGACGCCGTCGCCATCTTCTTCTTCTCTCTCGGCCGCCATTGCCGCCGCCACTGCTCGCCGTCGAACCGTCACCATCGGCCAGCACATGCCTTGTTTTTCTTCGCCAATAGCTCCGCCACATCCTTATGCACCCATAGAGCAAGATCCTAGCTCCCCATTCCGTCTAATTCGCCGGCAATTCGTCATCCTCTTCGCGACCGGTGTCCATTACGCCGATCCTTCGCCGTCGTCGTACGCCTTGGCCGCCGATCATTTTCTAAATTCCTTTTGTCTCGAGCTCGCCTTGATGTCCTCTTCATGATGCGCTCGTTGGTTTTCGTTTTGGCGCACAGATTAGCCGTGACACGGACCTCGCCGGGTTCACGCACGGGTTCGTCTTTGCGCCGCCGACCACGCGCACGGTGAGAATCCTGCTCCGCCATCTCCTAGCCTTCATTTTCATGCGTATCGGAGTCGCCATGGTCTCTTGTTCGTGTAGGTGCCGTTAGTTAGGGCAAAGCCGCCCTGTCGCGGTCGGAACGTCGTCGTCGCCGCCGTGGCTCTGTGCGCGTCCGCTGGCACGCGAGTCGTGTCGTCCTCGGCCGTTGCTAGAGATCGATTGATAGCCTAGACGCGTTCGTGCTATCGTGCCGCAGCTATTGCTTGCCTTAGCGTCGTCGGAGTCGCTCCGGTGAGCTCTCCGTCGGCCGCCGCCGCTGCCGTTCCGCCGTCGTCGGCAAGGTGTCTTGTCCGCCGCGGCCGCCCCGCCGATTTCTCGGCCACCCGGTGGGTGCGCCGTGTCATCCCGAGCACGTAGGTGTCCTTAGCGTCGCCGGAGACCTCCCGCCGGCGAGGCCGAGCCGGGCCAAGTCGCCGAGTCTTATTCGCCTCGCGGGGACCGGCTCCGGAGAATTTGACAAAACTCAGGGTCCTTGGTGCAAAGGTGTGAGACCCAGTGAATAGTGACAAGTCTCGGTTTGCGATTTTGTAAAAACCCAAGGGGTTTTCTGCAAAACCGCCCACGCCCGGCAGGCGGCCGAGCGGGCCGGCCGCTACACGCTTGGGCCGGCTTGCGGCGTTTTGTTAGGCGCTTTGCATGCGCAAGTCGGGCCGAGCCTGTTCCCACCGCGCAAAGCCGAGCCAGTCAATCGGGCCGGTTGGGCGGATTCAGCCCAAGAGCCTTTTTCCTTTTTGTAAAAGCTTTTCTTTTTCTTTTAAAAAAACATTTTGTGCTGATCTTTCAAAAATTATAGAAAAATATTTATAGCTCCAAAAATTCTAAAAATTTTTGTGAAAGCTCTTTGGAGTATCCTCTGCATAGGAAAAATTTCAAATATTTATTTTGAGTAGTTTTGCTATGTTCAAAAATTATCCTTTTTAATTGAAAAATGAGTCTTCCTTGATTTTTAGTTATTTATTTGTTATTCCAAAAATCATGAAAATTATTTTGTAGACTTCTTAGGGTCTGAGGAGTTTAAGTTTAATTTTTGGGAGTGTTTTGATAAATTTTGTTTTATTATTTATTTCTGTTATTTATTTAATTAGTTAGTCTCGTTAGTTGCGACGTTTTCACGAAGGAAAGTTGTACTCAAGTTATTGATTGATTTATTCATTCTTCAAGCATCATATTTATCATTCCATCATATAGTATCATGTTATATTATCGAGTAGCTTTCGTTAACGGAGAGTTAACGTTGCCAAACGAGATCAAGGAGGAGCGACCCGGGAGCCGGAGTTGATCCAAGCTCGATCGTCTACCCCGAATACCAAGGCAAGCCCCGGATGCATTAAACCTTTACCTTGGTTTTATAAAGTTTTTATTTTTCAGCTTTGAGTTGTTGCATTAAAGGCTAGGAGTTGAGTGAAACCCACCAATTGCATTACCTGTCTTATTTCCGTATTCCTTATTACCTGTTTACGAAAATGCTTAGTATTGCTTAGCCATGCTTATTTAGATATGTTTTCAATTGTTCAAGAATGAAAAATATGAGGATGGTTTTTATTGTTGAAATCATTTTGTTAGCAATTAATTTGAGTCCGGACGGCTAACTTGCATTGGGAAAGGAGTCCTCTCGTAGTGTTTCGTCTTGTTGATGCCCTAAGGACCGTCCGTTGATGATTTGCTTTGTATCGAGACCCTAGAAAATCCACACACGGAGTGTTGTGGTTGATATATGGCTGTGGTTGTGTCCCTAAGATATCATGTGATCTCGGTATGCGCGGAGTTAGAGTCTCCGGATACCGGTGATCTAGGTCCCAGCTGGGTAAGAATGGATTCGAATCGCCGTGCTTCTCGGAGAAGAAGACTCGATCGTTATTCATCATCGTAGTAATAACTTAATTTATGCTTAGGCTTTTATTGAGGTTGTTTGATCGGCTTGAGCTTTGGCAAGAGAGCTGTTAATTTACAACTTGTTTTTTTTCAAAAGCTTTTCGCAAAAATCTTGATTCTTGCAAGCCTTACCTTGTCCTATCCGCTCGCATTCCCGAGTCTTCTCCCTCTTTTCGTCGGGTTAGTCTTGTTGAGTACTTTTGTACTCGGGTTTGTTAAACCCTTGTTGTGCGAGCATCGGGAGCGGGTTTCCACCGCATCCTGTTGCATGACAATGTCGTTGAGAGTGACGACGAGTAGAATGTTTGGCTCGTGGGCGAGCTCATCTTCTCGGTTGTATAATTACGTTATCTACCGCTACTCCACTACTATTATGGTTTGTAATAATTAAACATATGGTTTGTAAGTTTTGAACTAAATGCTTTGTAAACCTATGTTATTGTAATCCTTCCGCCGTTTTACTCGATATATATTATTTGAATAAACCGTTGTAATACCGCAATGTCTCTTTATAATGATTGATCCTGCTTGAGAATCGTGGAAGTTTCGAATCTACCCGACAGATCCTTTTTAAGTCTTATGGCACACATGCATTGCTATCGAAGTCTCATAAGACAATGATAAATGCATGTGGGCCATATTATTTAGAAGGTTCTGCCACAGCTGGTATCGGAGCCGGATCATTATTTAAAAAGAGTTATTGTAGTATTCATTGCGAAAACTTCAAAAGGTTTTGGATCAATTAAAAACCTAACTTGACTATTTTGGGTCCAAACTGCTTATTTCTTACCTATGATTCTTTCAATCGACCCTTATTCTTATTGTAAAAGTTTGGTAATGGAGTAGCATAATATTGCCCTATATTATAAAAGTTATCTTTATGTATGTGTTTCTTTCAAAATCTTTTACGCTTAGATCGTAAGTTCGATTCATGCATCATGCTTAATTAAATTGTTAAATTACCTTCCTTCTTAAAGTGGTTTGGGTTAAGTAATATCAATCCTATTCATGCTAACCTTCTGATCCCAATCCATCTGTTCTTATCTGTTATTCTATCTATTCTAGGATGGTTGAGGGTCAATGGGCTCCGATGAAGAAGACTGGTTCTAAAGGAATTCCAAAACACCAAATAGCCCCAAGGAATGATGGAGCAAGCAGCAGTAATCCTAATCCTACCCCGGAGTCCAAGATTGAGAAGTTGACTAGGCAGCTTGCTGAGGTTACTAGAGACAGGGATGATACAGTTAGGTCAATCAATATGATGAGGGAGATGAGAAATGATGCATGGCAGCGTGAAGATGAAGCTAGGGATCGAATTCTTCAACTCGAAGGGTATATTCAAGTCTTGCAAGACTATACAGATGAGATAAATGCTGATCGTGCTCATATGGCTCGTCTGTTGGACCCTGATTATCAACGTCAGGCTGCACAGGATGATCTGGGAATTGTAGTGAATTCTGAGTATGAATATGAAGATGCTCCACTGCCTGATGTGAATGAAGAAGAGGAGCCGGAAGAAGGTAATGTGGATAACTTTGAAAATGAAGAAGATCCTGAAGAGGTAATGGAGGAATCTGAGGAAGATCCTGAAGAGGAGGATGTGATCCCTGTTGTCAGTGATGGGGATGATAATCAAATGGTCCCCAGTGATGATGATGTTTAAAGATGCAGAGGGTTATGTAAAATAGCAGTTCCCTTTTCTTTTCATGAAACCTTAGTATGGGTTGGATTGATAAGTCTATGAGTAGACTTTGTATCAAAAATAATGTATCATAAGTGTGTTAAACTTCTGTATCACCAGCTTGTTGAGTTCAATAAAATATGTGAATAAGTGTGGCCGTTTATGAAACAGATGTCCGGTAACGGTGCTCCATTTCCGCCACTGCTCCACCCACTTTGGTCAAGCTATTGCAGCCTTAGTCAATGCCACCACTACCATGGTTCGAATCGAATCGAATGCTCGATGGAAATCGTGGTAGAAATAATAGAGATGAAACTACATATGTGGATTTCACGACACCCGTCCTCCGCTTCACCAGGCGGATGAACCCATGGAGGCGATGAATGGCTCCGCACTATGGAACAAATTTGAGCCGATTGAGTGTACGAATATCGGAAGCCATCAAGTTTGCGACAAAGAATCGCGAGGCACCGCTGGGACTTGGTGGGCTAACTTTGTTGCCGAGCGGCTTTCGAAGGTCATCGTATTACATGGGCTGAATTTCGTGAGGGTTTCCGTGCTCATCATATTCCCGAGGGTATTATGCGTATCAAACTTGATGAGTTTCTAGCTCTTCAACAAGGTGATATGTCGGTCATGCGATGTTGGCAAGTTCAATCACCCGTCCCAATATGCCCTCGATCATGTCAACACTGACCGCAAGAAAAGGAATGTTTCATTAGGGGTCTAAACAAAATTGAAAGAATGATGACTGGGACTCCTAATGCTACTTTTCATGAGACAAGTGAATATTGCTATCACTTTTGAAGAAAAGAATCGTAAGCATCGAATCAAAGAAGAAGAAAACTCGGGTTTTCGTGGATTTTCTCGTGGTAATCAAAAGCGCCGAAAAATAATCTATCATCCTCAAAATCACTACCGTCCACCTTACCGTCCACCGCAAGATAAGCCCAAGCCCCGGCGGACATTTGTCCGTCCCGCGCTACTCTTCCTTATCCACGACAGAATGCCCCGGTATTCGAAGCCCAAATTCCCGACCACCGATTTTCCCATGCTATAATTGTGGTAAGCCTGGTCATTTTTCAAGGGACCGTCCGCATCCAAGGCAAAAGATATCTCTTATGCTCCCAGGGCTTATGCACCACCACAGCAACAGAATCAGAACAAGCCTGGAAATTCTAATGTGCAGAAGGGGAAAAATGAGAAGAAGGTTGGTAGAGTGTTTTATACTCAAGCTGGAGAAATTCCAGAAGGAGAGCCTGTCATGATGGGTACGTTTCCTGTTGCTAATTTCCCCGCAGTTATGCTTTTTGATTCTGGTGCATCTCATTCATTCATCAATGGCACATTTGTTAAGAATCATGAAATACCTATTGTGGAAACCAAAAAGGATTTCTTTATACAAATACCGGGGGCGAATGTGTACTACGAAATGGTACAGATGTACCTATAAATCTAGGTGGGCATAATTTTCCCACTAGTATGGTAGTATTGAAGGATCGGGATATAGATGTGATCCTTGGGATGAATTGGATGAGTCGGCACGGAGTTGTTATTGATGTGTTGAATAGGACAGTGAAAGTAAACTTACCTAAAAGCAGTTCTCGGCTTCTTATCCAACTTTCTACTCTCAAGAGAAAAGTTGAAAGAGTTTGTGCTACTTCACTAAAGGAAATTAAGGATATACCGGTTGTTAGGGAATTTCCGAGATGTGTTTCCGAGATGATCTCGCTCAAGGGTTACCTCCCCGACGAGAGATATAGAATTTGTAATTGAGTTGCAACCTGGCATCGCACCAATCTCTAGAAGAGCTTATAGAATGGCACCACCGTAATTAGCGAACTCAAGAAGCAATTGCAAGAATTGCTTGACAAAGGCTTTATCGAGCACAAGTAAGTCATCTTGGGGAAGTCCTGCCATATTTGTGAAAAAGAAAGATCAAACTCTTAGAATGTGTGTTGATTATCGTCCTTTGAATGAGGTGACTATCAAAAACAAGTATCCTTTACCTCGCATTGATCTTCTCGTTTGATCAATTAGCGAAGCAAAGGTGTTTTCTAAGATTGATCTCCGATCTGGGTATCATCAAATCAAGATTCGCCTCTAAGATATTCCAAAGACTCGCCTTTACTACTCGTTATGGGTTATATGAGTATTTGGTCATGTCTTTTGGACTTACCAATGCACCACCATTTCTCTTATCTTATGAATTCCGTCTTCATGCCCGAGCTTGACATTTGTAGTGGTATTTATTGATGACATCTTGGTGTATTCTAAAAATGAAGAAGAGCATGCTGAACATCTTAGAATTGTTTTGCAACGTCTGAGAGATCATCAACTATATGCCAAGTTTAGTAAGTGTGAGTTTTGGCTGAAAGAAGTGAAATTTCTGGGACATGTTTTGTCAGAAAAAGGTGTCGCTGTTGACCCTAGCAAGGTTCAAGATATACTTGATTGGGAACCACCGACGACAGTACACAAAGTCCGCAGTTTTCTGGGAATGGCGGGTTATTACCGTCGTTTCATTCCTGATTTCTCCAAGATATCAAAACCTATCACTGAGTTGTTGAAAAATGATGTTAAGTTTGTTTGGTCACCGAGTGTGAAGAGGCTTTTCGGACATTGAAAAGGTTAATGACCACTGCTCCAGTCTTAGCACACCAAATATTGAGAAATCATTTGACGTTTATTGTGATGCTTCGGTAATCGGTATTGGGTGTGTGTTGATGCAAGAAGGGAGAGTTATTGCTTATGCTTCTCGACAGTTGAAGAAACATGAAGAGAATTATCCAACCCATGATCCGGAATTAGCAAACATTTACATTGTTCATGCTCAAGATTTGGCGACATTATCTATTGGGCAATAAATGTTATATTTATACGGATCATAAGAGTTTGAAGTATATTTTCACACAAGATGAGCCGAATATGAGACAGAGAAGATGGTTAGAATTGATCAATGATTATGACTTGGAATTGCATTACCATCCTGGTAAAGCAAATGTGGTTGCCGATGCACTCGGTCGAAAGAGTCATTGCAATTGTTTGACAAAGAAACCTCTGGACATTTCTTTATGCCATGAGTTAGAAAGATTGGGTATAGAAATGATGCAACAAGGAAGTTTATCCAATATTACTATTGAGTCAACACTCCAAGATCAAATTATTGCAGCTCAGAAAAGCGATAAGGGAATCAAACATCTCAAAAAGAAAATTAGAAAAGAAAAAGTCTCTTGTTTCACTATTGATGAAGCAGATGTGTTATGGTATAATGATCGGTTGGTCACACCAAAAGTTCCCGAACTACGTCAAAAGATCCTTGATGAAGCACACCTCTCAAAATTGTCTATTCATCCAGGAAGTAATAAGATGTATCATGATTTGAAGCGAAATTTTGGTGGACCAAGATGAAGATTGAAATTGCTAGATATGTGGCTCGGTGTGATACTTGTCAGAAAGTTAAAGCTGTGCATTTGAAAACAGCAGGAGAACTTCAACCATTACCTATTCCAGCTTGGAAGTGGGAAGATATCAGCATGGATTTCATAGTGGGTTTACCAAGAACAAAGAAGGGGTTTTGATTCTATTTGGGTTATAGTGGACCGACTTACTAAATCTGTACATTTTCTTCCAGTTCAAAATGCATATCATACCTCCAGGTATGCCCAATTGTATTTTGAGCGTATAGTAAGTCTCCATGGTGTACCCAAGACAATTGTATCTGACAGAGGTACACAGTTCGTGAATAATTTCTGGAAACACTTGCATGAGTCAATAGGTACTGATCTTTTGCACAGTACAGATGACCTATCATCCTCGGACAGGGGTCGATCGAAAGAGTAAACCAAATACTTGAAGATATGTTGAGAGCTTGTGTTCTTAATTTTCCAGAAAAATGGGATGAATGTTTGCCTTTAGCGACTTCTCGTACAATAACAACAGGTTATCGGGGAAAGTATCAAGATGGCACCATTTGAAGCATTGTATGGCCGCAGATGTAGAACTCCATTGAATTGGTCAGAATCTGGGGAAAGAAGATTCTTCGGAGTTGATCTCGTAAAAGAAACTGAAGAAAAAGTTAAACAGATACAACAAAATATAAAGATTGCTCAATCTCGTCAAAAGAGTTATGCTGATAAGAGGCGTCGACCTCTAGTGTTTGTTAAGGGAGATTTTGTGTATCTGAAAGTATCACCTATGAAGGGAGTTAGTCGCTTTGGAGTTAAAGGCAAATTAGCACCTCGTTACATTGGGCCATTTCAGATCATAGAACGATGTGGGAAGTTAGCTTATCGTCTACAATTGCCTGAACAGTTATCAGCTGTACACAATGTGTTTCATGTGTCACAACTCAAGAAATGCCTTCGACCACCTGACAAAATTGTTAATGTTGAAGGGATTGAACTTGAGCCTGATCTTACTTATTCAGAGTATCCTATCAGAGTTCTAGATCAGAAAGATCGTGTCACCCGAAGCAAAACAATTAAGTGGTACAAGATACAATGGGATCGTCACTTAGAAGAAGAGGCTACTTGGGAGTCAGAGGAATATCTGTCAGAACACTTTCCGGAATTCTATGCTTCTATCTAAGTTATAATTCCCTCTATGAGTTATAACTATTCTAGTGTGAGTTGTAAAAACCCCTTTCCTTATGCACTTAGTTAAGATGTGTTTTCTTGACACATTTCCTTTTCCATTACTCAACCCAAGACTTTAAATCTCGGGGCGAGATTTCTTTAAGGGGGAAGGACTGTAACACCTCTGGTGTTTAATTAACTAAAACATGACATGTCATCATAATGCATCGCAAAGCATCCATGATTAGGTTCACTTTGTTGTGCATCAACTAAAACGAGTTTAAATTTATAGGTTGATTGTGTTCTTCTGTGCAAACCTCAAGTTACCGAAAACCCCGTTTTACCCCCTTTTTGGTAGTTCAAAATCCATAGAGAATTAGGGGTTGGTCCAAAAAGCTTTATTGAGCATCTTGATGAGAGTAACAAGTTTGCTATTCAAAATTTTTCAAGTTTCCAAAAAAAATTTCAAATTATTTTGAAAATACAAATTTTCCGACGATTGTCCCCTTTTTGGTTTTTAAACTGGATTTCAAAAACTATGCAAAATCTTGAAATGTTATTTTTGGGAAAAGTGTTCAGTTTGAAAAGTGGATTATTTCATAGTTTTGGAGATTTTCAAGTTTAGTTCAAAAATCAAAAGTAATTGCAAAAATTTGATTCTAGGGTTTTTGTCCCCTTTTCAAATTTGATTCAAAATTCAATTTTCTATTTAGAATTTGAAAATGTTCCTTTTGACAAAATTGTAGCTTATGAAAAATCAAGGGGACTTTGTTTTTGGAGTTTTCCCGATTCTATTTAGAATTTGAGATATTTTCAAATTTTGTGAGCCGTATTCTTGCTACAGTAGATGATGACGTCACTTCGACTTTCTCCTCTCGCTGTTCATCGCCGACGCCGTGGCCATGGCGCCCATACCGCCGCCGCGCCGACCTCCAGCTCGCCTCCGCGCTCGAAGGCGCTCCGTTCAGACGTGTCGGCCGTCGTCTCGTCGCCTTGGTCATTTAAATAGCGAAGACGTCGCCATCTTCTTCTCCTCTCTCGGCCGCCATTGCCGCCGCCACTGCTCGCCGTCGAACCGTCACCATCGGCCAGCACATGCCTTGTTTTTCTTCGCCAATAGCTCCGCCACATCCTTATGCACCCATAGAGCAAGATCCTAGCTCCCCATTCCGTCTAATTCGCCGGCAATTCGTCATCCTCTTCGCGACCGGTGTCCAGTGCCGCCGATCCTTCGCCGTCGTCGTACGCCTTGGCCAGCGATCATTTTCTAAATTCCTTTTGTCTCTGAGCTCGCCTTGATGTCCTCTTCATGATGCGCTCGTTGGTTTTCGTTTTGGCGCACAGGATTAGCCGTGACACGGACCTCGCCGCCGGTTCACGCACGGGTTCGCGCTGCCGCCGACCACGCGCACGGTGAGAATCCTGCTCCGCCATCTCCTAGCCTTCATTTTCATGCGTATCAGAGTCGCCATGGTCTCTTGTTCGTGTATGTGCCGTTAGTTAGGGCAAAGCCGCCCTGTCGCGGTCGGAACGTCGTCGTCGCCGCCGTGGCTCTGTGCGCGTCCGCTGGCACGCGAGTCGTGTCGTCCTCGGCCGTTGCTAGAGATCGATTGATAGCCTAGACGCGTTCGTGCTATCGTGCCGCAGCTATTGCTTGCCTTAGCGTCGTCGGAGTCGCTCCGGTGAGCTCTCCGGTCGAGCCGCCGCCGTGCCGTTCCGCCGTCGTCGGCAAGGTGTCTTGTCCGCCGCAGCCGCCGTCGATTTCTGGCCACCAGTGGGTGCGCCGTGTCATCCCGAGCACGTAGGTGTCCTTAGCGTCGCCGGAGACCTCCCCGCCGGCGAGGCCGAGCCGGCCAAGTCGCCGGAGTACTGTTACGCCTCGCGGGGACCAGCTCCGGAGAATTTGACAAAACTCAGGGTCCTTGGTGCAAAGGTGTGAGACCCAGTGAATAGTGACAAGTCTCGGTTTGCGATTTTGTAAAAACCCAAGGGGTTTTCTGCAAAACCGCCGCGCCGGCTTCGGGCGGCCGAGCGGGCGGCCCGCCACACGCTTGGGCGGCTTGCTTTGCGCTGTACACATTTGTTGGGCGGCACCTTGCGCAAGTCAGGCCAGGCCTGTTCCCACCGCGCAAAGCCGAGCCAGGTCAACTGGGCCAGTTGGGCCGGATTCAGCCCAGTAGCCTTTTTCCTTTTTGTAAAAAGCTTTTCTTTTTCTTTTAAAACAGATTTTGTGCTGATCTTTCAAAAATTATAGAAAAATATTTATAGCTCCAAAAATTCTAAAAATTTTTGTGAAAGCTCTTTGGAGTATCCTCTGCATAGGAAAAATTTCAAATATTTATTTTGAGTAGTTTTGCTATGTTCAAAAATTATCCTTTTTAATTGAAAAATGAGTCTTCCTTGATTTTTAGTTATTTATTTGTTATTCCAAAAATCATGAAAATTATTTTGTAGACTTCTTAGGGTCTGAGGAGTTTAAGTTTAATTTTTGGGAGTGTTTTGATAAATTTTGTTTTATTATTTATTTCTGTTATTTATTTAATTAGTTAGTCTCGTTAGTTGCGACGTTTTCACGAAGGAAAGTTGTACTCAAGTTATTGATTGATTTATTCATTCTTCAAGCATCATATTTATCATTCCATCATATAGTATCATGTTATATTATCGAGTAGCTTTCGTTAACGGAGAGTTAACGTTGCCAAACAGAGATCAAGGAGGAGCAGACCCAGGAGCCAGGAGTTGATCCAGAAGCTCAGATCGTCTACCCCGAATACCAAGGCAAGCCCCGGATGCATTAAACCTTTACCTTGGTTTTATAAAGTTTTTATTTTTCAGCTTTGAGTTGTTGCATTAAAGGCTAGGAGTTGAGTGAAACCCACCAATTGCATTACCTGTCTTATTTCCGTATTCCTTATTACCTGTTTACGAAAATGCTTAGTATTGCTTAGCCATGCTTATTTAGATATGTTTTCAATTGTTCAAGAATGAAAAAGATGAGGATGGTTTTTATTGTTGAAATCATTTTGTTAGCAATTAATTTGAGTCCGGACGGCTAACTTGCATTGGGAAAGGAGTCCCTCTGTAGTGTTTCTGTCTGTTGATGCCCTAAGGACCGTCCGTTGATGATTTGCTGTATCGAGACCCTAGAAAATCCACACACGGAGTGTTGTGGTTGATATATGGCTGTGGTTGTGTCCCGGTATATCATGTGATCTGGTATGCAGCGGAGTTAGAGTCTCCGGTATACCGGTGATCTAGGTCCCAGCTGGGTAAGAATGGATTCGAATCGCCGTGCTTCTCGGAGAAGAAGACTCGATCGTTATTCATCATCGTAGTAATAACTTAATTTATGCTTAGGCTTTTATTGAGGTTGTTTGATCAGCTTGAGCTTTGGCAAGAGAGCTGTTAATTTACAACTTGTTTTTTTTCAAAAAGCTTTTCTGCAAAAATCTTGATTCTTGCAAGCCTTACCTTGTCCTATCTGGCCTGCATTCCTGAGTCTTCTCCCCTCTTTTTCGTCGGGTTAGTCTTGTTGAGTACTTTTGTACTCAGGGTTTGTTAAACCCTTGTTGCAGGTGAGCATCAGGAGCAGGTTTCCACTGCATCCTGTTGCATGACAGTCGTTGCGGAGAGTGACGACGAGTAGAATGTTTGGCTCGTGGGCAGAGCTCATCTTCTGGTTGTATAATTACGTTATCTACCGCTACTCCACTACTATTATGGTTTGTAATAATTAAACATATGGTTTGTAAGTTTTGAACTAAATGCTTTGTAAACCTATGTTATTGTAATCCTTCCGCCGTTTTACTCGATATATATTATTTGAATAAACTTGTTGTAATACGCAATGTCTCTTTATAATGATTGATCCCGCTTGGAGAATCGTGGAAGTTTCGGGAATCTATCTGACATCCTTTTAAGTCTTATGGCACACATGCATTGCTATCAGAAGTCTGTTAAGACAATGATAAATGCATGTGGGCCATATTATTTAGAAGGTTCTGCCACAGTATAGGATGCTATCTACGTTCGATTGACTAGTCCATCGTGTTCGCGAAGAGGTGTAGTTGCGTGTGCGCGAGTCAATTTCGCAGGAGAGGTCTCCGGTGAGCCTCGCATCCGAGCCGCCGCCACGCCATTCCGTCGCCGTCGGCAAGGTGACATGTCCGCCGCGCCGTGGTAGTTTTTAGGTGCCCTGGGTGTCCGCCGTGTCGCGTAGGCCGCGTAGAAGGTCGCGACGCTGCCCGGAATCCCTCCGCCGGCGAGGCCGAATCGGCCGAATCGGCCGAATCGTCGGATTCACTGTTGAAGCTCGCGGGGACTTGTGTTTTAGAATTCAAAGAAGTCCAGGGGTCTTGGTGCAAAGGTGTGAGACCCAGTAAATAGTGGAAAGTATCGGTTTGCGATTTTGTAAAAACCCGAGGGCCCTTTTTGCAAAACCGCCAGGGCCATGCCTCGGGCAAGGCCGAGTGGGCCGGCCTGCCTTCACCCTGGGCCGGCTGCGTCTGCGCTATTGGGCCGGCCTGCTTGCGCAGCCAGGCCAGGCCTGCTCTCACTCGCGCAAAGCCGAGCCGGGCCGGCTGGGCCAGTTGGGCTAAATTCGGCCCAGCGGCTGTTTCCCTCTTTCTTTTAGTTTTATTCTTTTCTTTTCAAATGATTAGTAAAGCCATTTGTTATTTTTGTATAGAATTATCCATAGCTCTAAAAATCCTAAAAATTTTTGTGGGAGTTCCTTACGGTATTCTTTATCTAGAAAAAATTTGAAATATTTATTTTGAGTATTTTTGCTATGTTTAAAAATTAGCTCTTTTAATTGAAAAATGAGTCTTCCTTGATTTTTAGTTATTTATTATTTATTCCAAAAATCATGAAAATTATTTTATAGCCTTTTTAGGGTCTGAGGAGTTTAAGTTTAATTTTTGGGAGTGTTTTGATAAACTTTGTTTTATTATTTATTTCTGATTATTTATTTAGCTAATTAGTTTCGTTAGTTGCGACGTTTTCGCGAAGGAAAGTTGTACTCAAGTTATTGATTGATTTATTCATTATTCTAGCATCATATTTACTTATTTCATCATGTTAAATCATATTATGTTATCGAGTAGCTTTCGTTAACGGAGAGTTAACGTTGCCAAACAGAGATTAAAGAAGAGCAGACCCGGGAGTTAGGAGTTGATCCGAAGCCCGGATCGTCTACCCCGAATACCAAGGCAAGCCCGGATGCATTAAACCTTTACCTTGATTTTATAAAGTTTTTATTTCTCGCTTTGAGTTGTTGCATTAAAGGCTAGAAGTTCGGTGAAACCCACCAAATGCACTACCTGTCTTATTTCCGTATTCCTCATAACCTGTTTATGAAAATGCGTATAATTGCTTAGCCCTGCTTATTTAGTTAAGTTTTCAAAATGTCAAGAATGAAAAAGATGAGAATGGCTTTTATTATTGGAATCACTTTGTTAGCAATTAAATTGAGTCCGGACGGCTAACTTGCATTGGGAAAGGAGTCCCTCTGTAGTGTTTCCGTCTGTTGATGCCCTAAGGACCGTCCGTTGGTGAATCGGTGATATCGAGACCCTAGAAAATCCACTCACGAAGTGTTGTGGTTGATATATGGCTGGTGTAGCGTCCCGGTATATCATGTGATCTGGTATGCATCGGAGTTAGAGTCTCCGGTATATCGGTGATCTAGGTCCCACTGGGTAAAAATGGATTCGAATCGCCGTGCTTCTCGGAGAAGAAGACTCGATCGGTGTTCATCATCGTAGTAAATACTTAAATTAAAGGTTATGTTTTAATTGAGGTTGATTGATCGGCTTGAGCTATGGCAAAGAGAGTTAAATTTACAACTTGGTTTTTCAAAAGCTTTTCTCGCAAAAATATTGATTCTTGCAAGCCTTACCTTGTCCCTCCGACTGCATTTCGAGTCTTCACCCCTCTTTTTCGTCGGGTCGGTCTTGTTGAGTACTCCCGTACTCGGGGTTTATTAAACCCCTGTTGCAGGTTATAACTGGTGTCTGAACCAAGATTATGTCGGTGGGCTCGGCGTGATCTGGTTGCACTCTCCCAACTCAGGTGCTCTACCTAAGTTGCCTTCTGTAGTTCCACTCTGCTTCCGCACTTAAAGTTAAGTTTGTAAAAGCTAATTTATTCATATTTTGTAAACTTTTAATGTTATCATTCTTCCGCACTCTGATGTTATTTATTTTTGTAACAAATGTTGTAATATTGTGGTTACTCTATTGTTGATCCCGGGTATGAGTGTAATTGTGGTTTAATCGGTGTTCGTTAAGAACATCGACAGGGCTTCATAAGTCGTGTGGAACACATGCATAGTAATCTGAGGTCTGTTGAGACGAGGATTAGTGCATGTGGACCACCTTACTTAGGAGGTTCTGCCACAGCTAGTTTGGCCCTTGGGGCTATAAATAGATGTCTTGGCCGGCTGTGGCCGGTTGCTGAGCACGCCCTGGCTATGTTGCCTTGTGTGGTGGTGCTTGGAAGCCCTCTAACTCACATATGCTTGGTAGTGACCATCCGATAGTGTGAGAAGAGCGATTCTAGTGCGAGTGCTTTGTGAGATTGCATTTGTGGCACTAGGTGGTTGTGTTGCAAGCCGGAGAGCTTGTTACTCTTGGAGGTTGCCACCTCCTAGACGGCTTGGTGGCAAGAGGCTCGTGGTAGCACGCGTGGAGATACGGTGCTCCGGAGAAGAGATTGTGAGAGGTCGGTACTCACCTCGCGGGGATCGCGAAAGAGTAGCCCTATTGGATTGCGCGTGTCATTGAGTTACCACCCTTGCGTGTGTGGGTTTGCTCGGTGCCTTGAGGGGCTCACTTGAGAGTGGTGTCTTGCGGTGCCTTGCGGGGCGTGCCTTGAGGGGCAAGTGACTTGAGGGTCACACCGGAGAACCATCTAGGTGAAAAGACCGGAGGAACCACCGAAGGTGTTGGTCGACACAACAGACGTAGCTTGGGGGCAACCAAGTGAACTCCGGTGAAAAATCGCCGAGTCATCTTGTGTCCACACTTCGCGGTGGTTTGCAATCTCTTTCACAAGCTTTGTATTTACTTTCCTTACATTCTTATATAGCTTGTGTAGTTGCTCTTGTGATTAGTTAGCTTGAGTAGCTTGTTAATCACCTTCTTGCTTGTGTAGCTAGAAGTAGAGTAAGTTGCCTTGCTTAGCTTGTGTAGTTAAGTAAGATTGAGCTCTTGGGTTTGGCTTGTGTAGCTTTGTCCATGAGCATCTAGTGAGCTTAGGTTGGCTTTGTGCTTTTGCTCATTAGAATTGTGTAGGTGCTCACCCGGTTGCTAAAGTACTAGTTGCTTAGGTTTGTGTGACCTTGCAAGCTAGACTTGTTTAGTGTGCACTAGCTATATTGGCACCTTGTCTTCTTGTTTAGGATCTTTTACAAGGTGCATCTAGAGACATAGATAGAGGGGTGAAAGTCTTGGTTAGGCCGATAGATTTATTTCCGCACTTATATCGGTTAACCGGAGCAATTAGTTTTAAAAAGGACTATTACACCCCCCTCTAGTCCGCCATCTCGACCTTACATGGGGGTAGCGGTAGGGGCGCACCGCAACCGGCGCGGTCTCTGGCAGCAGGTGGATGCGGTGGTCATAGGGGCGCGCCGGCGGGAGCCCCGTGGGCTCCGTGAAGATGGCGGCGTGCTGCTGGAGAAGGTCGCCCAGCAGTGGCAGCCGCGGGTCTGGCTGGGCCGCGGCGCAGACTTGGGCAGAGGCGGCCGGCAGCGGTGCTGAAGAGCCGGCCACCCCCTGCCAAGTGACGCGCCGTCCTGAAAGGTCACAATGGCTAGAGGGGGGGTGAATAGCCTAATAAAAATTCTAGCAATAAAACTAGACAACCCAATTAGATAGCAAGGCGGCAAATGTGCAAAGCAAGTGCTTCGACTACTCTATGCAAGCCATTCTATCATGCAAGGCTACTCAATTCAAATGCGCACACAACAACGGTGATCAAGCTACACAATGTCGGTTCACCGAAACCAACCAAGCAATTCTACCCACGGGATTTAAGCTACACAAAGAGTGGTTCCCGACCGACCACAACAAGCAATTCTACTTTGCGAAAAGTAAAGAGATGATCGAAGATTATACCACCGCGAAGAGTAGAAGATAGCCAATCACCTAGGGAGCTCAAGCACAAGCACAAGGAGATCGAAGCCTCGGCAATCACAAATCAACACAATGATTTTTTACCGAGGTTCACTTGCTTCCCGAAAAGCTACTCCTCGTTGCGGCGATGCACTTGCTTGGTGAGTTGCCCGCTCAGTTGGCTCGGTGCCAAAGACCCCAATGGGGAGCCGCAATCTCCACACAAGACAAGGATCCACAAGCCACGAGCAATCCACTAGAGTATCCTTTCGCGAACTCCCGCGAGGAAGGATCAAGAACCCCTCACAAGAACCCGTTGTGGCCTCGAACAATCACCAAGTCGAGCTCAACCACCACCCGCTGCTCCAAACCGTCTACCGTGACGGGAATCACCGAAGAGTAACAAGAATCCGCAGCCCACTCGAAGAACAAGTGCCTCTAGATCAACTCTTAATGCAAATCACTTGTCTTGCCACTCAAATCTCACAAGAGATGCTCAAGAATGAAAGAGATGAGTGGGGGAGTGTCTCTCTAGCTCAAAGGATGCACAAGTATGTGAAAATGGCCAAGAGGAACTCCCCAAGCCGGCCAATGGTCTATTTATAGACCCCTCCACGAAAGTAGCCGTTGCCCCCTGGGCCGGAGCTCGAACGCGCCGGACGCGTCCGCCGCTGCCCGCCGGACGCGTCCGGCACTCTTCAGCGCGCCGCGGCCAGCCGACCGTTAAGGTTTGAACCGTGCCACATCACCACGTGTCGGACGCTGCACAGTGTTCAGCCCGAGTCCGGCGCCCGCGTCCGCCGCGTGTCCGGCGACCGACCGCGCGAGAGACAGCCCGACCAGAAACTTTCTGGTCGGCGTCCGGCCGCCGCCGGACGCGTCCGCCGCCGCGTCCGTCGGTCTCTGCGCCCAGCCAGCCAGCCTGCGCCGATCCATCATGCGCTGGACGTGTCCAGCCCTCTGGCCCTGCGTCCGGCGCCCGCGTCTGGCGCCCTGCGACTTGTTACTTTCTCGTTTGATCTTCGATGCCGCGCCGTCGTCGATCCAATCTCCAAATCACTTGTCCAAGGTGCTAACTCCACAGAGTAGATCACTTCTCAAGCACCGGAGTTACAAGATCACGTCGACAAGTGTTAGCTCTCTAGTTAGCCTCTCATGCATCATGCAAAGTCACAACTAGAGGCACTTAGGACCGCGAATGAACCGAGGAAACCCCTCTTGATAGTCGGTTATCGATCCTAAATGTGATCACACTCTCTATATGTCTTGATCACCAAACCGGAAAGCCCTATCAAGTATACCTTCGCCTTGATCTCCACGGGCGTTTCCATTCATCACCGGAGCTTGATCACTTCACATATCCACCATGTTCGTCACCGTGATCACCATGCTCCATCATCCACCGTCACGTTGCTATGTGTCTAACCACACTTAGAGCAAAGCATTAGCAACATTGAGTGTCATTAATTACCAAAACCGGCACCGGAGCTTTCAATCTCCCCCTTTTTGGTAATTGATGACAACCCCTTCACAAACTTACAAAGATATGGAAATTGAATTCAATATGAAATTGAATTGCTTGCCCAAGACATTTTGATCATGAATCTTGGATTGGACAAGCATCTCAATTCCGGTTTTGGTAGTGGTAGCTCCCCCTACATGTGTGCATCAAATGTTTGGTCGATTTTCAAGCACACATGCATAGATGAAATTTTTGTGAGAGTTACCACAACCAAAATGGTACTAAGGTTTATAGAGTTGACCTTTGAAGCGTGATACCAATCGGAGTGCGATAATAAACCTTCCTTAGCACCATGGGAATCTAGACATCATCAAAACTCAAGATACCTCATGAGATCACATTATAAACAAGGTACTTGAACAAGAGGACCTCTATGTCTAGAAACCACCTAAGCATGCTAGTACTCCAATTCATCAATCAAGTTCTATACTAGCAATACACCAAACAAGCATGAATATTGAATTTAGCTTGCAATGCTCCATATCACCATGAATGCGCACACAATATGCAACAAATAGTCTATGAGCTTGTTCCCCCTATTTGTGTGCTCATGGTTGGGTCATATCATAAAAATTGATCCCCTTCCATTGCTCTTTGTGACTTATTTCTCCCCCTAGGTGTAAACTTTTCCCCTAGGTGTATACTTTCTTCTCCCCTTTGTCATCAATGACCAAGAAGGGTGCATAAGATGAGAGAAACAAGTCAATCAACTATGGCCAAATCTAAACCACATGCCTAGAAAATGTATCTCGGTTTGAACCAAGGGCAAACTTCTTCACACCTCATAAGAATAAGGGTTATCTTGACCATGTTGAGATACACCTCATGAGCAAGTGCTAAAGATTCAACACTAGGTTTACAAGCTCACAAACAAGTCATATGCCACCACTAGATCAAGTCAAGCATAGAAACAATAGTGGTGCCATATATCCTTCAAATTCATTTGATTTGCAATGAATGAGCCTTGCAAGATGCACATGTATACATGTCTACACAACTAGCAAAGGATGCATGAAATGTAACAACCAACTTTACCTTGCAATGTTGGAGGAGAAGCATGTCATATATGGGGTGCATCAATCCATGTTGGAGAAGCTAAGTATGTTCAACTCATTCCTCAACTTGTAATATCTTTTCTCATCAAGAGGCTTGGTTCTCAAATGAAGTGGTGCCTCACATCAATGTGCTTGGTTCTTGAATGTTGAACCGGATTGTTTGTCATCTTGATTGCACTTTTATTGTCACAAAACAAAGGCACATGCTTGAACTTGATCCCATAGTCCTTCAAGGTGGCTTTCATCCATAGCAATTGTGCACAACAATTCCCCGCACTAATATATTCGGCTTCGGCGGTGGAAAGTGCCACACTATTTTGCTTCTTTGAAGACCATGATACTAGAGATCTTCCTAGCACTTGGCATGTTCCACTTGTGCTCTTTCTATCAATCTTGCAACCGGCATAGTCGGAGTCGGAGTATCCAACCAACTCAAAGCTTGACCCCTTGGGAAACCATAGGCCAATATCTTGAGTACCCTTCAAGTATCTCAACACCCTCTTGGTTGCCGTCAAGTGACTCTCTCTTGGAGAAGCTTGAAATCTTGCACACATGCACACACTAAACATGACATCCGGTCTTGAAGCGGTCACATATAGCAAGCTTCCAATCATTGATCTATATAGCTTTTGCTCAATCATCTTGCCACTATCATCAATGTCCAAGCCACCATTGGTTCCCATAGGTGTACTAATGGCCTTAGCATCTTGCAACCCAAACTTCTTGATCATGTCCTTGATATACTTGCCTTGACTCACAAAGGTGCCATTCTTCATTTGCTTGATTTAAAGACCAAGGAAGTAGCTTAACTCTCCAAACATGGACATCTCAAACTCACTAGCCATCATCTTAGCAAACTCTTCACAAAAGAATTGATTTGTTGATCCAAAGATGATATCATCCACATAGATTTGCAACACAAACAAGTCATCTTCTATCTTCTTGGTGAAGAGAGTGGTGTCAACTTTTCCCATCTTGAAGCCTTTGGATATGAGAAAGTCCCTCAATCTTTCATACCATGCCCTTGGAGCTTGCTTTAATCCATACAAAGCCTTCTTGAGCTTGTAGACATGGTTGGGCTTCTTGTCATCTTCAAAACCGGGAGGTTGTGCAACATACACTTCCTCATTGATGAAGCCATTGAGAAATGCACTCCTCACATCCATTTGATAGAGCTTGATGTTGTGAGCACAAGCATATGCTAATAAGATTCTAATTGCCTCCAATCTTGCCACCGGTGCATATGTTTCTCCAAAGTCAAGACCCTCAACTTGTGTGTACCCTTGTGCCACTAGTCTTGCTTTGTTTCTTACTACCAAGCCATCTTGATCTTGCTTGTTCTTGAAGACCCACTTGGTGCCAATCACATTGTGCTTCTTCGGCCTCTCAATAAGCTCCCACACTTCATTCCTAGTGAAGTTGTTTAATTCCTCATGCATGGCATTTATCCAATCCGGATCCTTCAATGCCTCATCAATCTTGGTTGGCTCAATGAATGACACGAAGGAGTAGTGCTCACATATGCTAGCCAACCTTGATCTTGTTTGTACACCTCGTTGAATGTCACCAATGATATGATCTAGATGATGATCTCTTGCAATTTTGGAAGGTTGAAGAACTAGCTCATTTGCATTGCTTGCTTGACCTTGATCTTGATCTTCATGTTGAGTACCACTTGTGCTTGCCTCATTGGAATCTTCTATCACAACTTGAGTTGGCACTTGCACCTCATCACCATCATCCACTTGCCTCGGTCTAATGTCACCAATGTCCATGTGTCTCATTGCATTACTCAATTTATCTCCACCCACATCTTCTTGATTTTGATCTCCAACTTGAGAACCTTGGGTTTCATCAAATTCAACATCATGAACCTCTTCAACTAGCCCACTAGCCAAGTTCCACACTCTATAAGCCTTGCTAGAAGTAGAGTAACCAAGAAGAAATCCCTCATCACATCTCTTGTCAAACTTGCCAAATCTTTGCCCCTTCTTGAGTATGTAGCACTTGCAACCAAAGACCCTAAGTAAGCAATATTGGGCTTCCTTCCATTCAAGATTTCATATGGAGTCTTCTCTAACTTCCCATGGCAATAGAGGGTTGCTATAGTAGCAAGCCGTGTTGATAGCATCACTCTAAAACTTCTCACTCACATTGTACTCAAGTAGCATAGTTCTTGCCATCTCAATCAAGGTCCTATTCTTCCTCTCAACTACACCATTGGATTAGGGAGTGTAGGTTGGTGAGAATTGATGCACAATTCCAAGCTCATCACACAACTCTTCAACTCTTGTGTTCTTGAATTCACTCCCATTATCACTTTTTATCTTCTTGATGGTAGTGTCAAACTCATTTTGCACCCTCTTGACAAATGACTTGAATAGATCATAGACTTCACTTTTGTCATAGAGGAAGAACACCCAAGTGTATCTTGAGTAGTCATCCACAATCACAAACCCATACTTGTTGCCCCCAATTGATGTATAGTGGGTTGGGCCAAACAAGTCCATATGCAACAACTCAAATGCTCTTGAAGTTGACATCTCATTCTTCTTGGGGTGTGAGTTCCCATGTTGCTTGCCGGCTTGACATGCACTACAAGGTCTATCCTTCTCAAATGTGACATCATTCAAGCCTCTCACTAGATCATGCTTCACCAACTTGTTCAATTGCTTCATACCAACATGTCCAAGACGCCTATGCCATAGCCACCCCTTGCTTGACTTGCCAATCAAACATGATGAAAGTTGAGCTTCACTAGCATTGAAATCCACCAAGTACAAGCTTCCATGCCTAAACCCCTTGAAGATGATATTTGCTTGATCCTTGCTTACTACCTCAACATGCTTGCCATCAAATATGCACTTGTAGCCAAGATCACACAATTGTGCCACCGACAAAAGATTGAAGTTCAAAGTATCAACTAGCAACACATTGGAGAGATCCTTCTCATTGGAAATTGCAACTTTTCCAAGCCCCATGACATCACCCTTGCTATTGTCACCAAATGTGATGGAGTTGAATCCACCATTGTCATTCTTGTCAAGTGATTTGAACATACTATCTTCACCGGTCATATGATTTGATGCACCACTATCAAGCACCCAATGCCTCCTCCGGCTTTGTAATTGACCTACAAGAAGACATCAAGCTTTAGGTACCCACTTTTGCTTGGGTCCTTGAAGGTTAGTCACTAGAGTTTTTGGCACCCAAATAGCTTTCTTCTTTGAGCTCATCCATGGTGTACCAATGAATCTAGCACTCACACCACTCTCACTTTTAACAAGCATATAAGAAGCATTTAATTTGTAAGAGGAGGCACTAGTGTTCTTGTTCTTGCATGCACGCTCTAGATGGCCAACTTGCTTGCAACTCTTGCAATAGCTACCATTGTTCTTCACAAAACTAGTCTTGTGAGGAGCAAAAACGGCCTTGCCTTTCTTGGGGGTATAGCCCAATCCCTCTTTGTAAAGAGAAGCTCTTTGGCTACCCAAGCACATAAGCAAGCGGTCCTCACCACCATAAGCCTTAGCCAAGGTGTGATTGAGCTCCTTGGCTTCCTTCTTAAGACACTCATTCTCAACTACTAGCGTAGAATCACATGCATGACCAACACTACTAGATGATGTAGAGGCATAAGAGCATGAAGGGCCAAGTGATGCAACAACAAATGAGTCATCAAGTGAATCACATGAGGTGGACATATTTTTCTTTTCTATGTTCACCACTTGTGGTTGCACTTTCTCTTGCTTCTCAACTAGAGAAGAATGAGCTTTTTCAAGCTTAGAGTGAGCAATCTCTAGCTTCTTATGGTCTACCTTTAGACTCTCATAAGAAGCCCTCAACTCCATAAGTTCTTGCTCAAGGTTTTGTTTATCCTTGCGCAAGCCCCTACATTCTTTCCTAGAGTCATTGAAAGCACCTTTGCAATCCTCAAGCATGACCCATAGTTCTTCTTTTATGGTGTCATCATCATCATCACTCTCATCATCACTATCGGGTGGAGGTTTTACCTTAGGGGCCTTGGCCATGAAGCAAGACGATGGAGCACCAAATAGAGAAAGCTTCTCTTAAATGGCAATGCTTGCGTGCCCCTTCTTCTTCTTCTTCTTCTTGGAATCATCATCATCATCACTTGAGGAAGATGAATCACTCTCCCAAGTTGCCACATGAGATTCACCCTTCTTCTTGTGATGGGAGGAGTCTTTCTCCTCCTTCTTCTTCTCTTGCTTCTTCCTCTCCTTCCTCATGGCATCTTCATCATCACTTGCATATGGGCACTTGGCAATGAGATGATCCTTGCTATTGCACCGGAAGCACTTCATGGGACGGTCACTAGACTTGGTTGAGCTTCTCTTGCTCTTGGACCAGTACCCCTTCTTCATGAGCTTCCCCATTCTCTTCACAAGGAGTGCCATTTGTTCACTCACTTCTTCTTCTTCCCACTTGAGCTAGAGCATAGCTCATCTTCACTTGAAGACTCTTCCTTCTTCTTCTTGCCCTTGCTCTTGGATGATGTGGCCTTGAATGCCATGCTCTTCTTGTCATCATCCTTTTTCTCATTCTCCTTCTTCTTCTTCTTTACCAACTCTTCCTTCTCATGATCTTCTCTAAACTCATCATCGGCCATTATCTCTTGAAGGACTTGGTTGGGAGTTGGCTTCTCCTTCATTGTTGTCTTCACCATGACGGTCTTCAACATATCAAATCTCTTGGGAAGACACCTCATGAACTTGGTGGAGAATTGAGAGTCCTTGATCTCTTCCCCAAGTCCCTTGAGCTCATTGACAATGACTTGGAGCCTATGGAACATCTCCGGCACACTCTCATCCTCCTTCATTGAGAAGCTTGCAAATTTCTCTTGCAACATGTAGGCTCTTGCGGTCTTGACACTTTCGGTGCCCTCATAAGCTTCTTCTAGCTTCTTCTAAATGTCATGAGCCACCTCAAGGTTCTTGATGAGCTCAAAAACTTTATCATCAAGTGCCTCATGGAAAGCATTCACGGCAATGTCATTTGCTTGTTGCTTCTTTTCTTCGGCCGGTGTTGGCACCGCACCCTCAACAAGCTCAAACTTTGTTTCCACCACTTTCCACACCTCAAGGTTGATTGACTTGAGATGACTCTTCATCTTGAGCTTCCATTTTGCATAGTCATCACCTCGAAATTATGGTGCCTTCTTGGTGTTGTTGATATGCATAACCAATGCCATTGCTTCACCGTAGGATGTTAATCCAACTCAAACGAACGGTACCAGGCTCTGATACCACGTGAAAGGTCACAATGGCTAGAGGGGGGTGAATAGCCTAATAAAATTTCTAGCAATAAAACTAGACAACCCGATTAGATAGCAAGGCGGCAAATGTGCAAAGCAAGTGCTTCGACTACTCTATGCAAGCCGTTCTATCATGCAAGGCTACTCAATTCAAATGCGCACACAACAACAGTGATCAAGCTACACAATGTCGGTTCACCGAAACCAACCAAGCAATTCTACCCACGGGATTTAAGCTACACAAAGAGTGGTTCCCGACCGACCACAACAAGCAATTGTACTTTGCGAAAAGTAAAGAGATGATCGAAGATTATACCGCCGCGAAGAGTAGAAGATAGCCAATCACCTAGGGAGCTCAAGCACAAGCACAAGGAGGTCGAAGCCTCGGCAATCACAAATCAACACAATGATTTTTTACCGAGGTTCACTTGCTTCCCGGCAAGCTACTCCTCGTTGTGGCGATGCACTTGCTTGGTGAGTTGCCCGCTCGCTTGGCTCGGTGCCAAAGACCCCAATGGGGAGCCGCAATCTCCACACAAGACAAGGATCCACAAGCCATGAGCAATCCACTAGAGTATCCTTTCGCGAACTCCCGCGGGGAAGGATCAAGAACCCCTCACAAGAACCCGGTTTGGCCTCGAACAATCACCAAGTCGAGCTCAACCACCACCCGCTGCTCCAAACCGTCTACGGTGACGGAAATCACCGAAGAGTAACAAGAATCCGCAGCCCACTCGAAGAACAAGTGCCTCTAGATGCAACTCTTAATGCAAATCACTTGTCTTGCCACTCAAATCTCACAAGAGATGCTCAAGAATGAAAGAGATGAGTGGGGGAGTGTCTCTCTAGCTCAAAGGATGCACAAGTATGTGAAAATGGCCAAGAGGAACTCCCCAAGCCGGCCAATGGTCTATTTATAGACCCCTCCACGAAAGTAGCCGTTGCCCTCGGGCCGGAGCTCCGAACGCGCCGGACGCGTCCGCGCCGCCGCCGGACGCGTCCGCGCTCTTCGCGCCGCGCCGCCCGACCGTTAAGGTTTGAACCATGCCACGTCACCACGTGTCGGACGCTGCACAGTGTTCAGCCCGAGTCCGGCGCCCGCGTTCGCCGCGTGTCCGGCGACCGACCGCGCGAGAGACAGCCCGACCAGAAACTTTCTGGTCGGCGTCCGCCCGCCGCGGACGCGTCCGCCGCGTCGCGTCCGTCGGTCTCTGCGCCCGGCCCGGCCCGGCCTGGCCGTCCATCATGCGCCGGACGCGTCCGCCCTTCCGTCCCGCGTCCGGCCCGCGTCGCGCCCCGCGACTTGTTACTTTCTCGTTTGATCTTCGATGTCGCGCCGCCGTCGATCCAATCTCCAAACCACTTGTCCAAGGTGCTAACTCCACGAGTAGATCACTTCTCAAGCACCGGAGTTAGCGTATCTTCTCAAGATCACGTCGACAAGTGTTAGCTCTCTAGTTAGCCTCTCATGCATCATGCAAAGTCACAACTAGAGGCACTTAGGACCGCGAATGAACCGAGGAAACCCCTCTTGATAGTCGGTTATCGATCCTAAATGTGATCACACTCTCTATAGTGTCTTGATCACCAAACCGGAAAGCCCTATCAAGTATACCTTCGCCTTGATCTCCACGGGCGTTTCCATTCATCACCGGAGCTTGATCACTTCACATATCCACCATGTTCGTCACCGTGATCACCATGCTCCATCATCCACCGTCACGTTGCTATGTGTCTAACCACACTTAGAGCAAAGCATTAGCAACGTTGAGTGTCATTAATTACCAAAACCAGATCGGAGCTTTCACGTCCGTTCCGGCAGAACGATAGCGTGAGCGCCTCGCAGTCCCATTGGATGAGACCCAAGGCACGGATGAAGTCGAAGCCGATGATGAATTCAAAGCCACCCAAGTTGAGGCCGACGCAGTTGATGACGAAGGCCTCGTCGTGGATGGTGATCGGCACGCCGCGCGCAATGCCCTCACACGGCATGCGGTCGCCGTTTGCCACCGTGATCCGCAGGTGGTCACCACCGGCGGGGGCAAGGCCGAGGCGACGCATGACACTTCCCGCCATGAAGTTGTGCGTCGAGCCGGTGTCAAGGAGGGCGAGGAAATGTTCCCCTTGATGGTCACGGGAAGCGGCATCGAGTTGGCGGTCGAATGCCTCGGCGGCACAGTAAAGAAACCACAAGAGCATTAGCGGTCGCCGCGGCGGTGGTGTCGTCTGCGGGCTCTCCGTAGCCTCGCATGCGGGCTCGTCGTCGAGGAAATCTTCGCCTCCAAGTAGAAGAGCCGGCCCGACAAATGTGCCCGCGAACATAGGGCTCATCACAATTGAAGCACGGCCCCATCGGCGACGCTCTTGCCGCTCGGCCGGGAGAGACGGCGGAATTGGCGGCGGGGGCCCGGTCGTGCCTGGGTCGGGCCGCTTGGACCGCGCCTGCGACGGTCGGGCGAGCGGCGGTCTTTGCGGAGGCGCCCGGGTAGCTCGGCCGGATCGGGCGCGTGGCCGTGTCGGGTTCGGAGTCTTTGTCCCGAACGACCGTGCCAAGTACATAGCCGATTGGAGGTCGGGCGGCGCATGTCGCTGAACTTGCTTCCGGATGTGGTCCGGAAGGCCGCCCACGTAGAGCTCGGCCTTCTGCCGAGCGTTGAGGTCGCGCGCGTGGCAGAGGACGGCGTTGAAGCGCTCGAAATAGTCTTGCACCGTCGACCCGAAGGGCAAGCGTGCAAGCTCCCCCAGGCGGGTGCCCTGGATTGGCGGTCCAAAGCGGAGGGAGCACAGACCACGGAATCGCTCCCACGATGGCATGCCCTCGTCGAGCTCCATGGCGTAGTACCATGTTTGGGCCGCGTCGCGTAGATGGTACGACGCGAGCCACGTCCATGCCGAGACGTGCGTCATCTGCCCCCGGAACAACTGCTCGCACTGGTTTAGCCAGTTGAGGGGATCAACCGAGCCGTCGTACGTCGGAAACTCGAGCTTGTAGGGCTTGGGGCCTCCTGGAACGCCGCCCATCGCAAGGGCCGCAGCCAACCCGGCCGAGCCCTCCGGTGTGGGGGGGCGGGCCGGCGGCGGCGGGCTGGAAGAGCGGCCCGGACGCGCCGCCATACGGGACGCCACTGGCCTGTGGCAGTGTCGGATTCGGCACTGCGGTCGTGGCGACCGTCGTGGCGTAGGTCGGCTCCACTTGCGCCATCTGGACTTGCAGCCACGGCGGAAGTGGCGATGGGGAAGCAGGCCAGCGCGGTGGCCGAGCGGCGCACCCCGGACGTCACCGTAACGGCCGAGGCCGGCGTGGTGGTCAGGGGCGGTGGTAGGGTCGGCATCGGCAGCGGTGGTGGCGGCGGTTGTTGGAGCAGGCCCGCCCACGCAGAGCGCTTGTCGCGCTGGATCTCGAGGACGACGGTGGCGAGGCCTTGCGGCGTGAGGGTTCCCGTACGAGGACGAGGCATCGGCGATGGCGGAGTCGGCGGAGGGCGGCGCGGTGGGGGTGATCTGCGGGTTGGTGGTGGCGGTGATCTGGGGAAGCGTGGCGGTGGTGGTGGGTAGAGGAGACGTCATCGTGGCCTGGCAATCCGGTACCAGATTGATAGGATTGCGGATCCTACCGGGGATGTCACGGAGTCGGTATGGATGAGAGGGAGGAGTGCTTGGTCGGGGACCTCGACGGCGGCGGCCGGCGCCGTGGCGAGGCGGCGTGCGCGGTGGAGAGGGAGGAGAGAGGAGGCGGCTAGGGTTTAGGAGGGGCTTCCCGATCTCCCGGCTCCCTAAGGGAAGCCGGAATAATTATGATAATTATTCCGCTTGATTTCTATTGAGCCTCATGGGCTGATTATAAAGGTTACATAAGGCTAGCACCTTTTGTGACTAGGCAATATGGCGCTATTACAATTGACTCTAATATAAATAAATAGACTAAAGTGACTTGGGCCTCTAGCTTAGCCACTAATGGGCCTCTTCCTGGAATATTGGATGCCGGTCATAACAGGATCATTTCCAGTTTGTAAGAATTACTAGAGCAAATTCATGGTAGGAAGCAAAAATGTGGACAACAAACCCACATTGAAGGTGAGGGGGCTAGAATGTGAGTCTGGGAAACTAAAACTGACATACAAATCTATTAAATTATTTCTCTTTGCATTGATATATCTTCTATAGGCAGTCACATTCCAACTAGTGCCACTAGAAAAACATCAGGGCCGAAATGTAAAAGGGTGAGGCACATCACAAGCCTCTTTCCCTTAGACTTCTCGTTCCTGGCTTCTGTGAGGGTACATTCTCATGTGATTGTCGAGAACCCCTCCCCTACAGCTCCTGGTGAACATGAATGAATATGATATGAGATATATAGATGGTAAAATGGACAACATCAGCACATCAAGAGTAGAATTGCAGATTTCAAAGTACATAAAAAAACATAGAGGACGAGAATATCATGCAGGGTCAAGACATGGCGACATATAACTAGCACAATTTTTAGCGGCTCATGCATTCAGTGAGTTCCAAAATCAAGCATACCAGTAAAGAATATAGGAGACAGACCTTCCTATTATCTACAAAGCAGATTAACACACAAAAAAATGTAAAATCAAAGGCAGTACTGCACGAGTAATAGTATTATTCTGCCCATACCTAAAGTATTATCGTCTAACTCTAGGCTTGCACCGGAATTCTGCTAGGAGTGCTATATGATCCGACGACCATTCAGGAGAAGGAAGAGCCGTGTCTTTTCTCAAGCTATCCTCATCCAACAGTTCCAACAATGACTCCACAGTCAATGAATCCGCTGAAATAGTTGAGCACATTGTAAAAGACAGCGTTAACAACATCTACTTATTCCAGGTCAACAGAGATAGTAAAAGAAAAGAGAGAGAGCAAGCGATTGAACCAGGATTCAATAATTTAAGCACTAACCTGTGTAAAATATGTAATCTATGGTACCAGTAAAATCCCTTGTGCAATTTGTGAACAATGGCTCATTTGTCGCGGGGTCCATCCTTCTTCGCTGGTGATCCAAATCGTAGCCAACACCAGCCATACTCACGAACGACGAGTATGCACTGACCTATGAAGAAGCAAATCTTTTATTCAGAGCCACAAGCCCACAACAAAAATAAAATGGGAAACCAATAGGTAAGATCCATGGTAGACTAAACATACCAGAGGAAGCTGGTGTGTAAGCTTGCTTAGTGGGCGCAAAATTCCAAGAGGATCTATTGCCAGATCTGGATGCAAATTATCAACTTTGCCCCTTGCAAGAAGCCAATGTGACGTACTACATGAACCACAGGATTGTTTACCATTCGGTAAAAGTATTCAAACTGAAAGACAATAACTCAAGTGTCGAACAGAAACAAAAAGGACTGCTAGTATCTAACAAACCTTCCAGGCGTTGAATTAAAATCTCCACAGACCAACATTGGAATGTCTGCACTGACAGCTATTTTTTCCAACCCTTTTAGGAGGGTATGAATCTGCAAGAGTTTGAAAGACATGAGATTCATCAGTTAAAGAAAATATAAAATGTTATGAAATTATAGGGGGGGGGGGGAGGATTTGAACCTGCCATAGCTTCACATCTTTAAGGTCATGGTGGATATTTATATGTGTATTAGCCTGCAAAAAAATCAAGAACAAATGAGATCCACAAGGCATAAATAAATATGTTATTACTATCTCAGTATAAAACAGATGCCTCCTACAGCAGGCATAGACAAACTTTAGAAACTTTGGCCACTATTATCCATAGAAGTATTTAGCTATCGCAACAAATGGATACAAACAGACCACCATGGCACCATCAAAGTTACTTCTTTATCGTAATAAAAATATTGAATTTCAATAGCACATACTTAGACCAGAGATCATATTTATGTCAGATACAACAGTCAACAAGTAAATAGAAACATAGGTGGTACAAGAGATCTACACCATAACACAAGATCAAATTTGTTCAAAAGGCCAATGAAACGGAATTTGAGGGATATTTGACATGATCAAGTCAAAAAAGCTCTGCTTTCCATACCCAAACTGAACACTATGCCTATGACTGTAAGTCCTGCATTTCCCTTTTTCTCATTGTTCAGTGAGAACCTTGGTTTTCTTGTCACTTTTGCCAAGTAAAAATATGGTTGACCACCTTCCAGACTAAAAAGCTTAGACGACCTGATGACCAGTTTACCTGTCGTCCAATATCCTATTTATTCCCTTAAATGTTACCATTATCCTCATGTCTAGCAGAGCACGGTCTAGCTTGATCAATGTGTGGACAAAAAATACAAGTGCCAAATTTATGTGGTACAAGCAGTGGCAAAGCCAGGACTTAGACTTGGGGGTGGTGGGGGGGGGGGGGGGGGTGGGTGGGGGGGGGGAATGTCAATAGGGGGTCCATTTACGCTTTAATTACATGGTATATTAGCTAGGTCATTAAGGGTTATAATGTAAAAACAGCAAGGTTAGGGGGAGCGGGTCCCCTCCAGCCCCTCCCTAGCTTTGAAACTGGGCACAAGAGAGCATGGTTCTCCTTGATGAGAAAAAGAAAGCATTCTCACTGGTAAAGATACCATCAACTACTCAAAAAAAAAACATAAAGAACTCAAAACTAAAAGATTATCATGGGAGAGCACCAAACCTATGTTAAATACAAAAAAACGTTGACTGATTCAGTGTTCTATTTTTTTTTCTAACCATGGGAAAACATCTTGGTGCTCTAGTGTTCATTAACAGGACCTGAAAAGGTTTGCATGACATGACATCCTTATTCTAGCCACATGGTTTTGAGCATAGTTTCTCACCAGACTCATGGAAATGATTTTGATTATCTTGAAAGCAGCAACGAGATTATATTATTGATGCTAACATGCGCTAGTAAGGAAGCACTTACCACGCAAAGAAGTTGTCTTTTACTAGGATTTTCAGTCCCATGGTTACCAAATTTAGCTTCTAAAACTGCAATTAGCGCAATATTATCCTGCATGGCAGATAAAAGATTAGCAGAATCGTATTAATAGATGTGTAAGGTAATGACCGACCATTTTGCACATATGATATATTTGTAGTTTCCAAATTGGTTGTACCTTAACCAAACGAGTTAGAGCCAACTTTTTTTGAGCAGGAGGAATAATTGCATCAGTTAAAGACTGTGCAGCCTTATTAAACTCGACCTGCATAGAACAAAGTCCAGAAAGTATTAGTTGCTGATAGTATCAAGTCAACTCAAACACTACAGGAATAATAAAGGCACCCACCTCATATTTTTTGACATGCGAAAATCTGTCCCGTCGGAAGAAAGTAGCGCAACCATCAATTGCTTGAGGGCTTCCAGTGTACACCTGTTATAGCAATATTTTGAAATTAAGTACTACACCATACCCAGGTTTTACAGCAAGCAGTAAAGAGCCAGGCAAACCTCCGTTGTCCTTTTCTTATAAAGAGCTTGATACCCATGTTTATCAAGCTCTGGTGAAAAAAATTCTTCAAAGTGATTACTTTGTACCTGCAAATAGTAACATATTGATCACCTTTAGAAACATAGAAATGGCCTGGTTTCTTTTATGCTAATTCTTACCCAAAAAAAATCTCTTTCCTCTCCGAAACATGGATCATATAACAAAGGGAATAATTTCAGGTGTCCCTTATGTTATATGCTTCATGAGTATAAAGGAGGATGCAGCACAATCAAGTAACAAAAATCAAAAAATTTAAAGATAATCCAGAAGGCAGACAGAAATGTTGTGATAGAACTTCTCATTCAACAGAAAGATGCTGGGAAACTATCATACCACAGGCCAATGAAGCAAGCACACTGACATTACTATCACTACCATATAGTTACTCAGAATTAACAGATGAAAGAGTAAAGGTATGGTAAGATGAAGCAATGGAGCAATGTCAAGATATCACAGATTGACAGGAAGAAAACAACATCAACAGTAGTTTCTTAGACTCATCATGCTGAACATAATAAGTGCAATTCATTAACAGTTAAAGAAGTAGATCAGAGCCTTAAACTTCAAACATGAAAAACAATAGCATTCATACCTCCTGAAGGCAGATAATATCAGCATGGTAACCAATAATTTCACGCAACAAATTCTGCCTTCTATAAGCCCATGTAAGTGCCCAAGTTGGACAATAGCTGTATGTATCACTTGTTGCATATGTATCAGCAAGAATATTGTAGGACAGCACAGTAAATGTCCCAAAAGAAGAAGTCCGACTATCTAAATCAAAGTGGCCCATTGCATCAGGAGCATTCACAGGGATCAAGCGACGCGGAGTCGGGGTCGGTGCTGGGATGACACGGGATGTCATGACCGAAGTAGGTGCTCTCACAGTCCCCCGTGTTTCCACATCCACAACTATACATTCAAATCTTAATACATGGCCGATATCATCAGCAGTTGCTGTATATGTTCGTGACCATCCCACTTCAAACCAAGTTTCACCGGAACTCTTTTCAGTGCCTGTTGGATACACAGGTGTAGGTCCATTATTAATACCTGAGCTCTGCGAAAGATTTGACGTTGAACTAGACAACGCAGCACTAATAATCCCTGAGCTTGAACTGCCACTACCAAATCTGCCAAATAACTCATCATCTTCAGTTCCGTTTTCATTTAAAGCACTTATAGCACGCTCATGCAAAACCCTGTGATGTTGCCAAGCATCAGAGAAGCACTTAGCAGTACAATGGTAGCTCTTAGCAACAGGTATTTTTGACTTCAGACACCCTATGCACTGAAGTGTTGCTTGTTCTGTTGGGTGTACACTGCAGATAGCGGCTCTACGATCACTTTGTATGCGGTACCTTCAAGAAAGTTAAATCAATATTCAGGATTTCATGGGTGTTCTTGTCTAAAAAGTTCAAAACTGTGTTATAGGAGATTAGGAGGCAGGGGAGAAATGAAAGAGTGGACATCACAAATGAAAAATTATTTCAAGTTACTTGTAGTGTGGAGACTCAGCACTGGAAAAATGACATTTGCAACTCATGTATCTAGAAAACATAGCAACTAGAAAGTGAGCCTCAAGCATCCGCCCTTTTCATATATCTACCAGTCAGTATGGACTACTACAATCACTATATTGTTCCCTTACATTGTGCTGGATCAGAAAATTTACTATGCTAGTCAAAAACTATGCAAAAAAAATCCAACTCATGATTTAGCAGATATCATATTTGTCCAGTAAGAGCCCAATTGAGTATTCAACTAGGGATGTATCTTAGCTATGAGCAGATACCATATCCATTATCACACACTTCAACAAACCAGAATGTGATGTGCTTAAAACTGCTAATAACTCCGATATTCTGGAAACGGTCAAGTATTCAAATGGTGAAACAATAAATGAAGCGGGGCCAATAGCAACTCAGATGCTGTCTGGTTTGGGCGTTTTAGGCTGTTAATGTTAACGGTTCCCAGCATCACCTGATCAGGTTAGGCTGGAGTGCAATCCATTCACAAGGTGACCTGATACCAGGCTATACAGGATTTGTACCGCCCACTTTCTAGCGGGAATGGATAACACGGTGGCCGCGAGCAGCTGACTGCCCACCATGATCGAAACAAACAATTGCCGCTTTCCTTTGAACAGTAACAGTTGGAGCTGCATTCCTATTCCATTTAGGTTACCCGCTCACGAAGCCGAACCAAACAGCACCTCAAATGGATTAAACCATGCTTGCTTGACTGTAAATTGTACTAACTGAGATTGGAAGAGATAAAAGGTTCGAGGTGGGCTGCTCACCACTTGTAGCGCATGAAGTACCCATCCACGGGCGCGGCCTCAGACACGTCGTCAGTGAAGACGCCGCCGTCGGGTCGCCGCAGGAGCACATACGGCGTGATCTCACAGCCGACGATCGGGATCTCCGACGGGAGGTGCACCCGCAGCACGGTCAGCATCCTTCCCCCAGGGGCGGGCTTCACCTGGGTCATGAGGGTTCAGGTGAACCCCCAAAATTATCGAAATCCCGCCACCGCCGGCGCCTGAATTAGGCGCCGGGAACTGCTCAGATGTTCACAAGAATCGATCTTGCGCGCTGACGAAGACGAACCCTATCAAACCAAGGCCGGATGGATTGGATTGCGTTAGCTGGGTAATACCACGCAGCACAAAAATCGACGGCTAACTGGATCGAAATGGATAAAAACATCGATTTGGGACACTACCAAATCCTCCTCCCCTAGAACGAAGGAACTCATCGGAGCAAGGGTTACTAACCAACGCGAGAAGGAACCAGACGTCGTCTGGATGGTGATGGATCTCCGGCCCCGCTAGATCGATAGTGAAGCAGCAGGCGGAGGAGACCGCGGATGAGAAGGGGGGCGGGCGGTGGCGGCGGAGCTGTGCTCGGCGTCGAGGCTTTGGGGCTTAAAGCCCTGCTCCTGCTGCGTCCATTTGAGGAAGGAGAGTGGGAAGTCTGACTCCAGCTCCACACTTCACATTCACACCATGTGTACTTCACACGACAATTTGTACGCTTGATGTGGGTGTTTCCTTTTTCATTATAGTCGTGAGTTTTTCCTTTTTATTATTATTATATACCTATACTTATCCATAATAATTTAGATTAGATTTATGGTTAACAATTTGTACTTAAAGCAATCGGTAAATCTTTAGAGTACCTAATTGTTTCTCAAGCTCTTGTGCTCGGTAAAACTATAAAGCACTCTATTATTTCTCAAACTGTCAACACTCGATTATATTCCTTCTGCAAATTCGGCGTCTCCCCTCTTCTTTTCCAAGTCGGCGGACTTAGAGGGATCTCGCGGGAAGCATGCAGTGGGGATGGTGTGAGGACGACATTTGGGTCAGAGGCGGACAAATCAATTCGGGGGCAAGGGTGCCCATGGGTGGAACTGTTAACACCAGAATTTGGTCAGGGATATGACAGGTAGGCCCGCAAGGAGCAGAGAGAGCAATTCGGCAAACGTGTATGCGGTCGGCTAATTTCTATGTGTTCGGCAAGCGATCAAGCGGTCGGTAAACGGCTTCGTTTGAAAGGAAAAGAAGGAAAGGTGAAGCTGGCCAGAAAAGGAAGGAGTCGTGGTGATCAAGGACTCCGATTATGGATAGAGTTAGCGTGTCTAGTTTTTCCAATTTTGTTTAAAGTAGTCCGTAAGTGATTGGGACTCATGTTTTGTCCAGGGTATAAATATAAGCCCTCGACCATTGTAATAAGGGTTCACAACCAAATCAATACAACCGGCTACGCGCCACCCCTTCGAGTCCTTTAGTCGTGTCGTCGAGTTCTTCGAGAGGGCCAATCGATCCGTCGACCTCCGTAAGTCCCGGCAACCTTGTTATCATGTCTAGTATCGTGCGGCGGATTTAGGTGTGATGCAAGAAGTCTTGTTGCAATGCTTAGTATCATGCGGTGGATTTAAGCATTGAACCAAGAGGGTTCCGTGTTAGTCATGAGTCGTGCGGCGCAGCTAAGATTAGCTAGGAGCTAGTTATCAAAGTTTCTCGATTAGGTCATGAGTCGTGCGGCGAGGCTAAGATCTAAGCTTAGAGGCTAGTTATCGGCTCTTTTAGATTTGGCATGATCTAATAGATTCATTAAGTTATCATGTGTTGCATGTTTATTTAATGTTTAATTATTTGCAACACTCTTTTGCCCAATTTAGATTGATACTCTTTCGGCTTGTTGATTGTTTCTTTTCATGCTTATTCAATATCGAGTAGATCAAACTCATATAGCCGAATTAGATCAATCTAGGTTGTTACGTGTTGCGGGTTCATCCATGTCATATGTAGATAAGCCTTGACAGGACTAGGTATCGTGCGGCAGATGCAGGTCTTTGGGTTACTCTAGAGCTAGTCATCCGGTGGACTAGAGATCGGTTTAACCTGATAGGTTCCTTTTACATGTCACTTGTTTGTTCCTTCTTCATGGACCCCGATTCGGCAATCTTGCCGATACGGTTATGCTTATGCATGTGGCAAGTATCTATAGAGTTGTTAGGTAATTATATGCTTTTAGCTTCTTCATTGCTAGATCGTATCATGCGGTGGATTAATCTAGTAGTAAGGAGTGGTGTAAATTCCGTAAGTGGTATCATGCGGTGGATTAGCTTGCTTGAGTTTATACTTGACGGGTTTATGAAGGCTAGACGTGCGCGAGACTAGTTGGAATAGCCTATGCATGTGTTGCTTAGTAATTTTATATTTATGAGTTACTTATCTTTATTTATTAAAGTGCTTGATGATGCTTTAAACACGAGATGTAGTTCAATATGCTTTGATAATTTAATCTTATTCAAACATGTCTTCATATTTACCGTATTCGGCAAATTCGTTCATTTTGCATCGCTTATGTTGCTTTAGCCGAATGAACTATAATCTGGGCGCATAGCTTCTATAGCTATGTGTCGTCGTAAGTGGCTTCGGGCCGTAAAGATGGAACTGTCGGTCTCACCCGGACGTTCCGGTTATGATCTTACTTGTTTTATCCCTTGTCGACTTTCGAGTCAAATCGACGGCACGCTACCGGATTCGTACACCCGGGCACCCGATTGAAGCTAGGCTTTCCGGCTTGCCGTGTGTGAGACGCGGGGTGGTCACATTTTGCGTCAACACACTTTTTGGCACGCCCGGTGGGACAACTTTTCAATCTGAGATGGGTTCGGAAATTGACAACAGTCACGTTCTGAACGTGACCATGGACGAGCTTCACCCAGAGCAACGTCAGATGGTAGAACAAGCAATGGAACAATTTCAGCAGAAGTGTCTGTTGTCTTTCTCCAAGAACAAGAGTGGCAGGATAATGATCAAGCAATCACTGCCACGGGTCCTTCTCGCCGGGTCGATCGACATGACCGACGAGGAGGAAATGCGAAAGGTAGTTCAAGTCATCTATAAAGCTGTGGGAGATACCATGTTAAACCACAACACGGCTTTTTGGGTACTTTCCGTAAAATCATGATTGATACCTTCGGTCCATCAATGGATAAGCACTTTGAAGAGAAGTTTGGGGAGCTTGGTGGATCAGTGTACTTCAATACTCAGAAGCCAAATGGAGGAGGTGAAATAATCGGTACAAGCAAGGATGGAGCCGTCCATAATGAAAAAGAGAAGCTTCCTTGACGAGCGGCAAACTCATGGTCGGAGTAGCTTTTGGTGCAACTACGGATATACTGCGTCTCGCTTATAAGATTTCTCCGGCGGAAGAAAGCATTGCGAAGGATGTCTATGGAGATGGGTACCATGAGGTTACCGATTACAATGCTCTGAATGCTTTGCCGAATCCAGGATACAAGAGTATGTCAGGAGTACCTTCTGGAGGACAAGGGGCACAAGATGCCAATGATATTCTTCTAAGCAAAATGGCTGATATGATGCAGAATCAATTCGGCCTAAAACCAAAGCATCAGACATATGCATACAAATCTCCCTTTCCAGAATGGTACAATAGAGTAGCTCTTTACCGAGGAGTTAAACCACCAACAGATTTGACCAAATTCTCTGGTCAGGATGATACTAGTACCATTGAACACATCAGCAGGTATCTAATGCAACTTGGAGAAGCTGCTGCTGATGAAGCTTGGAGGATTAGATATTTTCCTATGTCTCTAACAGGGCCGGCTTTCACATGGTTTGCTTCACAGCCGGCCAATTCCATCAGAACATGGGCTGAATTGGAACAAAAGTTCCATGCATATTTTTACACAGGAACCAATGAGAAGAAGATGGTTGATCTGTGGGCTATGAGGATGAAGACTACCGAAACGCCATTGGAGTATCTTCGTAGATTCGGAGAAGTCAAGAACATGTGCTATTCTCGAAATATACCCGATGATCAACTCCCACAAGTTGGTCATTGCGGGCATCTTTGCCACACATCGGAGAAAAGTTGTTTGGCATGGAGTTTGAAGACCTTGGACGGCTTGCACGAAATTGACAAGAATGAGCAATCGGCCCAAGGGTTCGAAGAGATGTTCGTTTTCGGAAGAACAAGCAACCATTGACATGTATCAAGGATTTCTAGAAGATGCATCGAATATGAAGATGAAGATGAAGTGGCCAGCCTTGCGAGAGTTGAACTGGGCAAAAGAGCCTACTTTGGTTAGTCAACGATGGGTAAAGCGGAAAAGGGATCTTATGATTTTGATGTCGGTAAAGGCGATAAGCTTTTCCCAGTATCGGTTAAAGAGGGACGCATCAAGTTGCCTAAGGACATCCTATGCTACGACTGAAGGAGTGAAGGATAAGAAGTGCTTGTGGGTTCCATGACACAGGATCTCATCATATCAATGATTGCCGGGTGTTCAGAGTAAGGATTCAGAAAGCTATTCAAGATGGACACCTGAAATTTGACGGCAGGATGAAGATAGACAAGAATCCATTCCCTCAGAACATGGTCTCTTTCTCTATAGGCATGGTTGATGCCAGTGAATCCAAAGAAAAAGGAAAAATGAAGGTGCTGACCTCTGAAAGAGCCAAAGAGAGTGGTGCTGTTGATCCTAACCGGCAAATTACCAAAGAAGAAGTGCAGCGAGTTCGGTTCAGGAATAGCCGAACAGAAGAGGGTCAAACTTCAGAAGCAGCTAAAGGAAATTGCCGAATACACGCTGAGCCAAAGCGCAGGGTCACAGCGCGACATCTGTTGAATAAATGGCAAAGAGAGAAAGAGTTGGAATATGATGAGGAACAGCAGTATATTGAAGAAGAACGCAGATTCATGGCAGAACGTCGAAGATATAAAGCAGAAGTGCGCCGTAGAGAACAGGAAGAGCACATAAGGAAGCAAGAGCAATCACATTGGAACTGTTCATTCTTCAGACACTGTTGGAATGAAGGCTTGAAATTGCCTACTAAAAATAACGCCCGAATGCGATGTCGCATTCGGAATATAGGCAATCTCGAGTCAACCGCCGTCCCGTCCATGATAGACTCGGAATGAGGATTTTTGAGGACGATCGGCGTGTAAAAATGAATAATTTTGAATATCAGAGGAAAAGGTTTGCGGATCAAGCTTGGACTCATGGCAGGGCTCATAATACGGAAGAAGGCTCGTACAAGTGGCAAAGAGGCCAATGGTGTCCTCCCGGTCTCGCGTAAGAGTCGAAGAGAAGAGTTCAACGTTTGAGAAATCAAGAGCCGAAACAAGAATTAGCCGAAAAGAAGCCAATATGGCGTCCTAAGAAAAAGGATGGTGGACAAGGTCCTTCTACGATACTAACATGGTGTTCTTTATACCATTAGAGTTTAAAGCTCCTGAAGAACAGGAAGTGCAAGATGAAGTATATTCGGACTTCGATGAAACTGAATGCCGAGACCTGATGGCTCAACTTGTGTTGACTCGGCAAGCAGTCTTTGACAAGCCAATTAAGAATCGTCATCTGAAGCCATTATACCTAAAAGGATATGTTAATGGCAAACCCTTAACCAAGATGCTTGTTGATGGAGGGGCTGCTATCAACATCATGCCATATGCCACTTTCAGAAAGCTTGGCATGACAAGTGAAGATTTGTTGCAGACTGACATGATCCTTAGAGATTTTGCTGGCAATGCTTCTGATACTCGTGGAGCAGTACATGTGGAGTTGATGATTGGGTCCAAGACTTTGATCACTACCTTCTTTGTCATCGATGGCAAGGGGGCATATAGCATGCTTTTGGGAAGAGACTGGATTCATGCTAATTGCTGTGTACCTTCAACTATGCATCAGATTCTTATTCAATGGATAGGAGATGATGTAGAGATTGTTCAAGCTGATGATTCAGTGAGTGTTGCTACTTCCGAGCCTGCTTATTGGGAATATGATGGACTAGACTGCCTTTCGGGAAAAGTATGGAAGGAAGGTCCTGTCAATGTGTTCGACAGAGATCAACAAACCGATCCAAGCGATCGGCTCGACGGTAACTTTTAATGGTTAATCCAATTGATGGCAACAAGGGCAAACTGGTCGAGGTTTTATGTCGGCCGACAAGTTAGAAGAAATCGATGTTGGTGATAGCACAAGGTCAAGGCCGATGTTTATCGGTCTTGATTTAGACCCCGAATATAAATTGAAATTAATAGAGTTCTTGAAGGAGTTCAAAGATTGTTTTGCTTGGGATTATACGAGATGCCTGGATTGGATCGATCAATTGTTGAACATAAGTTGCCTATAAAACCTGGGTTTCGTCCTTTCAAACAACCTCCACGAAAAATTTATAAAGAGGAGGTTTTGGCGATGTGAAGAAAGAAGTTGAAAGACTGATTGAAGCAAATTTTATTCGGCCATGCAGGTATGCGAGTGGATTTCAAACATAGTGCCTGTCTACAAGAAGAATGGGAAGATGAGAGTGTGCATAGATTTTAGAGATCTCAACAAAGCTACTCCTATGGATGGTTACCCAATGCCGTTGCTGATTTACTAGTAGATGCGACGCGGGATATGAAATCATCGGCTTCATGGATGGCAATGCTTTGGCTATAATCGATTTTTATGGCGGTTGAAGATATTGCTAAGACGCATTCAGATGTCCTGGCCATATTGGATTATTTGAATGGATAGTAATGACATTTGGATTAAAGAATGCTGGTGCAACTTATCAGAGAGCCATGAATTATATCTTTGGAGTGCACGAAGAAACATGGCTTAAAAATGAATCCAAACAAGTGTGCTTTTGGAGTCTCGGCTGGTGAGTTCTTGGGGTTTTTAATCCACAAAGGAGGGATAGAAGTTGGGAAGAAGAGCATTGAAGCAATAGACAAGGTTGTGCCTCCAACTAATCTTACGAGTTGCAATCATTGCTAGGCAAGATCAATTTCGTGAGAAGATTTATATCCAATTTATCGAAAGAGTATTGCCTTTCTCTCCATTGCTTTGAAGCTCAAGAAAGATCGAAATTTGTTTGGGGTGACATGCGGAAAAGGCTTTCGATGAAATCAAGCAATACATGAAGGCGCCACCAGTATTGGTACCTCCACAACTTGAGAAGCCTTTCAAGCTGTATGTGGCGGCCGATAGCCTAACAATAGGATCCGCCCTTATGCAAGAGTTTGATGGAAAAGAGAGGGTAATAGCTTACCTTAGCCGAAAACCGCTAGATCCCGAAACAAGATATTCGGCTATAGAAAGGCTTTGTTTGTGTGTTTATTATTCATGCACTAAATTTCGGCACTATTTGTTGAATGCTTGAATGTGTGGTGATATCTAATTTCGATGTAATTAAACACATGCTATCAATGCCAATTTTAAATGGAAGGATTGGCAAATGGGTGCTGGCACTGTCAGAATTCAATCTGAAGTATGAATCGGCGAAAGCAGTGAAGGGACAGGTAATTGCCGATTTTATTACCCAAGATCGTGATTTATCTGTCGATATGGTTAACATTGCCCCATGAGCATTATTTTTTGATGGATCATCATGTGATAAAGGTGGTGGTCTTGGTATTCTTTTGATATCTCCACATGGAAAAATATTTGAGTTTGCTTTTTCAATTGAATATCCTGTCACTAATAATCAAGCAGAGTATGAGGCTTTGCTAAGAGGGCTTCGGCTGTTGATGGAAATGAGGGCTGTTGCTGTTGAGGTGTTTGGCGACTCTGAATTGGTGATTAATCAGTTGACAGGACAATATGAGTGCAAAAATGATGTGCTACAGGGGTATCATCAACAGTGTAAGGAACTTTTGAAAAGCTTTTCAGTAGTTACTTTGCATCATATACCCAGAGAGCACAATGGAGAAGCAAATAAGTTAGCTCAGGCAGCCTCTGGATATCGAGAGAATCATGAAATTTTTGCAGTGGAAAAGGGTGTTTTCAGTACTGATCAGATAAGCGATGATTGGAGAAGTGATATTATCAGTTATCTGAAGAATCCATCTCAAAAGGTTTCTCGAAGGCTCAGGTATAAGGCCCTTAAGTTTGTGCTTCTTGATGATCAGTTGTACCACAAGTCTATAGATGGCGTGTTACTCAAGTGCTTAAGTCAAGAAGAGGCTAAAAAGATTATGTTTGAAGTTCATGAAGGAGCTTGTGGTGCACATCAGTCAGCTTACCGAATGAAATGGATTATCAGGAGAACGGGGTATTTTTGGCCAACTATGTTGGAAGATTGCTTTGAATATTATAAAGGATGTCGAGATTGTCAAATATTCGGTAATGTTCAAAGAGCGCCTGCATCTGCTTTGAATCCAATAATCAAGCCATGGCCATTCAGAGGATGGGGCATAGATTTAATTGGGCAAATTAATCCTCCGTCCAGCAAAGGACACAAGTTTGTGTTACTAGCTACTGATTATTTTACTAAATGGGTTGAAGCGATCCCTTTGAAGAAGGTCACATCAGAAAATATGATCGGTTTTGTCAAGGAACATATAATTCATAGATTTGGTATCCCACAATCCATTACAACTGATCGGGGACTCGGTTCACTTCTTCGAGTTTTGCGACTTTGCCGAAAGCATGGGAATAAAATTATATAATTCTTCTCCGTATTATGCACAAGCCAATGGCCAAGCAGAGGCATCAAATAAAATCATGATCAAAATTATCCAGAAGAAGATCAGTGAGAAGCCAAGAAAGTGGCACTTGGTCCTTAATGAAGCCCTATGGGCTTACCGAATGGCTTGCCATGGATCCACACAAGCATCTCCATATGAGTTAGTTTATGGACATAATGCTATAATGCCTTGGGAGTTGCAGTCAGGGTCAAGGAGAGTTGAGTTACAAAAGGACCTAACAGAAAAGGATTATAAAGATTTGATGATGGATGAATTAGAGGATTTGCATTTGATTCGTCTTAAAGCTTTAGAGAATATTGAGAAGAATAAAATACGCGTTGCCAAATATTACAACAAGAAGGTTAAAGTTAAACAATTTGCAGAAGGAGACTTGGTTTGGAAAACAATATTGTCGATTGGTACCAAAGATAAAGTATTCGGCAAGTGGTCACCAAATTGGGAAGGACCTTTTAAGGTTGTTAATTGTGCACCTGGTAATGCGTATATTTTGAAAACATTGTTTGGAGAAGAGCTGACTAGAGCCATCAATGGCAGATATCTTAAAAAGTTTTATCCAAGTATTGAAGTCGGGTCTTGATCAGAGTTGTGCCTTGAACATGACATAGCCGATTGGGAAGAATCGCCTTCAGAACAGAGGAAAGAAGTTGGAGGAGGAATAGCCGATATCATTATATCGCCTCTAGTACAAAAAATATATACATATAGCCGATATCGTGTGTATCGTCTTTAGAACAGGAAATAGCCGATACGGTTGTATCGCCTTTAGTCAATTTTTTATAGGTGAACAGTCTTGTCTCTCATTTGATAGGTTTATCGGGAGAAGATAAAGTGAATTGAAGTGCTACGCTACAAACCGTCGAATCATGAACAGGACAGAGATTTAATCGGCTAAGATGATATCATGTAATTCGGGAAATTTCGTTCGGTGTTGCGGTCAAGTTCTAACTAAAGGAAAAATTGCGAGAAAGAAAGTGCAACAGATGAACACCGTCACGAGACGAGCGAAGACAAGGAGGAGGCCAACATTCTTCATTTAAAATTTTATTTACAACCCGCATCCATCCTAATACAAGCTACTCCTCTTCCTCGGTGAAGAGCTTGTTGAGGACGGACTCCGGGTTGGTGGAGTTGGCCGCGACGTCAGCATGGTTGTCGTATGATCCCAGGAGGCCCTCGATGCCTTCGACTTCATGGGGGAGCCCGTCCCGGAAGCCGGTCGGCATCTGAGCATAGTCGCTCCCGGTCCAGGAGGACATCCCCGCCAAGCCAAGCGCAGTGCCGAGACGCACGCCGTGAAGAGCAACCTGGTCAATCTGACCAGGCACCGCCTCGAGGCGCTCTACCACAGTCGCCCCCTGGGCGTTCACGTGGTTAGCCACCGCCGTCGCCGCCAACTTCAGGCGATCCAGCTCCGCGGTGAGGTCTGCAAAGGGGAAATTAAGATGGATCAATGAGCAGATCAGAAAACACGGGGATTGAAGGGCAATCGGCAAAAGTGATTACTGGTGATGGCCTCGCTCATCTGCCGGCAGTTGTCCTCCAACTCCAGCTGAGCGATCCCGAACTTCTTGGTTTCTTCACCAAGAAGCTCCATCGCCTCATCCCGCTCGCGGCGGTATATGGCAGCGTCATAACGGTCGTACGGCGGGGTCGAGGAAGACCCCGATGAGGCCGAGGCGGAGGCCGACGCGGATGCCGGAGCCGGGGTAGGAGCCGGAGCTGGAGCTGGGGCCGGCGCAGGAGCAGGGGCGTCAAACGCCGCGGCCGGCGCCAGAAAGCGCCATTGGCCGGTACTGATTCTCGCCGTCCTTCAAGCGAAGTGCAATCAAGATCAGCTGGGCGAAGAAAAGAAACCGTAAAAGGATGAGTAAGATGTCTCTTACTGCAGACGGCGGCCACCGCGGCTGCTCCCCTCCGCCGCGTCCACCGCGGGAGCAGGAGCGGAAGAAGCAGTGTGGGTGCCGGCCCGGGCGACCCGCCTCCGGGCATTGGCGATGTAGTCGCCGGTGTTCCCAGTAGCCCTGAAACGGATCAAGAAGGTAAGCAACCGCAAAGGGGGCAGAGGATTCAGATCGGGTGAAAACCATCAATCGGAATGACTCAAGGGTTTGAGGATCTCACCGCCGGCGCCGGTTGCTGCTTCCCTCCGCTTCGTCCTGGGCAGGACGCTTGTTGCGGTCTCCGCTGCCCGCCATTGGTGGTGGTAGGGTTTTCTGGAGGCTTGAAGATGGAGAGGAAGTGGAAAAGGTTAGGGGTGATGGCAACTGCTTGTGCTTGTGTGATAATGGTGGGAGCCGACTGGTCCTATTTATGAACGTGGGAGCCGTGGCGAAACCGTGGGAAAGCCAAGCGACGAGATAGGGTTTCCACACCTATGGGCCGAGATTAAATTGGGCCAGGCCCATCAATGCTGACGATTCAGTTGCCATGCGCTCGGTCGGCTAAATGGCTGATGAAAGGTATTCGGCTAAGGCAAACACTTGGACCCTAGCGGTTACATTCGGCTAATACATGAATCAAGTGAGTACAGTCATGACAAGGATAGCCGAATGATAACGGAAAGAGAAAAACAAATAGTAAACCGAAAGAAGCAAATTCTTGCCGGATGCAATACATTCGAGCATAGTATTTATGAATTTCATCATACAAGCCGAGGTTTATACATTCAGATAAGAATTAATAACATCCAAGGCGCCAATCTTGATTTTGTTGACCTCATCAAGGGCTCTTTTGTCGTCGGCCTCTGAGTTTTGGATCTGCTGCAGCCTGTTCTTGATTTGCTTGGTATCTCTGACAAGAGAGCTTATCTTGGTCTTGGCTGAATCAAGAGGTGGCAGAGAAGCAAGCTTGGCCTCGTGAGATTGAATATTAGCATCCAGTTGAGCTAACCGAGCCGCCAGTCTGGTCCTCTCATCTCTCATACTCTGCAATTCCGGCTCCAAGGTGTCCCAGGACTGTCTGGCCGATTTGAACTCAGAATAGAGCTCCTTAACCTGTTGCTCTCTGGTTGCCTTGTCAGTCTCCAGGATAGTCTTGTCGGACATATTTTTGTGAGCTCTCTTGACAACGGCGAAATGGTCATCAAGGTGAGACAAGGCGTTGATGGCGTCCTTGAGATCAGAAGGGAGCTCTTGGATGAATGGTTCTGCTATTTCCCTTATCTTGTCAGACTCCCGAGTCAGGTCAACCATATCCTTTTCCAGGAATGAGATTATGACTTTCAGGTTAGCCTGACTCTCTGATGATAATTGCCGATTAGAAGAAACCTCATCATCATCAGCAAACTCTTCGGCAATAAGAGAAAAGCTGGCTTGTTGAAGAGCAGTGTCCTGATGACAGGGGAAAGGTTATTAGCCAAGTAGTTTGAATCAGATGTGAAATAACTGAAGAAAGTTAAAACAGTACCTCTTCGGCAAAAGCTTGATCAGTGAGCTCCTGAGTGGCATCAAGACTTTGGGTATTTGACACAAGAGCTATTTCATGAACAAAGCGGTGTCATAGCTTGTCGATGTCTCCGGATTGCCGTAGGGGTTGAATATGGTGCATCTTGTAGAAGAATGTTCCCGGTTGCCTCTCCCGGGCCGATGAAGGGGGATGTCTCAAACCTGTTTGTTCATCAACCCGATGAGAAGGGATTTCTTCTGCTGCTTCTCCTTGATCACCTGATTGATCATTTGTTTGGTGAGGAGAAGTTTCTTCCGTTGTTCCCCCTTGGTGACCCGAGCCAAATATAATAAGATTGGTACAGAGGCAAAAGATGAGAATTATGAAAGCAAATACACACCAGGATTGATAGGGTCGTCGGCATTTGCTTGGCCAGTGGAGGCTTCGGAGAATTATCTCGAGATCACCACCCTGTCAGGACTTTGAGGGTTGACCTGTACCTGCTGAAAGATGATTATCAATTCAAATATATTTGCAGAAAGAAAATGAGGGGTCAAAAAGCATTCATACCTGAGGGGGCAGTTTAGCTTTCTTTGATCTTGTTTTCTTGGGGATGGCAGTGTCCTTGATAGGGGAGGAAGGAGTTTTTCTTTTGAGGTCCTTCAGGAGCACGGTGTCATCAGCGGGTATCTTGTTGAATGCCTTCGATTCGGAGCATCATGCCCCGGAGCGAATAGGGCCGCCGCGCATTGAACCTCACGGAGGACTTGGAGGGGCAATATCCTGTTTAAAAGAGGTGCTTAGAAATAGAGCACGATATATAGTGGAAGGTGGTTATAAAAGCATACCTCATCATCAGAAGAGAATGAAGGCATTAGAACTTGGCATAAAGGGTGGACTTGCGCTCTGAATATATGAGAATGCCACTCCTGCCACCAGAGATTAAATGAGGGATGAGCAGCTTCAATTATCACCAGAGGATTGGGTTCATATATTGGAAGCTTGCATCCAAGATTGAAAACTTTATTGGCCTCAATTGCATTCAGCAATGTCTCCCTGGGTCTGATTATGCTTGAAAAGTATGGCCTTGGGGGCAATTGGCCAAATCCAAACTGCCTGGCCACCATGTTTGGATTGTAGAATTCATAAGTTGAGCTTATCATCCGGCCATGATGAAACTCTGCTGGTAGGGCACAGGGCTTGATGAAGGAGTTGAAAATATCCCTAGAATCATCATCTACACAGCCCAACTCATAGCTAAATCTGCAGGGGAGAGTTAGATCTTCATTCTCTCTATATGGAAACCAGATCAGATGATTGAATCCCTTGTAGAAGATCTTGAAAAGACGGCCCAGGTCCAAGTCAATGGTGATTGAAGATGCAGCTTCTCCATACGTCTGACAAGACTTGTATCTGGGATCTTCACCTTCAGCATAGTTAATTGAAGGAAAATTCAGGTTATGAAGATCAACAGAAACAATTTGATGCATATATAATTGCAACCACATCTGAAGAAGCCACCATGGTCCATTGACGCAAGGAATTTCACCCTGGTTCCTCATCTGCACAGTGATCTGGTGCATCATATGGTAGAAAGCTCCCAACAGATATTTCCCCAAGGGAATCAGATTGCCTGCAGCCAGTTCTTCTGCCATCACTATATGATTCAGAGTTGGCTCATTGGATTTACCGCAGAAGATGAATCTGCATAGCCACATGTTCATGAAAGCCCTATACTCTTTATCAGACACAGGGCCATCCGAAGCATAAGTCTGAATGTACTTGGTCCAACCTCCTCCTGATTTAACTGCCTTCTGTTGGCTGCTGCTTTTGTACTTGAAGGGGTAGGTTGGCTTGGTGATGTTTAAACCGGTCATCATGAAGATATCTGACAAGGTAATGGACATTGGACCATGACCAAAAACGAAGGCGTTGATAGCATCAGACCAAAAGTGAGAGGCGGCTATCAGGAGTGAGTCGTTTCTGGGCATTTCGGCTAGTGAAAGTTCCAGACAATGTTGAATATCCTGTGATTCCCAGAAATCACTGTTCCTGGATTGCATCCTACGGTACCAATTACGCCATCCTGTGATTGAGGGAAGGGGCCAAGTCTTGAAAGTATTCGGCCATCTATTCGGGAGGCAATCCTAGATTTGAATGGAATCCGCAAGGTTTCTTTTTCAATGAAATCCTTCGGATTAGAGTCTCCCATCGGACCAAGGAAAAATGATCCGGGATAGGCGAGATTAGAGATCAAGATTTCGTTCTTCATTTCCTTTAAGAGATTGAAGCAAATGGATCAAAAGGGGCATATGGAAGAAGATTCAGGAAAAGTTGCCGAATGGATAAAGCAAGTAGGGTTACCTCCAAGAGCTCGTCTTGAGTTCCTGTCGCCATGATGGAATTGATTGAAGATTCCGCCGCCATTGAAGACAACAGCAAGCACAGATCTTGGATGGCGGCTGCGGCTGTTGGTGGTGCTGACCTAGATGAGAAGCGCTGATAGACAATTTCGAAATAAAATCCTTTTATCTCGAAATTGAGGGGGCATGTGTTAACACCAGAATTTGGTCAGGGATATGACAGGTAGGCCCGCAAGGAGCAGAGAGAGCAATTCGGCAAACGTGTATGTGTTCGGCAAGCGATCAAGCGGTCGGTAAACGGCTTCGTTTGAAAGGAAAAGAAGGAAAGGTGAAGCTGGCCAGAAAAGGAAGGAGTCGTGGTGATCAAGGACTCCGATTATGGATAGAGTTAGCGTGTCTAGTTTTTCCAATTTTGTTTAAAGTAGTCCGTAAGTGATTGGGACTCATGTTTTGTCCAGGGTATAAATATAAGCCCTCGACCATTGTAATAAGGGTTCACAACCAAATCAATACAACCGGCTACGCGCCACCCCTTCGAGTCCTTTAGTCGTGTCGTCGAGTTCTTCGAGAGGGCCAATCGATCCGTCGACCTCCGTAAGTCCCGCAACCTTGTTATCATGTCTAGTATCGCGGCGGATTTAGGTGTGATGCAAGAAGTCTTGTTGCAATGCTTAGTATCATGCGGTGGATTTAAGCATTGAACCAAGAGGGTTCCGTGTTAGTCATGAGTCGTGCGGCAGCTAAGATTAGCTAGGAGCTAGTTATCAAAGTTTCTCGATTAGGTCATGAGTCGTGCGGGCAGGCTAAGATCTAAGCTTAGAGGCTAGTTATCCGCTCTTTTAGATTTGGCATGATCTAATAGATTCATTAAGTTATCATGTGTTGCATGTTTATTTAATGTTTAATTATTTGCAACACTCTTTTGCCCAATTTAGATTGATACTCTTTCGGCTTGTTGATTGTTTCTTTTCATGCTTATTCAATATCGAGTAGATCAAACTCATATAGCCGAATTAGATCAATCTAGGTTGTTACGTGTTGCGGGTTCATCCATGTCATATGTAGATAAGCCTTGACAGACTAGGTATCGTGCGCGATGCGAGTCTTTGGGTTACTCTAGAGCTAGTCATCCGGTGGACTAGAGATCGGTTTAACCTGATAGGTTCCTTTTACATGTCACTTGTTTGTTCCTTCTTCATGGACCCCGATTCGGCAATCTTGCCGATACGGTTATGCTTATGCATGTGGCAAGTATCTATAGAGTTGTTAGGTAATTATATGCTTTTAGCTTCTTCATTGCTAGATCGTATCATGCGGTGGATTAATCTAGTAGTAAGGAGTGGTGTAAATTCCGTAAGTGGTATCATGCGGTGGATTAGCTTGCTTGAGTTTATACTTGACGGGTTTATGAAGGCTAGACGTGCGGCAGACTAGTTGGAATAGCCTATGCATGTGTTGCTTAGTAATTTTATATTTATGAGTTACTTATCTTTATTTATTAAAGTGCTTGATGATGCTTTAAACCTGAGATGTAGTTCAATATGCTTTGATAATTTAATCTTATTCAAACATGTCTTCATATTTACCGTATTCGGCAAATTCGTTACATTTGCATCGTTATGTTGCTTTAGCCGAATGAACGCAATCTGTTGCGATAGCTTCTATAGCTATGTGTCGTCGTAAGTGGCTTCAGGCCGTAAAGATGGAACTGTCTGGTCTCACCCAAAGACGTTCCGCTTATGATCTTACTTGTTTTATCCCTTGTCGACTTTCGGTCAAATCGACGGCACGCTACCGGATTCAGACACCCGGGCACCCGATTGAAGCTAGGCTTTCCGGCTTGCTGTGTGTGAGACGTAGGGTGGTCATATTTTGCGTCAACAGGAACTCACCACAAAAGAAGGGAGAAGGAGGCCACTACAATTGTGCTAAGGGTTCGTCAGAGCTCCACATCCGCAGTAAGTCGATGGGTGGTGGCGGAGCGGGTAGCCGGAAGAATAACCATAAAATCAAGTGTTGCAACACCTGAGTATGCACTAGACAAACTCAAGTATTTTTATTTCCATTCTAAAAAACAATTTTGTTTTCTTTGTAACCAAGGAACGAGTTGTTCCCCTTTATAACTGCTGATTATTTATTTATTCATGTGTTTGCAAGTGTAATATTAACTATTAGACAATAAAGATCTTAGAAAAAAAAAATGGCCTCTGTAACAACTAACAAATGGTCTAAGTGACCTAGAATCTCATACCCAGTATATAGTTCATCTGTCTACCAACATTCCGACTACGAACAAAAGTTCACGCGTGGTTGCCCTTATTATCTATCAAGCATACCACAAAGTGTGATGGTCAAATTCTACACACAAAACTTCATCGTCCTTCTGCAAAAGAAGGTGAGAAAAAAGCTTGCAACCCAAACATCTCACCTGCAGCCCAATAGTTTTGTTGCTATGATTTGGGACGGTGAAGGCCTCAAAGGGATTTCTTTTTACTCAGCCTCGTACATGTAGCCCAATGGGCTTGGTAGCCTTTCCTAGCCCCAAGGCCTAAGCTGAGCCCAGCCCACCCATTGGAGCTGTCTTGCTTGCTCCTCGTTAGGGGAATGGGGGTCCTCGCTGTGCCGAACTGCCGATCACTATTCACTCCTGCTGTGCCACTAAATGAGACAGCCGACCGCGACCAACCTCGCCGACGGCCGTCGCGGGGCGCCTGCCACCCCGCCACTCCTGCTGCCGACGCAATGGTCGCAGAATAAAATGCCGATCGAAGTGATGATTAGGAACAAGCTAAGGAAGGATTTTGCGATGAGATTGGTACAGCACATGCATGCCTTCAACTCCCCGAGAGGGACGCGCAACCTCCTGCAATGAACATACACAGCCACCACTGAACCTGATCCGCTGCGTCTATTTCTTCTTTTCTGTCTCCCCGTACGTGTGTGTTAGGTCGATGAGGCGATCGTGTATTGAGGCCAGCGCGCTTGTCTGATAGCCTAGCCTACTTGCCCCAACACCGACCGCTGGAGAACCCAGCGCGGCCGCGTCGTCGTCGCCATTGAAGCGAGCGCGATGCCTGCCCGGGCGCCGTCCCGTCCCCTGGTTCCTGGCAACCAGGGCAGAGCTCCATTCCAATGCACGGTTGTTGCTTGTGGGTGGTGAAAAGCCACACCAGATCACCTAGCTAGCTAGCTAGCGCACTCGTGGTCGTGGAAGCAAACGCCGCGGCAACTAGACCTTCTGCTGCTTTCTGGAGCTGTTTTGTACCTGGGACACTGGGAGCTAAGCCGAGTGAGACCGACGAGGCGACGACCAGGCAAAACCTGGGGCACGGCACAGCAGTTGACGACACACTGTTGGCATCATCGTTGTTTTTCCCTCTCTAGGTGTTTGCTGATGCTACCAGGCGTGTTTGTCTGGAGTGGTAGAACGTACCCTCGCTCCTGCTGGAATGTAGAGCCTACACTCTTTCCTCCAAAAAAAAAAAGAAAGAAAAAAGAATGTAGAGTCTACACTACAATCTAGTAGCCAACGGCCAACTAACCCGAACATATGTTCCAGAGCGCACGGGCCAACCACCAGGAGCAGAATCCCTGGCTGCTGAGTGCTGACGAGCCCCGGGCCATGCATGAACCCTCTCCGTGCACGCCTCGCTGTGGTTAATTGCTTGCCTTGCCTCTGCCTTGACCCGTTGTCCGTATGCGGACGGACAACAACACAGACGGCCATTCTGAATTTCTGATCACATGCAACATGCCTGATTCAGCCATGCGGAATTTTCAGACGGCTTCACAATCCCGATTCATCCGTAAATTAAAGCGACCACGAGCACGTACATGATCCTCCTGCCACGCCAGAACGTCGTCACAAAACACGCGAGACTAATGGAGGTGGGAGTCCTGCAAACAAGTCTGCAACTTCAGCATCCGGATCCTCTGAATCCATCCACCCTTTACCGCACCAACCGATCGGTTAATCTGTTGTCCGTCCGTCCACGCAGGCACCCAGTGCGCGCGGCCGACGCACGTCGCCCGCCGCTATAAATCCCCTCCCCTCCACGGACCCGCCACGCAGCGCAACGAGCACGCAGCTCCACTCCACAGTGTAGCAGCAGCGGTAGCATCGCATCCCATGCATGCAATGGCGCGGTGGTGGGGCGGCGGCGAGGTCGAGCCCGAGCATCCGCCGTTCCCGTCCGTGGACAAGTGCGACGCGTCCCGCCTCGGTCCGAGCTCCACGGTGGTGGCGGACCTGGACGGCGCGCTGCTCCGCTCCCCGTCCGCCTTCCCCTACTACGCGCTCGTGGCCTTCGAGACGGGCGGCGCGGCGCGCCTGGCTTTCCTCCTGCTCCTCTCACCTCTCGCCGCGGCGCTGCGCCGCGCGGTGTCGGAGTCCGCGGGGGCGCGAGTGCTGGTGTTCGCGGCCACGGCGGGCGCGCGCGTGGCCGACGTCGAGTCCGCGGCGCGCGCCGTGCTGCCCAGGTTCTACGCCGCCGACGTGCACCCGGGCGCGTGGCGGGTCTTCTCCGCGTGCGGCGGGCGGAGGCTCGTGCTCACCGCCGCGCCGCGGGTCATGGCCGAGCCGTTCCTGCGCGGGTACCTCGGCGCCGACGCCGTGGCCGGGACGGAGCTCATAGCGTGGCGGGGACGCGCCACGGGGTGGGTCGACGCGAGCCGCGGTGGCGTGCTCGTTGGTGAGAGCAAAGCACAGGCGCTGAGGGAGATGCTCGCCGCCGGGGAGATGCCCGATGTCGGGCTCGGACACCGGAGATCGGATTACGCCTTCATGAGCATCTGCAAGGTCTTGCATAATCTTATTAACGAACAAAAAACTTGGAACATACTGCCAATGTTGCAAACCTCCTCACTTTGCATGCCTAGAGTTCATAATGGAGTTTCGTGAAGAAACGATAACCAAGAGTGTTAAGCATTAAAAAAAAACCCCACCCATGAGTTGGGAGCTTAAGTCCCTCCTACAGTCCTACCCGTCGGAGCTTTATGGAGTAAAAACACAAAGGTGAGAGAGGAAGGAGGGGAAGATAGAAGAAAAGATGTTGTTCAAAAAAAAAAGATAGAAGAAAAATGAGATCAAGAAGTGATGGAGGGTTATAGGAAGAAAAAGAGAGAGAGAGAGAGAGAGAGAGAGAAAGAGCACACCCCCCCCCCCCTTAAAATCCGTTCTTAATAGGATATGAGGTTTGGCGGGGGATAGAAATCCAGATGATAAGATAAACATTTGAAATCTAGATTTTGTGGAGAAACGTTTATCTCGTAAATAGAATCACTTGTTGGAACCGTCTAGCTGCTGTCTTAGATTGAGAATTTGAACAAAGGAGGGGAACTATATATGCAAAACCACTTTATCGCCCCTTCGAACCCTAACAAAAAAGAAACGTGAAAATACTTTTGTTTTGAATCTCTGTATAACAAAATGTTTGAAGCCAATTCATGTGTTTCTTGTCGGAAACAGAAACACTTCACCCAAGCTAACATTAACGGGTCATACGTTAATAAAAATATCGATGTATAACCAATGCCTACAAATTATCACTTTGCATACTTTGAATTCATATTCAAGGTTATGTGAACAGAAAAATTAGAGTTTAGCATTCAAGAGATATGCCCCCTCAATCGGTTTATCTAAAGAGAACGACAAACATAAACTTGTCGGACGTTAGGGCTAAAAAAAGACCGCAGATTGTAAGTCTTGTTTGGATCCTAATGTCCCCAAGCCTACAATATAATAAGCTAAAAATTTTAGCACCAAAGGAGAGCTAAAAAACTTTTAGCCTTTGGCGCTAAAGTGTAGCGCATGCAATGAATCCAAACACCGTTGTGTATTTTAGGTACAAAGTATACTTTTTTTTATTACATGGAAAGATGAGCACACTTAGAACCACTCCACACGCACGCCACATTCAACCACGGAGCTGTTTCTTCGTTTTTTGTTAAAATGGTGAAAACTCAATTGTTTAAAGTCGACGTCTCGTTACCAAAGTATCTACATCTATGTTTGTAGTTATTTTACTTGTGCTCACATCAGTAGTGTAGCTAGGCGCCTAGCTAGGCCTCACAAAATCACAATACATACACCCCCTCTTCCCCCAATCACATTTGTAGTATTCTCTTCGCATGTTGCATATGCATCTACCGTACCAGAGAATAAATTTTAGATCGTTAAGGCCGCATTATGTGAACATATTTGTACTGAGCATAGAGCAGCACGCATACATCAATTGATGAGATGACGACAACCATTCGTTACATCCTTGTTGTCTTTGGTTTTGTACACGCACTGGTCGTGGGTTAGTACAATTACCGGTTGTGAGTTGTGTTGTGACTTGAGCCCCATCGTCCTTTTTTTCCCTTCTTTTGTTGCATTTTTTGCATGTTTTTCTGCAATCCGTCTCGAACACAGAAAAGTCGTCACAATAGATGGAGGCATGCAGCAAGCATAAAAAGAAAAGTTAATTTAACACTGACAGAATCTGAGTTGACTTTTCTGAGTAGTGCAGGAGGCCTACCTCGTGCCTCGAACGCCCGTGGAGGCCGTGCGCGCGGACCAGCTGCCGAAGCGGGTCATCTTCCACGACGGACGCCTGGTGCAGCGTACGACCCCGCTCGTGGCTCTGCTCATCGTGTTATGGTTCCCCGTCGGCCTCCTGCTCTCAATCATCCGCGTCGCCACGGGGGTGCTCGTCCCGATGCGGTGGCTCCACGTCGCGTTCCACGCGCTGGGCGTGCGCGTCGTCGTGCGTGGCACGCCCCCGCCACCGCCGCCGGGCGACGGGGCACGCTCAGGGGTGCTCTTCACCTGTTGCCACCGCACGCTCCTGGACGCCATCTTCCTCTCAGTGGCGCTGGGCCGGCCCGTGGCCGCCGTCACCTACTCGTTGTCACGCCTGTCGGAGTTCCTGTCCCCGATCTGCACCGTGCGGCTCACCCGCGACCGCGCCGCCGACGCGGCCACCATCCGGCGCGTGCTCGCCGAGGAGGGGGACCTCGCCATCTGCCCCGAGGGGACCACGTGCCGAGAGCCGTTCCTGCTGCGTTTCTCGGCGCTATTCGCAGAGCTCACCGACGACGTCGTGCCGGTGGCGGTGGAGTGTCGGATGAGCATGTTCCACGGCACCACGGCGACGGGGTGGAAGGGGATGGACCCCTTCTACTTCTTCATGAACCCGAGCCCCGTGTACACGGTCACGTTCCTCGACAAGCTGCCGGTCGAGCTCACCTGCGGTGGCGGGGGCAAGTCCAGCCACTGGGTGGCCAACTACGTGCAGAAGCTTATAGCCTCCACGCTGTCGTATGAGTGCACCAGCCTCACCAGGAAGGACAAGTACAGGGAGCTAGCCGACAACGACGGCGTAGTGCTTGTAAACACCAACGATAGTGGGAAGAAGCGCAGGCCAATGTAGATTGCGTAATAATCATGTCCTGTTGTCAATCGACTACTTCCCGCTGGACACGACATGGCGTTAGAAAGCAGCTCCCCCCCACTATTTTATTACCAAGTCAAGTCATAAGGTTGTCTTCTCTTTTTTTCTGGAAAAACAGAGCTCCATTAGTCATGTGGTCTAACTAAATCGACGGACACCAACAAAGTTACAAAGTCCCATACATGATCTCGTCACAGCTGAGGACCATCCATACGGTTCAATGTTGTGGTTGCTCGGGTATCAGCTACAACATTACAAACTTTGAGGTATCAACTACAACATTGCAAACTTTGAGTATACGAGTACATGCAGTTGAAGCCAATGGTTGCATAAGTGCACTGGATTGGGGGAGCTCATCTCCAATAATCCATCACTACTTCGGCAACACCCAGAGAAGCCGCCAGCTGCCTTGCTTCTCGTCGGGATTTGCAACATTCTGGTGAGCGCATCTTACTTTTTTGTTACTTTTTTATCTAACCTGCGTGCCATTACTTTTGCCTCATTCTTGTGTATCTTTACCTGAAATTTGCTTGTTACTTCTATCTCCATGTTGGCACACGTTCAACATCATATTCAGTTAGATTTTACAAAGAACGTCCATTGAGCACATCCTTAGTTTTTTACTTCTTGGTCTACCTGTAAGACATTACTTTTGCCTGATTCTTGTGTAATTTGACCTAGAATTTGTCTTTAGTTTTATCTCCTTGTTGGCACACGTTCAACATCATATTTAGTTAGATTTTGCAAAGAATATCCATTGAGCGCATTGTTAGTTCTTTATTCTTGCTCTCGCCTGCGAGGAAGTACTCATGTCTGGTTCTTAGATGCATTAACATGAATTTCTCCTGTTACATCTTGTTACTAATTGACACAGTATTCAATAAGGCTTTTGTAGAGAATATTGAGTTATTTGACCTCCCTTTCCAATTGTTTAAACGTCTTTCCTTCATGGGAATGTTATTTACCAAAATATGGTTTACATATAGGGAATACCAAATGTTTTCAGATGGGAGAACATAAGTACATTCTCTGTGAAGAGAGGAGGCTGAGGCAATGCCTGCGTTAAGAGTTACTAAAATCAAGAAGAGTAGATGTAACAGAGTAGATCACGCATCCAGGGTCACAAAAGAGAAATTATTTGTTGCCGACATTGAGAAGTCAATCTTGAGAAAGTTATTAAGCAACTTCTATGGTTTGCACAAATAAAGTTATAAAACAGTGAAAGACAAATTCGTACAAAAGGCTAGCAAAGCTAATGACGAAAAATTTGTTTGATATTCTCGTAGATTTGAGCAATGACTTCAAATTATGGAGACGAAATCACTGGATGCCTATGACATGGAGTACTTGGTCACATGTCACCCCAGCATCATGGCCGACAGAAATAAGCTCGAGTTTTTAATAAGAGTCTATAAGCATTTGTAGCTAACAAACGTAAACTAAGATTTGAACTCTTGGATTTCACATGTTGAGGACCGGAATATACAAGAAAGTGACTTTCTCAGTGATATATATAATTATGAAGATAAATATCAGAACAAGGTTGAATATGAAGCCAGAATCTCAGGACTAATGCAATTTCTAAAAATCTCAGACAAATATTTACACAAGAAGGCTCTCCTACAGAACGCAACCAAAACACTATTCTAAACATGGCATCTGACGCCACTAACCTTCGAAAGTATCCCTCTATTCGTTGGAACTCTAGCTGAAAGGATGCATAAAAATAATGAACTTAAGAGTGCTACAAATAGATAATTTGATAGTGTAGAGAGAATACAACAGAGAAGAATCTATCGAATGTGACTAATGATGTTCTGATAATTTACTAAAAAACATTGTTACTTCTATGTAACTCACTGAAACAAACATTTTTGTACCGGTATTCGACTAGTATTGAGAAAATTATGCATTAGGATCATATAGCTTTTGGTTGAGCAATGTAAATCCAAAAGGAATGTGAAGATCTCAGACCAAGCGGAGAGAAGACTTCTAAGAAAATCCAAACTTTGGTGATTGTCTGTCTGAATAATAAACTACTAGTGCATAATCTCGATTCAAAGTAGGGTTAGTTGGAAGTTGAATCGATTTGATGACATCTGATACTATTATTTGTGACAATATCTTTGTTGTTGGTACGTGTTTCTATGCTTTCTTCAGCAGTAGGGTGGGGCAAGTATGGTCTTTCTTTATTAGATCTTCTTCTCTCTAGCCTCTACCTGCACCTCTCACCAATTGCTACAATGCTCACCATTCATGGTGAGAGGTGCAGGACCTATACTTTTGTTTTAATCCCTACAATTCTATGTTATCTGTCCTTAAAATTATATACCACTTATATTGCATGACACCCACTAGATTAAGGTAGTGTTTTGTTCCTTTAGTCACCCTCTTTGGATTAAAGTGGACTAAACAACTTTAGTCATTTTTATTTGACTAAAAGTGACCAGACCCTCTAATCAAACAAGCCCTAAATTGGAGAATGAGCTTATCACATAATTCAAGGGTTTTTTTGGTTAAAGTGCGTAGAGGACACGCAATAGGATTTCGAGAGAGAAAACAATATCTCACTACAATATCTCACTACAACCATGTTCAGATGTAGATATGTAGTCAGATTCGCTTCAATCCTCGTGTGTTAAGATGAATTGGAGCGGACCATAATGCCTTGTTTGGATGTAGATTCACATCAATTTACATGGGTTGGGATAATTTGGAGCGGATCTTAACTAATTTCATCCTAATCCACCGCAACACATGTGGGTTAAGGTATATCTAATAACATATAAATAAGGCCTAAACTAAATTCCACGCAATTTACACCATACATATGGATTAAATGAATCAGAAATAAAGCCTACAATAGGCATGAGAGCTAGATTTGAAGCAGTTGGTGGATGTAGCCATAGCGAAGGCATAAAAAAGAGCGGCTTTACGTTACCCTGCCATATAGTTATCACGGATGTGGATTGAGCGAGTTTGGCTTCACCGCGACGGTGGATGCGTCATCGACACCGCTCTCGTCGTTCCAATCTGGATTGTGATCTTGACAGATGGGCGCTCAAAGACTTCCTCGCCTCCGTGAGATTGAGCGTCTGCACAGTCCACCTCAACGCCGGTGGTTTCCTCCATCTTCTGGTGATTCAGGTTTGGCGGCGTCGGCTGGTGTCGACGGTCTTCGTCAGCAGCGGATGCGGCTGACTTCCTTTCTCGTAGAATATAGGTTGGACAACTGTCCTACGTATCTTTATTCGGTGTACTTGTATTTGGACGTGTTTATTTCTATTATTTATAATTATAAAAAAATATAAAGAAGCAATAACAATATTCCATGGATGGAACTCAAACCCGAAGAAAATCAAGATTGACTTTTTTTAATCAAATACAATACATCAAGCTCAATCCATCCATATAAATAAAAACAAATAAGTTAAATCAGGCGTTCACATATATCCTCAAATCTTTTCTCGCCCACGAAGTCGCACCTTCTCAATTAAGAAAGGAAATAAAGAAAACATTATGGAGTGGACACATTCAATATGCACGCACACTTACTTCTATAAACATACGTACATAAATCTTACCTCTAAGAGTATCTCCGAAACACTGGACCAATAAATCTCCAGATTACCAAAATCATCACTGACGTCTCGTTGTCGAGGGAAACGACGGAACATAAGGCTAGAAAAATTATTATCCACATTATCAATAAAAGAAGCATAACAATATTCCATAATCTTAAAAAAAATGCGAATCTCCAGGCAACCTGCGCGGCCAGATCCCTCCCTCTACCGGAGCAGCCGCCACCGCGGATGCCGTTAAACCCTAACTACAGCTATTTCTAGGGTTTTACCCGCCTCAATAGCGCCCCTTTCGTCTCTTCCCCTTCAACAACAGCAGCGCCGCCGCCGCCGCCGCCACCTACACCGTCTCGCCGGGAGCGTCGCCAGAGGAAAGCGCCATGGATCGGTACCATCGAGTGGAGAAGCCGCGGCCCGAGGCCGCCGCCATCAGCGAGAACGAGATCCGCATCACCACTCAGGGCCTCATCCGCAACTACGTCACCTACGCCACCTCCCTCGTCCAGGTACCGAGCTCCTCCCGTAGTCTTTATGCTGTTGGGACGACTTGTCGACCCCGTCCGCGCTTCCTACATCGCTATGCTTGGGCTCCGTGCGTCAGACCAGATCTTGCTGCCGCGAGTGGACGCGGCAATAATTGCTGAGCGCGGACGCCCTGCGGTGCTGAGGAGTGAGGGCATCGGATCGGAGCATACGGATTCTAGAGTAGGCGTGGTGGATTGCGGTGTGTCCTATATGGTTTCGTAGTTGCTGGCGACGTCCTTCTGGTGCGGTTTGTCATCATTTTGGCGATTTGCTCCCCCCATTGTGTTGTATATCACATATGCGGAGCAAATGTGCATACTTGAGCTATGGAACCGTGTAGAGTGATGATTTGTCGACCATTTATTCATGAGAATGTAAGGTGGTCGGAACCGTGTAGCTTGGAGTGATTATTTGTTGACCATTTATTCATCAGAATATAAGGAGGTTGAGACAATTTTTTTTTTTTACTAATGGTACCGACATGCTGGTCTAGTACTATTATTCAGGTTTTAGCCATTTGGATGTTGTGTGTGATGTGATTTACTGGTACACTTGATTTTGCAACTGGTACACAGTGTGTTGGTTAAGTATTGTAGGTTTGGTATCAACAATTGATTGCATGTGCCCTTTTTGGGTGCAATTGAAGTGCGCCATGCAGTGTAACCATTAGCACATCTTTTGATGGTCTTCTGTTCGTCAAGCTATTGTTATTGAATTGAGTGGTTGACTGGTTGTTGTCTATATCAATCAATAAAGGTGGATATCCCCTGATACCATGTTTTGTAGTCAAGACTGACACTTTTCTTGATCTGAACCGTTCATTCCAAAACTAACCGTACATAACTTATCTCCCACAACTCCACTGTCAATTTTTTTTTTTGCCAATGAGGTCCAAATCAAAATAGGAAATATTGCTAGTAATATTGACATTATGTCCAACCACTTGCTCATCCCCCTTATCTTGTATGTTTCTGTCTACATTTCCCAGCCCTCCTCCTTTTTTAGCATACCTCCTCTTGCCTCAGAAAATGCTTGATAATGAGTCTGTAATTTGTGAGCAGTGTTGGACATTGACTGTCCTCAGTTCATCTCAACTTCTAGGATGGCATCCAGTCTGTACCTAACACATGACCTAAGGGAGCCCCTTTATATAATAACACATACTCCCTCCGTATAGGACTTAGAAGTCGTTTAGGACAGCGACTGTCTCCAAAGCACAACTTTGACCTTTTATTTTTATAAAAGTATTTATGAAAAAGTGATATATGTATACTTGTATGAAAGTATTTTTCAAGATAAATCTATTCATATAATTTTCACATTTCCAAACTCAACAATTTAAAAGTTATTGATGATTTATATTCCCAATGTTTGACCCAAACATTGTCCAGAACGACTCCAATCATATACTCTCCGTACAGGATAGTGAACCATAGCTCAGATAGAACACTTGGTTCATGTGAACTGTTGTTTATTTGTTTGTTTGCAGTATTTTTCAGCAATTCAGTATTCCTTGAGACATTAACAACTGTTGCAGCCAATGAGAACTTTTACCTATGTTGATGTTTTATTTGTGGAGAAGTGTGATTGCAATCTCAAATTCGGGAATGACAATATCAAGCCAGCCCATAACACAATGCTCATGATCATTTGTTCTTGTACAAATCTGATTTACAATTTCTGCTTAAGTAGATAAAATCTGAAGTACAGACCATCCATGTTAGTCACCTAATTATGCATATTATCTATCTTATATTAGCTTTTCAAATCAGGAAAAACGGGTGAAAGAAATTGTGTTGAAGGCTATGGGACAGGCTATAAGCAAGACAGTGGCCATTGCCGAGATCATAAAGGTTGTTTTGCCAATTCAATAAACTGTCTAGTTTTAGTCACCATCTTCTAGACTCTTTTGTGTGATTCGTCTCTCTACCGATCTGCAGAAGAGGATTCCTGGTCTGCATCAAGATACAATAATCAGTTCTGTCAGTATTACTGATGTATGGGAGCCCATTGAGGAAGGCCTTGTACCGTTGAGTACTTGAGTTTCACAACTGTTTTTTTGGTTGATATATTGTTGGATCACCCATTTGCTTTTTATTGATTTATGTTCTATGATTGCAGATTGGAGATGACTCGTCATGTTTCGATGATATCAATTTCCTTGTCACCTAAGGAGCTTAATAAGAATTCACCTGGGTATTCTGTTTGTTTTGCTTCCTTCGTGATGCAATTTTTTTAGTTTATCAACCGATACCTAGCTGGGTTATTGGAGCGCAGAAATATTAGTCTATTTGGAAGTAATATTTTTGTTCTTTTGCAGGTATCAAGCTCCTCTGCATTTAGATCTTAAACCACAAAGATACCAGCAACCTCAGCAATATCAACAGCACCAGCCAAGACAAAATCCAGTTCAAACAGGTGAACATCTGTCAGTAAATTAATTCTGTTTTTTTATCAAGTGCTAATCTGTTTATAACGTATTGAAGATTCATATGGACGTGGCCGAGGTAGAGGCAGGGGGAGAGGAAGGGGCTGGGGTAGCAGGGGTGGGTATGGTGGAGGCTATGGTGGATATGAATATGATAACCAAGGAGGTTATGGTGGGTATGGACACCAAGGCGGATATGGACATCAAGGTGGATATGGAAACCAGGGAGGATATGGCCACAACCAAGGTTATGGCGGTTATGGTTACAACCAAGGTGGATATGGAGGCTATGGTATGTACTAAATGAATGCTTGTTTATCTGTTCATCTTTTAAACAACATTACTGAAGCTTTTCTTGGTTTCACTACACCTGGATTTCAGTCCTCCACATCGCTTCAGTTCATATGTTTATCTTTTCTTGGGTTCATCTTGTTGGTTCTATACAATCATGTATGATGATAATATTTTTGGTATCAGACAATGGAGGTTGGAACTACAACCGAAACAGAGGTGGTGGTGGTGGCCGCGGACGAGGCAACTGGGGTTATGGTGGTATGTACTGTCCGTCACTCTGTCAGTCTCAGTAATCTTTGCTCTATAAATTTTTGCACTAGTTAGACCTCACCTCACTGACTTGCTCTTCTGACCATGACTATTGTTTGGGTATATCAAGTAATAAATATTTATAGGGGATATAGACTGTTAGCTTTCTTTGTTTTCTTCAGTAGACTGTATCTTTCCTGGTTCCTAGAGCAGTAACTTGGATTGGATGTTGACTATCCTGTAGCAAGAAGGTTCTTGAAAAAAGTAGGAAGTACAGCATGGTTGGTTTATTTGCCAAGTAAACTTAGATTGGATGGTGACTATCCTATAGCAAGAAGGTTCTTTAAAAAATGTAGAAGTGCAGCATGGTTGGTGTTTCTATATTAACCATTCTCTCAATGATGGTTATCCTTTCAGATTAAGAATTTCGTATAAGAAAAGGTCTTTAGGGCCCTTTCTTGTTGTGCAGTGAAAGCCTTAAACAACTTGTGGCACTATTACACAGGTCCTGGATATGACCGAGGTGGCAGAGGTGCAGGTGGCCCTGGCGGCAGGGGCTATGTGCGAGGCCGTGGACGAATGGGTGGCGGCCGTGGGCGGGGCAACCAAAACTACTAGATCAAGGGTTGGATTTGCCAACCCGCTCATGCCGCCATGCGGTTCTCTATGGCATTGGAAAAGAACCAAAGAAAAAAAAAGATAAGGGCATTTTTCCATGGCCGTAGTGCTGTTTCTTAGTCCTCCCATATTTTAATATAATCGCCAATGGTGCCTGTACCATTGCTTCAATTCTGTGGGATTTTGACATGAGTTGTTTAGTTTCCCCTGGGACATCTTTCCTGTATTTAAGAGTGCAGTTTTTGATAGTTTATGAGTATCCAATTAGGCAGTTACGCCTTTTTCAGCCCTATGTATTTTTACGATAATTTCATCCAATCGATTGTCGTTCGGCTCCAGAAAAAAAAAAACAACTGTGGGATCTGTTGTACTGTAGTGATTTGGAACCGCTTTCTTAATCCTAAAACTACTCGATTCTTTCTTGATTATTTGAACTTTCTTGATTATTTAAACTTACTCGAATATTTAAAATTCAGGAGGTGAAAATAATCTCGAATCTAACTAGGCTTTCTGGATTATTTGAAAATCACGAGGTTAAAAGAATGTGGAATTAACCTAGGTTTCTAGATTATTATTTGAAAAATCAGAAGGTGAAAAGAATGTGGAATTGACCTAATGGCGAGGCACATTTTCCCCACGGCCGCCTCAGTTCGTGGTGATTTGAGGAAGAAGGCACAAAAGTCTTTTATACTCAGAATAATTAGGACTGCCAAACAACTCGGTTATTCGTATCAGAGATTATTTAGACGGCAACTTATAAGAAAATGCAGTAGAACAATAACCCCAGTAGTGACTCGAACCTGAAAGAAAATTGTAAATTTGGGTTTATGCTTAGTCTTTTCGTTTTAGTTTGTAACTCGTTTTAGTCTTTTCTAAATTTATGGGTTTTTACTATATAGTTAGACATCACATTAGCTTTGTCTTAAGTTAAATGTTATTATCTTTGACCATCAATTTCAAAAACTCTTCCTCATAATAAATAAATAAAATTCTTATAGTGTCATAAAGTATGAAAAATATATTATGAAGGTATTCTCTCCATTATACAGGACGTTTTGGCTTTTTTAAACACATGGTTTTTATTATGCACCTAGACATATATATGTCTGCATATACATAATAAAAGAAATATATTTAGAAAACCTAAAACGTCTTAACATTTTTGGAGGTGGGGGTTGTATCTGTTATAGTGGATCTTAAAACATAATGTCATGGGACCATATGGATTTTTAAAATTACTAGTCGACATAGGATAAAAGGTAATACGGTATAAAGAAATAATAGAGGGGGTACTGTCTCAAAACTGATGATACTTTGCCTATGAATCTAGACAAATGCGTGTACAGATTCGTAGCTAAAGTGTTATAAAGACAGGGGTAGCAGGTATTACAAAATTAAAACAATATATAATTTGAAGCCGAAAAATCACAAGGGCTATTTGTCACTTTCACATCAATTTTTAACCACAACGTAAAAATGTAAAATTGGGATGATTCAACTAGTTGGAATACGAGAGGTGTTGTCTCATTCTTTGTTGAGTTGCTCATCAGGATGGTGAGGTGTGGTATGCTTCATTATCAATGATAGATTTATCATAAGCATTTCTGGTGCTCATCGTGCCGGTGAGATATGCCTTCTTATCATAGGAAAATTTCTTGGGAGTGACTACACATTTTCCACAAGATTTTCTTATTAGCTATCTTCCACTTTTTTTAAGATGTCTTCGTACCAGAAAATTTGCGACAACAGAAACTGAAAAATGAAACATGAAAAAAAAGAAAACAGAAACTGAAAAATGAAACATTAAAAAAAACAGAAACACATATGTGTCCACCGCCGCCGCCGTGTGTCGCGTGGAAGCGGTAGGCAGGCAAGCAAGCACAAAGGTGTGTGTGGCGTATGTGGGGGAGATTGGGCCAGACTAGGCCCATTTATACTCACGCTTAAAAAGTGGAATATACCAGTAAAAAAAATCTTTAGAAGATGATTAGAAATTCTGAATTTCTTTAGGGGCGATAGATAAAGCTTCTTTGCAGTCCTTATCGAGACCACATCATTCCAGCTGCTAGATAGGATCGATAAGGGAGCTTTTCGTGTGACTCTCACAATATAATACTCTAGTCTATAGTGATCTAAAAAAACTCAGTCTCTATACAGGATTCTTTCGGTGAGCTGTCCGAGCCGGGCGTCCCACTCCCACCCAAACCCACACCGCCACTCCCCACACCAACACGACAACGGCAGTCGGCAGCGCCGCAGCGGCCGGCCCTCGCCACTCGCCACACCAACACGTACGACGCCGGCAGCGGCCCTGCCCTGATGATGGATGGATATCGGCTATCGGTCATTGGATCCCCATCCACTCTCCACTCTCCACTCTCCAGCTAGCGCCACGTGCTGACGTGCATCTTTTTCGTGACGTACGCGAACGGGGGTCGCGGGCAAAACCGGCTATAGCTGCTACTGGACACGGCCCGATGAACTTGCCCAGGTATGCAGGCCCCGGCCTGACCACGCTGGATCAAGCTCCCTAGTCCAAGTGAGGACTGAACCTGGACGGGTTCCCGGCCACGTGCGTGGCCCGGGCAGGTACACCATCTGCCGCGGCACGTCGCGGGGGTAGCTGCTGGTTATAAACAGCGATGGCTCCTCCTCCGCCTCGCCTTCTCCGTGGCGTCTGACCGTACGTCTTCTCGGCGACGAAGCATATCGATCCGGGAGAGGTTCATCATCGTTAGCTTAATTAGACGGAGGAGCTAGCTAGCTAGCTAGTAGGAAGAGGAGGCATGGATCAGCTGGTCGCCATGGCGATGGCCGCTCATCAGCCGGCGAGCCCCACCTCGCCGCACGTCGCGCACAAGATCCCGGCCGGCGACGGGCCTTACGCGAGGGCCAAGCACTTTCAGGTAAAAGCCTGCATCTATTCTGATTCCTGCATCGGCAATGCTTTGCTTATGGAGAAATTTGAATTAGTTTCCACTTTATTCCAGGATCTATGTCAATCATTACCTTAGCTCATGTTCATATATACCGTATCGGTTGAATACGTGAGATGTGATTTTGTCATTTTTCTGTTTTTTTGCATAGTGCTAGCTTGTTTATCACTTCGATGTCAACGCATGGTTGGTCTAGTTTAATTATAGCTCTCATTACTCAGTCACTCACATACCTTGGGATCTATAGGAACTTTCTGATTTTTGTATTACCCGAATAAAATTCAGCAAAGTCACTTGGTGAAAGAGCATGCTTGTTTCTACTAAGACAATATAAGAGATCGATGCCTTCAATCCAACCAAAGTAGCGGTATAATATGTGAAAATTACCGCTTAGCAACCTCCTAAGTTCCAAATTTGAATTTAGTCTGACTTTTCTAGGTACCGTGTTCGTTTCAACTATTGTTGTGGTTGCAACTTATGAACTAACAACTATTGTATATAAAACAGTTTTATATACAATAGTTGCTAGTTCATAAATTGTGTTCGCTTCTTCTTGCAGCCGTTCTTATTGTGCCTACAACAGCTGCTAGTTCATAAACTGTAGCCACACACAGTTGAAGCGAACACCCTCTGTGTTCGTCCTCTGTGTTCGCTTCTTCTTGGAACCACTGTGGCTGCAGCTTTATATACAGTAGCAGAATAACAATTGAAACGAACCTAAACATAATCAATATTGAGATGTCTAGTAAAAAATAATCTAGATATAACTAAAACAATTTACAATTTAGAATAGAGTACTACAGTAATTGACATGATCTTGATTTGAATAATTAAGCTGGTGGAGAAGGACCTGGACGCGTCGATCGCGTGGTTCTGGAAGGCGATCAGCACGGGCGACAAGGTGGACAGCGCGCTCAAGGACATGGCGGTGGTGATGAAGCAGCGCGGGTACCTGACGGAGGCCATCGACGCCATCAGGTCGCTGCGGCACCTGTGCCCGAAGCAGTCCCAGGAGTCGCTGGACAACATCCTCCTGGACCTCTACAAGGCCAGCGGGCGGACCAAGGAGGAGATCGAGCTGCTCAAGCAGAAGCTCCGCAAGATCTACCTCGGCGAGGCGTTCCATGGCAAGACCACCAAGCGCGCCCGCTCGCACGGCCGCAAGATTCACGTCTCCGTCAAGCAAGAGACCTCGCGCATCCTGGTGCGTCGTCTCGTTTCCCCGCCGGCTTATTGCGTTCCAGTGCCAGTGCGTGCCATTACATATGATTTGATCGATCTGACGCGAGCTAGCTTCGTCGCCGGCCGACATGCATACAGGGCAATCTCGCGTGGGCGTACATGCAGCAGCGGAACTTCATGGCGGCGGAGTTGGTGTACCGGAAGGCGCAGATGATCGACCCAGACGCCAACAAGGCTTGCAACCTCGCGCTCTGCCTCATCGAGCAGACACGGTTCACGGACGCCGAGCTCGTCCTTACCGACGTGCTCGCCGGGAGGTACCTGGCGCGCGACCATCAGCAGGACGGCAAGATCGTCCGGAAAGTGGAGGAGCTGCTGGCCCGGATCGTGGGGCAGACGTGGTCGGGCGGCGGCGGCGGCGCCGACGACGGACGACCACGCCGGGACGAGAGCGGGAGCGAGAGCGAGAGCGAGAGCGACGACGATGACTGGGTCGAGAACCAGATGATGGCTCTGCTGGACGTGGCGGTGCCGTACCGGAAGAGCAGCAAGAGGCTGCCCGTCTTCGAGGAGATCTCGCCTGTTTACAAGGAGCAGATGGCTTGCTAGAAGCTATAGATCAGTAGCAGCAGGGGCTAAGCAGCAGCATCTTTTAGGGCGCCGGAGCTCCACGAGTCTTATCCAGCAGCTCAATCTTTTGGGGATGAACTCCGTGTCGCTGATGAGATATAGATCAGCACAAAGATACAGCGTACAAGTGCGTATGCCTTGTGAATCTGTGGAGCTGATGAGGTAGTGTGCAGTAGCATCAGCTTCAAAGGTAAAGCGTGTAAGTGTGTGTGTGACCGATATGCATCTGTGGATATTTTTTGCATGCATGCATGCTTGCGTGGAGTGCGTATTTATGTCATAGTCGTATGTATGTGTTTGTAATGTGTACATATCTTTGATTCAAGTGCAAACCGGACCATCATCCCATTTCTCTGCTAGTCATCAGAAAGTGGTACAATTTCTGAATCTAGATGTTCTAAGATGCTCTCCCATCTGGCTCCTTTATAGATAGATGTACGCCAATAGATGTTCCAAGATCCTCTCCATCTCGTAAGTAACCTCGCCGACAGATATATTTTTTCGAATTCACAGTGGTCACACAACATTTTCTAGCCGCCAATCGGAAAACACTGTTCGTTTGGCCGTTTCTGGCTGGCTGATTCTTGCTGTTGCTGATTTGGTGTGAGAGGAAAACACTGTTGAATCGCTGGCTGAAAGCGCTGATAAGAGCAAACGAACAGGGCAATGTCTGTTGGCGGGAGGTTACTTGCAGGACAGATTTAGCTTGTCTTGTGTGGGTACACCCATCCTCATGGATTGAGAGAGACTGAAAGAGAAATTAGTTCATTTTCCCGTCCATCTCTTAGCAGGATGTTTTTATCCTAAGGAAAAAAAAAAGATAGTCTCTTAGAGCAGGTATTATAATACAACCTGCTGCTGGCTATATAGATTCTTACAGCGCACCTCCCAGCCTACTCATATTATGGTTTGCTTTTCCCAATAAACATATGGCCCACTTGTCTCTTTCACAAATTGCATTGGTTCTTGTGTCAAAGCAGACTGTAAGCTTGCAGCCCACCTCTCTTCTCTCCACCACCTCAGCATTTAGCCTTTTTGCAGCCCACTATGGCATAGCGAGAACAACTCCTAACTAGTAGACCATTGGGGCTAATTGTTAGCCTTTGTGGCACTATTTTCGATTTAGGTGGGCTAAGAACAACTCAACTAAATATCCTATTCTCTCCTCTATTCCTAAAACTTTGCAACATATATAAGAGGTGTAGCAGCTCTAACAAATCTCCTGCCACATATGTTTTTCCTTTTTTTTTGAAAGATCTCATAAATCCTTCTTATGTCTCCTAAAGGTAGGAGACAATAAACCTTAGAGAGAGAGGGTTGAGTTGTGGGAGGAGCAAAGGTGAAGACCCGGCCGTAACATCAACAACGAAAAACACACAAAGATATTAAGGAAAATCAAGTGTCACCGACATGGCTCCACACTAAATTGCAGAATAATCACCTTGTCGAATCATGATGATTCACAACAATATTTGCTACTATTACAGTTACAATTATTTAAAAATATGAGAGAGCCCAGTTATAACTTTGAGGCCAACGATCTAGACATAACTAAGAACAATGTGATCAATGTCAACAACATAACACAAACGATGGATTTGGGTCCTATGTTGTGATGGAAATGCGCTCTCTATGTTTTTTTTCTTGTTCTTTCCTTCTCGTGGGTTTCCTTCTTATCTGCAGGAATAACAACATCAAAATGAAGGAATCATGGCTATAGTTGTAACATGTGACATGGGCTCTATAATTTCACATCACCAGCAATTGAAGTCCTTGCAAACTGTTAAGACAATGAGGAGGATCAATGCAACCACGATGCCGAAAACGATGAGCTTCATCTTCATATTCTCCCACCACATCTTTTGTCGTATCTTTGTTCCTTGTTTTCGGAAATCTTGTGCCTGCATGTGAAATTGAAACGATGAGTCTAGTGATAGTCAGATAGATGGAACTAATGGTTTCCCACATGAGATCATTGATATATATATGATGAACCTGTGACCGGAGATCCTCTGTTTTATCAACAAGTAGTTCAATTTTTTCACCACGATCTAGTACCTAAACACCAATGTAGAGACATTTGAGTATCAAAATGTTAGTAGAAGTAAAAAAAAGTAGTTGATTCTTAAAGCTTCACTAATTTCCATAAGATTAGTAATTGATGGCCACTATAACAGATCCACCTTCTCGATGTTTTGCATCATTACTCCCTTGACCTCTGTGACTTGAGCCTTCACTTTTGCAAGTTTGTCAATCTCCTCAGGGTGCTGGTCACAGTACCTCATGTGCTCTTTAAGTTTAGGCCTAAAAGAATAGACTTCCAATTAATACTAAAAGTTATACATAACATATATAAAAATCCAAGGAGGTTAATGAAACATATTAAGAGGCCATTAAGTACCCATATTCTCGCTTGAGGCCATTGGCATTAGCACTTTTGGCTTTCCCTCCGCTATATTTCTTGGAAAATTCTTCTTTGACTCTCTCAATAAATCCAATTGGAAGCTGTCGACCAGCTGCTTCCGTAGAAACAACACAGTATGCTGTAGATCAAAGACATCCTCACATGAAAAATATGCACAACTCTTCTAGAATTTGTTATTCGGGAGAGTGATGTTGCTATCTTGTTACTACCGAAACAATATTACAGAAGTACATTGGAAGTAGATGGAAACTCATACCCATATGAAAGGATAAACACTCATGGTGTACGTACATGATTATTCTAGATTGATATGAGATACGATTTCTGTGATAATCGTTGTATGCTCTACAAAAACAGTTTATTAGTGTTCCTACATAAACGTTATTGTAAAAAGCCAATTTTAACTACTCGTGTCAGAGTTATGTTTACCCAAAATTCTAGAAAGGGTATACCCTCGAGACACAAGTGTTAATTTATTACACAAGGAAAAAGGAGCCTTAAAACAATTGTTACCGGCATTGATCAAATAAAATAAAATAAAATCAAATAAACACGGTAGGCATAGTTTGGCACTAGAATTAAAGGCATGACTATTGATATAATCTAAAATTCACTCCTCACCCCTAAAATGCAACGCTGGACTTGGTTTCTTAGTTATCTCTATCAAGTAAAAAAAATACAACGAAGGCAGGCTTTAATACAACAATGCATTTCCAAGATCACCATCAAGTAAAAATTAACAGAGAGACAATAGGATCACATCCATTGACTCATAAGCGCACATGGAAAGTGAGAGAGTAAAACAAGAACAAGGTGCATTACTGAATCCATCATGAATGTGGTAGTTGAATATGTGCCCGTCGCAGCTGTAGTTGAAGCGATTGTTGTTGGCGGGGAGCTTCTGCAGGCATTGTGCGGCGACGGAGGCAAAGTTGCCGGAGACCTCGGCGTGGTCCGCTAGCACAACGGTGCCTCGCGCCACGAAGCTGTACACCAACGTACGCTGCGGCCCCATCTCTCCGACCACCGATGACGCCGGCCTGTGAAGGGGGAGTCTCGGAGGTGGTGGAGCGAAAGGGGTGGGCGGGAGTGGTGGAGGCGAGGGGAGGATGGGGGAAGGTTGAGGTGTTTGGAGGTGGTGGAGAATTGTGATGGCTAGGAACCAATGATGCTAATGCTAAATTTAGACCTGTGGTGAGTATCATGTCACTTGTGGTTGCATGCTCCATGAACATCTATTTCTATTTTTAAAAATACTAGTGAACGTTTATTAAGAGAGGAAATTACATAGAAGTAAGGCTAAGGTTGGATTGGTTTCTTGTGACAGTCCGAATTGCATGGTGTTTTATACAATACACAATCCCTATGCAATACACATTGTCCTGGACATGCAAGCTACATTTAGTATGATTGTGCTTGTTTGCTAACATTGCGTTGCATTGCGTATAGGGATGACAGCGCGTCGAGTAAGATACAGATTTTTTTTAAAAAAAAATTTGGGGATCTCCCATTCCCATTCAAACAGAACGGAAATACAAAAGTTACCAAGAGTTTTAAAGAAAAAAGCAAACAGGAAACTAGATGACCCTAGACCCGAGGGCAACGATGAAAAAAGTAGCTAAAGCCCGACACGCACAGCAAGAAATTATTACAGACAAAACTGAAACCGATGTTCAGTTTGCAGACCAAGCAGATGGAGTAAATATCTATCCCGAAGAATTGCCTAATGAGTAAAAATTCATACTCACACCTATACTTGGGGATAGCATTTTGCACCCATGTTCGCGGGTGTCCACGCGTAGTTTGACACTAGAATAAGACATAATCTTTTGTATTTAAGCACAATTGGATGAAATGATATATCCTCACTTGTATTCGTGGTAGAATTTTATACCCGTACCTGCACTACGGGTGAAATTTTGTACCCACACCCACACCTGTCATCTACAATGCTCATTGGCATGATTACCATCCCTTGTTGCATGTAGTCAACTCCATGTTCTAATGGATGGGAAGCGATGAGGAGATTACATTTCTAGCCATTGAATTTTGAAAGCATATGCTGTTTCAGGCTTTCAGCATTGCTTAATACAATAATATCTGGTATAGTAGCTAATGCAACACCGTAACTGATTTGTATTTTTGTAGGTAATTAAACATAGGTAAGTTGCATTTTTCATTAACAAGTCTAGAAATAAGCTAATACTGGCAAACAAAAACAATCTAAGTGTAGATGTTGTGTAAACAATGAGAACTAGGAGAATTCCCCGCGCGTTGCCGCGGATATGAAGGAGAAATAAAAATATATTACAATAGTGAACTACTGAGATGAACTTTGCATGCCAAGATAAATTATTAGTAGCAAATTATAGTGAATTGTTGAGATAGACGCATTGTATGTCAAGGAAATAGATAGTGGGATGAATAGTGGGTTGCTGATGTGGACGCGTTGCATGTCAAGAGAATTAGATAGTGGAGTTTGTTTATATAAGAGTTATAGATAAATAAGGTTAAGTTTCTTTTGATGTTATAGAACATGCCCCCTAGATTTTATACACGATATAAGGACTCTCTAATTAATGGTACTAAATCGAGTGTTGTCATCCTCCGATCAAATTTTAATTTAACATGACTAAATAACTCGGTCACCATTCGTGCTATCCCACTACATACATCGTACATGCATGATCCATTTCAAAGGAGAACATAGATATCTCACACAAGATCAACTTAACATAAAGGGCAGTTAAGGTTACATCACGTGTTGTTTAAACCATTATTTCACTTCTTATAGAGTATTCAACACAACGGGTGAAGGCCTGATCACGAAAAATATAGAGTATTCAACACCGAAGTGTACTACAATAGTATTGAAAGATACTATACATATATAGTGTCTCACATATGCTGCGCTATCACTCCTAGTCCATCAAAGGATCCGGTGATAGAATGTAGCCAACGGATAGATTAGCTTCTTTTTGTTTTTTTAGAAGAGACTAGCATCGTGCCCGTGCGTTGCTACGGGATGACCAAACTTTTATATAAAAACACACTGATCCCACAATAAGATAACATGGTCACAGAGATTATGGTGTCGCAGGCTCATAAACTTTATTGTATAGATTTTTTTGTGCTAAAGCTACGAAACATAATGCAAATCAAACAAGCAAAAGGGAATGCATATCATGGTATTGAAGCATAAATGAGATATAATGTTCTTGTAGAGAGAGATTATGTTTTTGTTTTTATCACTTAGCCATACAACGAAGCCTAAAGCACGAAGCCAAAAATCACACAAGCTAAGTGAAGGTGCAAAATTGCAACATTTGAACTTGAGCCTAACCAAAAGCCAAACTTTCAAGATTTCTATATTCTTAACGCAATGAGTTCAGCTAGCCAAGGGGATGGATTTTTTTCCTTCAAAACTGCATCCCATTTAAAAGAAACGCTATAATTATGGTACACCGATCTAATATCATAATGGTGTTTCCCCTAAACAACATAAGCCTTCAAGAGGAGTTACATCCTTCAATCTGAGAATAGCCCTTTTGTATCATTAACTCCATCCTTAAATCTACCAAAATATTTGATAATTCAGCAATAAATCATCGCAAGCACCTGACCTTTTTGCAGATTCATTCAAGCACCCGCAGATCTACACAATGCCACATGAAAACTTTATCCGATTCACCCCGATTTTCGGCTAAACGTCTAGCATCTCGATTGACAGAGGAACAACGAACGCACACGCCGTGCGAGGTCAAATTGGGAGATCATGCTGTCGGCAAATCCTTGATGGTCCTGTCGATGTTCTCGTGCACCATACGGATTGCATGTGTCCTCAACTGCAACTCCACCAAATTGTGGACATCCAGATCTATTTCAGTAAAGACATGTCTCTTGGGTCGACATGAACTGATGAGAGGGTAAAGAATGCAATATGAAAGTGTAGTCCCCCACTTCAATAGCAGAGTAACTTCCTGGAGCACATGAAAACAGAATGAAACATGATGGATACTAAAGAATGCATTTACAAATTATTCACAAGCCATGAAACTATTAGAAGACCAAAAAATTACTAATGTATATAGGAATGGCATGTTCATATCCTGCTGGTACTGATCTAGAATTAGGATATTACCTTAGGCCTAGGAGTTCAAGTGACATTGCTGGATGCTCCCAGTTAGATAGTTCTGGATGAAGCCATGTGGTTTCCATGGCCATGCCGCACCTGAACCTGTCAATGTGCTAAATAGAATTGGTAGCAGCAAAAAGTTGGCTGGCATAAATTTGCTAGGTGTTGTCTTCAGTCTGCCAAGCATAAAAACATATATTGAAAAATCTCAATGTACAGATGATGCAAACAGGAAGCATGGTTTTATTGGATCCATTGATAGCAATGATAAGGATCTACACATTTTCAGTGAACAAATCTTTGTGTACATGCAGAGTGCACCAAATCAGTAGCAGTCTTAATCTACTGTGAAGGAAAGCAGATGCAGCAACCACACTAATCATGGATAGGATCGCAAATTCACAACTCAAGAGCAAGATTGTTTAAGAAAATTTAATCATATAGCGGACCTTGAAATGAAACATCTTACAAGTTGTCTACAAATTAGCTTTTCTGCAAGCTAGTACAAAATCAGGGGTAACAAGGCCACTTAAATGATATACATGCTATACAAAGTTACAGGCTGAGTAGCTAAATTTTGCCAACATAATGAATGCTAATGATTCACAGTATAACCTATAAGTGAGCATGTAAGCACTAATTGTAAAATTACAATACAATTACAAATACATGTAGAAGGACAAAATCCATAGTAACAGTAACTGAAAAACCACATAAAAATAGTGAATCTTGTAACACTAATATATACTCCACCAAAGACAGGGTATACTATTGCTTCCGTAAGCTAGGTGTAGAGAATGAAGAAAATACCTGGGCATAGGGAGTGTAGATCTTGATTTAGACCAAATCTAGTCACTACACCACCTCATGCAGCATACCTCATACATAAATAAAAGAAAGAAATATGTCTAAAAGTGGGACAATCCTAACTCCACTTACCATTGTATGATTCACGTAATGCAACTTTCAAAAAAAGAATTACCTGTTACTTGAAGCGACCCAACCGATAGGTATGGACTTGCAATTAGGCATAGCTAAAATCTAGGCGCAATGATAGGCATCACTACAGTAATCACAATATCACAAACTAAGATGAGAGATATCTTTCATGTCCTAAATTTTAAACAAAACAAAAAACTTTATTCATATCGTGTTCTAAAGCAACTACACAGACATGTTTAATCACGGATGCCATGATGTAAGCGTCATGTACCACAAGCTAAGGCGCATAAAGGAAAGGATTGATAATTTATGCTTTGTGTTCATAAAGGAAATGAAAAATTGTGCTCTGTGTTCCGAATCAATTTTGGCATGTATTCGAACAAATGATATTGAATCCCTCCCTAAAAAAAGAAGCACTTCTATCAAGACAATCAAACTATTCTGATGAGTAGTAAGAGTCAGTAAAAGGAAAATATCCATTTCAACAATTTCCACCATCTCCAAAGTGACATAAGCAAAGTGACATAAAATAAATGCTTTCCTGGTAGAAGCCAAGGGGTGTGGCAATAGCAATTGCCGGTGGATAAGCTTATGAATCAAAAAACAAGTAAAGCAGTGAAGAAAATGGAAAGAGAAAAAGATATCGATCTCGGCCTTCTTAAGGGGAAACAAAAATAAGCCATTTAGAACAGATATTTAAATACATTATTATTAGCATCAGCCTGGCCTTCTTAGGAGAAATAACAGTAATTTGTAATTGGTGAAGCATATTTATACAACTAAATAAAACAAATATTGCACCAAAAAATCCCTTTCCATGGATCCTCATTCTTTGGTGTTCAGTAGCTAATTAGAGACATATTGAAGAGTAAAATGTACTAACCGGATGAATCGTTGGGGCCGGGCACATTTAAAATAGGGATCAGTCAACACCCAATGAACATTTAACATAACTACTTTTGTTAGAATATGATTATTCAAGTAACACAATAACGACATTGCAAATTGCAAACATAAAATCTATTGTTTAATTTGCTCATGCTGCTCAGGTACCTCCTTGCTTTCTCATTTCAGATCTGTAGATGAACATCCCAATATTTTTATGAATGCTTACATCCTACCTGCAAAAATAGTATCTGTCAACAGTGTGCCATAGAGACCAGTAATTGGCGATTCATATTTTTGTCCCAGGGAATAAAGGTCTCCAAGTCAAAATCTTTGCAAGAGTTTTATGATCTGATGGACTAACGATGGACTACAGCTCCATCAGACAACATTAAATCTTCAGATAGAATTGACGTGGGATAAATGTTGCAATAGTTTTATGATCTGATCACAGAGTCCGACAAATTACAATTAGCAAGTCCTATGTAACAGTAATAATCTTAAACTAAAACCAAATGACACTGAAGATTGAAATTCCAAACTGAACAATGGACAGTAAAGCTAAGTCTGTTTCAGAAAGCCATAACTTCTGCTATACTTAACGAAAACTATGTGTCCTGTGTCGTGACGACGATGACGGTGTCGCGGCAGTCAAGGAGCAAGGCGGTCTCCTCGTCCCCTATGCTCATGTACCAGGGCAATGGTCCTCGAAGCGTGCGCGCGAGGGGTCCTCTTGCTGCTGTCGTTGCAGGCTGGAACACGATGGCGTTGGGGGCGGCTGGGGCGCGTCGGGGTCCTCCTGCCGCCCGGTCTCCTTGTCCCGCACGGAGGGAGCGCGGCACGGCCAGGCGACGCGGCCAGGAGACGCGGCAGCGCGGAGGGAGGGCGGCGTGGCCGGCCTGGGTGTCCGGGCGACGTGGCGTTGAGTTGGGGCGGCGGCGCGGAGGGCGACGGGAAGGAAGGGGCAGGGGCGGGATTGGTGGGCTGATTTTTTGGAAAATGAATGGAGGAAGGTCGCGTGGGCTGAATTTGGAAAGTGAATGGAGGAGAGGGGTCGCATGCGGCAGACGATCAATTCCCGTGGCTGATTTATTGCATGTTTCCTTTCTTTCTTTTTTTTGGCATGCGAGATAGGCACACAGAATTAATTTTCAAGAGAGTAATTGTTTCGCATGGTCTGGTATAGGCAGATGGAAAAAATTACCTCACCAAAAAATGTCCATTCTTTGTGCTTTTTATTTGTGGGAGAGGGAGATTGACTTTTTTTCTGTTGGGGTTTGCTCATTGCGGCTCATCACTAGCCCAACCACAAGATATAACAGATCAACAATATTTGGTATTTTCTACATATTTTAGGTATGACGACCACCAAAGCTAGCGAGATAGCTGGCACTACTCCTAATTATAAGTTATTTTGTTTTTTTAAGATTTATAATTTCCAATGTGTAATATCTAGGCATTATGTATATTTTTGTGTATACTGTACCTACAAAAATCAAAACAACTTATGCCTTAGATAGAAAAAGACATTAGAAAAGGTGAAAAGATCTCCCCCTTCACAAATTATAAGATGTTTTGATATTTTTAAACTCGTAATAACTATTGCTACAAATGTAGACATCACGGTACTTAGTAAAAATTTTGAATTAAGAAAAGGTAAAATGTTTTATAATTTGAAATGAAGAGTGTTTTTAAAAATGTTCCTCTCCTCTCATGCATGTCTGAACGTGTCGTGGCGTCACAGGTGACGACTGGTGACAGCGAGGTGATAGTGAGCTCGAAACCGAAGCCCAAAGAAAAGGAAAGGAAAACGTGGCCCATGGTGCCGGAACGAATCGCCGGTGAGAGAAAGCGCACGCGACGGACGCAGCCAGCAAGTCCCCATCTCGATCCGATTCCGAGCAGAGGGAGAACCGGATCGGCTCGGCGCACGCACCGCGCACGCTCGTGTTTGGTGGTAGGAATAGAGCTAGACCCGGGCCCACCCGCAGAGGCAGAGCGCCGCGCCCCTCGGTCCGACTTGTTTATAGGGAGGCCGTCTCCGCATCCGCGCGGCGCAGCGGTTCGCCCCCAAATCGCCTCGCATTCCCATGGGCCGGAAAAAGCGAACCTCCACACCAAACCCTACTCCGCCACCGCCGGTCGCCGCCGGGAAGAAGGCGGCCGGCGGGGACGATGCCGCCGTGCGCGCCGAGGTCGACAAGGCGCTCGCCTGCCTGCAGCGGGGCAGCCACGCGCGGGCGCTGCGCCTCATGAAGGACGCCCTCGCCCGCCACGGGGAGGCCGCCTCGCCGCTGCTCCTGCGGGCGCACGGCACCGTGCACGCCCGCGCCGCCTCCGTCCTCGACGACCCCGCCGCCCGCGCGCGCCACCACCGGGCCGCGCTCCAGGCGGCCCAGCGCGCCATCGACCTCGCGCCGGACTCCATCGAGCTCGCCCACTTCCACGCCATGCTGCTCTTCGACGCCGCCGCCGCCACCGACGCCCGCGCCTACGAGGAGGTCGTCGCCGAGTGCGAGCGCGGACTCAGCATCGAGGCCCCCTCCGACCCGTCGCCCCACTCCCTCAAGCTGCCCGGCCCCGACGTCGACCAGGTCCAGTCCGAGCTCCGCAGCCTGATCCAGAAGGCCAACCTCGCCTCCATCTCCACCTGGGTCAAAACCCTGGGCGGCGCGGGGGAAGACAAGCTTCGCCTCATCCCTGTGCGCCGTATCGCCGACGAGCCAATGGAGGGCCGGCTTGTCCCCACGGCGCCCTCCCCGCGCCGCCCAAACGAGATCAAGAAGGCGACCAAGACCCCCGAGGAGCGCCGCCAGGAGATCGAGGTGCGCCTGGCTGCCATGAGGCTGCTGCAGCAGCAGAAGGAGCAGAGCAACGGTGTCGTGTCTGCCACACCCGCTTCGTCCCTGTCACAGGGAGATGAGGCCCCCTCATCGTCGGGTGGCCATCGAGCTGACCGGAGAAAAGGCGGGTCCAGGAAAGCAACAGGCTCATCTGCATCTGAGCGCACTGAGCAGGTGCGTGCCTACTGGGGCTCGATACCAGTGGAGCAAAGGCTTGCATTCTTAAGCACTAACATTGACGAGCTCAAGTCACACTATGCTTCTTCTGCGATACACAAGGACAAAGATGCTGCCAGTGCAGCATCCGATGTGCTCAGTGAGGTGATACGGTTTGCTAACACGCATCACAAGTGGGAGTTCATGGTATGTGGTAGGTGTCGGGAGCAGTTTCCAGATGCGCAGGACCACCGGTGGCATGTCATGGGGGAGCATGTTGGGCTACTCTCATCTGAGCTGCAGGAAATGGTGCCGCCGGAGGTCGATGCTAACTGGGCACAAATGCTCATTGGTTGGAACTGGAGGCCATTGGATGCTACTGCTGCACTGAAACTGTTTGAGGAAGATCAAAACGACAACCTTGGAACAGATGGGGACAAGGAATTGAATTCGTGGGATAATTGGAGTAACAAGTCAGAATCCTCAGCGTCTCCACACAATGAGGAGTGTAACGGTTTTGGAGTGGTGGTGAGGGAAGGTGACGACAAGTGGCCACTCTCAGATGATGGTGAAAGGGCAAACATTTTGGAAAGAATCCATTCATCGTTCAAAATCCTTGTGAAGAACCATAATCTTTCAGCGGGCAATCTAAACAGGGTGATTCGATTTGCTGTAGAGGAACTCAGGGGGTTGCCATCCGGGTCACTACTGCTTAATCACTCTTTGGATGAGTCACCACTTTGCATTCGCTTCTTGGAGGCATCATCACTGCGGAAAGTTGCTAATTTCTTGCAGGACTTAATGCAGGCCTCTGGACTTAATAGGAACGTAGAGAAGGCTGAAGGACTAGATGACGGGGATAGTTTCCAAAAAAACCATGATGTACTGGAGAAGGTTACCCTTAGTTCTGATTCATCGGAACTGATCATTGATGGGCAGACTTTTGGTGGAAAGTTCTCTGAGAGTGTTGATACTGATGCACTGCTTTCATGGTTGTGCACTGGATCTTCATTTGGTGAGCAGCTATTGGCTTGGAACCGTATGATTGACGAAAGGTCAAATCGGTGCATAGACCTTATTCGGGTACTTGTAAGGGAGTTCAACAACTTGCAACACTCATGTGAACGGAAGCTTGAACAGCTGAGAAATGAGGAGGCCTTTATTTCTGTAGAGGGCCTATTTTGTGAAGAGCAAACACGAAGGGAGCAGGTGGGGCGGTATGGATACCAAACTTTCGAGGAGCTCCTCAGGAAGCGGCAGGAGGAGCTGTTGGAACGCAATACTGAGGAGCAGTCCGACAGTAACAGATCCGAGATAGATGCAATCTCAGCTATTTTGAAGGAACTCCACACGTCACACTTTGGTTATGATGAGGCCCTTTCTGGCATGGCCCCGCGCTTTTGTGACTTTGATGGTGCTGAAGAAGATGAATGGAGGCTGCATGATTTTATACATCCAAATGATTCAATGGTACACATGGTTGTATCAAAGATGAAGGAACAAGTTAGTATGGAGGTTAGTTTTTCTGGATTCTATTCACTGCAGGAATTACATAAAACCCTCAAAATACATTTACAATATATATATACTGTAACTTTCTTTTTGGCTTGCAGATTAGCAAGATGGATGCTAAGATTATGCGAAATTTCTCTGTGATGCGGCAACTAGAGCACAAGCTTGGACCTGTTTCTGCTCTTGATTATCGAATGATTCTTTTACCCCTCATGAGATCGTTCTTGAAAGTACGCATACATCATCACAAGTTTTGTCCCAGTGCCTTGTTTTTTTTTTTAATTTGTCAGCTTCTTATGTTTTTGTTCATTGCTTAACTGTGGCTATGGTATGTAATGTAGAGCCATTTGGAAAAGCTGGTGGATAAGGATGCCAGAGAGAGATCTGATGCTGCAAGGGAAGCCTTCCTGGCTGAACTTGCCTTGGATGCTAAGAAGAATGCAAATAAAGGGGGTGATGTGAAACAATCCCATGAAAAAACAAAGGATAAGAAGAAGTTTAAGGATTCTCGAAGATCAAAGGAGCTTAAGGTGGATCTGATTTTTTGTTAGACCATACACTTCACACTTTTTCATATTTGCATGAAGGAATTTTCTTCTAACAATTCTTCTGAATCTCCCTAGGATTCAAGCTGGAGCGACCAGTCTCTCATTCGCCAAGACAGTGCTGACGAGGAAACATCTGAAACATTGTAAGTGATTCTTGCAGTACCTATATTCTGAAGAACTTGATTACTAAAGAAGAACTGTTTGTGAGGGCACATTTGTTCAAGTTTCTTAATTGGGTGCGCGGTGCTTTGGAATCCTTAGTTTCCTTTTCTTTTGGGTTACCTGTAGTAACTCTATTCTACTAATTGTGTCAACAGAACTTCACTCGCGGAAACAAGCTTGCTTTGTTTGATTCTATTTTTTTCTTATCCTATGTGAAACATTTTATACATCAATATATCATCTTGCAGCAGTAGGAAGCAGCCAATTTATGTGGTATGCGTCATACCTATTATTCTATACTTACCGACCCATATTAACCTTACCCAGTAATTTTATTTTGTTTGTGTTATGTGAATTGATAGGTTTGCTAGATAATATCGAAACATGGTATTACATATGCCAGTTTTGTATTTAAAGCCATAGATTCCAGTTACTCATTTTGATCAGAGGGTTAGGAAATATGCCTATCAATACCCCACCCCAGGGATTTATTTGATTATTACAGTTTAAATGCCATCCTGATAAGGAATTTAATATAAGCTATTCTGTTTGCGGTGATCAATGACTAGTGATTGCTGTGGAAAACAAGATTCAGTACAGAAATGGGTGTGAGCCACTGGATCTTGTTGTAGGTGATCAAAGGGCTAGCAATGTTTTGTGCCCAAAGATAGATGTTTCCAGAAGAAAAGCAAATCCCTTATACTCTCCCTTTATATTACCTTGTTTTAGTTGCCTCCAACATTTCACATTCAATTCGCAGCCAGCTGCAACACTTCCCTAAGCCCCCATCCGCCCAGCCTGGTGTAGAACTGTTGATTATAAATGATTGCTCCAAGTTTATCTCTATATGAGGTCACATGTTATTTGACTGTGACATAATGGCGAATACCTTTTTGCTGTGTGGCGTCACCCAAACTTGTGCATTTAATGTTTTTTATTAGGTGCTTGAGGGTTGACGCCATCTTTGTGTCATTAATGGCCCTCTGCTCCTGAGATGTTTGTTTGTCACTTCTATGTCATACATATGCCTGTACATGTTTCTGGAATTTCCTGCGAACTTCATCTGTGAATGCCTACCTTGTGCCACTATTTGTTGAAAAAGAAGCTGCAATATAGTGATCCTTTCATTGACCTAATTTCTTGGAGGTTTATATGCCATTTAATTTTGACCATGCTATTTTCTTTATGCAGTCAAATGTTTGCTGATTGTGATTATTTGGATTGCAAATTGTCGACAAGTGATGATTACTTCAATGAACAAGAGGAAGAACTTAGGCATAGGGTACAACTTGAAGCAGAGGAAAGAAAGCTGGAAGCGACTTTGGAATATCAACGGCGGATAGAGGAGGAAGCAAAGCAGAAACATCTTGCAGAACAATGTAGAAGTACATATGCATCTTCTGTAACTGGTACAGCTCGTCTTTTAAGCACTGGGAATCAGGATAACCATGAAATTGCACCAAATAACTCTTCGTGTACTTATCTCGAAGGCATAAAGTTTGGTGACTTTCGCTACACTGAGAACAATTTCAGCCAGAAACTTAATGGATTGGATTCATCTGATGCACAGGCATTAACCAGCAGTGATATGAGTGTTTCTAAGTTGACATTGAAAATGAATGGGATTTGGGAAAATGCACAACCTATAAAGCCTCTCAATAATCCGGGTACCCAAAATTCTAAGAGAAGTTCTAGTGAACCACAACAGATGTACTTCCAAGGTTGTGGTTATGCACTGTACAACTTAAGAGCTTTCACTATCAATTCTGTTCACAATTTTAAAATGTATTGCTGTATGTTTATTGTTGCAGGTGTGCCAGGTGCTATTTATGATGACAACGGCAATGATAGGACATCTGGTCCACAATTTGGTTCGAAAGCTCCTAGATGGAGCAGCTCTTGTAAAGTAGCTCCCTATGCAAACAACAGCTATCAAGTTGGAAAACAGAATCAGCTACATGTGTTGCCTTCAGATGACCCGCAATTTGTTCATAAAGGTCACTCTGCAGGAACAGAGAAGCCAAAATCTGAGAAAGGTAGCTATTTTTGTGGGTACATAAATCTACGCATATAAATAATAATTTGCAATATCAGTTTTTGAATACTGTTTATAGCAGTTGAAAAGTTGAAGTTTAAACAGACTGCTAAGGTTTACAAACTAAATTAGCATACAGTGGCATGTACAATAATTGTAGTAGTTGTTTCTTCTGAGCTGCATGGTATCAACTATCAAATTGTACAGGCACTCCATGTTCCTGGTATGAAAACGTACAAGTATCACAATGTCCTTCCTATATCTATATGCCCTAAGTAGCTACTTGCCTATTTGGTTAAATAGGAGTATTGTTTTAGTTTTCTACGCTACAAACTTGTTCATGAATTATAGGATTCACTTAGCAGATTGATAACAAATAAGTTTACCACATTTAGTAATGCCTCAATACAGCTAAAAGCTTATAAAGCATTGAAATGCTTTAATCATCGGTTAGTTGTTATTGTATTTTTAATTCAGTTTTGTAATATTCTTGTTCTTTCTTTGAGCATTTGTGTTACTTGTCCAAACCAACCAGTATTGTACCTTGTTTACTATGGCTTTTTTTACAAATCATTCCAACCATTTAGTTTCTGGTTCGTTGACCTGATATCAAACTTACCAAAAAAATGTAATTTCTTTTGTGTATATATACATATTTAATTTGTTTATTTATGATCCGGACTTATGTGAAATTGTTCCTTTCACATCCAGTTGGCAATGGTGAAATACCATCAGCTGATGTGTGCATTGAGGATGATTTTGATAAAAGGTTTCAAGAAGATCTTGATGAAGCTGTGCGCCAAAGCCTTGGTACCCCTTTTATTATGACTGGTTTCATTCTCTATGAATATGCTCATATCTTAGGCTCTTGAACATCCATGGTCCTTTTTATTCAACACCTCTCTCTTCTCTCTCTCTCTCTCTCTCTCTCTCTCTCTCTCTCAAGGCTTGTAGCCTTGTACAGTCTACAAATATTCTGCTATGCATGAAATGTGCCTTCCTCATGTTACATGCATGCTGGTTTAATGAGTTATTTGTATTTATGCTGAATGTTTCCATATCTATATCCTGTTGCCATGCCGAAGAATAAATTGATAATTAATCAATTAGAATACCTTTAAACATTATTTATGTTATTATTGCCTTGGGTCTTTGACATGATGCAAGTTTGAGGAAGAGTATGCATTTAATTGTTACCTGCACTTCATCTCTGTTATACTTTGACCGATGCTGCAGAGGGATTTCAATAATTATTTTATATGCTGACAGATCATTAAATATATATATGATGATGTTATGTCATGATGATTGTTCTTTTACTGTCTTCTTTCTCTGTTTCTACATGGACTGGAGGTTTCTGGTAATGATGTTAGTTTTGTCTTATGAAATTTCGATGATTTCTCACTTAAATCCTATCATTTAAGGTGATGCTTATCCTGATGGTACGATAAGCAGTTCAAATGGGACAGAAGTGTACGGGACTGGCCTTAAAAATGCTGCTGGTGAATACAATTGTTTCTTGAATGTGATTATTCAGGTAAGCTTAGTTCATAATGTGTTATTCTCTAGGATTAGGCAATCGTTCTTTGTTTACCTACTGTTCTTCCATTTGCAGTCATTATGGCATATAAGGCGGTTTCGAGACGAGTTCCTTAAAACATCATCACTGCACAAGCATGTTGAAGATCCTTGTGCTGTCTGCGCTTTATATGGCATCTTCATTGACCTGAGCAAAGCAGCCAAGGGACAAGGAGAAGCTGTTGCGCCTACTTCATTGAGGATCGCTTTGAGCAAATCCTACCCGAATAGCAAATTCTTTCAGGAGGTAAATTGATGTCCTGTCTTGGTATTTAAGGCTTTATGTATGTTGTTTCAGCATTTGAACGACCAAATTCTTACTTTGTTATATCTATGTTCCTTGGCCGTAATCATTTATGATCATGGCAGGGACAGATGAATGATGCATCTGAGGTACTGGGTGTAATCTTTGAGTGTTTGCATAAGGCATACACTTCTCGCACTGTCTACCATGGTAAATCTCATGAGAAGAATTCTATTGGATCATGGGATTGTGCAAACATTTCTTGCATAGCACATAGTCTTTTTGGGATGGACGTATATGAGCGGATGAACTGTCACAATTGTAAGATGGAGTCTAGGCGGCTCAAGTATACTTCATTTTTCCACAATATCAATGCCAGTTCTCTCCGAACTGCGAAGGTTTGTTTTCTTTGTTCGGTTGAATCCCTATTTTTATGCTGTGTTAATATGTGGTTTCTTATATAGTGCAATCATGATAGTTACTAGTTCCGCTAACTATTCCTTCTTCAGATGATGTGTCCAGATTCTTCATTTGATGAACTTTTGAAAGTTGTCATAATGAATGATCAACTAGCTTGTGATCAAGACGTTGGCGGCTGTGGAAAACCGAATCATATACACCACATCCTTTCTACTTCCCCACATGTCTTTACAGTAGGTAAGCTCTTTTTTTTTGGCTATTGGATGTTTGAGGCTGCAATTATTTCTCACAGTATTCTCTTAGAATGCTTTATATGTTTTATTACTGCTATAATCATGTAGGATAGATTGATGTATTCTCTTATTTGACCATCTTCAATTGAGCAATTGTGATCTAGCTTACTTTTTGGCACGTTACAACCTTGTGAGGGGATGATCCTGCACTAACACTTCCATGTTCTATGTTTGATGAGATCATTTGTTGGCATACCCCTCTACTAACCTGTTGAACTTTCATTTTAGTGTTGGGATGGCAGAACAACAAAGAGAGCGTGGATGACATATCTGCAACTTTGGCTGGTATTTCAACTGAGATAGACATTAGCATATTCTACCGTGGTCTAGATCAAGGAAGTAAACACACCCTGGTGTCAGTGGTATGGCTAAGGAAACCCTTTGTTTTTTGTTTTATCTCATTCTTGAATGTGTGGATGGTTTTGTTGATTGTAGCTTTCTTAAACCTGTAAATTATATTCTTCTAGTATGCGTATTTATTTATATTATTTATGCAGCAGCAAAAACATGTACAGCTGGCCTGTGCTTTTTCCAGGCCCTGCCTGACTTTTGCTCAGGTCTAGGGAACTACCAAATAACTCCAGTTTGAGAATAAAACGATGTCTCCTCCTTGGGGTTATTTGTTTATTTTTCCAGAGAGCTCATTGTGTTGTCCCTTGTTGGTATTAGATGTGTTATCAGCTGATTGAGAGCTTCTTTCAGTAATTACCTAAACTGGGAGTTGATAGGATATGAAGTAGGTTGAACATATTTAAGGCGAATAGCAAATTGAGTTCAGCTCCATATAACGTCAGTGTAACTGTATTATTATTGCTGTTCACATAATTGTGGTAAAAAGTTTCACTTCGAGCTGATAATTGCCACAGTAACATATCTTTCCATTTGTTGTCAATTTTTGTTTCATTTAGTTGTCAAAATGATTTATTTTTTGTCAATTTTTGTTTCATTTAGCTTCACTACTGTACCTACCAAATGATTTATTTTCTCTAAATTATGGATTCACAGTAAGGATGTGTTGCATTTTTAAGTAAACATCATGTCTTTACATAGTATTTTATCTTCTGATGTTTGGGCATCTGTCTGTCATTGCAAGGATCATTAGATATAATATTATTGCTTTTTATACCTGCAGGTTTGTTACTATGGCCAGCATTATCATTGTTTTGCCTTCAAGGATGGACGGTGGGTCATGTATGATGACCAGACAGTCAAGGTAAACCAATAACCATACTACTTGAAGCATCCTTTTTACTTTTCCTACTCTTGCTTAACGTGACCAAAAAAAAAAAAAAAACGTGACCCAATTTTGATTCCATGTTATTTGTGCAGGTTATAGGTAGTTGGGGTGATGTGCTCGTGATGTGTGAAAAGGGCCATTTGCAACCCCAAGTGCTTTTCTTTGAGGCTGCAGATTAATTATTCTTCAGAGTCGTAAAGTGCTGTGCAGTGGTTAACATGCCCTCAAATATAGGGTTTTCCCCTGCGTCCGTGAAGATTAGATAGAGTAGCAAATTCGTTTTGAGCGGGGGTATAGAGTAGCATTCAACAGTTGCGTTGGTCTGTGAGTTTTTGTCGAGCCCTTCGTAATAAGCAGTCACCTGAGCATTCTATAGCAAAAAGGGAGCTGTTTATTGCTCTCGTTTTTTGCTTTAACCTTTGGTATAGTTGCTGAACTTTTGATCCTTCGTCTGCCAATAAGATTTCACTGCCGATCTAGTGGCTGGGGCATTCGACATGAACTGCCATTCTACAATTCTAGCCGAATCTGCCTAAAGCTCTTCATTATGCACCTTATGTATAGAAATTTTGTGCTTACAATGGGGAGGCGGGTATAGGAGTGTGCCTGTTTTGAGTCCAGAAGGTTTAGAATGGAAGGAAATGGATGAGGATGATGTGGTGTGAACTGTATTTATCTGTGGAGGATTGTTTGAAAAAGAGGAAGGCTGTCTGGAATACGGTACTGACTTTGAGAAGATGTGTCCATCCGAGAAATCTGTATTACACGGGTTTATGTACAATGATGAGATTATGTGATATGATTATAGCGATGAATACCAGAATCCTTATGACTACTGTTGGTAACTTTGACCTTTGTGTGACAGCAGTATTGAACAATGGTGACACTCTGACTCCCTGCGTTTGTGTGTGTGTTTTGTGGGGTTATGGCATCTACATCGATTAGTTTACTCGTGGCACTGGTACACGGTCTCACACAGGCTGATGGTTGATTTGTATGGTTTTGCTCTTGAGCTCGACCCCTTCCCTGTCTGCAAAAACTTAACGTAGTCAAGAATACATAATCTGATCTAGTGTTTTGTCAGGCTTATTCATCATGATTGGGGAAGTACTTCCTCTTTGAAACAACTTGCATTTTAAAGTTTGCGTGTTTTATTTGACTATTTGTTATCGAGAGTTGGAGCTCAAATGTTTCTTCTTCACCCACTGATAGCGACTAAGGCAAGGATTTCAAAGTTTGTTTAGTACCCTGTTTTATATTTGAAGGTTCACAGGGATTTGTTACTAATATATTTCATGGTGATATCGTGAGTAGTGTTTTATGTTTTATAAACTCGGTCACTTAGTATGATTTAAGTAAGATAAACTCGAGCATTTACATTTGTGAATGGATGGCGTATTCATGCTACTTGAAAATACTAGAGCAACTGCTATAGAGACTATTTATGTTCTTTTGCAATAATAAAAATAAATACTTTGGTGAAAAAAAATCTTCAATTAGGTCGCCAAAAGATTGGTTTCTCGCTAGCTAAAGATGGAGAGCTAATCCTATGCTTGCTTTTTCACTAGAGCTAAATATTGCTGGCTTTCCAAAGTACGCGCAAGATAAAAGATATAGACAGTGGTTATGTACAAATGATTTTTGAAATAAGGATTTAAAGGAGTCTAAGAAAGATTGTTGGAGAATTCTGTCACCGTGAAAAGGCCGTCAAGAACCGGTTTGACCGAGGCCGCCTCTACAGGACTCCGTGGCGCGTAGAGCGCAGGAGACTGTCCCACTACTCCCACTGTGCTTAGAGATAAGATGTCCCCTTCTCGCAGCAAGTGATTTGGCTCTCTTGCCATGGAGCTGCCGCTGCCGCTCTCCCATCCGCGCGCCCACGCCGGTCACCTCGCCTGCAGCTCCACTCCCGTCGTCCTCGGGCTCCACTCCTACTCCGCCGTCGCTTCAAGCCGGCGCGCGCAGCCGCTCCTCGCCCGCAGGAACCGGAACAGCCGGAGCGACGAGGAGGCCGCGGCGGAGCCCAAGGTCATCACGCTCGGGCGGCCGGGGAAGAGCCGGCGCCGCAACAAGAAGCAGCAGCAACAGGAGACGCCGTCGAAGGAAGAAGATGATGAGGACGACGACGACGACGAGGACGAGCGCGACGCGACGATCCCGGAGGTGGTGACGAACCGGATGATGCGGCGGGTGGGGGCGTCGGTGGGCCTGCCGCTGGCGCTGGGCGTGGGGTTCTTCCCGGCGTTCTACTACCTCAAGACGGTGGCGAAGGTGGACGTGCCGACGTGGATCCCGTTCGGCGTGTCGTTCGTCTTCTTCGGCGCGGCGCTGGCCGGGGTGAGCTACGGCATCGTGTCCGCGAGCTGGGACCCCGCCCGGGAGGGATCCCTGCTGGGCTGGAACGAGGCGCAACGCAACTGGCCCGTCTTCTGGGACTCGCTCCGGGGACGCTCACCGCCTCGCCGGGGCTAGGAGTAGGACAGGCCACTTCCCAGTACAATTTCTTCTGCTTTTTCCATGTCCATTATATTCTTTTGCAGAGAGATCAGTGAGCATGGGTTTGGCCTACCTTAGTTTTATGCATGTACATCCAAACTTGTGTATCTTATTTTGACATATTCAGTGCTTGGTTCCTCTGGCGATTCAAATCTATTTTACTGTTCTGCATTTGATCACATGACGCATATTTGCAATCAATCTCAATGGGATCAATTATATAGAGAAATTAACATTTATAATGCATAGTAAGTATCATTGGATACATGATTAAATATATTTTCATATTAGACCTTCAGATGTTAATACTATTTCCTATAGAAACTAAACTTAAAAAACAATGACCCAATTCAAATTCAACCATTCAAGCGAAAGAATACAGATATAGGTCCTGGACTACGGCGAAAACAAACAATTAACTCGACTAACAAATTCAAATTTCTAGATTGAACAGGCACGAAGAATTACATAAAGTGGGACACAAGTTGCCGCCGATGTAGTGATCCGAACGGAGCCACATATGCTTAGATTTCGCCGGAGCCTTTGTCGTCGGAGACATAAAACTCCGCTCAACGTACCCCCGTGTCCGGAGCTCCTCACGAATCCTTTCCTTCTCAAGCCTCATATTCTCGCGCGACTTGACCAGGACCGCTGCCACGGCGGCCAATCTGTCCCTGATGCGATCCCGCACGACTTTGTCCGTCACTTCGGCCAGCCGGTCCTCGGACCAGCGGGCAAGGGCCCAGGATAGCTAGGGACCGCGAGCAAAGCATCGATTTCCTCTTGCGTCAGCCTGCGCATGACCGTCTTTGCGTTCCTCTTGATGGGGGGTCTGTTTCCTGCGGTGGTGGGCTAGGACTTACCCATCTGATAAAATAGGCCCAATGCATCCACATGCTGCATTTCGGCGGTAACCAGAGAATTATTTATATCGTTAGGCCTGATCAAACTTTCGGTTCAAAATCAGAGAACTATTGTTGATCAGTTTTACTGTTATTATTAGGCATGATCAAACATTGGGCTGCTCTCATTGGAAGCATATAGGGTGAAGCCGCGGCCGCGTTGCCCCTTATAAGCGCTCATATCTTTCATTGAATTGTACCTGATTCGCAACGAAACGTGGTTATTCACTTCCTTTTTTCTGATTTCTGATAGAACAACCTATACAATGGGGCACAACCGTCCTGTTTTCCGCTCTCCCCGCCTCGATCGCTAGGGCTCCTAAGGAGGGAGTAGCACAGGGACAGAGCCAATGCCCAATAATGGTGAGTAGCTCAACACACTCTTGTGCGGTGGTTTAACTTTTTCTGCTTTTTGCGTGCCCATTCTTGCAGTAGATCGATGCATGTGTAGAGATCGAGACTGTTTTCGCGTACGTTTGTCTAGCAATCTTCTGCCTAGCTGTGTACATCCATGTCGATTGCTCGCTCGTGTTGGGGACCAGAAAATGTTTTTTTCATCTCCAATGAGATGCGAATTGCCTCTATTTGTTCGACGCTGGCAGCTTGCTTGGTTTGACTGCCGATTCAACTGATTATTAGCTCCGGCCGTTCTGCGTTTTGATATATTGTACTGAAACAAAAAAAAAATGATCTCATCGCGGCCTAATTCAAACCAAAACTCAACTCATTCAAGCCAAAGCTATAAAGCATACAGTACACATGAGGGCCTACCTGGACTACGGCGAAAAACAAACAATTGACTCGATTACTCGTCGACTAACAAATTCCTAGATTGAACATGCCCGAATTACACATAAACACATAAAGTGGTACACCACGTTGGCGCCGATGGAGAGATTGGAACACAGGGGATATTTAACTTTTTACCATCCTTACGGATGGCTACCAGGTTTAGAATTGCATCTAACTTAGTAGCATCGGAGTCACGAATTGGATAATTTTTTACCATCTTCAATGACGTGGCACACAAACTCGACCTGGCAGCATGAACCCACCATGGGAAATGACACTTTTGCCCCCATCTATTTCTTCTTCCTTTGTCCCTTCCTGGTTTGAGCTCCGCCCATGGTTGACAATGGAGACACGAGAGCTGGACAATGCCTCCGTACCTGCACCCTCCCCATCTCCACTTCCACAAGCTTGAGCGCCGCCACCACTCCGCCGCCATGGCCAAGAAGGGCATGGCCGCGTTCCTCTACAAGTTTCGCGACGTGCCACCCTACCCGTCCTTTGCATCTCGCCACCGGCGCCGTCGACCCCGTCCGCGCATTCCGTGCAGCGCTGCTACCCACCGCCGCCGTTTGCGTAGCCCAGGCCGTCGTGCCGACACCCGTGCACCAGCTCGTTCCGCGGGCCAACAAGGCCGCCGCCGCCGCGGTGTTCCGGACCCTGAACAGCATGTACGACACGACCTCGAAGCAGTTCCTCGGTCGGCGCTCGTCCATCGATGAGGCTGCGTGCGTCCCCCTGTCGTTGCTCGGTGAGGCTGTCGCGGAGCAGGTGGACGCGGAGGAGGAGGAGACGGGCACGATACGGTCGTTGTGCCCATCATCCGCCGCGCGGCCATGGGCGGCTCGCTGGAGCCCGCCGGAGAACGCCCTACCGGGCTTGGGTAGCGAAGGGACGGCACCAGATCGTAAAGCTCGATGGCGCGAACTCGACCGGAGCTAAACGTTGGTGATGGTGGGGTCGGCATGGCGGCGCTCCATGGGAGGCGACCGGAAAGCTCGTGCCGAGGCTCTACAGACTACAGGCACGACGGGCAAGGGTGAGGGCACGGGTAGACGCGGTGAGCACGGCGAGGCCCTTTCCCGTGATGTGGCAGCTCGGTACGGCGGCGTACGTGATGTAGATGCCGTCGTGAGGGCACGGGTAGACGTCGAGCGAGTATGGCGAGGGGAAGAAGAAATATACGGGGGCAAAAGTGTCATTTCCCTTGGTGGGTCCATGCTGTCTGGTCGAGTTTGTGTGCCACATCATCGAAGATGGTAAAAAATTATCCAATTCGTGCCTCTGATGCTATTAAGTTAGATGCAATTCTAAACCTGGTATTTGGAGACTAGACATTCCTAAAGATGGTAAAATGTTAAATGTCCCGGAACACAGCCACAGATGTGGTTAGACGTCGCCGGAACCTTCGTTGTCGGTGGCTTCGTCGTCGGTGACATGAACTTCACGCTCAACGTACCCCTTCGTTTTGAGCTCCGCGAGAAGTATTGCCTTTTCACGATTCATCCCCTGGCGCGAGTTGTGCAGGGCCGTCGCCGCGCCGGCCATAGTGTTCCTGATACGATTCCGTAAGGCTTCCTCCACACTGGCCAGGTGTTCCTCGGAGATGATGGGCAAGGGCTTAGTCCCGAGGTCGATCGAGAGCAAGGAATCGATCTGCTCTTGCGTCATCCTGCGCTTGACCACCTTCGTTTTCTTCTTCGTCTTCTTCTCGGCCGCAATCTGGATCCCTGCCGCGATCTTGCAGGCCTCGAATAAGGCGTCTACTTTGGCCCTCTTCTCTGCATCGCTAATCTCTCCTGCATAGGCCTCGAATAAGGCCTCTACTTTGGCCCTCTTCTCTGCATCGCTAATCTCTCCTGCATTGCCCGCGTTCTGCGTCTTCTCGATTGAAGGCTCTGTCTTCTCTGCATCGCTCATCATCTCTGCCTTGTCCGCCGTCTTGATCGTCATCTCAATCGAAGACGCCATCTCTGGAAAGCTAGTCTAATTCTCAGATTGGAGGAGGCGACGGGCGGCGATGTGAAACCTATATCAGGATCACATGTACTTGTTTATAGAGTCCAGTACGTATTGCCATATTGGAATTATACTATGTACGTATTATTAGCATTGAACGTGAGTATTTCGGACTCGTGCATGGAGCCCATGGATCATAAATCCAGTACAGTTTATACAGGAGTAGCAACTGAAGAAAGCAGGCCGAAAGACACGGGCTCCAATCCTTTCAAAAAAAGATACGGGCTCCGGACGGCCTTGATGGGATAAAGTCTATTTGGTGCGGGGGTGGGCTAGGCCAGGCAGTTTTACCCGCCCTGTTGCATTACCAGCAGGCCCAAAATGTGGACTACACAACTATACACAGATTGAGCTTTCCTCAAAAAAACACACACACACACACACATTTTTTTTTTTCAAAAGATCAAAAAAGAAAAAAACTGAGCTATCAGCTCTACACGTATTGCCGCAGGTGCTCCTGATCTAAGCTAGATTATTCCCTTGTCCCAAAATAAATGTCATTTTTACTTCTCAAAAAGTCAAGCTCTTTTTTAACTTTAACCAATTATACATTGAAAAATATTTATACTTATAATACAAATTAACATCATTAGATAGATCATTTAATATATTTTTATGGGAATTGCTATCTTCCAGTCGCCTGAAATTTCAGTTTTGTTCAAGCGACAGAGGGCACACTGCTCGCTCGCGCAGAGGCACACCGTCAAGAAGTGTCGCGGAGAGAACGAAGGAGAGCCGTGGCCTGTAGGACAGTAGGAGTAACATGCATGTTTCACGCAGCGAGGTTTACTAACATTAGGAAATATCGGACCCAAACAACGACTAGACGCATGTATCTTGAAGCCAATCTAATGGCCATGTACATCGCGAACTCAGGCGACTGAGGAATAGGAAACGTGTATTTTTATAATAACTTTTTTGAAGATATAAATGTCAAATGAATTTTACAAAAAAAATTAGACAAAGGTGAGAAGGTTTAATCAATATACATTCCATAACGTCATATATATTAGGACGGAGGGAGTATGTCCTTACTTTTTTTTTTAACTTTAGTATGTCCTTACTTTAATCAGCAGGGCTCCAATCCAATGGGCAAATCTCAGACGACTCGGATCACGAACTGTTCCTGCAAGCCAATTAGCACACACGCACGGGCGGGGACCCCGGTGAAAGTAAACCGAGCTTTGTGCAGATCCAGATCCGTACGCGGCGCCTCTCTCACAAGCTAGTCACCATATAATGGGGCAATACTATACTTTTTTTTGAACGCCTCTTATCTGGGTACAGCTGTAGTATCTGTTCATACACACGCACACCCACTCAATACACGCACGCTACTCACTCCACCCCGTGTACAAACAAACCTACAACTACACTCAGATACGAAGATCGCGTCCTTCTTAAGATCACCGAAATTCTCAAACTCCGGAGATGACAGACGCGATCCGTCATCGCGTGGCTCCACGCGAAGAGGCGGTCGCTTGAAATAAATCCAAGCGAAAACTTCACTGGGGAAAATCCCCTGGGTGCGGCACCCACGGTTGCCCAACCTGGGAATCGAACCGTGGGCGGGTAGCCTGGCCACTGCCAGCGCTTACCAACTGAGCTAGAGCTCGTCCGCGGGGCAATACTATACTAGTACTATAGATGTATGATATGATATTAATATACCCCGGACAATACAACCAAGAAGCGAGATGGAGTGTGTGCAACCGACGCGATCGTGCTATCAATGTCCTCCGGACGCTCCGTCCGTGGCTGCCCTCTTGTGTTGCTTAAAGAAGAAGAAGAGGAACAATGCGCGCAAGAGATCCAAGGAGAGAAACCATCAATGCCAAAACTTCCTTGCTTCATACGTACTCCATTTTGCATGTATATGTGTACTCCTACTCTACAGTCTACACTATTAGTGTGTAGTACAAGTGTAGGATGAGAGTACCTTGTACGTATATATCTCGGTGTCTTTGTGTCCATATATATAGTGTTTATCTTAAATGTACAATATAAAAACTAAAAAAACTTGTAATTTGGAATAGGGATATAGCTGTATTCATATCACAAGCGACCGGTCAATGCACTGATCGGCCACTCGTACCGTAGTAGTAGGTGAATCTCTCTGCGTGCCCGATAAATGGTGCAGCCGTGGACTAAGCTAGTACGTACGTATACCTGTCCTACGATTCCGGGGAAAGGACGCCACCTTACCACCGGTACACACTACACACTCCGATCCGATCCTCGCTCTGCTAGTGCTAGTGCGGCGTATCCTAAGTACTGCGCCATATCCTAATTCCTAAGTACGTACTATAGTACCTCTATAATCTTTTAGCCTTTTCTATTCTATATACTAATATATTACTACCTCTCCTGATTGCTCTGATTTTGTTGCATTTCCTTTGGACGGATCGGATCGTATTTCTTTTTCAGTGGGCCGGGTGGAACTCCACCACCATCCATGCATCCCATTATCTGCGTCGCACTACGTGTTAGTGAACATCTGGAAGCTTTATTTCTTTCTGGGTACTTCTACAAAAATACATATAGACACCAGTCTTTTTTTTTTTTTGGAACGGTCTCCTATGAGTTCATGACTGCACTCCATGCATGCGCGAGCGACATCGTGATGTTCTCTTGATTTCCGATATTTGTAAGCAGCACACAAATAAAAGACGGATGACGATGCTTTTAACGAAGGAGATAAAGACAGAAGCTATCCCTCATCAACTGAACCCCAACCTGATTCAGCGTTTGCATTGCAGGCCCCTCCACCGGGATCCATGTCCAGCCATCAAGCGGGCGGAGTTGGCGCCGACACGCGCGGCAGCGAGCCAACGAGTGCCGAGGACATGCATGGCGATTGGCGCCCCAGACGGCGGGGACACCGCTGCCTGCTCGCTGTCACTGCTTATGTTGGCATTGGCATTTGGCAAAGCACGGGTACACTTGTGCTTTCGGCGGCATCAATCAGATTGCGCTCTCGCGCTGGGCATGCATGCATGGACGGGCCATGTGCATGTGAACGCTCAACGCGCAGGCAAGCGGGCGTGTCGTGTCGAGGACGAGGACGAGAACGACATCTCTCCGTTCGTTCCCACGACGCCGGGCAGCACCCGCGCCGGTACACAACGGATTTGACCATTCGTTGCGGTGCCTTGTTTTGGCCTCACAGTGCGTCTACCGTCTACTACTCCAACTCCTACATGTGACGGCCAGGCCAGGACCCTCCATCGTACAAGTACGGGCGGTCCTTTCAATTGCAAGCAGGCAGGGAAACCCGAGCACATGGAGTATTGGAGTGGAAATGGGATGGTGCATTGGTGGTAAACTGCCAGCTGATTAACCTGTGTTACTAGTGACCTGTGCACAGCTGCGCCACAGCCATGTGACCGGCGGCCGGCGGGACGAGCCGAGTCGACCTCTCGCCTTCCTTTTTCAGCCGGACGCCGGCTGGACGCTGGACGCCCTGCCCTACACACGGATCGCTCATCGCTGCCCACTGACCTGATGATGACCTCATCCTCACACCTTTGGCCCGCTCCGTCCCCATTCTGGATTATGTACCCGTTCGGCTGTTACATTTTGTTAATCTTTTTTTCAGAAAAGGAACATTTTGTTAATCTAGCTCGGATGTTAGCCTGTTACATTTACTACACTGTAGTACGAGCACTAGTGACACTTTTCACCGGCCTGTTACAGTGTTACTAGCTGCTGTCGACTGTTGGGGACGGACGGGGCGTGCGGACCGTGGTCCGCGGGCTACGTCCGGCGACCCACAATTTGCCGCTCCAGATCGACACCAGAACAGAGCAGCACCGACAACGGGCTGTGCTGGGCTCCCCCATTTCTTCGACTCTCCTGTCCAAACATAAAAAATGGAGTAGTCAGTAGGCTACCGCAGTGTCCACATAAACGTATAGTGGTACAATATACTGAGAATACTTGTACCTCTACCTGTGAGGTCGGGCACAGCAAGGAAACGTGCTAGTGCAACCGGAAGGACAGTGACGTACGATACGAAAACGCAGGTCCCGCGCCGTACGTGGTCCAGTTAGGCGCCGCTTGGCTTTAACGAACGTACGTACGCGTATGGACCGCGCGCCTTGACATATCCATGCACGCATACTACAGTGTGTAGCGTACACATACTGACATACAAACTCGTCTATCGACGAGATCCGCCGTCCATCTCAGGCACCTTGTCCTGTTGCACGGCGCACGCACCGGGATAGCGCGAGATACGTACGTGGGCAGGCCGCAGGCAACAGGAGGGGCGAGCCGTATGCACTGCCCGATGCCGGCCCGTGGGCGTTGAGTTCGGCCCCATGTCACGGTCTCGTCCCCGTCCCCGTGGCTCTGGCCGAGGCAAAGGCGCAAAGCGGTCGCGCCACCCACCTGCCGCCCGCCGTGATGCGCGCGTGTGCGTGACGAAGGCAGGCAGGTGGTGGGAGATCGAGCGCCGCCCGTGACCCGAGCGTGAGCCAGGTAGCGGTGCATGCGGCAGAGCCAAGACCACCAGAGACCAGGCCACGGTCACCGATGGTCCTTAGTGCTACGGAGACGTGGACGTGTGGCCAGACGCCGCGGTGCACCGCGTGGCGCCGCAACGCAGTGACTGGTATTTGGTCCGCTCCACTTCCACTACCGATCGGATCGGAGCCGTTTTCCCCACTAGGAATCGCCACCTTTTTCCTCCACATCGATGCACCTACAGTGGCTTTCCAGTAGTAAATACTCTAGAACGGAAGGAACGTTGCATTGACTGACAAGTTGTGACAAGCACAGAGTAAACGAAAACAACACGTAAAGCCCTTGTCGATATCGCTACGGCACGGACATGTAAAAAGCAAAAAGACATGCATTTGAACGTCTCGTATTTTATCAGCTACTAGTATAAAAGCGATCTTGTGATGGTTAAAGGAGCATGAGCACCTCTTTTTTTTTTTTTTTACGCATGCTGCAAGCTTAGCTCTTAAGTTCACTGCTGGTGTCTTTTGCTTCGTCTTCAGCCTGCTTCGGTACTATACATCTTTGCACTTGCAGGACACTATTATATTCCGTCACACTGAATATACGCACACAGCTGGTATATATATACTACCACAATACCAACGCATCGTCGTCAATGTATTTTGTTCATATTTTTCCCCCTCTCCTTTATTACACGTGCAAAGCCGCCACTAATGGCGCCATATGGAATCCAGCGAGGCTTTGATGCTTTTGATCAGATGAAACTCATCAGCATTCTTCTATTTATCTAAAAGCGATTAGTTGCCGGCACATTGACGAATATACTTTTCTATGCAACTAATGTAACTGTACTTTTCTCTGTTTTCCTTACATTTCAAGGATAGTGTAATTGCATTTGGTAAACTGTACTTCCTCAATGAATACTATCATAGAGCACGCACAACATGGATTCCTACTGAAGTGTCTTAGTAATAACCTCATGTTCCGCGTTGTCAATGGGTTTCACCTACTAATATAATGGAGAGGTAAAGAGAAAAAAACCCATCAAACTCGAGGTTTAATTCTTAGCAAGTAAATATCACTGCATCAGGCCATGTTTGGATCTATATGTGTAGTTGGCTAAAATTAAGCACTAAACTTTAGATCACTTTAATTCACTTTATGGTATACTTTTTATGAGGATGGCTAGAAGTTTAATTAACTAACTTTAGAAATCATGAACTAGATTAAAATGGACCCAACTAATAAATCAATTAGTTGTTTGTTAACAACTACTCCTATTTAACTATCTATCTCAACCCACTTCATAGCAACTATATATTGCAAAAGTAAAATTTTCACGTTTTCACCTACCTCTGTCACATGTGACATGTCCAACCATAGCAAATACAGTACTAGGCATTACAAATTACAAATAGGTAATTAGTTATGATCTACTACTATTAATCAGCCAACTATTAGCTGCCTGCTAGTGAATTCCATCGTACCTAAAGTTGCTAATTGCCAAAAATAACCAATAATTTCTTCCGTCACAGCTTTGACTTTTACCTTTGGAAACAGTTTTGAGCTCGCCAGCTTGGAGCAATGGACCCCCGGGCCTTTTTTCAAACAGAGTAGGTTCGTACGAATTTGCTGACGGAGAGACGAGCGCAAGGTCCCACTGTCAGAATTAGCCATCTCTAGATCGCAGTCGCAGGAGGAGAGGGCCAGAGGGACCATGCCACCATGGGCCGCCAGCCAGCAGCATGATGAGCTGCCATCTTTGTACTGCTCCTCCTCCTCCCCTCCGGTGCGGCGGTGCCCCTGCCCCGTACATACACACGGACACGGGCCGCGGCTAGCCGGCTACAGTCTCTTTTCCAGTGGAGCTTTTCTCTCTCCTCCGTCCTCTCTTCCTCTTGTTACGCGGACAGGAGGGCCTGGGAGGAGGGAGCCACACGGCCATTATAATAGCACGGCATACGCCAAAAGCTCCACTGGAGCCGAGCAGAGAGCAGCAGCTCCCACTGTCGCTCCTCCCAAGAACCCGCCCAAAGAATCCTCGAATCCAAGAAAGGTAGCAACAAAAACAGGGGAGGAGGAGGAGGAGGAGGTGGTGCCGGAGGGGAAGACCAGTGTGTGAAGACCACACAGTCTCACACACTCGCACACCCAGTGTGTGCCGTGGTCTTCCTCTTTGACCACCTTCCTGGAGCGGGGGAAGCTTGGGGCCATGGCGGGGAGGTGGTGGCCGGCTGCTGCCCTGCTGCTGGGCTGCGCAGTGGCGGTGGCCGTGCTGGCGGCCGCCGTGGAATGCGCGGTCACGTACGACAAGAAGGCGGTGATGATTGATGGGCAGAGGCGGATTCTCTTCTCCGGATCCATTCACTACCCCAGGAGCACCCCTGATGTAATACTGCATTCTTCAGAATCTCTTCTCTCTTTTTTTTTTTTTCCCTATCTTCGCCGGGGAGGTTCATGGCTGTGGTCAGCTGTTTCTTGCTGCAATGCTCTCAAAAGCAAATTGCTTTCCTGCTTTAGCCGCCCCTCTTTCTTCCACGGTTAGTTTCTTGGATGCGGTTACAAAAGTGGGTTTCAGATTTTCTCGGGATAGTGTCTCTCTTTTCTTCTTCTTTTCTCTTGCAGCCATTTTCTTGGTTCTTCGGTGCACTGCATTTGGGTGTTCTGGTGTTCTAAGCTAAGAAATTTTCGACCAAAGAAACTATTCTGGGTGGTTTTGTGGTAATTTTTACAATCTACTGGTTCTGAAGTGAGTGCTCCTTCTTGCCTTTTGTTTTCAATCAGATGTGGGAAGGGCTGATTGAGAAGGCTAAAAATGGAGGCTTGGATGTGATTCAGACCTATGTCTTTTGGAATGGCCATGAGCCTACGCCTGGAAATGTAAGGAATTTTACACCTCTTCTGCTATTCCGTTCCGCTGTCAACATCATTATTAACTCATACATGTGGATTCGCATGGTATTTTTTTCGCTTCGCGTAGTACTATTTCGAAGAGAGGTACGATTTGGTCAGGTTCATAAAGACGGTCCAGAAGGCCGGGCTGTTTGTACATCTCCGCATCGGTCCCTATATTTGTGGCGAGTGGAACTTCGGGTATTTCTCCATTTCCTGAAATCACCTCCGTAAAATGAGTATTACAGCTTCCGTTTTGCTGTATATGGCTATATGCATGCAGTACTCCTGTCCATTGACTTCTATTTCGATGCATGCAATTTCGATAGTGGCTTCCCAGTTTGGTTGAAGTATGTACCAGGCATCAGCTTCAGGACAGACAACGAACCTTTCAAGGTCGGTCAGTGAAATCACCTCGCCAACATTTGGAGACACCTTTTCTTTTGTCATCATTGTAATGCTGCTCTCTGTTTGTGCAGACGGCAATGCAGGGTTTCACTGAGAAAATTGTGGGAATGATGAAGAGCGAAAAACTCTTTGCATCCCAAGGTGGCCCAATTATCCTCTCCCAGGCAAGTATAATCGTTTCCCTTAGGTTTGGTGCAAAGGTTTATGGTTGAGTTACTGCATATGGGGGTAAGAAGTTGCCCCTAGTGGTTAGTACATCATGTTAATAGCTTAATTCGCTTCAAGTTCTCTAACTATTGGTGTTAGCAAATCTGCAAGTCAGCATTCTTGCTAGTTTGTGCTGTTAAACCTTGAATCCTCAATACAAGTCTGAAGCTTGCATTTGGTGTAGTGATATCTAGTTGATACATCTTGATTTGCATGTCCCAGTAGTTCATGCTATTCACTACTGATACTGGAGACACGCAAATTAACTCACATCTTAATTGATATTTCATTGCACAGATTGAGAATGAGTATGGACCAGAAGGCAAGGAGTTTGGTGCCGCAGGTCAGGCATATATCAACTGGGCAGCAAAGATGGCTGTCGGATTGGGAACTGGTGTGCCGTGGGTGATGTGCAAGGAGGAGGATGCACCTGATCCAGTGGTACAGTGATCTTACACTATGCCAATAACTCCATCTGCACCGTGTTATTTTTTGTCAATGTGTGGTCGAATTAGTAAAATGACCGCTTTGTGCTTCTGATAATGTGCAGGAGCTTATCCAGTGTCTTTCTTTTCTATCTGCAGTAGCATAATTCCTGCTAAAAAATGATGTTGTGGTTTCGATAGTCATGATAGGCGGCTCATCTCCTGTTCTAAATAATGTCACTTCTGATATTTATCCAAATGCTTGTATCCTATTATATTAGTTTTTACAAGCATATCCTGAATCTCAATGCATATCCTGCAATCATCATGATGATTCTGTACTACAGCATGCTATGTTTACAATTGTGTCTGTCTTGTAGAATCAGTTCTTGAAATTTGATTTGACTCCTAACAGATCAATGCGTGCAATGGTTTCTACTGTGATGCATTTTCTCCTAACAAGCCTTACAAGCCCACAATGTGGACCGAAGCTTGGAGTGGCTGGTAAGTTCTCTTTTCCTTTTCTTTTTGGAATGCTATACTCGTTTTTCAAATTATTTTAAGTGCAATATCCAGTAGTCATTGTCATTGATATGGTCCAGATATCTTCTGTTTCCGTTTGATCTTAGTGGCCATATCCATTAATATTTGCAATGTATGACCTAAAATTGTTCACAACGTTTTAGGTTCACAGAATTTGGTGGGACCATCCGTCAAAGACCGGTTGAAGATCTCGCATTTGCTGTTGCTCGATTTGTACAAAAGGGTGGCTCTTTTATCAATTACTACATGGTATGACATGAAAATGAAGCTGGTATATTGTTGTTAAGAAGTTTATCTCACTTTGGGAGATACTCATGGTTGGTGGTCTTCTGGGTTTTGTCCATAGTATCATGGAGGAACAAATTTTGGGCGCACTGCTGGGGGTCCCTTCATCACAACAAGCTATGACTATGATGCTCCAATTGATGAATACGGTAAGTTTACTAGGAGAAATTCATTTTTTTGGGGTGACCATGACCTACATATGTCAACGTCTTTCTATCGATTTTCTCGAACACCTGTCTTTCTATTGATTAAAACGAATAGTGCATCATTTTTTAAAAAAAATGCAGCTACATATTCTAAGCATATTGGTGCCTATCCAGGCTTGCCTGTAACTTCATTTTGTAAAGTAAATTTCTTTTATAAGTTTGGTTATTTTTCATACTCATTCTATGCTTTGTTATGTCCAGGACTTGTTAGAGAACCAAAGCACAGTCATCTTAAAGAACTCCACAGAGCTGTTAAGTTATGTGAGCAGGCTTTGGTTTCTGTTGACCCAGCAATTACTACCCTTGGAACCATGCAAGAGGTATGTCTTAGTCAGCCTTTCTCCTCATACAGTGATCTGTTTATCATATATTGGTTGGTGTGTCACTTACATACATCTGTATCAGGCCCACGTCTTCCGATCTCCATCTGGCTGTGCAGCTTTCCTTGCAAACTACAATTCTAACTCATATGCAAAAGTTGCGTTCAACAATGAGCAATACAGCCTCCCACCTTGGTCAATTAGCATCCTTCCTGATTGCAAGAATGTAGTTTTTAACAGTGCCACAGTAAGTTTCACTTGTGCTTATTTTCAGTATGGCACACTCTCCTCTTCTTGCATTTCCTCCCCTTCTGTCCCCCCAGAACTATATGGAGACCTGGCTTACCTGATTACAATGGTTTGCCGCTGCAGGTTGGTGTTCAAACATCTCAGATGCAAATGTGGGGAGATGGTGCCTCATCAATGATGTGGGAGAGGTATGATGAGGAGGTTGATTCTCTGGCAGCTGCTCCATTGCTCACCACAACTGGTTTGCTTGAGCAACTTAATGTCACGAGAGACAACAGTGATTATCTGTGGTACATAACCAGGTAATGATGTATCCATGTCTTGCAGATATCTTACCAATCTGTATAAATGTATACTCTCCAATTGGTCCCTTTTCTTTCTGAGAGTTTATTTGGATTTCCTGAATCTAGAAGCCTGGGGCCTTTATTCTTTGGTCTTGCTCTATTTCGCAATATGGATGAAAAAGTTTTTGTATCTGAAAATCTCTTATTAATGTCTACAGTGTTGACATAAGCCCATCTGAAAACTTTCTACAAGGTGGTGGCAAGCCTCTGTCTCTCAGTGTGATGTCTGCTGGTCACGCCTTGCATGTCTTTGTCAACGGACAACTTCAAGGTATCTACTTGGAAAAATCACCTGTTTCTGAACATTTGTTTTGTGGAACGTGATTTGTGAATCAGATCTTTTTATTTCACTGCTGTAGGTTCTGCTTATGGTACCAGGGAAGATCGAAGAATTAAATATAACGGCAATGCTAACCTTCGAGCTGGTATTAACAAAATTGCACTGCTGAGTGTTGCTTGTGGATTGCCGGTCTGTCCCCTCATCACTGTCAGTTTATATATTCACCTTAGGACCTAATATGTGACTATTCAGATCTTTGTCCTAATATAGAATGTTGGAGTGCATTATGAGACGTGGAACACTGGTGTTGGTGGTCCTGTTGTGCTTCATGGGTTGGATGAAGGATCACGAGACCTTACTTGGCAGACTTGGTCCTATCAGGTATGTTTAGCACCACATGCCTTTGTCAATGAACTATTATCTAGAAAGAAGCTAAACTTACTTTTCTCCATGCTAGGTTGGCCTGAAAGGTGAACAGATGAATCTGAACTCCCTACAAGGCTCAACCTCAGTTGAATGGATGCAAGGGTCCTTGATTGCTCAAAATCAACAGCCATTGTCCTGGTATAGGGTATGAATAAAATGTCATGTTGGTACCATTTACTTGTGGCTATATTTTGCACCTATTCTCACCACAGTTCTGTTTTGTAGGCTTACTTTGAGACTCCCAGCGGGGATGAGCCATTGGCTTTGGATATGGGTAGCATGGGTAAGGGCCAAATCTGGATAAATGGACAAAGCATTGGACGCTACTGGTTAGCATATGCAGATGGGGACTGCAAAGAGTGCAGTTACACCGGGACCTTCCGGGCACCCAAGTGTCAAGCAGGTTGTGGAAAGCCCACGCAACGCTGGTAAGAACACTTGTAGCAGCATTTGAATTTTTGAACTACCACCTATTGAGTGTTTATGTTCACTGTCATGGTTCTCTGATCTCAGTCTGTGAGGTGCTGGCTCCGACTATGCTCTAACATAAGGTGCATCTTGCTGTATGTGTAGGTATCATGTGCCAAGGTCGTGGCTGCAACCCACTAGAAACCTATTGGTAGTTTTTGAGGAACTTGGTGGGGATTCATCAAAGATTGCCCTGGTGAAGAGGTCAGTCTCAAGTGTCTGTGCTGATGTATCTGAGGATCATCCAAACATCAAGAACTGGCAAATTGAAAGCTATGGCGAGCGTGAGTACCACAGGGCCAAAGTGCACTTAAAATGTGCACCTGGTCAGTCTATTTCTGCGATCAAATTTGCAAGCTTTGGGACACCTATGGGAACCTGTGGAAATTTCCAGCAAGGAGATTGCCACTCGGCTAACTCTCACACTGTTCTAGAGAAGGTTTGTTCATTTCCACTAGTCCTGTAAATAATACTGGCGCACGCATGCACTTATCCACATGTTGTTTCAGATTTATGACATAACGTTATGTTTCATGTGAACAGAAATGCATTGGGCTCCAAAGGTGTGTCGTCGCCATCTCCCCCGAGAGCTTTGGAGGAGACCCCTGCCCAAGCGTGACGAAAAGGGTGGCGGTCGAGGCAGTATGTTCTCCCACCGCTTAGCCCTACTTCTCTGAGCAACGAATTCCAAGGCGGACGTCGGTCAGCAAAAAGGATTGGCCGAAACGAAACCAATGTGGGGAGAGTGGAACTGTAAGTATCGACTTTGATTAGATGTGGCTGGTTGGAGAGATTAGGTCTTGAGCTTAGCATTGTTCGTCATCGGATTCCAGATTAGGATTGTTATTACTCTGCTACATCTCCATGAATTGTTCAAAGCGGCCAGCTGGATATTGTAGCTGGTCCAGGAATGGAGTGTAGAGAGAAGAGTGGTGAAGGCAGGAGACTAATTATGCATTCTTTTGCGTTGGTGTTTAGTAGCTGTGTACCCGTGCCATCTCATCTTTCTTGAAACGGAGAAAGATGCAGGTGAAGTGTGCGTTGTGTTTTTTGTTGTACTACTACTCTACTAGTGGTAAGAGGGAGGCAGGAGCCATTGTGGGGAGTAAAAGAACAGGCCTTGGAATTGTCAGTAACCGAAGTTCAGATTTAATAGTGCCTTGTTTTCTGAAGGAAAATCTTGCATGGAGTTGCTTGGAATTAGTCTTCACTCGTGATAACTGAGCCCTGAGCCCTGAGGAATTGATTTGCACATTGATGATTTGAAAACTGTAATATATAAAGAAACGCATTGATGCAGTCAGCATTGGATGCGCTTTCTGCTGCGGAGCCATCATTCTGGCAGAAATCTGTGTCAGGCAGGAGAGGACCAAGCGCTGAAGATGAATCATTCACCTCCATGGGAGGGCACAGGCGGTCAGGCAATGAACATGTTCCCTCTGCCAATCCTACCGGCCCTAATCATCGCAAAGAAATGCCGAGACCAAGGGCGAAGCATGCATGAGCAACTCCAAGGAATTTGGCAAATAGAGTTGGCATTTGATGTTGTTTGCAAAGTCCCAAATAAAAATACATAGCCTAAAAATAGGACTACTCCAAGGGATTTGGCAAATCAAATTTGGCATTTGTGAAGGTGGACCCAGCAGTGAAATTTTTTCGCGCGAAGGAGCTTCTCGCGCCGAGCGCGGTCTTTCTTCCCGCGATTTTTCTTCCCACGCGCGGTCGGTCTTCCTTCGCCGCCGCATCTCCACTCCCGTTCCGTAGCCACCGATCGATCTGTCCGTAGCCAGCAACAAAGATCGCCAAGGTCCGGTGCTTCTCTCTCCAGTCCGTAGGCACTGCTGCATTGCAGTCCGTAGCCACCGATCGATCTTCAGTCCGTAGCCGCCATCGATGATTGCCAAGGAAGATCACCATGTGCTGGACTGAGGGCAGCTAGGTGCAGGAGTTTCCAAGAAATCGTCGTCCTCCCCGTACCTGGTGCCCACGATGCCGCCGATGACTCCATCAAACAGGATTGCTGTGCGGATTGCCAAGGTTTGTCCTTCGTAAATGGTTGTGTCCGTCATATTATTTTTATTTCGTTCAATGTTGTGGGCGCGTAGTTGTTCCCAGCTGCGGCGGAAGAGGGCTTTTAGATCTCGTCTCCGGAGACAATTGGATGACGATTCTTCAGACGACGACGATTTCGTTCTGTTCGCAGCCGCTCGGATTGTGCACAAAATGTCGAGTAAAAAAAAAAAAAAGACCTGGTGGTTCGGTCCCCGGCCATGCTGTCATTTATCGCGATAGAGAAGGCGGCCACCAGCGGATGTATCAAGACTATTTGGCGGATAATCCGACCTACACTCCAGATTTATTCCGTCGGAGGTTGTTGTTCTTTCACATTAGATCATTTCATAGTGTTTTTTTTTTGTCCAGGTGTTGATCTCTATTTTTTTATCTTCAGATTCAGAATGAGCAAGACTTTTTTTCTGCGCATCATGCATGCCGTTGAAGCACATGATCATTACTTTGTGCAAAAGAGGGATGCGGCAGGTAAGAAGGGTCTTAGTTCCTTCCAGAAAGTTACTGCCGCTCTTCGTATGCTCACATATGGGGTCTGTGCTGATGCTACGGATGAGTATATTCGCATTGGCGAAAGCACTGCCCTTGAGAGCCTACGGAAGTTCGTTACTGCAGTTGTAGAAATATTTGAAGCGGAGTACCTGAGACACCCCACTGAGGCTGACGTAGCACGCTTGCTAGCGGTCAATGAGAAAAGAGGGTTCCCAGGCATGTTAGGTTCCATCGATTGTATGCATTGGGAATGGAAGAATTGTCCAATGGAATCCCAGGGCCAGTACAAGGGGCATGCGAACAAAGCCAACTATAATTTTAGAAGCTGTTGCATCTTATGATCTTTGGTGTTGGCATGCATTTTTCGGGATGCCAGGTTCTCATAATGATATCAACGTGCTTCACCTGTCTCCTCTCGTTCGACAACTCCGCGGAAGGTAGAGCTCCGTAGGTGAACTATACCATCAATGGCCTCTTTCGTTCTTTGGAACTGGGTTGCAGCCTCTTCCACTTCATCATTGTTGGCCAATGGTACATTGCTCGGCGTTGATTCCTTGGATGTCTTCTGCTTTTTGTTTTTCTGATTCAGTTCAAGCCTCAGCGTCTTCCACTTGTCTTCATTCTTCAGAATGTGATAACAGTGCATAAGAGTGAACTTTTGCTGCTTGTTCTCGTTGTCTTCTCCAACGTATGTCTCCAATGCTGCATTAATCTGCACATGTAAAATATTTTAAATGTTTGTATCTTCACACATTAACCAAATCTTGGAAAACAAATGAAATAACCAACTACGAAAACATACCATGTCTTGGATAGTGGTTCCACTAGCATTCCTACGCTCAATTTTCTCGTAGCATGAACAAAACTTATTCACGTCCCTCTGAATAGTCATCCACCTATGCATAATAGAAGTCTCTGTCCTCTCAATGGTAGCTGTCTTTTTGTCCTTGTGTTCATCAAAGAATGCACGAATCCTACCCCAAAAGGTTGAACGAGGTTGATTGGCACCGACAATGGCATCTTTGCTAACTTGCAACCAAGCTGAGCATATGACTTTATCTTCCTCTATGTCAAATTTTTTTTGCCTATGCGACAAACCCTTCTTAGCACGTTTTGCTTGAGCAAAAACTTCGGGCTGCACTTGCACAAGCTCGTCTTCCAATTCAGCAGAAACTTCATTACCAGTGAGTTGAGTTCCTTGAGTGAATTGAGTGTCTTGCGTAAGTGGAATGTTCAAGTCGTTCGTGGCCAGGATAAATCGGGTCATCTGACATGACCATGCCCATATAGAATCCAAGATTTTCCATTCTACGGGATCAAAGAACAACATAAGCAATTTTGTTTGAACTAAATTAAAACAAGCGAAAGTACTGTGGTATGAATATGATAGATCAGATAACCAGGACCATGGACCAATATGAACCCTAGATGACTAGTACTTGATCAAAAGAACCCTACCTTCACTACCGCATCAAAGGAACTACCATGACTGCCCACAGAGCAAAAATTCGAAGCAATGGAGACATGGAGACATACCCGGCTGCTTGGTTGTTCATCTGTCCGGATGCCGACATGGGAGGGAAGGACGCTGGCCTTGATCGGACGAATTCCGGCGTGGGAGGGACGGCAGCCTGCCTTGAGTTCATGGCGACTGGAGAGGCGAAGCGATCGATCGATGGAGCGGACTGTGAAGCGATCTGGAGAGGCAAAGCGATCGATGTACCGGACTGTGAAGGCGGCGGCGCGATCTGGAGAGGCGAAGCGATCGAGATCGAGCGGACTGTCAAGGCGGCGGCGCGATAGATCGTGCTACGGAGTCATCGCGCGGGAGTCGTATATGTGGCGCGAAGCCAACTCGTCATCGCGCGGGAGTCCGTCGAGGCCACGAAAAATCCGCTGATTCGCAGTTTGCCAAGCTGTGGAAGGTTTGGTCCATTTGCCAATTCTTCTCCCCCAAATGCCAACTTGCCCAAAATACCAAACATAAATGCCAAACCATTGGACCCCTCTTTTTCAGTTTTTTGGCAAATTCTAAAATGCCAAAGCCATTTGCCAAGTCCCTTGGAGCTGCTCTTAGTAGGCTGTTAGGCATGTGCCGAGGGAAGGATGATAGCTGTGAGAACCAAACGCTGGGTAAACGCATTATACTTGAAAGTTTACTGCCAGTGCACGTGAAATCACTGCTGGTACTAAACAAACAAACAAATGAAGTACTGTAAATAGGAAAGGGGTAACCGACGCGGCAACCGTGCTGACAGAAGGCGTCCTCGTTGCAGTGCGAATCTGCGATCGCAATAACAGAACGAGGGGTCCTTTGACGATGTGCTCCCCACGTCCCCTCCCGTGTCCCGTGGTCGCTGGATTTTCTTTTGCCTTTTGTTTGGGGCAGGCTGCCTGCCGGTGCCGCCGTCGTCTCGTCTCTCGACACTGGACGGGAAATCGAATCTAAAAGGGTTCCCTAGCACAATAGAGCGGCCACGCATGGCAGCGCAGCGCGGGCGGGAGCGCAGGGAGGGCGGGGCGCGCATTGTCATCGAATCATCGGTCTTTTTTCGCCTCGTTTTTAGTTGGAAGTTGGAACGGATGGAGGATAGCGGAGCAGGGCTCAGGCTTTCACAGGCTTGTGTTTGCGAGCGTGACAGAGCGCATTGCGGAAGCTCACGTGGGATCGGAGACGCTCGTCGCCATGGAACGGCTCTTTCTTCTCCTTCAATGCCCCCGCGTGCGGGAGGCACGGCGGCGGATTGCCGGCAGCAGATGAGCGACGGTCAGCACCAACGACAAGTACACTCCGCCCGTGCTCCGAGGACATGAACGACGGCCAGGTTCCGCGTGCGCTCCACCTTTTCTGGGTGTAAAACCGGATTGAATTACAAGACTGACTTAGCTAGAACTAGAATATCTTTATCTAAAAAAAAAAAGCTAGAACTAGAATATGAGTCATTACTCTTTTCAAGAACATGTCTGTTGACACATGTTTAGAAGAGGGAGAGAATATGAGTTACCACAGTACAACATCTAGTGATGATATGAATAAAGTCGAAAACAATAGGTGGAACTCTTGTCTCTTGTTTGATGTCATGGATGATGGAAGCCACCATAGAACGACCCCTTCCATCTGATTGGAGCTTCTGGATCACATAGAGGCAACCAGAGGTAACTGTATGTGATATTTGAGACGAAATGGTCCTATTGCATCCTTGCCTAGAAGCAGCCAAAAGGTCATCATTGTGGTCTGTGATCACTAAACAAATTCTCATCCTCTCTGATTTTAAAAATAAAGCAGCATCAATATTCATCTTCGCCTATCCTTCTAGTGGTGGAGCCCATTGTTTAGATTTAGCAGAGTCACGTTTTGGAATCAAGAGATGAAATGCAGTGAGGATGCACCTGGACATCACCATTCCTGACATTAAGATTGTGGCTTATTTTTACTTGGTAAAGGAGAAGTTCTTCAGGCGTCTTGTTAAGCCACATCTTTTCTTCAGTTCTCTGCATTTTGTTTGGCTCCAGACATCTCCGAATTTCAGCAACAGCTCCAGCTAAGCTGCTGGCGAGCATGCGGCCCCAACCCTAGCGTAGCTAACTGCTAAGCAGCCGAGGCCCTCAGCGCTGGGCCGCACTCGGGCCATCGCCCATCTCTGCAACGGAGGCCGAGTGGCCGATCAGGTCCAAGATCAATAGGCAGGCTTCTTGCCACTCCTTCCTATTCCACAGTCCAATATCAGTGGCCAGACAGGCCCTACCTATCTCTCAGGCCCAACACAGCACGCGGCACACCTGCGCTCGCACGGTAGCGTACCGTACGTCTCGCTGACGCGCCGTCCGTCCGTCCACGCAGGCCGCAGCAACCTAAACCCCGGCCGTGCCGCTGCCGTCCTGCCGCCCACTACGCCCCTAGCATCCGCGGCCGGACCCGGCCGGACGACGAGGGCCCCGCCGGCGAATGCACGGCCATCTCCCCCTCCTACACCGTACCCCCACGCCGACAGTGCTCCACACCACACATGGGTTGTCCGCGTCCCTCCCTCCGTGTCCGTCCGTCCGTCCCCATGTTTTGTTGCATCCGCGTGCCCCTCTCGTGTCTCGCCCCCTTGTCTTGTATCCAGTCCACGCACCACGCCCCTACAATGCTCAAGATTCTGCCGCCTGTACTTGCCTCTTGTAGGGTTGCGTTCGCGCGCGGGTACACAGCACAGACGACCGCACGGAAAAGCGAGCGGGGACGCCGACGCCGACGCCGATGCCGCGGCGGCGTGCGCTGCCGGCGTGCCCCCACGCTTTGTGGAAAGAAAGCGCCAACTCCCGTCCTATCCCGATAGAAAGCCGCGGGGCAAAAGAGCGATGCCGACGCTCAGTGGTGTGAGATACTTTTTTTTTCTGGTTCGTTATCGCTCGCGCACTTTGGGTCCGCACCGGACCAGGGACCATCCCTCCCGGTCCCGGCGCGGCACGGCTGCCCACGTTCGCCGGCCGGCCGTCGAAAGAGCAAACGGTGCAGGCGTGACTTGCTTCCTCTCTCATGCTGTGTGGGTATCGTCTACACATCAAACGGACGAGATCAAGCATATTTTACTTTCTCTATCTAATGGATATGGCAGTCGGCAGTGCACAGAATGCATCATTGGCTGCGTATTGGCACGGGCTGACTGTTGCTAGGGTCAATGTTTATCTGAACCATACCTCACGCGGTGAGATAGGGGTTTCAGACGGACTTTGAGTTCAGTCAGACTCAGTGCTGCTGTTGAGCGCTGACCCAATCAATCGATGGAGCCAAACCAATCATTGGTATGGTACCCGATGAACGAACGAAGGATACTCTTAGATGATTCATGGCATCTTCCAACAGCAAAGAAAAACAAGTTGCTTCTGGAATGGAAAATGAACTTAGGCCTTGTTTAGATAGCATCCAAATTCCAAGTTTTTTCACCCTCTCTCCATCACATCAATTTTTGAACGCTTTGCATTGGAAGACTAAACGTAGGTAAAAACAATAATTAATTGCACAGTTTAGTTGAAAATCACGAGATGAATCTTTTGAGCCTAGTTAATTCACGATTAGACAATATTTACCAAATAAGACAAAAGTGGTACTATTCATTGGGTTCAAATTTTTTGCAATCTAAACAAGGCCTTAAAAGGTGAGGAGTGACGACCATTCAGACGGGTTAGGTGACAATTGGCCTGCCCATCCATCAGCAGATCAAATCCCGTGCCCTGCCCGTTTCACGTGACTTGACAAGAAAATTCTTCTTTGTCCTCGTTTGGTAGAGCACCATTTCAGAACGCAATCCAACTAGTTTATTTATTTTCTTTTTTTCTTTTCTTTTCATCTGGTCTGGTCGGCACTAAACACCGCAAGGCAAGAAATTATTTATTTTCTTTTTTTCTTTTTCTTTTCATCTGGTCTGGTCGGCACTAAACACCGCAAGGCAAGAAACGCTTTTGCAAAGCCGGCCTTCTGATTGATTCATCATCATCATATCAGTAGCTGCTATGAGCTCAAGTATAGTATTTTTTTTTGAGAATTAAGTATAGTGTGTTAGTATTATTCAGAAACACTGTTAAGTGTTAAAGCGGAGCTGATCTGAATAGCAGACGCACACTTGCAGACTTGCTGCACGTACGACAGGCCACGCACAGCTCGCTGGCTCGCCCACGCAGGAAACACGAAACCTTGTCCCGCTCGGCGGGCTTCCGATTCCGAGTTGCGTTGCGTGAAGCCGCCACCTGTTTCGTCTGAATGCGATGCAAATGCACGGCTCGTAAATGGTCCGATCGCAGACAGGTAGCGCCCCTTCCGCGGACTGCTCCTCCACAGCGCCGGAACTGAAAGCACGGCCACGGCCGGGGCAGTTCCTCGCCTGTTGCGCAACAGCGTCTCTCCCATCCCATCCCTCCCGGGGTGGGTCATCAGAAACTTCTATGCACGCCGCGGGGCACCGGCACCGGCGCCTTCCCGGAAAAAGACACCGGCGAATGGTGGGGCGACACTCGGCTCCAATGGCGATCTGACACAAGTGAGGGAGGGTGAGGCCACCTCGAACGATTAGGATAAGCGCCGAGGACGGACGATCCATCGGGGAAATGCCTACGCTCCGACGCTAGCCTCGATCGTGTCTCTATAAACAATTCGGCTACTGGTAGTTTCTTGGTATCGGAGGAGAGACACGTCATGATCCGACAATGGCGTTGGGTGGCACAGGCACAGGGCACAGGGTCATCCATCCATCTGATGATGATCTGAACGAGATGCGCCGCAACCGGGTCAAGTTTCTCCGTTTCAGGAACCGACATATCTGGTGGCTGTAGGTGATCCAGTCTGATGGGATGTCTCTAACTAATTGTTGCAGGGCGTGTGTGTTTTGTTTCTTCAGAGATAAGGGATGTTGTTTAAAATATGTGAGATGTTTATTTGTCAGACTCAAAACCTTGTTTCTATATTCAGCTGTTTGTTTAATAAATGGCACCCAACACCTTGCTTCCAGTTTCTATTCAGTTCGGTCGTGGTTCTATTGTAGTCGCTCACAATGATTGAGGCGTGTCAAATATTTAGAGTATTGTTGTGTCATGGAGTTTTCTAGGTTCCAATGGATGGCATTGTATTTTCAATTTACAATAACATAACGTGGAACTGATGTAAGTACTTAAACTTTTAGTGTGTTTCTTTTCTTTGTGGCCTGAACTTCTCCATTTATATATACGGAGTATAAAAAAATGAACTTCACATTTTCAACTTGTCTTCAGTAGCACTACATTACAAAAGCAGTATCTTACTAGTGATTTCAACAAGACTTGATCAGTATGTACCAAAATGTCCTTCCTTTCGTCTCTTCTCCAAACGTCGTCGAGAATTTGGAATCACCGCAAAAATGTTCATCTAAACCTATGAGGATCACTGTCATCATGCATGATTTCATGAATAAACTTCTGAGTGATTGAGGTCGCTTTAATCTCCGGTGTTCTGCAGTAGCTAGAGTTCGATCTAGATAATGCAATCAGAGCGCCATAACCATGAATAAATAATAACTCTGACGTGACCTATGCTTCTTGACAGCTAAGGCGGCCTGACGACGACACGCACATATTGTTTTTCTTATATTATATATAGCTTGCCATAATCACACCAAGCAACTGGTATTACTAAAAAGAAAAACTTCGGATTTTTCCCAAGCATGGGCACGTCACATTCGCTAAAAACTATGAACAGTCACAATCTTGAGGAACACACTACTATGTATCTTTTAGCTTTTGGTCTGATGAGCAACAAATATGTATAGATGATATACATCTACAAACATACACACACAATTATGCATTTCCTAGCAGTTCACTCTATTAATTCGGCAAAAATCTAATTCGCCGAATTTTCGCCGAATCCCATCTCCTGGAGAGTGGGTCCTTGATGCCAGTGGCTATACCAAGAGCAGGCAGATAGATCAATGGAAGGTGTTGGGGGGTCAAATTCATTATTGGAGTGGGGGACCAATGAGACACTCGTCCTTGCACATCACTACCACATGTCCAATATCAAAAGCAAGTGCTGCCACCAAACTGAAATAAAGGTGGTGGCATTAGTTAAGTGGTGTTAGGGGCGGCACCCTCTGCACTTTTAACCAGAAATGAAACGAAACGAAAAAAGGAGATTTGGCCTTTGGGCTTGGGCGTGCAAATGCAGATGCAGCATGAATGTAGACATCTGGTGGTACATTTCTGTTGCTGATGCACTTGTGTCCTGTGGGACGTCAGCGTCGTCGTCTCTGATCGAGCATCTGATGATGATCAGGTCAGTTGTGGCTTGTGGGATTGGGAGGTTCACAAGGCAAAGAGGGTTTAGGTCCACCAACTGGTGGTTACGAGACTAATACAGCTTAACAGATACCCCCATCACCTACTCTAGCGATTCGTCGACCAGCAATCAAGACCCTGCAGGGAGGGAGTGAATGAATCACCTGAAATTGGCAACTTGGGGGACTTTTTTCAGGTAAAAATACACCAGGCAAAGGTAAGGTAAGAGATGAGCTAACTTTCTGTCCGGCAAGTGAACTAGTAGGCAGGCAACTAGCTGGGTTCTTCTGCTGAAAGAGCACTACTGAAAGTGAAATGGCATCAATATTTGCAAGAAGCGTAAAAACTAAGAAAATTTAACCGCTTCTGCTTTTCCTATAGTGGAGAAAACAAAGCTCTGATCCGCTGATGGCTATCAGATTCTGATCGCTCGCAGAAACAACAAAACAAAAACATATTTTTGGGTTTGAGTTGTATCGAAAGATAAGCTTTGGATATGGATTCTTCTATGACAAAAGGGGGAAAAAAACTTTATATAATACTACCTCTGTCAAAATAAGATGCAATCCTAGTTCTATCGTTAATCAAAACTATCTCAAAGTGGATTAAATTTATAGAAAATAGTATCAATATTTAGACAACGAATAAATAATACTATGAAAATATATTCCATAATAATCTGACGATATTGTTCTGATAAAATTAGTCAAATTCAATAGTACTATGGTAGAATTGCATCTTTTTTGGGAGGGAGGGAATACTAAAATTGCTTCTGTTCTTAGAAACCTAAGCTGATCAACTTAACGTTATCTGATCGCTCATTGAAGGACCGGTAAGAGCGACCGAGAGGGGGTGAATGGGAGCTTCAAAAATTTCCTTTCGAAATTCGTAGCCTATATCCCATTCACACACCAAGAACCGTAACACAACGCAAAGAGTGATCACGACCCCGAGACGGGTGGATGTTCCCTAGGAACACAGCATCACTACTTGATCGACCGATGCAAACGCAAATCTCGACTTCTATCGAGGAGAAGTGAGACAGCAAAGCTCCGAGTGCGGTCGGCTGAAAACAAAGACCGCACCGAAACGACCTACACGAAAACAGACAACCGAGAGCCAAACAAGGCGCAAAACGGAGACCGGGATGAACAAAACGCAACCAAAACAGCCCCAGGGCACTCAAGTCGGCTTGGCCGGCTTGAAACCGTCTGGCCAGCCGACTCGCGCCCTCCGTCGCCCGGTTGGGTTATCCGCTTGAGCCGGTTTTTGGCCCGGCCGGCTTGGCCGGGTTTGGCCTGAGAGTCCGGATGGCCGGTTTTCCTTGGACCCAAGTCGGCTTGGCCGGCCGGGTCGGCTTGGCCAGTTTTGCAAGTCGGCTTGGCCGGTTCTTGCGGGAACAGCACGGGAAAAGTCCCCAAAACTTGATTTTTCCTCCAAATCAAAACCAACTGGAACCAAATTTCACAGGCATGTTCCTGATGCAGTTGGGGAGCTATCTCCAGGAGATCATCGCTCAATTCGATGAAAGGAGGAAGAAATCACGAAAATCCCCAAAAGTGGATCTTGAGCACACCTAGAGGAAAACTCCATGGATCTTCGATCTCGTGAGGAGTTAGACAAATTCCTTCGGTGGAATCACTTCACTCACATCCTAGATCAATCCATAGCAAGAAAAATCATCTCAAACGGCCTCAAATCAAAGAAATCGAGTTGGGAACACAAGAGGCAAAAAGGGATCTCAGAAAATCACAAATTCAACTCAAGAATCACGTACACATGATTTAATCCCGAGGAAACAAGCGAGACTAGGCGCTCGCTTGCCACACACCGGTTCGAGTACAAATCAAAAGATTTGCGACCTCTCTCTCACACAAAGAACTAGAGGAAGGAAATCCTAAAAGGAGGAAATGGAAATGGAAGAGGTGAGGGGAAGGAGACCCTCATCCTTTATTTATAGGGGCAAGTCTATTTTACATTCCTTCTTTGCCCTTGGATACATGAAGAGCCACACCACTTAGCCAGGGGCATAAGGGTCCAACTCAGCTTCACTTGATCCGACGGCCACCGCGCCTCCTCACCGGTAGCCTTGCTTCCAAGCAATCTCCCCGATGCCGCCACGTGTCGTCCCGTCCGCATCGGACCTCCGCCCCGGCTTTGAGGCGCAAACTGGGAAACCCGCCGCCGATGGTTTTGAGGCGAAACCACCAAACCCTCCGCGAGTAGCGTAGCCCATACGCATCCCCCGCCGTGTACACTTGCGCTCGTCGATGTCCTACCTGTCGCCCACCACGGCCGGCACCCGTCCCTCGGTCCTCGATCCAAGCCTCACGTCCGCCCTTCACCGCACCCGGCCCGTCAAGACGGCACGCCCTACTTGATCTTCACCGACCGTCGACCACCGTCTCCGAGCTCGACACCCGCAGACAACATGAGCCAAGAGACACCATTGTTTGACACGAAGCCGCGTGCCACGGTTAGTAAGACTCACACACACACGCCTTGTGTTGGCATGTTGACAATCACTCATGACACAAAGGTCCACACAATGGTTATGGTAAAAACCATGTGTCCTCAATCTCCCCTTGATGAGTGCATTGTCAACACCAACACAAACCGCAGACAACCCATCCAAATGACCAAGAGCCAAAGAAAAGCAAAAACAGGTCATTTGCAATGAGCAAAGCAAAGTCACAACTTGGTCCCCAAAGACATAGGCAACGGCTCGACACGACCAAGAAAACCAAAGCTAGCCCTCAAGAAGAGGCAAAAGGCTCAACACCACTAGCAAGGCAAAGAAAACCCGAAGAACAACCTAGACCCTCAAGAAGAGGCAACGGCTCAACACATCTAGCAAAAACAGCTCAAACCGGAGTGCAACTCCCCCTTGACAAATGCATACTCACAAATGAGCTCTGGATTTGTGGATGTTTCTCCCTTGTTGGCACATGCACTTATCAAGATTAAATCAAAAGAGATCGCAACTCCCTCAAATCATGCCATGAAAGAAATGCAAAATGACAGAGCTTCACAAGTATAGCAATTTGAGTACATGGATGATCTAGCAAGTATGGCAAGTGTATAACAAATGGCACAAGATAAAACCAATGCTCAAGCTGATCAAGTGGTACGGAGTATGAAACATAAGCATTTGATCGGGTGTTGGGCATTTTATAAAAGGTGTTCACCAAAAAGAATAGCACCGGCACATGTAAGCGGGAGATCAAACAAGTGCTAACACATGTATACAAGAGTGAACTACCCCATATAACGGTCACACATCATGTCTCAAAGATACACTTAACAACACTTGTAACTACAACATTGATCAGAGTTAAAACAGTAGCTAACAAGGTTTCATTTAGACATGTGTATACGAGAGGATCAAAAACTGTCCGCCAAAAAGATTATTTTTATCATGTTTTTCAACCACGCCGAGTTCATCCCTTAGTGCAAGTGGGAAGCTGTCTCGTCACGAGTGGTTGTGGACTAGCACTACAATGCCCAAGTTCATCTCACTCGAATAAATGAGAAGCAATCTCGTGACATTGCCGTGGGACGTAAAAGATCCAACTCAAAAGCTTTTCATCATTTCTTAGCTTAGACATCAAGTTTTAGCACAAGATTATCAAGAGATCCGAGCTAAGTGAATGACTCAAGAAATATGAGACATAGCAACTCAAGCATACACATGAAAGCAACAAGGTTCTCACAAAACCTACACATGCTAGTTGCCATCTCGTAGGTGAACAATTTTCGAGTTGCATCAAGATTAAAGCAGTTCACATTTAGAGAACAGCTTAGCTCATAACATGTAACAAGTGATCGAAGAAGCCTAAGCCGCGAGCTCCAAGAGACATACACAAGACATACTAGCAAGAGCATGAATGTAATAAAAAACGCTATAGTCATGAAGCTCAATAAAGGTAATATGATACATGATAAAATGCACTATGATACAAAGGTGCAAAAAGAAGGCCGTATAACCAAAAGCAAGAGAAGAAAGCCAAAAACCATACTATACAACAAGATACAGCTACCCTACTCTAAAAAGGGTTTGATCGGGGGCTTTGTGAAGATATCGCCAAGTCGCTTCATGGGTTCTCACAGTCAAGGTCTATGTCTCCTTTCTCTTGGTGATCTCTCAAGAAGTGATATCGGATCTCAATGTGCTTGGTTTTTGAGTGGAGTACCGTGTTCTTAGCAACGCTAATGGCACTAGTGCTGTCACCGAAAAGAGGCACTTTCCTAAAGTTCAACCCATAGTCTCTCAAGGTAGCAACCACCCAAAGCAACCGAGAACAACACGCAAAGAAGCGGCCGACATACTCACCTCACAAGTGGATTGGGAAATAGAAGACTGCTTGCGAGAAGACCAAGAGATCAACGACGAACCCAAAACTCACTAGTTCCCGAAGTGGACTTTCTCTTAATTCGATCACCCGCATAATCGCATCGAATAACCCGAAAGAGAAAGAGATGAAGAGGTCGAGTACCATAGACCAAGCTCGGGAGTGAAGCGAAGGTACCGTAAGATGCGTTTGATGCCCGCCGATGCGAAGTGCGCGGTGAAGACCGGGAAGCGTGCGCAAAGCGCAGCGGCGAACCGGATGTCGGGCCTTGTCGCCGTCAGGCAAAGAACGACCCGATCATGCTGCGGTACTCCTTCCGGTCCACGACTTCTCCTTCTAGATCGGCATCCAAGGCAAATCGTGGTCGACATGGGAGTTTGAAGTGGCTTGGCATCACCCATGTCGAAGCGCTCGAAGATCCTTCGTGTACTTGCCTTGATGTACAAATGTCCCTTCTCGAGTTTGCTTGATTTGCAAACCGAGAAAGAACGCCATTTCCTCACCCATCATGCTCATCTCAAACTCCCCGCTCATCATATCTCGAAAACTTTGCAACAAGAGCATGTGATGAACCACCAAAAATGATGTCATCAACATAAATCCGCACCAAAAGAGTGTCACCGCCATGCTTGAGGAGAAACTAGGTTTTGTCAACCGACCCCATGGTAAAACCCTTGCCCAAAGAAAGGACTTCAATCGCTCATATCACGCTCTTGGGGCTTGTTTGAGACCATATAGGGCTTTGTGGAGTTTAAAAACATGGTCGGGATGCTTGGGATTTTCAAAGCCCGGGGTTGCCTCACATACACTTCCTCATCTATGTACCCATTCGAAAAGCGCTCTTTACATCCATTTGATACAAATTGAACCCTTTCGGAGCTGCATAGGCTAGGAAGATCCTAATGGCTTCTAAACGGGCAACAGTGCAAAGGTTTCCTCATAATCTATCCCCTCTTTCCGACAAAGCACCCCGAGCAACCAACCTAGCCTTGTTTCTCACCACAACCCCATCCTCACTGTTTGTTCTTGAACACCCACTTGGTTCCTATGGGATGACACCGAGGTGGAGGTGGTACTAAAACCCACACTTGGTTTCTCTCAAAATTCTCAAGCTCCTCATGCATGGCATTCACCCAACTGATCAGCTTAATGCCTCAACCACTTCTTTGGGTTCGAAATTTGCAACAAAAGCAAATGTGCAAAGTGCGAAATCTCATAAGATCTCGTTGCGAGTGACCCGCTCATTTATGTTACCGATCATGGTTGAAGGAGGATGGCGATGCCGAATGTGTCGTGGTGCTTCCTTGATGAAGACGCTCCCCCTCGACACTGAGCTCCCTCGTGCAGCTCGGAACAAGCCGAGGAACCTCGTCGTACGGTCCCCATGTGGTAGAAGATGTGGGAGTGGGACCGTCAACGGAAGTAGTCGTCGCAGGTCAACTGGGGCAGCTGTGGAGTCGGCTCGGGATCACCCCAATCAGCATTGTCCCGCTCCTCCTCCACAAAAATGCTCTTGTTCATCTCCTCATCACCTCGCACTTTCAAAGACAGGAGAAGAAGAACAGGTGCGGTCTCGTCGAAGGTGACTTCACAAGTCTCCATGACACGGTTAGTCTCAAGATTAAGTACTCGATAAGCATGCGAATGAGATGCATAACCAAGAAAAATCCCGTCAAAAGATCTCGATTTAAATTTGTCTAAGTTTCCCTTCTTCAAGATAAAGCACTTGGTACCAAACACACGAAAATGGCTCACTTTGGGCAAACGACCAAACCGCAACTCATAAGAAGTCTTCTTTGTAAAAGCTCGAAGGAAGATGCGATTTGAAACATAACAAGCCGTGTTGATTGCTTCGCCCAATAGCGCCTAGGAGTCCTATGCTCATCAAGCATCGTCCCGGCCATCTCAACAAGGGTCCGATTCTTGCGTTCAACAATCCCATTTTGTCATGGGACATATGGCGAGGAAAACCGATGTTCAAGACCTATGGATGAGCAAAAGGTCTCAAAATGAGTATTCTTGAATTCTGCCATTGTCACTCGCGAATAGCTCGCATGGCATGCTTTGGTAACTCATTTTGCAACCTTAAGATCAAGTCATGAACATGAGTAAAAGCCTCATCTTTGCTTTCCATGAAAAAGACCCACGAATAGCAAGAAAAGTCATCAACCACGACCAACACGTACCACTTTCCACCATCCGACGACCCGAGCCGGACCTACAAGTCCATATGTAAAAGCTCGCCGGCCCCTTGGTCATCACTTGGTTCACGGAGGATGAGAAGCTGCAATCATCTTCCCGTGACGCACGGATGACAAACAAGATCCTTCTCAAACTTGAGCTTGGGCAAACCCCGAATTAGATCAAGTGAGCTCAATCTTGCAAGCAAGTCGAAACTCAAGTGACCAAGTCATGTGCCACTTCCGTAGCTCGAGGAGGAGTTTGCCATCAAACAAATGGGAAAGACCAAAAGAGCGAGAAAAATCAGCACGAAACACTTTCCCAAAAGGCACAATCTTGCAAACGAGGTTCTTCCGAGCATCAAGAACATGACAAAGTCTTGGCTTAAACCGAACCTCAAAACCGTCATCAAGAAGCCGAGAAACAAAGCGATTGAAGTGCAAATTTGAAACCAAGGCCACATCCTTAAGCACAAAGTTCTCATTCGACGGATGGACCCACGTGAAAGCACTTTACCCTTGCCGTTATCCCCAAATGTAATGTATTCACTACACTTCATTTGGGTGAGGCCGGAGAACCATTTTGAGTTCCCTGGTCATGTGTCGAGAGCAACCGGAATCAACTAACCACGTGTTCTCCAAACCCTTCATCCCGCATCAATAGCGAGACATGGGATGAGCAAATGATCCAACACCGGGGTTAGTAAACCGAGGAGAAAACCAAGTTGGCTCATTCGCCCACGAGAAGTGTTAACAAAAGCATCATGCATGCCATGTCCCATTTGAGTAGAGCGATCACCACGACGAGAAAAACGTGGTCCGCTCATCCCGTAAGACCGAAAGCCACGGTCACGAGATCCAAGGTCATAAGAAAACCCGAACCCCGCCAGCACGACCACCTCGTGGTCTCACACCTTGAGGCCTAGGTCCTTGAGGTGTTGCACCTCTTGGCCTAGCACCGTGCCTCCGGAAACGTGGAGCAAACACACCATGAGTAGAGTTATGGAAAAGCTCATACTCATGCCGCTCATCTCTTTCCTCCGAAAGTAGAACTCAAACAAGTGACCATCATGGTGACAATAATCACAAGTGATACACCTCTCTCTTGGGTGGTGGTTTACTCACTCTCTCATGGGTATGGGTCACTCTTTGGGTTTGCTTGTTCTTTGGAGGGGGTTTAATAGAGATGTCGGGAAGTGTGTCAAGTGGGTTCCTTAGGTGGTTTGGCTTGGGAGTCCACACTTGTTTTGGAGGTGAAACTTTGGGAGGTTCCTCAAACACACCATCTTTCACACTGGGCTTGTTAGGCTGAGGTGGAGTGATTTTGATCAACTTGGGAGTAGGGAAGGCTTGGTGGATTTCTCAGATGCACTCATACCACCGTGTTCACCAACCTTACCAAAAACATTTTCACCTTTCCCACCTGTAGCAAAGCCTAATCCCGTTGTGTCAGCCCCTCTTGAACTGACTCATCATCATGCCAAGCTGCGGTTCACTGCAAGACAACCAACTGAGCATGGACCGAAGATTTGTGATTTCTTCTTCGGCCCTTTTCTTGTCATGCCTACAAGAGCCTAGTTCTAGTTCCAAAGCTTCACAACAAGCACATCTAGAAACTTGACTAGTTTTCTCTAGCATGGCAATCCTAGTCATTTTCTCACCTAGCTTAGACTTCAACTCATCACAAGACTTGCAAGGACCCAAAATGATATACTTAGCTCTAACCTCATCAAGTTCATCTACCAAAGCAACATACTTAGATTGCACATCAGCTAGGTTCGCCATATGAATGGCACAAGCATCACATTCGCACTCATCGAGAGATGTGCACCGTCTCCCTACCGTACTCTAGCTCTTTGACAAAGGCAAGCAACCACTTAGCCTTGAAATCTTTCCTCTCACGAGCAGCAAGCTTAAGCAGAGCATCTTGTCTAAGCAAAGTGGTAGTCAAGCTATCAACCTCAAAGAAGAAGAGATTCAAGAGTTTGTTCTACCTCGGCTCGGTGTCGTCGTTCTTCTCAATGCTTGGAGTAGACTCATCGAGCGCCATGGTGCGAGCCTCCGGCTTGGAGTCAGCGAAGAAGCACAGCCCGTTGAACTTGTTCGCGACCTTCTGCTCGGCCTCATCATCACTTGGAGGTGAGCCGCTGTCGGAGTCGTCGTCGAGATCGCTGAGGGATGCGAGGAAAGCTCGCTGCCTTGCCTCTTGCTTCTCAAGGTACTTCTTCTTGACAGCTTCCTTGTCGAATCCTCCCTTGTACTTGTACTTGTACTTGTACTTGTACTTGGGTGCAGAGGACTCGTGCTTGTCCTTGCGCTTGCTGTAGTTGTTCTTGTTGTTGTAGTGGTTCTTGTCGGCCTTGGGACAGTTGGCGACGTAGTGGTTGGGATCTCCACACCCGGCATCCTTGCTTGGTGATGCCACGCCGGCGATTCAAACGGTTGTTGTGAAACCGTGAGAACCGGCTAATCACCAAGGCGAGCTCGTCGTCCCCCAAGAGCCTCCATCTCGCTCCTCTCGTAGCCGAGACCGTAGAAGACAGGGGCAAAAGACAACCGTGAAGGGTTAGTCAAAGAACTTGAACCTCCTGTACCTCGAGACCAAAGCCATGGTAGGGCGACGGATTTCGATCCTCGCCCGCGTCCGGTGGTCAATCTCGGTGGACTTGAGCTTACTCAACAGCTCATCCACAAACAGAGTCTCATAGCCGGCGATTCGATGATCGCCGAGACCTTTACTTCCCAAACCCTCCGATCTAGAGCATATAGAAGCTTAAGCGCTCTCGATGATCGTCATAGGGCATCTCGAGGGTTGTTTGCCCTCATCTTGTTCACGATGGTTTGAAAGCGAGTGAACAAAGAATCAATAGATTCACCATCGGTTTGAACAAAGTTCTCGTACTCTCTCTTGTGTGTCTCATAGAGTCTCGGTCTTGACATGGGCGTACCCTCATGATATTTCTCCGCCTAGACCGAGATCTCTCGAGCGGAGCACAATCGAAACACGCTCAAATTCTTCCATAGAAAGAGCGAAAACAAGACAGGTTCGCGGTGTTGTTCGCCTTGTGTTGGTCGATCCGTGCTTGGTCAACACGGGCAGCAAGTACCACGTAGTCCGCATTCTCACAGATCTCCCAAACACGCGAATCAATCCCTTGGAGATGCGCCGACATGCGGATCTTCCAATAGGGATAGTTCTTGCCATCGAAGTGCGGTGGCTTTCCAAGCCCACGGTTCTCCATGATGTCGCCTTCGGGGATCACTACGGACCGATTAAGGTGGAGTGATCCTTAACCGGCTTTGATACCAATTGAAGGACCGGTAAGAAATGACCCGGAGGGGGGTGAATGGGAGCTTCAAAAATTTCCTTTCGAAATTCGAGCCTATATCCCGATTCACACACCAAGAACCGTAACACAACGCAAAGAGTGATCACGACCCGGAGACCGTGGATGTTCCCTAGGAACACAAATGGATCACTACTTGATCGAATCGATGCAAACGCCAATCTCGACTTCTATCGAGGAGAAGTGAGACAAAGAAAGCTCCAAAGTGCGGTCGACGAAAACAAAGATCGACCGAAACGACCTACACGAAAACGGACAACCGGAGAGCCAACAAAGGCGCAAAACGGAGACCGGATGAACAAAACGCAACCAAAACAGCCCTGAGGGCACTCAAGTCGGCTTGGCCAGCTTGAAACTCGGCTGGCCGACTACGCCGGCTCCGGCCAGCCCCGTCATTTATCGGCTTGGCCTGAGCGGTTTTGGCTGGCCGGCTTGGCCGGGTTTGGCCAGAGAGTCCGATGGCCGGTTTCCTTGGACCCAAGTCGGCTTGGCCGGCCGAAGTCGGCTTGGCCGGTTTTGCAAGTCGGCTTGGCCTGGTTCTTGCGGGAACAAAGCATGGGAAAAGTCCCCAAAACTTGATTTTTCCTCCAAATCAAAACCAACTGGAACCAAATTTCACAGGCATGTTCCCGATGCGGTTGGGGAGCTATCTCCGGGAGATCATCGCTCAATTCGATGAAAGGAGGAAGAAATCACGAAAATCCCCAAAAGTGGATCTTGAGCACACCTAGAGGAAAACTCCATGGATCTTCGATCTCGTGAGGAGTTAGACAAATTCCTTCGGTGGAATCACTTCACTCACATCCTAGATCAATCCATAGCAAGAAAAATCATCTCAAACGGCCTCAAATCAAAGAAATCGAGTTGGGAACACAAGAGGCAAAAAGGGATCTCAGGAAAATCACAAATTCAACTCAAGAATCACAGACACATGATTTAATCCCGGAGGAAACAACAGAGACTAGGCGCTCGCTTGCCACACACTGTTCGAGTACAAATCAAAAGATTTGCGTACCTCTCTCTCACACAAAACTAGAGGAAGGGAAATCCTAAAAGGAGGAAATGAAAATGGAAGAGGTGAGGGGAAAGGAGACCCTCATCCTTTATTTATAGGGGCAAGTCTATTTTACATTCCTTCTTTGCCCTTGGATACATGAAGAGCCACACCACTTAGCCGGGGCATAAGGGTCCAACTCGAGCTTCACTTGATCCGACGGCCACCGCGCCTCCTCACCGGTAGCCTTGCTTCCAAGCAATCTCCCCGATGCCGCCACGTGCCGTCCGTCCGCATCGGGACCTCCGCCCCCGCTTTGAGGCGCAAACCGGGAAACCCGCCGCCGATGGTTTTGAGGCGAAACCACCAAACCCTCCGCGAGTAGCGTAGCCCATACGCATCCCCCGCCGTGTACACTTGCGCTCGTCGATGTCCCACTCGCGGCCCACCACGGCCGGCCACCCGGTCCCTCGGTCCCTCGATCCAAGCCTCACGTCCGCCCTTCACCGCACCCGGTCCGTCGGCACGGCACGCCCTACTTGATCTTCACCGACCGTCGACCACCGTCTCCGAGCTCGACACCCGCAGACAACATGAGCCAAGAGACACCATTGTTTGACACGGCCGCGTGCCACGGTTAGTAAGACTCACACACACGCCATGTGTTGGCGTTGACAATCACTAATCACACAAAGGTCCACACAATGGTTATGGTAAAAACCATGTGTCCTCACTCATCAAGAGAACAAAACAAAAACATTTACATGATATTAAATTTTCTTGTGACATTGTTCTTTTTTATATATTATATCAAGAACAAATTGTTCTTTTTTATATATTATATTAAGAACAAATTGTTATTTTTATATATTATATTAAGAACAAATTATTAGAAGCTCCGACACTAATGACTAATCCAAGAAGGAGATAAGCACCCAATCTGATCCTAGGACGCGAACTATGGATGGTAAAATCTTTGGGCCTGCGAACAGTCTCAAAATTGAGGGTTGAGATTGAGCATCATACAAGTGAAAGAATCCCAGCCGTCCAATTTCCTATTCCCAGAGCATGCAGTAAAACCTATGTGAGAAAATATGATAGAGAAAAGAGATAGAGAGGAATAAGCGAGAGGAAACAAACAAAAATGGTGGTGGGGTTTTTTTAGGATTTATAGGAAGATAGTGTTAGGCAGCCCTTATTGGTGGCAGGAGTATATTATTGCTCAAGGTAGGAGGAGTCAGGGGTTAGAACAACTCAAGTCTAGAGAGGAACCAAAAGGGAAAATAACAAAAAGAATAGACACAGCTCTGTTCTTCTTATTCCAGTCTTCTCTCATCCTGCTGATTCATTCTTAGAATCCTTGGGATCAGCTCTGCCTGTCCCCTTGTTAGGTGGTTTCTGTTATAGCCAAGAACACTTCCTCTTGCTAAGTCTCAGCTCTTGCAGAGGTAATAGCCTTATCTTTGTCAGGCTTAGATTATCCTTTGCGTCTTAATCTGAAAACATATGTCATAGATGAATTCTTGGTTTCTACTTCATGCTTGTTGAGCTTTCAGTTTCTAGTTAGCTCCATGTGTTTGGTGGTGGGTGCACCAGCTGAATAGGTTGGCTCTTGTTTCTTGTTCTCTGAAGCACTAGTCAAGGTTCTTTGAAATCCGACTGAATTTTTCTCTGGACTTAGTTCTTCTTGACTGAAATTTGTGGCTGTGTGCCGAATTTTAGGATTCCTGTCCTTTCATAGCCACTAATTTGGACTGCTGGTTTTACTCCAATTGGGTGATGCCTTCACCAAAACAACTTAAAGACTTCGATTGCTTTCTATGTCCCAGGTAGATATCTTAAAAGTTTTGGTGACCGTCTTGGAGGAAGTGCAGTCATCTGAAGCTTATCGTCCCAGGTAGATACCTTAAATTTTGATTGGATCCGCTCTTTCATTTTTTTGTGATGATTTTCTTCTGGCTGCGCTCGCTGTCTCGCCCAATAGAAGACATATTCTTCACTTCTTTTGTAGTCTCTTGTCTGAATTTGCTGTTATCATTGCCTACTTTTTTTTTCTGACGAATTCGGTATGCTGTTGCATGAGATGTTTTGCTTCCGATTCAATCACAAATGTTTAAATAAACTATCCCTTTCTTCTCCTTTTGTCTCCAATTACATGTAGCAAAGACGAATTTCTAATAGTTTGGAATCTTTGCAATTTTATTTTTCTTTTGCAGCCAGCTGTTATCTTGGAGCCGCATACAGTATCTTTGAAGCTTTGATAACACCAATCTGATTCTGATGACAAAAACAGTCACTATCTCCCGCCATCCTTGTAACGATCTGTCAGCTGGCCTCATCTTGTGCTTTTGAAGACCATGGCCACATTCTTCTCCACTTCCAGCAATCAGAGGGACCTCGCCGGAGGCGGCGGCGACATGTCGTTCCACCACTACACCTACTCGGACTCACCAGCCGGCGGTCTCATGCCTTTCCCCGCCACCATCGTGTCGGAAGGCCACGTCGCGCACGGCGGTGACGACGGCAGTAGGGACGAGCCGGGCGCGTTCGTGAACATGAACGCGAGGGACGGGCCGACGAGCGGCGCCGCTGAGATGGGCCTGCAGACGCAGCTGCTCATGGCGAACGCCGCGTCGTCGGCGGTGCAGCACCAGGGGCTGTCGCTTAGCCTTGGCACGCAGGGCGTGCCGGTGTCGCTTTACCAGTACCGGCAGATGCAGGCAGGCATGGCCGCCGCCGCCGCGTCCTCCTTGCTGAGCCCGAACCAGGTGTCGACGACGGCGAGCAGGAACGCGCAGAGCATCTACATCCAGAACTCGAGGTACCTCAGGGCCGCGAGGGAGCTGCTGGACGAGGTGGTCAACGTCCGGGACGCGATCAAGCGGAAGGAGGCGGACAAGAAAGGCAAGGATTCCGGCGGCGAGGGCAAGGACGCCGAGACAAGCGACGACAAGGCCGACGAGCACGAGGGGAACTCCTCCGCGCCGGACCTGACGCCGTCGGAGCGGCAAGACCTCCAGAACAAAGTGTCGGCGCTGATGGCGCTGCTGGATCAGGTAATGTTTTTTTACGTGGTGCAGTGCATGGTGTTGTTGTTTTGCTGCGACTGCAAGTTCGTTCGTGGTTTGTTCGTTGGGACAAGAACAGAACTTGACGTAAACGGAGGGTAATTTTCTTGCATTGGGTGGCCATATCCATGGCAGGTGGACCGCAATTACAGGCACTACCGCCACCAGATGCAGATGGTGATGTCGTCCTTCGACGCGGTGGCCGGCGCCGGCGCGGCGAAGCCGTACACGGCGCTGGCGCTGCAGACCATCTCCCGTCACTTCCGGTCGCTGCGCGACGCCGTGGGCGCGCAGGTGCAGTCGCTGCGGCGGAGCCTGGGCGAGAAGGACACCTCGGCGCAGGGCGGCGGGCTGTCCAGGCTGCGCTACATCGACCAGCAGCTCCGGCAGCAGCGCGCCATGCAGCAGTTCGGCATGATGCAGCAGCCGCAGCATGCCTGGCGCCCCCAGCGCGGCCTCCCGGAGTCCGCCGTCTCCGTGCTCCGCGCCTGGCTCTTCGAGCATTTCCTCCACCCGTAAACAACCTAAACCTTTCTCCATCGATCGATCGTGACATCGTGTATCCATATCATTCACGTGCTCACTAATGCTTCTTGATCGAATCGATCGATGACACGTACAGGTACCCGAAAGATTCGGAGAAGCTGATGCTCGCTAGGCAGACAGGCTTGTCTAGGGGTCAGGTGTCCAACTGGTTCATCAACGCGCGCGTTCGTCTGTGGAAGCCGATGATCGAGGAGATGTACAAGGAGGAGTTCGGGGCGGAGATGGACTCGCACTCGTCGTCGGAGAACGCGGCGGGCAACAAGGGCAAGGCGGACGAGGCGATATCCTCGGAGGACCACGAGGAGTTCCAGAGCCCGTCGAGCGCCGCCGCAAACGCAAAGCACGGTGCCGCAGTAACTGGCCACCACCTCAGCGCGTTCAAGTCGGAGGCGATCGGTGGCATGGACGCCGCCGGTGTCGGCGTCGGCGTCGGCGTCGGCATGTCCAGCCTCGACGGCGCCATCGGCCCGTACACAACCAGCCTCAACCTCGGCGCTGCTGTCGGCAACGGCCTGCAGGAGGCCTTCGGGCACCACCACGGCGGCGGCGACGCGAGGTTCGTGCAGGCATACGGCGACATGGCCGGCCTCGGCGGCTACGACGGCGGCAGCGTGTCGCTGACGCTGGGTCTGCAGCACTGCAACGATGCAGGCGCCGTGCCCGCCGAGCAGCAAGGCGCTCTCCTGTACGGCAGCGCCGGCGACTTCGAGTTCATCAACGGCTCCGCCGAGGACAGGCAGCGTTTCGGCTCGTCGCAGCTGCTGCACGATTTTGTCGCGTGAGCGGCTGGGGTGCGTCGGCGAGTGGGGAATATAATAACGCGGACGGCGTCAGAAGCCTGGGATGGCCGGCCGGCGCCGCCGCGGGTATACGGTGGTCACAGTTCATCATGCATGGTACATGGTTTCACTTTGAAATTTCAAATTAGCGAGTAAGTTCAAGAATACATACATATATACAGGTGCGGTAAGTGAGGTAGCAGTGAGGAATTATAAGGAGGGTATACAAAACTGTATATGATATGACTATATGAGGTGTGGTATAAAGTGTAGGTTATTGTTGTATAGAAGATTAGATTATTGTTGGTACTATTTTTGGTAGCTTGAAGATTCGTCTACTGATGATTCAAGTCCAGATATGATGTGTTGTTGCTGTTGGTCCAATTGGACCTGATCAAGTGAGTCCATGGGCTCCCTTTGAAGATTGTAGACACAAATGTTTCATGTTTTGTATTGTGTACCAGTTGTTCAGTTCAGCTCTAACAACAATGTAGAAACATACTACTACTCTATATATAAGCTCATGATTTGAAACTCTTGTGACATCTGGTTTGAGACAGATATATGGCAGGCCAGCAAAATTTGTATATCCAGAAATGACGTTGGATTGCATGCGCAAACGTTCAGAATTCTGCACCTTTATATCCTTTCATTTAATTGATAAACACAACGTCTGAAAAAAAAAAAAGATCAATCGATAATAAGATATGAAAAAGTCACCTTGCTGCTGCAGCGGATGGAGGGCTGTGCAGGCCGATTCTGCAGTTCATAGCAAGCTGTATAGTCTATCCTGATCAAATAAAACAATCGCTCTGAAATCTGAATTGAGATCTGATTTTATTTATTTGTTATTTATATAGTCTATCCTGATCAGCAGCCAGACCGACGCTGCATCTGGATTCATCTAATTCAGGCATGTAAATATTGCATGCGCAGAGGTCTCTCAAAGCACTGGACCGAGCACATTTTCTTCCAAGATGAATTGATAGAGCAGATATATATGATTTCATCATCAGAAGAGAAAAAACCAACACATTATAATTTTCCATGGCTACCTGAATGTTGGTTAGTCACCACAAACTGGCAGTACAGAAATATATACTCATGTATCCAGAATTTTTTTTTTTGTCATAGAGATACAATAGATGTCTGATAAATATATCGTCAGTTCACCACGTTTCACAAACACAAATGTCAACTAAAAGCAGTTCACTACGTTTCACAAACACGGATGTCAACTAAAAGCAGTTACTTCTTACATTCGCCAGTGCCTGTACTAGGACAATATATTTGTAACACTTTATACAAAAACACACTGCACCAGATTTGCCAAGCACTTTGTGCCCACATTCACTTTGTCAGCATCTGCCCACATTCACCTGTATAAAGCAGAAGATGGTGTGTTCATTAATACGTCCAACCTTCTACTAGTAGATAGCAAAAGGTCAAATTGGATCTGTATTAATCACCAAGACGTACCTCTTGAATAGGGATTTTATGTCTTCTTGTAGCGCAAGGCTTCCAAGAAACATGTCCTTGCAGTCTGAAACATCAACCTTGGTCAGTTCAAAGTCCTCGTTGCTGCAGAGCTCATCCCACTCAAACCACAGCTTCGACACTCGCTCTTTCTTGAAGGCGGTGTGGTGATCCTCCTCCTCTGATGAACCAGAAGCAACAAGGCGGTAACAGTACACAACTTTAGATTGCCCCGGTCTAAATGCCCGTCCGATTGCTTGGCGCATCACAGCAGGATTCTCATGAACATCCAAAATGACAATGCGGATGCACCAACGAGGGAGATCCCCTCCCCACAAGCCTTGATGGAACCAAAGAAGACTTTAGCTTCAGCTGAGTTGTTAAACCTCTCAATTGCTTGCTCTCGCTGCTCTTGAGTTGAACTGCCATCCATCAGGAAAATGTTGACTCCTGGTTTCCATCCTTTCATTTTGGTGAACAACGTTTCTAAGAAACGAAGAGAGCGAACATACTGGCTGAACACAAGTACCTTCTCTCCCGCAGCTTCTGAAATTGACAACAGATTGTGTATGAACTTTGCCTTCACCCCATCACTGATATCAATTCCACATACGATTGAATCCATCATCTTGCTATTTTTCTTGTTAAATAAGCATGGATGAAGTGAAACAGCGTTGCATTTTGCACGTGCTTCAAATCTCTTCAGTCTTGCCAAACCCTTGATGAGATCTTCCTGTTTGCTACTCATATTTAACAAAACTGTGAAATCCACAAGTCCGGGTAGGTCCTTCAAGATCTCACCTTGGTAGTAGTGGAGAATATTTTCAGTTAGCTTGCGTAGATTTTGGATAATCATCATCCTCAATCTTTTGGAATCCTTCTGAATATTCTCCTCAATCAATTCATAGAAAATCTTCTCTGATATGGTTTTCGATCGCGTAGCCGTCCCTGACATGTCCACCTTATTTAGTATACTATTAATGATTGCACGTGATCTCTGCATCTTCAAGAATCTGGGTCGGACAAGATTCAAAATGTTGAAGACCTCACTGACATGGTTCTGAAACAGGGTTCCTGAGAGCACCACTTTTCGAGGAGTTCGAATAGTTTCAAGTGCATTGAGCAGATCTGTTTGGTCATTTCTCGAGGTGTGGCCTTCATCTAGAATTACAAGGTTTGGGACCTTTAGCAGCTTCTCTTTGCACATCATGGTTTCTCTATCAGAACAGGTGTCAGAAATTATGTGTGCAAACTGTTGATAGCCAAGCAGCAATATGCTTTTGCTTTCCTCCCACAATTTCAAAACTTTCAGCTGCTCAGATCGGCTACTAGCTTTGAATGAGTAAAAATCATACAAAGGAATGCTCTCAACTTGCCAATGGAGAAATTCACTTTTCCATGTTCCCAAAATACCCTTTGGAAGCATAATCAATGGCCTCCCAGCAGGGTACCTAGCCAGAAAGCTGTGGACAAAACTAATCAGCAGAAATGTCTTTCCAGAACCAGGCGCATGTGCTAGAATACACCCTCCTGGGTTATCCTCATCTGCCAGATTCTTAACCAAGAAATTGAAACCCTCTACTTGGTGAGGTTTCATCTGTTCTGAATGTTGAGGGTGCATTGACAGAGTATGAGGGGCAACACTTAAAATAGTTCCTAGAGCATTCATAGTTGCATCTGGATCGCTAGAGTTTCTTTGTTTTGAGCATGTTCTGTACGATTGATTGCGCTGGTACAAACAAGAAAAAAGATGTCAAATGGGATGTGCTAACTCTGAAAAAGAGCATGGAAAACTAGTGATTCAAGAAACAGAAATAACTACATTCAACATAAAACTTGAAAAAAGTTTCACAAATGAGAAATTGACTAGGACCTGATGTCAGTAAACAAACTTTTAAGTTCTTTTAAGTTCTATGTTTTGCTTTCGTTCAGAGTTTTTGGAACAACATGAAAATGCGTGTTTGATCAATAAGCCAACTTCCAAGTTATACCAAGTTGTCAAACATATGAACAAACATCGACAAAGTTGCACAACAGATTGGTAAGTAGTAGTTGGTAAGTAGATAAAAGGACATATTTTTCATGAACCATATTTTGAACTGTTGGAAGAGGTTGCTCATTAGAAATAAAACTAGCTCCGCTTTTCTATATGATACCATGAAATCATTTTAGTGTATGTAATTATGTACAAATCAATTTCTCCATAAAATTTCAAATGACTTCAGAAATGGAGTAAAATACGACGCTTCATGAAATAAACAATCATCAAGATAGATGCTACAAATCCCAAATTATTTTATTAAATATCAATCGGTAATGATGCAATTGGAAGGAAGCCAAGATTGAAATAGCATAATAAAATGATCTTGAGACTCAGTAATTGAAGGGTTCTGACAAAGAGAGAATTGATTAAACTATTTTGGACCAGAAATAATATACCTTTTTCCATGAATGCTCAATAATTTTCTCGATGCGCTGCTGGATCAGACCACAAATACGACACACCATGCCCAAATCATCTTTCAACCGGAAGTCATGGTTACATGCATCCTCTGTTTCCTTAGAGTTACTCTCTAATGGAACTATACTCATATTGACTTTATTGGTCTTCTGAAACAAATGGAGTTAGACACTTAGACTAAATTCATAAAAAGAATTTAATAGCAAATCACAAAGTAAGCCAAATGTAAAGGTACTGATACAAATATAATCCAGCACTAGTGTGATGGTAAATCATCAAAAACAGAGTCAAAGAATAAAAAGGGGTGATATTCGCAAAATTTGTAATACAACTAATTAGTCATCAAGGTGCTAAGTAAGATTGAAATAAAGGTTTTGTTAAGAAAAAAAATGGACTAAAGGACAAATTCCTCATTGTGAACATGGGAACCAACAAGTGGATATGAAATTGCAATTAACTAATTCACAAAGAACACTGAGAGCTAGGTACAGAGGTTGCCTATCATAAACCTTGATTTCTAACCTGTATAGTCCTTGAAGGGCCTAACATCATATAGGTTTAATAGTTACAAAAAAATAGAGTGATTTTAGATTTGAGTACCTCTGAGCATGCAAGTGCAACTGACATGCCCATCCATAGATCATCCAGCTCATCAACTGGGCTACCATTGTCATAATGATTACCCTCGTTGCTCCGTGGTTCAATTTGTAGAATTTCACATGATACTTTGTAAGAACTAATATTCGTTGAGGCTTTTTCAATCTTTCCTTTCTCTTTAATATCATCCTGTTCAAATGACAAGGGTGAACATTATTGGGTGGAAATGGCTGCATTTATCACAAATTAAAATTCGTTTTTATTAAGAATCAATACTATATCATGCATGTCATGATTTTTTAGCTTGATTAGTCATATATTACATGAAGAAGAAGATGCAGAAAGTACACACGAACTTTGTGTCCCCATATAGCAAAATCAGGAATATATTTTATATAGATCTATCGGATAAAGAATATAACAACTTTATAGAAGAGATACATTCAGTTGCTTTAAGAAGCACAACATGGCCTTACCAATACGTGCATTACTTGGTCAATAAATAGTGACTTGTAGTTGTTACACTACTTATGGAGGACAATGATCCAGTTTATAGGCACAAAATGAGTGCTCAATGCCTCAATGCTTATTTGTAGTTCTCTAATTTATTCTAAACCATACTGTTTAACACATCATTGCTTGAAACCAAGTATACCTCTTTTCTTTTTTCCCTAGGAAAAACCCTCATATTTATACGAAGAAAAAGCTCACCTTGGCATTAATGTTTATGTTTCCGCGTGCTCGCTTGATCAATGGCTGCTGCTCAGAAGTACTGTGGCTGTCAAATGGAACAGTCTTTTTGGCCTTGAAGCAGAATGACAAGAAGTTAGCAATGAGTGCATTCAAGACAATTTAACGAAACTAAATACTAGAACATGCAAATCTGTTTGGCTGATCAAGGAAACCATGAATTCTCAGTATCCTCATCTACTACAAATTATCTACAAGTTCAATTTTCCTGTAAAAATAATATGTGTATTATTCACAGAAAGCTGAACGCACCTCTGCAGAAACATCGTCATTGTCCATGGCATCCTTCACTTGCTTAACTAAAGCCTGTGGATCAGTACTGCTATTGCAATTATTCATCATGATGATTTCCTGATGTCCAACAGGTTGCTCAAACAGCGGGTTCTGTTGGATGTAATTATCATTTTGATTACAAGATGAATTCTCATCACCAAATGATTTAACCATGTCCTTGTCGCCTGAAACAACTGCTGAAGCTGTAGAACCACCCTCAGTGTTGCCTGCATTAACTTGGGTGTGATGTTCAACATTGTATTCGTCTGCATCCAAGTCGATAACATTATTATCTGCAGTATAACTGCTCCCAGTTTTTCCAAAGTTATCTAGTCTTGCATCTGATGATTTCGGCAGTGGGCTGGAATAAAGATGTTCGATAGGTACTTGTCGTAGCCTTTCTATGATGCCAAAAAGTTCACGCCGTTTGGCAATGATTGCCTTGAGATCTTTGGTGACACTCCCAGTCTTCAACTCATTGATTTGCTTAAGAAACTGAAGACGAAGACGCTTATTATCAAGGAAGATGTTTGATTGGGACTGGGTAGGTGAGCTAGTGTGATCACTGCCTAGTTTCTTCCTTTTCTGGCCAGCAGAACCCATCCTTCAGAAGAAGAAAAACAGCAAATGCTTTAGAGGAGGCACATAAATAATCATCTCTTAAATTCATGGTGAAAGGGAATTACAAGTTAGGAATATGCTATCATCAGTGATGTGATAATTGTTAACAATATCAATGAAAACAAACATCCATGCGACCGACGATTCATGAAACAGTTAAAAAGAATCATTAGGGACCAACGATATATGCAGTGCATTTCAGTTCCCCAGACGGATATTTTCTAATTTACGAAGGAAGCCTGAGTCATGGAGGTGTGGAATCACGCACTGACTAACAAACTGAAGTTATTAGACCAGCACCTGAACCCCAAACAGGGAATGGAAGTAAATTAACATATGTAAATCAATCGCAACTGGTATCCAAAAGTGGGATGAGGTGTTTGGTTAGAAAATGTAAACAATTAACCCCAACTGTTTTGATCGCATCCTACAGCTTGACTTGCCGAAGCCAAGTTACAGAATCTGCGCCCATCCTTGCAATGGGGTGCCGCGCTGCTAGGCTCGTCAGGCCATAACGGCAGGGAAGACGGCGGCGGGTGACCCGTCGGACCGCCGCCGGCTGCTCCCGACCCTCGACTCTCCCTCCCCCGCCTGGAAACCAAGCGTCGTCTGCGCTGCCTGCAGCGTAGCTAGTTCTATCGCAATGCAATGCAGAAGGTAATCTGAAACAAGCAGAATGCACACAAGGTCGCGATTTCCACATGGGGGTTCAATCAGCCACATCGAGCAGAACAATCCAAACCCACCGATTGCGCTATGTACAAAAACAAATCGATTGGAAATAGAAATGCAAGGAGAAGAGTGCAGCATTTGGGGAGGGGCGAAGAACCTGAGCAGCCGTCCCTCGGTGGGGAAGGGAAGTGAAGAGTTGGGTGGCGCAGGGGCGCAGGGCGCGTTGTTTGTGACAGAGCAGAGGCAGACGTATAGCCAGCTTATTAGCAACTCAAGGCTTTTTTTTTTCTCTCTCTCTCTCCAATGTTTTTCTTCCTTTAAGATGAGAATTCTAATATTTTGTTTTCTACTCAGTACAACGCAGCCAAAAAGTGTGACTATGTGACATGCGTGCCATTGAGCACACTGGTTGCGTGACAGGGATTGGTAACAAAGCTAGGCTTTGGCTGGAGTACACCTTGAAGCAAATGGCCAAAGCACAGATCGATCGAAATTCCCTTTCCATTAAGACAACAATGTCAATATCATACAACAAAAATTGGGGTTTTACAATGGCGCTCCTTACACAAGGACAGCACTATCAACTGAAAAGACTCTGAAACGCTCTTGTTTTCTCTGTTCACGCCACAAACTGCTCCGATCGACCGACCGATCCTGCTACGGTTGCACGGGCACGGTGGTGGCACAGCCGCCCCAGCGCTGCTGCTGGGGTTGCACGGCGGCGGCCACCTGCTGCTGCCGCTGCTGGTTCTGCTGCAAGGCTCTGCGGATGTAAGCGGCGCGCCACTGCGGGTCGACGGCCTTGTTCCGGTGCATCTCCACGAACCTGGCCGCCAGCTTCTCCCCGCCCTCCGCGAGTACGTCGTCCCCGATCTCAGCGGCGCGGCGGATGAAGAACTCGACGACGAGGCCCTTGAAGTCGCCCCACTGCTTCAGCTGCAGCACCGACCTCAGGAACGTCGCGTACCGGGCCTCGTACGTGGCAGGGTCCGCCACCAGCGCGCACACGTCGATCTGCCCCGCCCGCGCCGCCTGGCACAGCCGCAGGAACCGCTGCTCGATCGGGTGGAACGCCCCCGGGAAGTTGAGCCGCGCCCTGTCGCCCAGGTACGCGATCGCCACGCGGTCGTGCGCCAGCGCCGCCGCGTGCGCGTCCGGGAACGGCCCGATGGTGCGGCACGTGCCCCGCTCCGGGTCGACCAGCACGCGCGCCATCCACGCGCCGCCGCTCGGGTCTTGTGTCACCCCGGTGTAGTGGAGACGCCGCGGGCGTGGCACGCCGCCGCCGCCTGGTAGCTGATGAGGCGCGGCGGGTGGTCTTCCGCCGAGCACCTGGGCTGCTGCAGCGCCAGGACGAGGACCAGAGGCAACGAAGCTCATCGTCGTCGACGGCGTCGTGCGGCGGCTTCGACTCGAGTAGGGATTCGCGTCGGCAAGTAGTTGGCAAGCAAGTATGGTTCTGTGGTGCAATGCGAGGCGGAGGCGGCCCTGCCCTGAGTATTTGAAAGGCCGAGATGCCGCTGAAACCGAGTAGGAGTCGAAAAACAGCTAGGACGCGCTTTATTTTCTTCTTGACAATGTAGACATACCCCTAATATTTTATCTTCTTGTTGACGCTATATGATCTTCAAAAAAAAACTTAACATGTCTGAGATTTCTTTTTTCATGGTTTATATGAATTAAAAGCAGTTCACATTTTATGCGCGGAGCCTAACTACTAGTATTAGATGAGCCAACACGCTATGTTTCAGTTTTATTGTTCTGCACGTACTTTGAGTAAATATTCATCAGTTTGTAATTTGCCATGTTTTCTCAGAGCTTGATGAGAAAGCAGAAATAAAGACAAATGAAGGTATGTCCTTGGCGTATATTACACTATTTAGACATATACTTAACTAGTTAACTATGATGCCATCCCTTAAAAAAAACAATTTGATCTCTACATTTGAGGCAGCTGTTTTCATGTTGCATGTTTTTTGGTCTAACAAAATTCGTGAATTCAATATTTCTGTGTTGGTGTATAGAGCTTGTAGAGGCAAGGCACTTGACCTTATATGCACTAAAGGGATTTAATATTTTCTCTTTTGTATTGTATGCAAGTGCGATGATAGAGTCTTGGTGGAATCTAATATTGTTATTATAGATACTACACTGGAATCCACTGCCATGTGATATTTTCCACGACAAATCATCATAGGATCGAGCTTACAATAGTACCACCTCCGTCCCACTATACGTGTCGCTAGGGAACCGTGAATGTGAGAGCAACACAAATTTCAAGCGATAGTTAATACGGGACATAGTAGTAAGCCGGTGGTGAGCTCTACTAGCACGATTATTTGTTGAGAACTTGAGATTATACGAAAATTGTGTTGGGTCCAATGTTGGATTCAGTAGTGGTGGTGGGGGCGCTTTGGATCCGCTCCTGGTTAGATTTATTTGTAAAGAGGAAGATGAACTATAGAACATTGGAATTTTGAAATATATATAAAGAATTAAAGATGCCTATTTTGTGTAATGGCCTAATATATCACTTAGATTTTGAGTCTACTTAGTTGGATTCCAATTCTTACCAAACTAAAATCATAGCATGCTAAATTAGTTGTCATTGATTGATTCATTACCATTGATTTGGCACACCAATTTTTATGACCAAAGTTTTGCCTATATTCTAGAAAGTTCTTATAGAATACAAAATAAAAAATGGCAAACCTTGATTTTTTGTAGTCTACCAATTGCTTATCTATGCTTTTTGCCTAAGCAAATAGATTTAGGCATGCCTAGGTTTTAGTTTACCATTATTTTGATTGGGCAAGAATTGAAACCCAACCAAATAGGCCCTTTAAACGGAAAACTGTCTCTGGCATTTCTAACCACTTCCAAAACTCAAAGCAGAGGAGAGAGTCCACCACCGATCGCCGTCGCTAATGGCCATTCCCCGTCGCCTCTCTCTCCTTTCCACCGCCGGCGCAGCCACCAACTGGTCGGCCGGAACTATCGCCGCAGACCTAGGCGGAATCGGCCCGAGACCCTCAACGGCCGCCCTGGCTGCCGCCGCAACGGACGGCGCCGCCGCCGGCCGCGCCTCCGAGTGCCAGTCGCTCCTCCTCCGCATGTCGCGCCGCCGCGGCGCCTCCCGACGCGAGATCGTCTCTTCCCTCCTCGCCTCGTCCCCCACCCCGCAGCCGCAGGTGTTCGACCTCCTCATCCGCACCTACACCCAGTCCCGCAAGCCCCGGGAGGCCTTCGAGGCGTTCCGCCTCCTCCTCGACCACCGCGTCCCCGTCCTTGCCTCCGCATCCACTGCCCTCCTTGCCGCGCTCTCCCGGGCCGGGTGGCCTCACCTCGCCGAGGAGTCCTACCGCCTCGTCCTCTCGTCCGGCTCAGAGGTAAACGTGTACACGCTTAACATCATGGTCCACAGCTACTGTAAAAGCCTAGAGTTCGATAAGGCTGACACTGTCATCTCCGAGATGGAGAAGAGATGTGTATTTCCGGATGTGGTTACACATAATGTTTTTTTTTTTTTCTCGAACAGCGCAGGAGAACTGCGCGTCATTTCATTAAGATAGAGAAAAGAGGTACACGGGTCAGGAGACCCAACACACACACCCCACACACTGGCTACCAGGTTACAGAATCGCCACACTAAGAACCGGGAACGACCAAAAGCCTCTATGCCTTAAATCCCCCCAGGCAGCAACCTAAACACCAACTCCTGGAGTTTGGAGGCCCCCGCGTAGCACCAGAGTCCTCCCTCTGAGCTAATAGCCCAAAGGACTTCCTGAATACTTGGCCTCTTATTGTCGAATACACAAGCATTGCGATGCTTCCAAATCTCCCACGCCACCAAAATAATCAAGGAGTTGAGTCCTTTACGCGCCTCCTTGGGAACAGCAGCAGTTATTCTCTTCCACCATCCTGAGAAACGAGTTGCAGTAGGCTGTGGCGCCAAGTGCAGCAGCCCTAACTGATGCAAAATCAGGGCCCAAACTTGTCGAGCAAATACACAGCCCACTAGTAAATGATTTATTGTTTCATCCTCTTGGTCACATAGCGGACATGCCTCAGGATGGGGTAGGTTCCTCCTTGCTAAACGATCAGCTGCATTGAAGACACATGGCTAAATTCTGAGGCTTGTCAGTTCTGCCCTATTGGACATAAGCAAGAGAAATGCGCATGCTTTGTATTTGCCAATGTCTTTGAAAATCACACCTCCACAGATTGCGAAGCAACGAAGGTGAGCACGGGAAATTTTAGAATAAAGCATCGAAACATCAAATTTTGCATTTAAACTCTTCTACTTTTTGTCGTAGTAGGAATAGTCATTAGAACTGATATCAGATTTACATATTTGAGGATGATTCAACAAATGTGTCCTTTCTCAGACCAAGAAAAAACATATTTTCTGCACAAGTATGTGCTCTGATAAAGTGATATGCTTAGTTGATGTTTTTTTTTTAATTTTCTTTTCTTTGGCCTGTTTTTGTGCTTTACCATTCTACATGGTTTTGTGACCTGGTACCAGCATACTGACGATCATGATTTTCTTAGGGATGTGGTTAAATTCTGAGGAAGTTCTCTCCCATGGGTTCGCTCCCGATGACAAATTCTGAGGGTCTGTCCTGCTCTGTTGTACATAAGGAAGAGAAATGCATGTGTTGTGCGTTTGCCAATGTGTTTGAAGATCACACCTCTGCAGAACGTGAATTCAAAGCGTCGAAGGCGAGGTTGGCAAATTTTAGCATAAAGCATTGAAACATCAAGTTTTACATTTAAACCCTTGTATTCAAATTTTGCATTTTTTGCATCTGTTGTTACAGTTGCTGATCTTATATCTACATCTGAATAGTTCAGGGACAGATCCATAATACGGGGAGATTGCTGAAACTCCATTACTTGGGAGAGACCGTGCAAACTGTGGTAATGTCTGAGCTCCAACTATGCTGTAAAGATTCCATTTCGCAATAAGATTTTTAAGAAATAAGAACATGATTATTGACTATATAACACTGCTCACACTGAGTCTTATATTTCAGTTGAACCCTTTGTTAGGAAATTACAGGACCAATGAAATCAAGTAAACAAAAAAGTTTCTTTCGCAAAAAAAAGTAAACAAAAAAGTTTATGATAAGAATGTCCTTTAGTTATTTTTTTCTCAATGCTAAACTGCTTTGTTACTTATACACAGTTAGATACTGACCAGTGATCACACCTTCAGATATTGCTCTGCTTGATAAGCTTCATGTAGAGATGTTTATTTTAGTGCAAAAAATAGCAGCATAGGGTTCCTAGCATCCGACATGATCAGGATATGTTACATGCAGAACTGCATCACTAAATTTTTTATGCGATTATTTGCACTTCTATGATGATCCTAAAAACTCTGAATCGAAATTATGCCTTTGCGATCAGATACTGGTGAAATCAAGTAAGGAAATCAAATTGTAAAACCTGGAGGAAATCATGTGAGCCGACCCTAACTACTTGCTTGTGAGTTAAAGGCTATGGAATTGGAAACAAGTATCATTATGTTTCATCTGTCATATTAACAACCCTCAACTGAAGATATACAGGATGTCATATGTACAAAACTTACAGACGCTTTACATGCAGACTATGCAAAACTGCTGCTCAAAAAGGGGAAAAAAATGACTGGAGGTCTAAATATGCTCCCTTCAGTCTGAGCTCCAGAGGAGTGCAAAAAGAAACATTGAATGAATGGAAAAATGAATGAAAGAATAATTAATTAATAACTACTGTACATGTCTGAAGAAGTGAAGATTCTCATGGGTGTGGGCATCTTCCTCCAGGATTGTTGGGATCAAATGTACAGCCAGACGCTCCAGGCATCGAGGATGTCAAGGACACCGGACTTCCTCTTTGTGGCTGTGGTGTCTCTCTCAGGACCCGGGATGCAGCGATGGTGGTGGCTTGTGCTGCCAGGGCCAGGATGAAAATGAGAACCAAGGGCAGAACCTGTTTTCTTTGGAACATTGTGGTATCTCGTGAACAAGTGAGGTGCATAGCAAGGGCTCGAGGCTATATATTGAGTTTGTAATATGGCTTCCGTGTTGGTTTCTTTGGTGATCACGGTTTTGACGCGTTCTTACATTTCTGCCATGTGGCGTGTTCGCAAGGTTGACCGCTGTGTACAGAGTGGTCAACTCCTCGTGGACAAGTTCGCAGAAGGATCTCTGTTGCACAGGCACAATGTATTTCAGAAGTAGAAATAAGATCATTGATTACTGTGTCGCATTTTTTTTTGATTTGAGAAAAATCCAGAGCAATACCACCAAACTTCTGTATCAGTTCTATCGTCTTTCACTCCAGCATCCCTGATGCTTGCCTCGCAAGCTTCTACAAATGTCAACCTCCTTCGTCGCAGGTTCTGATTCTGTGTGAGGACTGCTGAATTCGGTCGACAGACTGACACCGCGTATCCGCGGTTATGGGGCTAACATTTTTTAGTTGCAAACTACGTTCGTGATTTGAGCTTTTGCCTAGGTCCCGTGAGAAAAGCTAGATTTTTCAGCTCCCAGAACTCTCTCATCACTTTTTTTTTTTTTTTTTTTGATTTCTCTCAGCAACAACTTAGGGGCCTCGTATATCTACCTGGGCCGTTTTAAACCTCAAAGGCCAGCGCCCCAGCCCGTCACTGATTGACGGTGTGAATGGGTCACGTTGGTTTGTGTTTAAATGGATCGGGTCGTAACCAATCACAGCGCAAACAGATAAGGCCCAATACAAATTCGTTACCCCACCGTAGTAAAAATTCAGCGCCGCCTCTCCCGCGTTGTGACCCCGCTCCACCAAACTGGAAATTTCAAAACCACTCCAAAACCTCCCGCCCCATACGGCCATACCCGATTCCCCATTTCCCCGCTCCCCACCCCGCCGCGCCACCCCCGTCCCTCTCCCGATGCAGCCCGGCGGCGGCGGCGGCGGCGCGATCCGCGTGCTGAACGTGGCGGAGAAGCCGTCGGTGGCGAAGGCCGTGGCGGAGATCCTGTCGCGCCGCTCGATGCAGTCGCGGGCGGGCCGGTCCCAGTACAACCGCATCTTCGAGTTCAACTACGCCATCAACGGCCGCGCCTGCCACATGCTCGTCACCTCCGTCACGGGCCACCTCATGGAGCTCGAGTTCGACGACCGCTTCCGCCGCTGGCACTCCTGCGACCCCGCCGAGCTCTTCCACGCCCCCGTCCGCAAGTCCGTGCCCCAGGTATGCTGCTCCTTCTCTCCGTTGTGCACGGGCATTTCGCCGAAGAGGTGGTGGGCGCGTCTCTGAGTGAGCCTGCGTATGGTGGTTCGGGTTTGATAATTTGATTGGTTGGTGCGTGGGTTCCTATCGGCTGTGGTGATGTCTTACAGGGTCGGCATCCATACTGACATACTGTTGTTGTGCTTCGGATCGGACTCATGGATGGTGCTGGTGTGGGAATCCCGCTGAACAGTGGGCGCGTGTTTCGCTGTGTACAGTATCGTGTGCCTGGCGCACCAGTCTGTTTGATTGGCCTTCAGGCAACGTTTTGCCGGAGTGGTTGCCCCATTAGGAGAGGCCTTCCATGCAGCTTGCCCATCATGCACTCAGGCAAGGCTGCCTGGATCACAAGCAAATAGGCTCTTAAATGCTAAACTTGTAATTGCAGGCATATCATGATGGTTGCATGAAAAGTGCAGATCAGCCCATTTGGCAATCAATCATCTGGCCTTTGTTTAAAGAAGTTACATATAAATCAAAGTTTATTTAACACAATCATTTGATATGCAGTCCTTGCAGGGTTTTAGCCTAGAATGATATCCTCATAACTAGCAACAACTGCATTGTATGCAGATAAATATTTATGCTAACAAGGAAAAACAACTGGACGCTTTTTTGTTCAGATGATTTGCATCATTCATGTTGCTAAGAGCATAATTGGCCACCTCCACCAATATGTTGCCATGGATCCAGTGCTAACATAATGCTTGCTTGCTGTTCTTCATGATGACACAAGCAGTCATCTTAGTACTTCTCTCTTGTAAACTCTCTCTGTATGGATGAATTTGTTCATGAACATGCAAGCATGAGTTGACTGGCATGTTCTTGTCTATCTTTGGCTTTCATGTTTTGCATATATTGAGGCTATTTTCTTCATAGATAAAGATTGTGGCATGGTCATGATGTGTTATTATAACTTCATGGATGTTGTTGCAGTTGAGATCTATTCTTGAATTTGTCTCTTCAATATGCAGGACAAACAGGCCATAAAACAAACCTTGGAAGAAGAAGCTAGGAGATGCCAGTGGCTGGTGCTATGGCTTGATTGTGATAGAGAGGGTGAGAACATAGCATATGAAGTGATCGATGTTTGTACAGCTGCCAACAGTCATCTTAACATTTGGAGGGCTCGCTTCTCAGCTTTGATTGACAGGTGCTGATTTTTCCAGATGGTGATGGTCTCTTTCCCTCTATCTATTACAGGGATTTTCTAAAAGTATTATGAAACTGCAGGGAAATACATGATTCTGTGCAACATCTTGTCAGGCCCAACAAGCTCTTTGCAGATGCTGTTGATGCAAGACAGGTGATTTGAATTGTCACTAGGTTTAAATATTGCTTTTGATGTTCACATACTTGAATAACAGCTTTCTACTACCAACCAATGTAAAATTCTCTGGTTCTCTATCAGATTGAACTTCACGAAGAGATTTTTACTGCATGTTTCCTCTAATACCTGTAGCTTTATAATCCAATCAAATACATCTAAAGCAGCATATTTGCTAGTATATTTTCTCTTGCCGATTTTCCAAAGGATGCTAGATCAGTTGGTCTACGCACTCCAGTGACACCTCCCAGGTCCTGAGTTTTTAGGCTAGGAAAAACATCCCCTCGTTTGTCCTCATACCAAAACACTGGGAGGCATGGGGCCCTGGCCCAATTCTCACTTGGGTGATGGAAAGGCCACCATTTATGGATGGGGCAGGGGTTCGGGGATTTTCTCGCTGGGTGAGAAGGCACTTTCTTCTTAATTTGAAAGCTGCGGCGGCAGTCTTAACCGCCCCGGTTGAGTTTTTTATTTTCTCTTGCTGATTTTGTTGTGTCAAATGGATGAACATTTGCCTGTTCATTCTTATTTTCTTTATAAGCCAAGTAATAAGAAACTCTGCACAGGAAATTGACCTTCGCATTGGTGCCTCCTTCACAAGGTTTCAAACAATGCTCTTGAAAGATGCATTTGTAATTAATGTGACTGGTGATGAAAGGAGTTTAGTTCTGAGCTATGGTCCTTGTCAGGTACTTCACTTATCAAAGCTACTACACGTATGCTGATTTCCATCATGTCTAAAATTTTCTTGTCCATTGCAGTTTCCAACCCTAGGATTCATTGTTGAGCGTTTCTGGGAGATTCAAGCTCATGAACCTGAAGAGTTCTGGACGATAAATTGTACTCATACTTCAGATGAAGGCACTGCATCTTTTGGTTGGATGTAAGATGCCCTTTAGAATTTGTTCTGATATTTTTGTTATGGAACTATGGAAGTCATGTGACCTTTTCTTGTTCTTGGCAGACGTGGTCATTTGTTTGATTATTCATGTGCTATTAGTATCTATGAAATGTGTGTTTCAGAACCAATGGCGACAGTGAGTGCTTTCTGATCTATTCTGTTAACATCAATACAATAGTTTGGAATTCAAATGTCTTCGTTAACAATGATCAGGAGTAACACTTTTTTATTTTTTTGTTTTGTTTTGTTTTGTTTTGTTCATTGCAGGTACAAAATGTTAGGAATCAAGAGAAGTTAAAATACCCCCCATATCCACTAAGTACAGTGGAGCTTCAGAAACGTGCTTCCAGATACTTTAGAATGAGTTCAGAGCACACAATGAAGGTCTAAAAATATCTTCTAATTTCCCTTCCAGTTCCACTATCTAGTAATGGACATACCTCAGTAGCTTGATTATTTTCTTGTTTTTTGTTTGGTCGTCTCTTCCTTTCAACACCAGGTGGCTGAAGAACTTTATCAAGCTGGATTCCTTAGTTATCCGAGGACAGAAACTGATAACTTCTCCCCAAACACTGACCTGCATGTTAGTATTGGATTTTACTAGCTTGACTTGTTTCACATTCTTTCCTTCTGTTTGAAAAGTGATAAGAAATATGTTCTCAGACAGTTGGTCTACAGTGCATGTAAGATCTTATTTTTGACTTTGTTTGTCACTTACAACAACGTGTTTCTCCTGGTTGTTCCCATCACATTAATACAATGGATTATTAGTCATCCATTGATGAAATCTCACTAAGAAAATTGTAAAAATGCACTCCATACGTTCTGTGTCATACTCACAGTGATTGCACTTATTTACCTTTCCTTATTTCTTATTTTTTCTCTATTTGTTGCTCTTTCTGTATCCTTTTCCCTTTTAAATGTATGTCTATCCTTGACCTAGGCAATTGTACGTGAACAAGTGAATCATCCAGTTTGGGGAGCATATGCTCAGCGGCTTCTAAATCCTGAAGCAAGACTTTGGAGAAATCCCAGTAACGGTGGTCATGATGACAAGGCGCATCCTCCTATTCATCCAACCAAATTTTCAGAAAGTGAAAGAAACTGGAGCCAAGACCACACTGTATGTTGTGTTTCTGAACAACTGACAAATCAATTGCTTTCTCAAGTTTTGTTTATAAAATTTCCTATATAATTCTAATATAGTTTTGTTTATCTAATTATATCTGGCGTCCAGAGATTGTATGAGCTTGTTGTCCGACATTTCCTTGCATGCTGCTCTCAACCAGCTGTTGGAGCTGAAACAACTGTGGAAATTGATATAGCCGGTGAACAGTTTAATGCATCAGGGCGTGTTATACTTGCTGTGAGTATCCTGTTTTGTTGCTTCCCTTTAATTGGTCACCAATACTATCAATACTTCAAGCAAACATATTCCTTCAGTTTCTCTAGTGCTACATGTCCTAGGATGTGTTGACAAATTACTTCTTACATTTGTAGAGTACAGGTAGGTTAAAATATGTAACCAGCAAGGTCTAATGAGGATAGTTAGTACACAAATGTAGCATTAGCAAATTTTGTTAATGTGAAGCTGCACTGTAAGGACTGAATACTTGTTTTTTTGCCATTTTTGGTTCACAAAGTTATGCTAATATTTACTCAAAATGGAAAAGAAAAGGGAGGATTTATACAAAATGTGAATTGGACAAATAACATGCATGTCCTCTTTTTGGTTTTGTCCAAAAAGATATTTTAGTGACAAGAAAAGTTGCTAGTGTCAGTGTTTTATTTATACTTTCTCCAATTATGTTAAAAAAAGTTCCTTCAATTGAATATACAGCTTTAACTCATCTGCTCAATTCAGTTATGCAATTGTGCTGGGTCAATCATACTCCATCTGTTTCAAATTATAAGACATCTTGATACATAGTAGAAATAATGTATCTAGAAAAGGCAAAATGTCTTATAATTTAGAATGGAGAGAGTACCTGATATCTTTGCATGTGCTGAGTATTTTGGTAATAAATGTGTGATTCACAATTGTTGCTTCCTTATATCTGGTAGTATTCATTAATATGTACTTCCTCCTTTCTAAATTATAAGTCATTCTGGCTTTTCTAGATACATACTGAAGTTATGTATCTAGACATAGTGTATATCTAGATGCATAGCAAAAGCTATGCAACTAGAAAAAGCTAGAACGACTTATAATTTGTAATGGGGGGCATTTAAAAAGTCCATTAGCAATCCAGTTAACTGCGGATATAGGGAAAAAAACTGTTGTATCCAAGGAACCTCAGCAAGTGGCCTTTTGTCACTTTGATATATTATGTGTATTATCACCAAACTTCCTGTTGATAATAAGATGGTTTCATTAGCCGCTTCACCTGGCAATTGTTCTTCTTTCAAAGAAATGTTTTCTTCTTCTGTAGAAAAATTATCTGGATGTTTACCGCTTTGACTCATGGGGTGGAACATTACTTCCAACATACAACATTGGGCAGCAGGTTTGCCGTAGTTATATTTCATACTCCACATTTTCTTTGGTTGTCATTTATTCTTACTAATATTTTATTGTGCATGATGGTTACAAAAACTGGTTAAAGACTTTAGATAAATTCATAGTTTGAATTGAAAATATGTTCTGTCTATTAATAAGTTAATAACTTAATATTACTAATGATGTATATGTAAAAATATGCAATATGTGCAGCAGTGTGTAATTATTGCAATATGTAAGGAGTTGCTCAGTACTAGTTGGATCTTTTTCCTTATTTATCTTGGAGAATAACATTGATATCCAACTTTTTGTATCCTTTATCAATCAAATACAAAACTAACTTAGCTATCAATTCAAAATCTTGCAGTTTGTTCCGACAACTTTAACACTTGATTCTGGAGTGACTCGGCCACCCCCTCTTCTTGCTGAAGCTGACCTTCTTAGCTGTATGGATAAAGTACAAAAAAAAAAACCTTCTTTTAATCCATGCTATATTATTTTTTGTGGCAATAACTTCGTATTCAGAATTGGTGGATTGTGCTTACATATCCATAATTAAAAATCATGCAGATTTGACATTTTCTTATTCTCTTTCCAGGCAGGAATTGGCACTGATGCAACCATGCATGATCACATAAAGAAGTTGCTTGACCGTTGTTATGCAACCAAAGATGAAAACACACGTTTCTCCCCGACAAATCTTGTATGTCAGTCCAAAAGGCTATCTATTGGTAACATACATTTGCATGTTAAATGTCACGTAACTATCCTATCTTTTTTCAATGACAGTCTCCACTATGGAATGCTTGCTTCTGAAAAAGTTATTCTAAAAAAAGAATAAATACAGATCTGCATTCTTGTTTTGGCTAGCATATTATCCAGATCATTAGATCCATGCATGCCTCCATTGAATCCACTGTTTTTTGTGCGGAAAGTACTTTTTTTAACTCTGTAAGAAATGCATTTTTTTCATTCTACGCTTCAACATTTTAATCTAGTTCAGATTAATGATGTTTTTGTGCCCCCTCCACCGCGCCCCCCCTCTTTTCTTGTTATTGATGTAGCTTCTGATGTTTCTAATCCACTTTGTTGTCAATTCACAAGTAACAGTGAGCTAGAGCCTGTGACTTAGAAGTGAGATGACGATTACTTAATCCAATTATATAATCTTAATTATTTCAATTCATGAGTAATATGGCCAACTTTTGAGTGCATTTGTCTTCTTGAAATAGACCTCTTTTCTTTTTTTAGTAATGAAACAAACTTTTGATTTTTTGGGAAAAATGTAGGGTGAGGCATTGGTGATGGGTTATGATGAAATGGGGTGAGTTGACTCTTAAAGTTGCTGCACTTACTGAATCTATAAAAGATGGTATGGTTGCTTTGCTCAAACACTACTTTCTAGGTATGAGCTCTGGAAGCCTTATTTAAGATCAATGATGGAAGCTGATATGAAATCAGTTAGCATGGGTACTAAGAGTAAATCAGAAGTACTCGAGAGTTGTTTGCAGCAGATGAAGGCCTGTTTTCTTGATGTAAGTTGTAAATTTCTTGTATTTCATGATATGTACATATTGTTGTAACATTAAAATCATAGCAAAAGAAGCAAAACAATGACATTACAACTATTTTATTAGCTATACATTTCTGAATTTGTATACTACTATACTGTAATTTGATGGTGGTTATTGGTGCTACACAGGCAAGGGTGAACAAAGCAAAACTCCTTGATGCAATGGGGACATTCTTTGCAAGGTGTTTGATTGGATTCATAAGTCATTATTTACTTTGTATGGCTTCCTACCTTGAACTTGCCCTTTTCTTTTGTAGGTCTAATAGGCCTATAAATGAAACTCAAAATCCAGTAGAGGTTGTGAGGCCTTGTGGTGCATGCAGTGGATCTGAAATGGTGCTTAAGAAAAGGGTGGTAAGCTGTCTCCTTGTGACACTTTTCTTAATTTGCTTTCTTAGAGAAACTGGCATTACTCTATAAATTATTGAACTTTTCTTCTTTTCTACCAGACTGGTGAATTTATGGTTGGGTGCCGAGGTTATCCACAAGTGAGTAATATGGTCCTTTGATAGAACTAAATTATCTTTATTATGCTGGAAAATGAAATGTAGAAATGAAGTCACTGACACATTATTTGAATTTCTGCAATGAGTTTGGCATTAATAGCTGTGTTGAATTTTCAGTGTAGAAATGTGGTATGGCTCCCAGGATCTCTTTCAGAAGCGGCTGTAACTAATCAAGTTTGTCCTATCTGTGCACCAGGTCATCTTTAGAGTGCCATTTGTTGACCCTGATTTATGTTGGTTACTGTTTAGTTTTTTCATTTGCCATTCTGCTTAAATGATATGACAACTCTACCACACCTACAGGCCCTGTTTATAAGATTCAATTCAAGTTCCGTCGGAGGGATATTCCACCAAATTTCGATGTTGATCACCTAGGTAAACTGTCCTAAATGCATCTTACAGACTCCAGACACAATTTTATTATTTTTTCTTTATGATCTATTGGTTTTCTATGCCGTGTGGTTTTATTTGGGAATACTGTTGTTAATTCCACCCATGTGCTTATAGCTGTTTTTGTGATAGGTTGTGTTGGTGGATGCGATGATATCCTCAAAGAACTTATGGAGCTAAGTAGGTTTGGAAGTCGTAGCCAGGCTGCAACACCAGGTTTCTGTTGAATCTCTGCTCTCTGATTGATATATGGGCTCAATCTTTTTCATTGCTCTAACTGCAATTCACTTGTTTTTGTTGTACCTCATCTGTCTCCAGTATCCATGTTCTGCTACTAAAACAGCCAGTGTAATTTTCATTCTAAAATATTAATTTACTTTTATATGACCATATTACTTCACAGCAAGAGGACCAACTCCAAATGGTGGGGGTCAGGGGCCTCCAAGAGGACCAACTCCAAATGGTGGGGGTCAGGGGACTCGAAGACAGGATTTGCATACTAATTTTCGTCCGGCAGGCCAGCTTAATAATGAGAACCCATCGGTTATGCATTCTCAAGGTTTCCGTTCAACCCATACCCAAAATCCAAGTCATGCATCAGGTATCTGACTATCTATGCTGCTCATTCTGCAACGGTATACAAAGCTGCTACCTTATTCACGAGTTACATCCAGATGCAGGTCAAGTGCTGTGCACTTCATGTGGAGCCGTTTGCATATCACTAGTTGCTAATACAGAGACTAACAGGGGGAGGAAGTTCTACAAATGTCGAGATCCTGGCTGTGGCTTCTTCAAGTATGTGGCGTCCTTGACCTCTAGTATATTATACTGCCGTGCATATTCATCTGGTATCATGGAGAAAAGATTTAGTTCATCTATATACAGTCGAACCCGTGCTATGTGTGTTGCATTATCTGTGCAGTTGGTTTTGCAAGGGTGGCATAACTCGCTTTTGTACATGTTTTATACTCTGAGCAAATAATTCATGTATTTACCCTTACATTTTTCTTTCTATGTTGGTTTTACATTTTGATTAGAGAGCCATTTTCATTTCGTGCTAGTAACCTTTGCTTACTATCATGGAAGAATTCCTAGACCACACGAGGTGCCCGATTTGTCCCTCATCTCACTTGATTTTTTTTTTTGGACCCAGATGGGAAGACGAATTGGACAATGGTACCGGGAGAGGCCGCCGCGGGCGTGGTAGCAGCAGGCAGGCGTCTGCATCTGCAGGACGGAGAGGCGGCGCCCAAGTGCGAGGCCTGAGGGGCAGAGGCAGAGGCCGTGACACTGACGGCGAGATGTTCGTTTCAGCGACGGGAGACACCACGTTGCACTGCTGTTTTACCTGCGGCGATCCTTCCCACTTTGCCAACGCTTGTCCGGACAGGAGATAGCCATCAGGGAGCTGCTGGCTATGCGTGTACAGAGATTGGCAATGTCTGCCAAACGCTGAAACCTTCGGATGGTTTTCATGCATGAGGTTCAGGCATCTGGTTTCGCAGGTCGCCTTGCTGGATGCTCAACCTTTTGCGAGTTTGGGGCGCTGGCTATGTAGCAATTGCATCTTGCAATTAGCGGGGTTTTATTTTTGGCGAGATCTAGTATTGTACTTAATCCATTTCAATTTATAAGACGTTTGACTTTTTCAACCTAAGTTTGACCACTCGTTTTATTCAAAAAATTTTAAAAAAACAGTCAAATTTAAGTTAGTATTGAAGAACTTTTATTAATAAAGGAAGCTATGTCAAAAGAAATGATATTTTGAATAAATTTTTGAATAAGACGAATGGTCAATGTTTGTGTTAAAAAGTTAAACGCCTTATAAATTGGAATGAAGGTAGTACCTTGTTATTTGATCTTTATCTTTTTAATAAAAAACGTGCTAAGGTACTTTTGTTAAATAAAGAAAAATATCATGGTTAGATGTGGTTGTAGTCGTAGCTAGACGGATCTGCAGCGGCAAGTCGTCTATAGCCACTGCCCACTGGTCCAGATACATCTATACTTAATAATAAATTGGCAAAATTTCCTTCTGCCTTTCCAACATCAAATTTTCTGTCCGCTGCTCCGTCTTAACGCACTAAGGGAGATTAAAAGTTGGAAGAAAATAGATAAAAATATAGGGTTTTAGATGTAAATAAGTAAGAGAGAAAAAAAGGTGGAAGGGTCTAAATTATTTCTCAGGGTTCCTAATGTAAATTTTTCTCTTATTTTTTCTTTTTATCTTGCAAAATTTGCTAAAAATTATTAAAAAAAATCCTAAAAATATTAAACAAGTTTTTGTTAACTTCAAAAAATATGGTCTATCCATAGATGCTATATTTTTATTTGGTTGTGCTTTTGTCTGTAGGTGTATTAAATTAATATTGCATATGTTACATGCATATAGGTTTGGTGATGACTGAGAACGTACAAGAGGCAAACTCAGCTGAGAAGTAAAGGAGGATGTCTTTATCGTCGGTGGTATACAGTCATTATGAGATGTCGTTTGCTCCTAACTAAAATGTGGGACCCAAAAAGATAAAAATGAACAAAATACTACCAACGTGCATAATTCCTTTGGCAGTCGTTTGCCAATAATGCGTTAACTGAATAGTACATGATATTATAATAATGCTTCATTCTTAACTAATACTAGCCTATAATTTTTTTTGTCATGGATGCACGATTGATCTTGATGAGATCTGTCACCTTTTTATATTAAAATTGATTTAACAATTTATATTTGTATTTTGATTGAAGTGGTTTATATAATAATGAATTTTAAATTAAGTTTCTTCTCCATTAGAACACACAAACATATTTATTATCATTACCAAAGCACAATAATGTGGAAATTATGTGCATGTATTTATTATTATGGTTACTACTACTATTCTTATTATTGTTTAGAAGACTTTCGTATACTCACTTAGCCTAAATGATATTAAATTTTAGAATTATCATAATCTAAACTATTTTAGATTTGACAATGTTTATAGAGAAGTTCATAAATATTATGACACCAAATTAAACATTATTGTGATGTGTAGTTGTGTTGGGAGAGAAATGCGGATTTGAGTTTAGTGATCAATTGTGGAAGTTGACGTTATCTTTTGATAATGTTTTTTTCCCGTTGCAACGCACGGGTATCTTTGCTAGTCAAGTACATATTTCTTGTTTCGAAAAAAAAAAAGTACATATTTCTTGCCACTGGTCCCAAATGTTGGACAACGTCCATGTACATTGGTCCAGTACAATGTAGTAGTGTCGTGGATCCCGCCCGCGCGGGCCATCCGCCGCGAAAATTATGCTGGCCCGCCCACTGCATGATTCCCTGCCGTGACTGGTGTTCGCCATGTAATCTTTAGTTTGTTTTTCAGGGGTTGGTGTGCGTTGTGGTGGTAACTGCGGTTGCCTTTGTTGTATCTGGGTTTGGACTCTTCTCTGTCTAAGCCCTAGCAGGCAGAGGCGTCGCCGGCGCGTCCATGAGGCCGGATCGGTGAACCTCTGAACCTGTTATGTACCGTCGTGGAACGGGGTCGCGACAGCGCGCTGATGCGTCGTCCAGCACATTGTTCTGCCCTGTCTGCGTCCGGTGGTCCTGATCGACGTTTTTCCGTGTGCTGCGTCCGGACGGGGACCAGTGTGGTTGGATCATGAAATTATAAAGCTATAAAGATTCAACGAATCTGCAGAAACGTACTACAAGACGTCTAAGACCTGGCGCTGGCAAGTCGTCTAGCGTGTAGTTGTTAGTCTTCGACGACTGAGACGACACCAAAAAAATTTTGTGTGTCCACAACTAGCATATTCGTTGTCGTTTGGGGGCTAACCACCCAGCCAATAAATATAAACCATCTCCCCGTTAGAAGCAACCACCCTCTAAGCAGATCTCAGCAAGCTTTGTAAGCAAGCACGGTGAGCTCACAACTAGCATACCAGATCCCCCGGCAGCACAGTTCATACCAGCATAGATATATGGCCTTCCAAGTTCACAAGTAGGGGTGGACCTACAGGGTATGCAAGGTGGGCCACCTCATACCCTGTGGGGCAGCCATGTACTACTTAACACTGGACTATAGTCTTAAAAAGAGAAATTTATAGTACAACCGCATACTTAGAGGTCGCTATTCGACGCATTGTAGCCTCACATTTTATTTCCATTTTGTATTCTTTTGCAGCTATGTACGTTCTAAGTTTTGTTTTGGTCCCTTTAAAATCAAGTATAGATAATATAATTCATCCTTTAGTTTTCTATTTTCTTATCCGTTTTTGTTGTCCCATAAGATCTCATGTGTTTTTATTTTTATTTTTCCATTTTTTATTCCCACCAGATATTTTAACTATAAATAATATATCTCATTCTTTATGTTGTATTTTTGTTCATCCCATCTTATTGTGAATGAAATGAAAATCGTAGCTATGTGCCGTGTCTTGACCGTTCCAAAAAGTTTGCACTCCAACATTAGTTGTGCATGAGAATTGTTTTTTAAGCCACATACCCTACAATAAAATCCTAGGTCCGCCACGGTTCTGAAAGCTCCGGTTTGATTTTGGTAATTAATGACACTCAACGTTGCTAATGCTTTGCTCTAAGTGTGGTTAGACACATAGCAACGTAACGGTGGATGATGGAGCATGGTGATCACGGTGATGAACATGGTGGACATGTGAAGTGATCAAGCTTCGGTGATGGATGGAAACGCCCGTGGAGATCAAGGCGAAGGTATACTTGATAGGGCTTTCCGGTTTAGTGGTCAAGACACTTAGCGAGTGTGACCACATTTAGGATCGATAACCGACTATCAAGAGGAGTTTCCTCGGTTCATTCGCGGTCCTAAGTGCCTCTAGTTGTGACTTTGCATGATGCATGAGAGACTAACTAGAGAGCTAACACTTGTCGACGTGATCTTGAGAAGATACGCTAACTCCGGTGCTTGAGAAGTGATCTACTCTGTGGAGTTAGCACCTTGGACAAGTGGTTTGGAGATTGGATCGACGACGGCGCGACATCGAAGATCAAACAAGAGGTGGACGTCTTCAGAAGGCGTCGGACGCACGCCAGACGCGGGCCAGATGCGTCCGACGCATGCTGGGCCGGCGTGGGTGACTGGCTCGGGGTCGGCTGAGCACCGGACGCGGCTTCGGCGCGTCCGGCGGTCCCCCGGACGCCGACCAGAAACTTTCTGGCCGGGCGCGCTCTCGCGTGGTTCGCCCGTCGGACGCACGGCGGACGCACGCGTCGGACTCGGCCGGATCACTGTGCAGCGTCCGGCGGCTGGAGGCACGTGGTAGCTTCAAATTCCAACGGTCAAGTGGCGCGACGCGGCGGGACGCGCCGGACGCGTCCGGCGGCCTCGACCTGGCGCGTCCGGCGCTTGATGAAGTCGTCAGCCGAGGAGCAACGGCTCTATTTTGGACTTGGGTCTATAAATAGAGGGTTGGTCGGCTTGGGGAGGCTCTCTTCGCCACTTCTACACACTTAAGCATACTTTGAGCAGGAGAGACACTCCCCCACTCATCTCTTTGATTCCTTTGCTAATCTTGAGAGAGATTTGAGTGAGAACAAGTGATTTGCATTGAGAGTTGCATCTAGAGGCACTTGTTCATCGAGTGAGCTGCGGATTCTTGTTACTCTTCGGTGATTCCCGTCACCGTAGACGGTTTGGAGCAGCGGGTGGTGGTTGAGCTCGAGTTGGAGATTGTTCGAGGCCACACCGGGTTCTTGTGAGGGTTCTTGATCCTTCCCGCGGGAGTTCGCGAAAGGATACTCTAGTGGATTGCTCGTGGCTTGTGGATCCTTGTCTTGTGTGGAGATTGCGGCTCCCCATTGGGGTCTTTGGCACCGAGCCAATTGAGCGGGCAACTCACCAAGCAAGTGTATCGCCACAACGAGGAGTAGCTTGCCGGGAAGCAAGTGAACCTCGGTAAAAAATCATTGTGTTGATTTGTGATTGCTGAGGCTTCAACCTCTTTGTGATTGTGCTTGAGCTCTCTAGGTGATTGGCTACTACACGGTGATTGGCCATCCTCTACTCTTCGCGGTATAACTTCCATCACCTCCTTACTTTCCGCAAAGTAGAATTGCTTGTTGTGGTCGGTCGGGAACCACTCATTGTGTAGAGTAAATCCCGTGGGTAGAATTGCTTGGTTGGTTTCGGTGAACCGACATTGTGTAGCTTGATCACCGTTGTTGTGTGCGCAATTGATTTGAGTAGCCTTGCTTGGTAGGACGGCTTGCATAGAGTAGTCGAAGCATTTGCTTTGCACATTTGCCGCCTTGCTATCTAATTGGGTTGTCTAGTATTCTTGCTAGAAATTTTATTAGGCTATTCACCCCCCCTCTAGTCATTGTGACCTTTCACGTGGTATCGGAGCCGGGCACCGTTTGTTTGAGTTGGATTAAAATCCTACGGTGAAGCAATGGCATTGGTTATGCATATCAACAACACCAAGAAGGCACCATCGTTTCGTGGCGATGACTATGCCAAATGGAAGCTCAAGATGAAGAGTCATCTCAAGTCAATCAACCTTGAGGTGTGTAAAGTGGTGGAGACAAAGTTTGAGCTTGTTGAGGGTGCGGTGCCAACGCCGGCCGAAGAAAAGAAGCAACAAGCAAATGACATTGCCGTGAGTGCTTTTCATGAGGCACTTGATGATAAAGCTTTTGAGTTCATCAAGAACCTTGAGGTGGCTCATGACATTTTGAAGAAGCTAGAAGAAACTTATGAGGGCACCGAAAGTGTTAAGACCGCAAGAGCCTACATGTTGCAAGAGAAGTTTGCAAGCTTCTCAATGAAGGAGGATGAGAGTGTGCCGGAGATGTTCCATAGGCTCCAAGTCATTGTCAATGAGCTCAAGGGACTTGGGGAAGAAATCAAGGACTCTCAATTCTCCACCAAGTTCATGAGGTGTCTTCCCAAGAGATTTGACATGTTGAAGACCGTCATGGTGAAGACAACAATGAAGGAGAAGCCTACTCCCAACCAAGTTCTTCAAGAGATTATGGCCGATGATGAGTTTAGAGAAGATCATGAGAAGGAAGAGTTGGTGAAGAAGAAGAAGAAGGAGAATGAGAAGAAGAATGATGACAAGAAGAGCGTGGCATTCAAGGCCACATCATCCAAGAGCAAGGGCAAGAAGAAGAAAGAAGAGTCTTCAAGTGAAGATGAACCATGCTCTAGCTCAAGTGGGCAAGAAGAAGAAGTGAGTGAACAAATGGCACTCCTTGTGAAGAGAATGGGGAAGCTCATGAAGAAGGGGTACCGGTCCAAGGGCAAGAGAAGCTCATCCAAGCCTAGTGACCGTCCCATGAAGTGCTTCCGGTGCAATAACAAGGATCATCTCATTGCCAAGTGCCCATATGCAAGTGATGATGAAGATGCCATGAGGAAGGAGAGGAAGAAGCAAGAGAAGAAGAAGGAGGAGAAAGACTCCTCTTACAAGAAGAAGAAGGGTGAATCTCATGTGGCAACTTGGGAGAGTGATTCATCTTCCTCAAGTGATGAAGATGATGATTCCAAGAAGACGAAGAAGGGACACGCAAGCATTGCCATTCAAGAGAAGCTTTCTCTATTTGGTGCTCCATCATCTTGCTTCATGGCCAAGGCCACTAAGGTACAACCTCCACCCGATAGTGATGATGAGAGTGATGATGATGATGACACCACAAAAGAAGAACTATGGGTCATGCTTGAGGATTGCAAAGGTGCTTTCAATGACTCTAGGAAAGAATGTAGGGGCTTGCGCAAGGATAAACAAAACCTTGAGCAAGAACTTATGGAGTTGAGGGCCACTTATGAGAGTCTAAAGGTAGACCATAAGAAGCTAGAGATTGCTCACTCCAAGCTTGAAAAAGCTCATTCTTCTCTAGTTGAGAAGCAAGAGAAAGTGCAATCACAAGTGGTGAACATAGAAAAGAAAAGCGTGTCCACATCATGTGATTCACTTGATGATTCAATTGTTGTTGCATCACTTGGCCCTTCATGCTCTTATGCCTCTACTTCATCTAGTAGTGTTGGTCATGCATGTGATTCTACACTAGTAGTTGAGAATGAGTCTCTTAAGAAGGAAGTCAAGGAGCTCAATCACACCTTGGCTAAGGCTTATGGTGGTGAGGACCGCTTGCTTATGTGCTTGGGTAGCCAAAGAGCTTCTCTCTACAAAGAGGGATTGGGCTATAACCCCAAGAAAGGCAAAGCCGCCTTTGCTCCTCACAAGACTTGTTTTGTAAAGAACAATGGTAGCTATTGCAAGAGTTGCAAGCAAGTGGGTCATTTAGAGCATGCATGCAAGAACAAGAACACTAGTGCTTCCTCTTACAAGTTGAATGCTTCTTACATGCTTGTTAAGAGTGAGTGTGGTGTGAGTGCTAGATTCATTGGCACACCATGGATGAGCTCAAAGAAGAAAGCTATTTGGGTGCAAAGACTCTAGTGACTAACCTTCAAGGACCCAAGCAAAAATGGGTACCTAAAGCTTGATGTCTTCTTGTAGGTCAATTACAAAGCCGGAGGGAGGCATTGGGTGCTTGATAGTGGTGCATCAAATCATATGACCGGTGAAGATAGTATGTTCAAATCACTTGACAAGAATGACAATGGTGGATTCAACTCCATCACATTTGGTGACAATAGCAAGGGTGATGTCATGGGGCTTGGAAAGGTTGCAATTTCCAATGAGAAGGATCTCTCCAATGTGTTGCTAGTTGATACTTTGAACTTCAATCTTTTGTCGGTGGCACAATTGTGTGATCTTGGCTACAAATGCATATTTGATGACAAGCAAGTTGAGGTTGTGAGCAAGGATCAAGCAAATATCATCTTTAAGGGATTTAGGCATGGAAGCTTGTACTTAGTTGATTTCAATGCTAGTGAAGCTTAACTTTCATCATGTTTGATTGGCAAGTCAAGCAAGGGATGGCTATGGCATAGGCGCCTAGGTCATGTTGGCATGAAGCAATTGAACAAGTTGGTGAAGCATGATCTAGTGAGAGGCTTGAATGATGTCACGTTTGAGAAGGATAGACCTTGTAGTGCATGTCAAGCCGGCAAGCAACATGGGAACTCACATCCCAAGAAGAATGAGATGTCAACATCAAGAGCATTTGAGTTGTTGCATATGGACTTGTTTGGCCCAACTCACTACACATCAATTGGGGGCAACAAGATGGATTTGTGATTGTGGATGACTACACAAGATACACTTGGGTGTTCTTCCTCTATGACAAGAGTGAAGTCTATGATCTATTCAAGTCTTTTGTCAAGAGGGTGCAAAATGAGTTTGACACTACCATCAAGAAGATTAGAAGTGACAATGGGAGTGAATTCAAGAACACAAGAGTTGAAGAGTTGTGTGATGAGCTTGGAATTGTGCATCAATTCTCACCAACCTACACTCCCCAATCCAATGGTGTAGTTGAGAGGAAGAATAGGACCTTGATTGAGATGGCAAGAACTATGCTACTTGAGTACAATGTGAGTGAGAAGTTTTGGAGTGATGCCATCAACATGGCTTGCTACTATAGCAACCGCCTCTATTGCCATGGGAAGTTAGAGAAGACTCCATATGAAATCTTCAATGGAAGGAATCCCAACATTGCTTACTTCCGGGTCTTTGGTTGCAAGTGCTACATACTCAAGAAGGGGCAAAGACTTGGCAAGTTTGACAAGAGATGTGATGAGGGATTTCTTCTTGGCTACTCTACTTCTAGCAAGGCTTATAGAGTGTGGAACTTGGCTAATGGTGAAACATCCTCAATTTTCCACGAAGGGAAATCTCACAGAATGATATACATCAGTCGATAATCAATCCCATACATCGAAATATAAACCTAAAGAGTACAAATAGAGGGGTTTATATTAATAATTACAACGCCACAAGGCGGATACAATGTATATCTATCATCCAGAACAGCTTGAGAAGGCGGAAGCAACGCGGAAGCAGCTTCAAACTCCAACTTGAGCGCAGGCACGAGACCTTCTAATCCATTTGACATCACCGAGAAGCGGGAAAATCTGCACACCGCCGGATGTGTGCGAGGCCATGGTCGCACCGAATGAGCTTTAGTGGAAAAAAGAAAAGAAAGGGATCTCGCGATCCTATAGTTTGGCTGTGGTTTGCATCCTAGCGCATGCGAAGTAGCGTAAATAGTAGTAACAATAATATTAATGTAGTCAAGTTTAACACATTCCCATTCCCACACATCTATCCATCCATCATCTCATCCATCCCAAATCCATCATCTCGCCTCCATCACCACATCTCACACTCATGTCGGCAGACCAACTCCCTCTCGGTCTGTCTCAGCGGCCCGCAGCCCCCATCTAGGCTCACGACCGGAATGCTCGGGGAAGGTAGAACACTCCTCTCCTATCTAGTGAAGCAGAACACAGGACAGGTCCATAGCTGACAAGTCAGCATATGTATCGATCGATCAACCAAGAACACTCTGCAGAGGTTTTACATCCCACAAGATAGCCATCATCGACATGGCCATGCCTAGGCAGATTCCGGCTGCTTGCTATAATAGAACGATGCCACCCTACCTCTCAGCCCTGGAACACCCCAAGTACCTCTGGGGAGGCTGAAACTGTGAAGTCATGACCTCGTGCCACGTTTCGTACCTCATGATCGTCTCGGAAGGGTGTGAGTACTCGCCACCCGTACCTCCCTACACTTCTCGCCTAGCAGTAGTGGCATCGCGCTACTAAGTAGTCCAGCCGTCTCCCCATTACAAGGAACGTGTGGTCTGTAAAGGAGTCCTGAAGAAACTGAGTACTAGTAAGTCCTTAGGGATGACCAAGCCGGGATGTCTCCAACAGGGTTACCGTTCGGGTGCCATCCTGACACCACGTGCCACCACAGCACCTTCTCCCTGAGCGGCCCACGACAAGCCCACACTCAGGGGTTTCCCCAACCACAAGTATACCCGCCACAGGTATCCGCACAGGAATGTCCAGTCCATCCCAGGGCAAGACTCGCTCCATAAGCTCGTCGTATATCCCGGCTCAGTCGACTCAACCCTCACCCTCCACGCACCCAAGTCACGCTCACAGAACCACCAGATCCTCACCAAGCCCACCAAGGCTGGCATCCCAAGCCAAAACCATTCCCAGGGGTTCACCACCCGCATCACATCACAGATCCAATACGAAGTGGAGTTAATAAGTATGGTGATATAAAGTGCAAGCAAGCAGAAGGGTGGCAATAATAATTATAAGTGCGAGCGCAGAGCTGGGTAACATGGTGAAGGGTTTTCAATCAAGGGATATAAATGGCTCAGGCAATAGCATGCATCAATATACTAGCAAAGGAATAAATATAAAGCGCTAGCAGTTCTATTAATTATGCAATGTCTAGTAGGATTCTCTAAAAGAAGGTCTTTGCCATGACACCTGCGATGTCGAGGTAGTAGTGGTACAAATCCAACCGTAGTCGTACAAGTCCTCCTCCGTCAGATGTAGTCGATCAGCGGGGCTCCTCCTCCTAAATCGACTCTGTAATCGGGACATAATAGTCGCGTTAGCGACTCCTATAGAATCCACAAAGAACCAAATGAATATCAAAAAGATCCAAATACACTCAAACATAGGTTCATGAGATAAAGCTCGATTTTAGATGAATTTTGATATAAAGATCATCATTTTTGGAGCTCGTATGAATTAGATATGAATTTCCGAAGTTTGAACAATATTCTGAAAAAGAAAAAAGGGCTGAATTACTCTGGGCCGACACGTGTCATCATCCTACTGGTCCATGTGGCGCCTGCGTGTCTGCTGACGTGGCAAGGCTGCTGACGTGGCAGTGACATCATCACAGACAGGTGGGGTCCATGGTGACGTCAGCGTTGACTGAAGTCAACGGTATGGGCTCAGGACGGGCCGGGCCGGGCCGCCACGTGTCGGTCACTGGAGATGCCACGTCGCGTCTGGGCTTCCAGTGGGCTTGCTCACTGGCCACGGTGGACGGGGACGGTCCATGATGGACCACCTACATCGTGTCCACTTGTCTGTCTCTAGGCTCACGTAAACCGGGTCTACGGATGTGGCAACAGGGCGCAGTAGTTCACAGTTACGGCTCACGGTGGTCAGCAGTCGTGGGTCCACAGGTCAGTGTGTTGGTCTATGCGGACCATGTCCATCTTCTCCTTCTCCAGGCCATCTTCTTCCCCATCTCTTCCAGGCGCCGCTCATGCCATCGGCTGGCATGGCCGGCGGCAGGGTCGCGCGTCTGGGCGCCATGGTGCACCCCAGTCAGAACTGACGTGCGCATCGGCAACGAGGCCCCAAAGCAAATTCGTCAAGGTATCTCGGAGGTTCAGCGGTGCACTCAAGGATGGCCGGCCATGGCGGCGGCTTGTTGGCGACATGGCGGCGGGGTGCGCGTCGCAACAGAGGGGGGAGAAGCTGGTTTCCTTCCAATTGACGCTGCAGTCCGGAGATTAGGCTCGGGGGACATCCATTGGGCTTGTCCGCGGCGTCCAATTGACACAGAGGCGCCCGCGCGAGTGTTGAGCTCGCGGCGGAGCTCCGCCGTGGGCATCGACGCCACGGTCGAGGCAAGGCGAGGCAGTCGCGGCTCCATCATCTACATGGCTTGGATCAGGGGCTCACAGCGACGCTCGTCGTCCATCTAAAGTGAAACAAGGTGGCCGGAGCAGCGTGCTAGGGCTGCGGCACGGCGGCACTCCGAAGAACGCCGGCGGTGGCATGGTTCTCGTCACGGGGCTCCCAGTGGTCATCTTCCGCGTCTAGCGCGCGCATGGCATGCGCCAAATTGCGGCGGGTCCGGATCTCTAGCCAACGGCGTCCAAGGGCCATTCACCGGGCTAGCTAGGGCGCCTCGCCGCGGCAGGACGTGGCCGCGGCGGCGGCATGGTGGACAACTCCACTCCGGCGCGCGCCGGAGCCGGGAATCCATGGGGGCCAGGGCTAGGCACGTGTAGTGTGCGTGTGGTGTCCAGAGCCGGCAGTGGCTCGCGCCTACGCGCTCGTGGAAGCGCCATGGCGGCGTACAGCAGGTCCGGCGAGGGTGGAAAAAGGGGAACCGGCGGTTGCTCACCGAGCTTTAGGCGAAGAAGAAGGCGTGACGCGTGCAGCGGGCCGGTGTGGTGATGACGGGAAGCAGAGCAGAGCGGGGTTGGCGCCGGTCTCGCGGTGCGGTTTGTCTTCTTGAGCTCCGGCGGTGTCCTTCTCCGGCGGTTCCTTCTCCAGTCCGTCCCCGCCTCCTTCTTCTCCCTTCCTTCTCCCCCTTTCTCCTCTATTCTTCTCTCGGCTTGGAACGTTGGCGAGGTGGCGGCGCGAGGGTGGAAAGAGGACTAGGGTTTTGGCGTCAGGGCTGTCCCAATTTGTAGGCGGCGTCGGCCATGGCTTCCGGCGATGGACGGCGATCGCGGCCACAGCGTGATCGGGTGGCCAGGGATGGCTCCAAAGGTCGCTATCAAGCCCGTGTGGGCTCCAGGCGTCAGCGAGCGTGGCCGAATTGGCTTCGCGGCCAAGGCAAGGCGAGCGGTTGCAAAAGCAGAGCGCCCGGCAAGGGCATGTGCGGGACGCGCGCGCGGGAAGATTCCGTTCCGTGGGTGCTATGTGGTCGAGGTCCGGTCGGGCGCGTGGCATCCATCCAGGGCTCTCGCGAGGATCAGACGGCGAGGGATCTTGCGTGGCGGCTACGCGGGGGAACAACGTCTGACAATGGCGAGACGTCACGCGCGGAAAAGGACAAGCAGGGGAGCAGGTAAGAACTATGACATGTGGGGCCAGTTGTCATCGGCTCAAGCAAAAGGACAGGGCAGCTTCTCCCTTGTCGCGGCGTGAGGAAGGTGATCCAGGCGTGGATCGTGGGCCGTGGCTGAGCGGGCCGGTTGCTCGCGAGAAAAGAGAAAGGAGGAAAACAGAGAGGGCCGAGTTGGGCCATGCTGCTGCTTTGGGCTGTCCAGGCCGAAAAGAAAAGGAGAAGAGAAGAGGTACATAGCAGGCCGGGCTCGAGATGGAGGCCGAAATGGCAATTGCCATTTCCTTCTCTATCTTCTTTTCCTTTTCTTTTTCCTTTGCTTTTCAATTTGAGTTTTTGGTCATTTGACTTATGTAAAGTATGTCTCATGCTTCACATTGATGGTGGTCATAAGTGGTGGCCATAGGATATGTTGGGACATTATCTCCCATAGCACTATTTATATATTGCATAACCATTTATTGTTATTGATTTATTAATCAACACAAGAATCCAACAAAATCCAAATCAAACATGTTGTATAACAACTTAAAAGATCTAGCGTGGGTCCCACTAGGTCATAGGTTTTGGGTTTATCCATCTAGGGCGGTTAAGGAACTAGTCAAGCCGAGATAGGTAGTTCCTAACATCGAGGTATATAGTTAAGCAACTATTCTCTCAGGGTGGAGGTGCTTCCCTGGGTTGGCATAGTGTTACTGGTCTCCAATCTACTAGGGTCGAGTGGATTGTCACTTGGTGAGATTAAGTCCTATCACCATGGCTTCAGGTCTAGGATCAAAGCTCTCCTATGTGGAGTCATGGCATTGGTTTGATTCACTAAGTCACGGGTTAGTGTGGTAACACTATTCGCTGGCTACCTCTAGCCGGGCTATAGTTGATTGTAGGGTCTACTATGGGTAGGTGTACATATATACATATTATACCTTGGTGATTCTGCCACTAATCCTAGCATGGGTCGTCAAGGTTTAGGTTCATGACCTAGGGACTAGCTCTAGGGCATACTATAGTTGTTGTTCAGTCATGGGCTCTCACCTGGTAAGTAGAGAGGGTTTACCTAGGGTCCTAGTCACATGTGGCTTAAGGGGGCTAAGACACATGTGATGATGTGCTATCTGCGTAACTAGGTAGGGTTATCTACACGACAAGCAACAAACAAGGGTTTGTTTAGAAAAATTTTTGTAGTTGGGATTTTTGTGTTTGGTGAATTTTTCAGGTTGTTACAAATGGGCTAGTTGAAGAGGTTCATGATGTTGAATTTGATGAAACCCAAGGCTCTCAAGTTGGAGATCAAGATCAAGATGATGTGGGTGGAGATCAGTTGAGCAATGCAATGAGACACATGGACATTGGTGACATTAGGCCGAGGCAAGTGGATGATGGTGATAAAGTGCAAGTGCCAACTCAAGTTGTGATTGACGATTCCAATGAGGCAAGCACAAGTGGTACTCAACATGAAGATCAAGATCAAGATCAAGGTCAAGCAAGCAATGAAAATGAACTAGTTCTTCAACCTTCAAACATTGCAAGAGATCATCCTCTAGATCATATCATTGGTGATATTCAAAGAGGTGTGCAAACAAGATCAAGATTGGCTAGCATATGTGAGCACTACTCCTTTGTGTCATTCATTGAGCCAACCAAGATTGATGAAGCATTGAAGGATCCGGATTGGATAAATGCCATGCATGAGGAATTGAACAACTTCACTAGGAATGAAGTGTGGGAGCTTGTTGAGAGGCCAAAGAAGCACAATGTGATTGGAACCAAGTGGGTCTTCGAGAACAAGCAAGATCAAGATGGTTTGGTAGTGAGGAATAAAGCAAGACTAGTGGCACAAGGATACACACAAGTTGAGGGTTTTGACTTTGGAGAAACATATGCACCGGTGGCAAGATTGGAGGCAATAAGAATCCTATTAGCCTATGCTTGTGCTCACAACATCAAGCTCTATCAAATGGATGTGAAGAGTGCATTTCTCAATGGCTTCATCAATGAGGAAGTGTCTGTTGCACAACCTCCCGGTTTTGAAGATGACAAGAAGCCCAACCATGTCTACAAGCTCAAGAAGGCACAATATGGCTTGAAGCAAGCTCCAAGGGCATGGTATGAAAGATTAAGAGACTTTCTCATCTCCAAAGGCTTCAAGATGGGCAAAGTTGACACTACTCTCTTCACCAAGAAGATAGAAGATGACTTGTTTGTGTTGCAAATCTATATGGATGATATCATCTTTGGATCAACAAATCAATTCTTTTGTGAAGAGTTTGCTAAGATGATGGCTAGTGAGTTTGAGATGTCAATGCTTGGAGAGTTAAGCTACTTCCTTGGTCTTCAAATCAAGCAAATGAAGAATGGCACCTTTGTAAGTCAAGGCAAGTACATCAAGGACATGATCAAGAAGTTTGGGTTGCAAGATGCTAAGGCCATTAGCACACCAATGGGAACCAATGGCGGCTTGGACATTGATGATAGTGGCAAGATGATTGAGCAAAAGCTATATAGATCAATGATTGGAAGCTTGCTATATGTGACCGCTTCAAGGCCAGATGTCATGTTTAGTGTGTGCATGTGTGCAAGATTTCAAGCTTCTCCAAGAGAGAGTCACTTGACGGCAACCAAGAGGGTGTTGAGATACTTGAAGGGTACTCAAGATGTTGGTCTATGGTATCCCAAGGGGTCAAGCTTTGAGTTGATTGGATACTCCGACTCCGACTATGCCGGTTGCAAGATTGATAGGAAGAGCACAAGTGGAACATGCCAAGTGCTAGGAAGATCTCTTGTGTCATGGTCTTCAAAGAAGCAAAATAGTGTGGCACTTTCCACCGCCGAAGCCGAATATATTAGTGCGGGGAATTGTTGTGCACAATTGCTATGGATGAAAGCCACCTTGAAGGACTATGGAATCAAATTCAAGCATGTGCCTTTGTTTTGTGACAATGAAAGTGCAATCAAGATGACCAACAATCCGGTCCAACGTTCAAGAACAAAGCACATTGATGTGAGGCACCACTTCATTAGAGATCATCAACAAAAGGGTGATATTAGCATTGAAAGCATTGGGACCGAAGATCAACTAGCCGACATATTCACCAAGCCTCTTGATGAGAAGAGATATTGCATGTTGAGGAATGAGTTGAACATACTTAGCTTCTCCAACATGGATTGATGCACCCCATATATGACATGCCTCTCCTCCAACATAGCAAGGTAAAGTTGGTTGTTGCATCTCATGCATTCTTTGCTAGTTGTGCAGACATGTATACATGTGCATCTTGCTAGGCTCATTCATTGCAAATCAAATGAATTTGAAGGATATATGGCACCACTATTGTTTCTATGCTTGATTTGATCTAGTGGTGGCATATGACTTCTATGCTCATGATGTGTATCTCAACATGGTCAAGATAACCCTTATTTTTATGAGGTGTAAAGAAGCTTGCCCTTGGTTCAAACCGAGATACATTTTCTAGGCATGTGATTTAGATTTGGCCATAGTTGATTGACTTGTTTCTCTCATCTTATTCACCCTTCTTGGTCATTGATGACAAAGGGGGAGAAGTAAGTATACACCTAGGGGGAGAAGTTTACATCTAGGGGGGAGAAATAAGTCACAAAGAGCAATGGAAGGGGATCAATTTTTATGATATGACCCAACCTTGAGCACACAAATAGGGGGAGCAAGCTCATAGACTTTTTGTTGCATATTGTGTGTGCATACATGATGATATGGAGCATTGCAAGCTAAATTCAATATTCATGCTTGTTTGGTGTATTGCTAGTATAGAACTTGATTGATGAAATGAAGTACTAGCATGCTTAGGTGGTTTCTAGACATAGAGTTTCTCTTGTTCAAGTACCTTGCTTAAAATGTGATCTCATGAGGTATCTTGAGTTTTGATGATGTCTAGATTCCCATGGTGCTAAGGAAGGTTTATTATCGCACTCCGATTGGTATCACGCTTCAAAGGTTAATTCTATAAACCTTAGTACCATTTTGGTTGTGGTAACTCTCACAAAAGTTTCATCTATGCATGTGTGCTTGAGAATCGACCAAACATTTGATGCACACATGTAGGGGGAGCTACCACCACCAAAACCGGAATTGAAATGCTTGTCCAATCCAAGATTCATGATCAAAATGTCTTGGGCAAGCAATTCAATTTCATATTGAATTCTATTTCCATATCTTTGTGAGTTTGTCAAGGGGTTGTCATCAATTACCAAAAAGGGGGAGATTGAAAGCTCCGGTTTGGTTTTGGTAATTAATGACACTCAACGTTGCTAATGCTTTGCTCTAAGTGTGGTTAGACACATAGCAACGTAACGGTGGATGATGGAGCATGGTGATCACGGTGATCAACATGGTGGACATGTGAAGTGATCAAGCTTCGGTGATGGATGGAAACGCCCGTGGAGATCAAGGCGAAGGTATACTTGATAGGGCTTTCCGGTTTAGTGGTCAAGACACTTAGCGAGTGTGACCACATTTAGGATCGATAACCGACTATCAAGAGGGGTTTCCTCGGTTCATTCGCGGTCCTAAGTGCCTCTAGTTGTGACTTTGCATGATGCATGAGAGACTAACTAGAGAGCTAACACTTGTCGACGTGATCTTGAGAAGATACGCTAACTCCGGTGCTTGAGAAGTGATCTACTCTGTGGAGTTAGCACCTTGGACAAGTGGTTTGGAGATTGGATCGACGACGGCGCGACATCGAAGATCAAACAAGAGGTGGACGTCTTCAGAAGGCATCGGACGCACGCCAGACGCGGGCCAAACGCGTCCGACGCATGCTGGGCCGGCGTGGGTGACTGGCTCGGGGTCCGCTGAGCGCCGGACGCGGCTTCGGCGCGTCCGGCGGTCCCCCGGACGCCGACCAGAAACTTTCTGGCTGGGCGCGCTCTCGCGTGGTTCGCCCGTCGGACGCACGGCGGACGCACGCGTCGGACTCGGCCAGATCACCGTGCGCGTCCGAGGCCGGAGGCACGTGGCGGCTTCAAATTCCAATGGTCAAGTGGCGCGACGCGGGGGACGCGCCGGACGCGTCCGGCCGGCCTCGACTGCGCGTCCGGCGCTTGATGAAGTCGTCACCGAGGAGCAACGGCTCTATTTTGGACTTGGGTCTATAAATAGAGGGTTGGCCGGCTTGGGGAGGCTCTCTTCGCCACTTCTACACACTTAAGCATACTTTGAGCAGGAGAGACACTCCCCCACTCATCTCTTTGATTCCTTTGCTAATCTTGAGAGAGATTTGAGTGAGAACAAGTGATTTGCATTGAGAGTTGCATCTAGAGGCACTTGTTCATCGAGTGAGCTGCGGATTCTTGTTACTCTTCGGTGATTCCCGTCACCGTAGACGGTTTGGAGCAGGGGTGGTGGTTGAGCTCGAGTTGGAGATTGTTCGAGGCCACACCGGGTTCTTGTGAGGGGTTCTTGATCCTTCCCCGCCGGAGTTCGCGAAAGGATACTCTAGTGGATTGCTCGTGGCTTGTGGATCGTTGTCTTGTGTGGAGATTGCGGCTCCCCATTGGGGTCTTTGGCACCGAGCCAATTGAGCGGGCAACTCACCAAGCAAGTGTATCGCCACAACGAGGAGTAGCTTGCCGGGAAGCAAGTGAACCTCGGTAAAAAATCATTGTGTTGATTTGTGATTGCCGAGGCTTCAACCTCTTTGTGATTGTGCTTGAGCTCTCTAGGTGATTGGCTACTACACGGTGATTGGCCATCCTCTACTCTTCGCGGCGGTATAAACTTCCATCACCTCCTTACTTTCCGCAAAGTAGAATTGCTTGTTGTGGTCGGTCGGGAACCACTCATTGTGTAGAGTAAATCCCGTGGGTAGAATTGCTTGGTTGGTTTCGGTGAACCGACATTGTGTAGCTTGATCACCGTTGTTGTGTGCGCAATTGATTTGAGTAGCCTTGCTTGGTAGGACGGCTTGCATAGAGTAGTCGAAGCATTTGCTTTGCACATTTGCCGCCTTGCTATCTAATTGGGTTGTCTAGTATTCTTGCTAGAAATTTTATTAGGCTATTCACCCCCCCTCTAGCCATTGTGACCTTTCAGGTTCACAAGCCTCGATTTTCAAGTGTTCCTTGTCTATCCACCATCCGCCATTTTCTTAGAGCATCTCCAAGGGTTTTGCATTTGAGGTTTGCATTAGAGTAATTTGCCAAAAAGCTCCAAAAGAAGTATCCAACGGTTTTGCATTTGGAGTTTGCAATTTGGGCAACTTGGCAAATGAGAGAGCAAACTTGGCAAAAATGCCAAGCCGTGGACGACTTTGCAAACCCGATCGCGCGAGCAAAGTCGCGCGCGCCTGGAGACCTCCTATTTTTATCCTTTGCCAAGTCCAAATGTCAATTCCCTTGGAGATGGCCTATTTTTATCCTTTGCATTTTGTTATGAGAGTTTGCAAATAATAACAAATGCTAAGTCAATTTGCCAAAGCCTTTGGAGATGCTCTTATATGCTTGATGCTCTGTTATTGGCTTCTGAAATCTTTCATATGCTCCGGCGCTGATATCATCTAAGAAACATCACCCTGAGCTATTCTTTCGACAAGCTCCCCGGCCACCTGCTCATTGAGCAATTTGAATCTTCGCATGATGACTCTGCGATGACAACAACGACAACATCACAAGGCGTGGGGTGGCCTCGGGTCCTACAGAGAAGCTATATATATTGGTTCACGGTTAGACTTGTACCGTGATAATAAGGGTATGTTTTTCACCCTTTATTCAGTGGATCCTTTGGCAAATGGTGGTATGTCCTTCAGCGTCATTTTCACTATGAATATCTATAAGTCGAACAACCCTTCGGTACTCGTCTTTGTCATCAAGCCCACAAGCCTTGCTAGCCATTCCCGTTACAATTCTCTATTGCTGAATAATGTCAGCTGCTCGATCCCTCACAACACTATGGGCGTGTTTGGTTGCCCGCATCCGGTCATACTTGGCCCATGGGATGCAACCAAGGCCTGTTTGGTTGCCTGTTCGCCTCCTCGGCGTCGTGCAAAACCACCACGCGCGAGGAACGAGCAAATTGGCCGTTCCTTCTCATCCCGGCTAGCCGTAGGGTCGAGATGGACTCGGGGGGGTGAATAGTCCTTACTAAAAACTTACGCACCGGCTAACCGAAACAAATGCGGAATTAAAACTATCGGTCTAGCCAAGACTAACCCCCACTAACTACAACTCTAGTAGCACCTCATAAAAGAACCTAAACAAGAAGCAAGGTGCTAAACTAGCTAGTGCTCACCTAAACAATTCTAGCTTGCAAGGTCACACAAACCTAAGCAACTAGTACTTTGCCACACCGGGGAGCACCTACACAATTCTAATGAGCAAGAGCACAAAGCCAAACCTAAGCTCACTAGATGCTCAAGGACAAGGCTACACAAGCCGAACCCAAGAGCGCAAATTACTTAACTACACAAGCTAAGCAAAACACTTACACTACTTCTAGCTACACAAGCAAGAAGGTGCTCAACTAGCTACACAGGCAAAAGAGCACAAGAGGCACTACTCAAGCTAAGCAAGAATGTAACAAAAGTAAATACAAGCTTGAGCTAGAGGGGATGCAAACCACCGCGAAGAGTGGACACACGAAGTCACGGCGGTGGTGAATCACCGGGCGTAGAGACCAACCACCTGCAAACAAGCTCAAGGGAGGTCGAAGCCTCACACACAAGAACAAGGAGGTCAAAGCCTCGGCAATCACAAATCGACACACGATTTTTCCCCTGGTTCACTTGGTCACCACCAAGCTACGTCCAGTTGTGGCGATGCACCGACTTGGTGATGAGATGGCCGCTCAAGTTAGCTCACTGCCAACAACCCCTTCGGGGAGCCCCAACTCCAACCAACACAAGACCGGGATCCTCCAAGCCACGCTCAACTAGAGTAGCCAATTCGCGCACACGCGGGAAGGCTCAAGAACCCCTCACAAATCCTTCTTTGGAGCACCACACAATCTCCACGGGTGCTTCAACGAAGTCTCTTGCCTCCAAGCCGTCTAGGAGGTGGCGACCTCCAAGAGTAACAAGCACACCGGCTTGCAACACGATCACCTAGTGCCACTCGATGCAAATCTCTCAATGCACCGCACTAGAATCGATCTCTAACTCAAGTGGATGAACACTCTCAAGCATGGATGAGTTAGAGGGCTCCCAAGCACCACAACACAAGCCACTAAGGCCCTAGTGTGCTCAGCCACCAGCCATGGCCAAGCAACCCCTCTATTTATAGCCCCAATGGCTAAAATAGCCGTTGCCCCCACGCTGGAAAAAGTTAGACGCGCCGGACGCGTCTATCTCCCGAACGCGCGAAGAAGTCCTGCGCAACACGCGCCGGACGCGTCCGCCGCTGCCCGCCGGACGCGTCCGGCGCTCTTCAGCCGCGCGCCGCAGGTAACCGTTGCCTTCTGACGACACGCGTCCGGCGCCTGCGTCCGGCGCTCCCCGACGGACGCGTCCGGCGGCCCGGCGCGCGCGCGAGGCACTCACCCCAGAACTTTCTGGTGTGAGTCCGGCGCCCGCCGGACGCGCCTCCTCGGCGTCCGGCGCCCGGCCCGGCCGCCGAGCCCGGACCTCCACGCGCCGGACGCGTCCGCCCGCCCGGGGCCGCGCGCGTCCGGCGCTTGTAAATCCATGATTTACAGCCCGTCGAAAACGCGATCTTCTCCACCATGCTATCCAACAAGTATGCCAACTTGAACACCAGAGATAGCATGTTTTCAACTATATTTTGCATCCGGTGCAATAGAAAATATCCCTCCAATTTTCTCGAAAGCGCCGAATCCCGCCACGCAAGCTCGGCGGGAGGGAAAGAGGGACCCAAACCCAACTCTACCCTACAAACCAAAGCGCGATCAACGCCACCTTTGTAAATGTGCCAACACCACCAAGTGTTCATCACCATGTGCAAGTGTGTTAGCATTTTCACAATTATTTTCAAAGGATTTTCTCTTGTTCTCACAACGCCACTCGATCCTAGCATGTCGCAATGTTAGATCACTCAAGTGGCACTAGATGACCGAGATGCAAACAAGTTTGCCCCTCTTGATAGTACGGCTATCAATCCTAAATCCGGTCATCAACTTATCTACACTCCTCATGACCGGTGAAATGAAATGCCCTATGGCATACCTTTGCCTTGCGCATTTCCACTTCCACCGTCTTCCACCAAAGTGCCAATGCAACACATGCACCGACACGATCTCAAGTTGATATGATCCACTTCATATCATCACGCAACCTTCACGGTCCATCGATCTTGATCTCACTTGCTCTTCACCGCCTTATGGTCCATCGGAGCCAAGTCATGCCCGAGCTTCACCCTCACTAGGTCCATCGCTCCACTGCCTCGACTTGTCCTTCACACATCCTCCGGTCTCAAGCCAAGCCTCATCTTGATCTTCACCATCGGTCACATGACTCCATGTCATGTCACATATTCAATGAAGTTTCTTCATCTCTCGTTTACCTGTGGACTAAATCCCTGTGTATTCTCATGATCACACAATTAGTCCATCTAAGTTGTCACTCAATTATCAAAACCAAACAAAGGACCTTTCACTAGCGGCGTGCTCTCTCTCGTCCTCCGCCTGGCTCGCTCCGTGCGCGAGGAGATGGCGCGAAAACCCTAGGGCCACCACCCTCGTTCCTGCCTCTCACCTCCCTTCTTCCCACCATTCGCCGCCCTGCATATCTTCCATCCCGCCTTCTCCCTCTCTTCTTCTTGTCGCTCCCCATCCGCGCCATTCCATCGGTTGAAAGCTTAAACTACTCCCTTACATCGGCAGGAAATTGCGGGGCAAAGCCAAGCTAAATATTTATTCCCACTAGGAGTTAAACTAATTAAAAGTTATGGTTAGCAGTGGTCCTAGTCAAAACCCTATTGCGCCCTCTGGGCCATGAGATGAGAAACCACTGCTGGAAAGAAATGCATGCACAAAACACGGGGCTGGCTAGTGGGACTAAAGCGTGTAAGTAGTTCTTTTTTTTCTTTGACAACAAACATTTCATTCATAGATTAGCAGCAAGAAGCTGTCTTTCAAGACTGGCACGAGTCAACAAAAAAATTGTGTTCAGTGTACACACGTTCTTTTTCGCCCCTGGAACCACCGGACCCAGCCAATATACTACTCCGTAAAAAGCAGCCGCACTGCTAGCGTGGTATGTAAGAAGGCCAACGACATATATGGCTTTGTAAGCGACCATTAAGCTATAGCATACGAGCTCAAGAACACACTCGGCCGCACTGCTATAGCATGTCATGGCCTTCCAAGTTCACCAGCCTCCCTTATCAGATGTGCCTTGTCTATTATCCATCATCCAGTTTCTCATATGCCTGCTGCTCTGTTTCTGCCTCCCCAAATCGTGTCGATGCTCCGGCATCGACCAGAATGAGCTAGGAAACATCACCCTGAGCTATCCTTTTGACGAACTTCCCGGCCACCTGTTCATGAGCAATTCACATCTTGATGACATGACTCTCCGCGATGACAACAAGGGCAAGGCGTGGGGAGGCCTGGGGTCTTACAGAGAAGCTACTGGTTCACGGTTAGACTACCGTGACAATAAGGGTATGTTTTTCACCCTTTATTCAGTGGATCCTTTGTTAAATGGTGGTATGTCCTTCAACATCGTTTTCACTATGAGTATCTATCAGCCAAACAACCCCATTATAGACAATTGTAGACTCGTCTTCGTCGTCAAACCTGAAAGCCTTGATAGCCATGATAGTTATCGCAACCTTCTCATGGATATGCCACTGAATAATGTCATTTGCTGGATCCCGCCCAACGCTACATCTCGCGATGTTGGCGGCAGCCACGTCTCCGCTCAAATTAGTACACTTGACCATATAGCACCTGCCATCTGGGTACATATTGGCATAGAGTCGTTGCCAGGCAAATCTTCAATGGCAAACAAGTATAGCGTGTGGATCGATTATGACTATAACGAGGACCGCATGTTGGTCTACGCAGATGCAGGTGAAGGAACATCCAAACCTGCAACCGCTGTAGCCAACAAGATCCTCAATAGGTCATGGATGTTTAAAAAATCAGTGTCGTTTGCCTTTTTCTCCTTGATGGGGCAACTACTACAACTGCACACATGGAACTCAACGGCCGTCACACGTCGCCCATCATTCTGTGGAATGCCTTATCCTCATGCCCGAGGTAATCAATGGGCCATCGCATGGTCCTCGGTGCTTGGATCGGCGGCCGTCGCTGCCATCACGGCAGCTACCGTTGCGTATTTGAACTCGAAATACAGGAGGTGGAAGAAGGAGCAGGAGAACCTCGTCCAGACCATGCGGAGCCTCCCGGGGTGCCCACCCAGGTTGGCTATGCCGAGATCAGAAAAGCCACGAAAAACTTCCATGACACAATGAAGCTGGGGAAGGGTGGATTTGGGGCAGTCTACAGATGCACACTTCCTCCCACTGCTTCAAGGACGGGACAATCCATGGAAGTGGCCGTAAAGAAGTTTGTGCGAGAAGTTGAGCACCGACGGTACGACGATTTCCTGGCGGAGGTCAGCATTATTAACCGCCTACGTCACAAGAACATTGTGCCACTCATAGGTGAGCACTGGACTCTTCTTTGTGGGATATTTTAGATTATTTTTAGTGGTGGTAGAAATGGAAATTTACATGTTAATTAATTTAAAAAGCTTACTTAGGTTGTCCATTATAGTAGCACACGGTGGTTAATTTACGTGCAAAGTAGATAGTTACATTAGATTATGTTGGCACAACTTTACTTACATGTAGGTTTAGGAAGTTACTTTTTGTTGTTTTTAGAATGGCATATGTTGGTATTTTTAGGAAAAAAGGAAAGTTCAAAATCAATGGTGATTTGCTGGTCTACAAATATTTTTATATATTAATAAATTACTAGTAGAATCTAATTTTTTAAGCATATTTCATAATGATTAATGTTTTTTTGCGAATCTCATAATGATTAATGTTGAGGTTTTATTAAAAGCCTTTAGTTAGTAATAGTAAGATAGTTAATACCTTTTTGCAATGAATACATAGTCTGAAGCATATTATGTGGCAAATTTCAGGATGGTCCTACAACAAAGGGGAGCCCATACTAATCTATGAGTACATGATGAACGGTAGCTTAGATCAACATCTTTTCTCAAAAAGAGGTGACAATGCCGGGCAGAGGCAGCAGCAACAAGAGGAAACACCTATTGGCACATGGCAGACTCGCTACAGCATTGTCAAGGACATAGCTACCGGTCTGCACTATGTTCACCATGAGCACGAGCCAACTGTGCTACACCGTGACATAAAAGCAAGTAACATCATGGTTGACTCAACCTTTCGCGCCCGTCTCGGTGACTTCGGTATAGCTTCAACGGTCGCCATAGACAGGAGCTCCGTCACTGGTATTGCCGGCACATGGGGTTACATAGCGCCCGAGTATGCGTTGACCTTCATGTCCACTCGGCAGACTGATACTTACGCATTTGGGGTTCTCGTCCTGGAGCTTGTTACAGGCAAGAAGAACAACGACGTCCCACCGGACGTCGACCACATCACCGACTGGGTCTGGCGTCTTCACCAGGAGGGGAGGTTGCTTGAGGCGGTGGACGCCAGCGTGCTCACCACAGAAGACGCGGAGGATGACCAGCTGCAGGATGGCAGCGTCCTTCTGGAGGCTGAGCGCCTCCTGCTTCTTGGCTTGGCCTGCACAAACCCGAATCCATACGACCGCCCAACTATGGTGGAGGCAGTACAGGTCATTACCAAGTTAGCGCCACCACCGGAGGTTCCTCTTGATAGACCCACATTCATGTGGCCTCCTCAAGATTGGCGCGCACGCAACTCTCTGTACAGCACAGCGTTAAGTGATTGTGGTGAGAGCTCTGCGAGTACGGTCGAGACGGTGCAGGTCAGCATCAGCCAGAATCATTCTCCGTCAGCAGCCACTGAAGGATTTGGCTCCATCAGTAGCACAGTGGCATTTGGCAACTGGGAGCCAGTGCCACGGTTCAGCTCATCAGGTGGATAAACAATTAGTTCGTCTTTTCTCTGTTGGTGAGTAGACGTTTGCCTTTTGCGCGGGGTGGTTAAGCGCATTCTGTTATTCAATAAAGTGTCGTTAAAACTGCTGCTGTTGTGTTCTCGTGCGCTGAGTGGTTAAGCGATCCTCTTAGGCTCTCCTCTACACCCCTCTTGGTAGTCTAAGTGCTTCTCCTGAAACTATCTAAATTTGCTGTATTTTTTTTTTTTTTGAAACGAAAAACTTCCTGTATTTCCGTTTTGAATGAAATGGAAATGGGATCGCCCGATTCTTAAAAAAAAAGGTGGATAAACAATGGACAGCCTAGCGTTGGACAAATTGAAATGGTCATTGTGCGTTTCTGTGTGTGATCCTCATTTCCTTTGGCCTCTAAAATAATGTAATATGCATGCCTAGGTTTGTTTGTTTCTTCCATCTTCCTGATCTGGACCTCTGTTTGTGTGTTAGATCATCTGTCTTATGATCTAGGAAGCACGGGCTTTTGTTTATGTGCTTTGGGATCTCTGAAATTAATCCAAGAAGGCGCGCCAAGCACCATTCTTAGATAAGATACTTCTTGCATGTATAAGTTTATAAACCCTCAGCCAGAGTTTATGCAATTATGATATAGGAGATGCGGTGCTTCAGGGCTTGACAATGGGATCTGATTTTATAAACAGTGCAAGGTGCTTGATCGTGTCATTTAGGAGAGGAGCTCTCTTGAGAATGAACCTGGCTACATTCACAGCAGCCCAACAGTAGTAGGAACCATCGAAAACACTCATCACCAAGATTTATTGCATCATCGACAACTGTGAAGATGAAGATCATATTATGCAAAAATAAGAGCATAAATAGTAGGACAGAGGGATGAAAAGGCAATGCAAAAGTCCACTGATAAAATAATTCAACTCTTAATTTTTTAACTATAAGCACTACCTCTATAACAATAGCTGACCAAACAATTTACAGAACCTTGAAGAGATGTATTTTTCAGTGTCTTTGTCCAAAGATAATTCAGTCTAGCATCCCGTAAATCAAAATGAAATACACATGCTGGATGCTGAAATATATATCAAAGACTACAAACAAATACTTTGTCCTATTCCAAGTTTTCAAAAAATTTATGACCTTATTAAGAGGCATTTTTAAAAGCAAAAGGAGGTATGTTTGTGAAGAAGGCCGTATCGGAGACACGCTTGATGTCTTTTCTTTCTATTACTGTGCAAGAGATTTGCATCCATCAGACCACCACTTCTCGATCTGATTCATGTTAAAAGTTTGAAGAAATAAAGTTAAGATATGGCGATGCACTTACATTTTCATGTGATGGCGTAGCAACGTAGCACGATTGGTTGAATTGAGCACACGACCACCCTTCCCGGCACGGATCCTCGACATGAACTCAACCCGATGAACGCAGCTGCGACAGGCCACGACGATCAAGCACTGTTCAGCAACGCCACTGCTATGTCGCGCGCAGCACCACGAAGCTCTACATATGAAAGCGGCTGTGTTCACTGGTGCGCGACATCGGTAAAGTCGAACCGCGTGCTAGCGTGGTCCGAGTCCTCGATGCGACGGGTCAGCCTGTTTGCAGCAGCTCGGCGCGGCATTCCGTCGAACAATTTATGGGCAGGCAAGACATGCTACACCCAAGCTCTATCCGCTTGCTCTTCTGCTTCAGGGTGCTTCACTGCCTCCATCATCGGTCCTCGCCGTGGAGTTCAAGCTGTAAGTGGTAGAGAACTGGAGATGGCCATCCCCACGTGGAGTTGCTACTAGCTTGATGGAGCAAGAGGGCCCGTGGGCCGTGGCAGCCGAGTTGTGGGGGTCAGGTGGTCGGTAAACCAGCGGCAGGAGGCTGGATTCACACGGAGAGATATGACGGCAGTCTCATCGCTAGCTCTCCATGCTCTACAGCTCCAAGCGCGGCTGATTCCCGTGTGGTTGCTCCTACGGCTGGTGCTTGCAGCGGACGCAGTTCGCATTGGGAGTGCAGGAGGCCGGTGGCCGGTGCCGAGGACGACGCGCAACCTGGAAGAGACGAATCACGGAGGGGATCGAATTCTCTGGAAACCTGTCTACACTGTGCGACGGTGAACATCCGATCAAAATCGGACGGAAAAGGAAAACCGGGCGACGTGGCCCAATGGGTGGCCAGAGCTTGGCCCTGATTTCGTATATTAGAGAGAGATTCTGGTGTATGAAACAGAGTTTCAATGTGTTATTTGTACTTTAAGTTATTATATCTAGCAAATATGCCAGTGCGTTGCAACAGGAGAAACAAAATTACTAAAATTCATTCAAAACAATAACTTGAATGGCAATTTATGTTTTATGCTTTTACTATTTATTTATTTATTTTATAATGACTATCACACCCATAATATAAGTTAATACTCACAATAAATAACAATGTCCTTTATAAACCTTTATCAAATTAAAATAGATCTTAGTATATTTTTTTCTTCCATTGCAAACAACACAAGCTGACTTATTAGCAAAAATGTCCGTGCTTTTCAACGGGAAGAAACAAAAATCTTATTCACTTGAGATGTAGAAGAACTTGTCTGCTTGAGGTAAAAAATATTGATAAATGTATATGTTAGGTGCAGACTTAAATTTGGAATTAACAATGTATACAAATCATATTACTTTTTTATAAAACTAATAATGTATACTCATCATATTGCTTTTTTATAGCGCTTAAAGTGCTTAAATTAAATTTTTAATAAAAATATGAGACTATAGTCAAAAAAAATAAATTAGAAATGTGACTTAATTGTTAATTTATTTTAACCTAAAACTGGGAAATAAACAGGTCCTTTATGATGTTGCCATGGACACTCGCATACACGAGTTTACCAGAGGTTTTTTTTTTTTTTTGAGGGAACTGCCAGAGGTAGAAAACCGTGTTGGAAATGCAGCGTTCAACTTGCTTTCATTTTGAGAACTACCCATCTGTCTCCAACTCTGTACCGAGTGGTTGGATAAAAAATTAGTGAATAAAGAAAATTGGCTAAAATTTTAAAATTAGATATAAGATTTTTAAAAACTTATATTAATAAAGCATACCATAATAAAAGAAGTGATATTTTAAATAAATTTTGAATAAGATGAGTAGTTCAACTTTAGGTCACAAAAAGAAAAAAATAATTTAAAACGTAGTTTGGATATATTACAAATACCATGGTCTCGTATTTTTTGTGTTCTACTTTTTTTTTTTTGAGAATATCAAACTTTAATCTACAGAAGCAACCACGACCCTGAAAATCCGGTCCGACGGGGGCACTGTTTTTTTTTTTTTTTGAGCCAAATCCGACGGGCACTGCTGCTGCACATCTGACGCATGCATTTTACTTGGGCCAGCCCACCTGTTGAAAACCGCAACGAAGCCAGGCTATCAGTACATGATACGTTGCGTTAATTCTTTTCCTTACTTCTTTCTCCTTTTATTACGGACTGCACTTTGGGGCGGACACAGCGAATTGGCTTGTAGTCTAGGACGGTCCAGTAGGACGCTACCCACCAGGGTTCAAATTCTGGTGCTCGCATTTTTTCTTGGGATTTTCCCAAGGATTTACCGGCGTTACGCATTAAGTGGTAAGCGATGTTCCCGTCGACGACGAGGCGCATTAAGTGGTAAGCGACGTTCCCGTCGACGACGAGGCGTCAGTGGTGACTTCGAGAATCTCCAGATCTGCCGGGTGCTCAGTCCTTTGAAGGTGCTCATAGGGGTAGGGGTAGGATTTACGTGTGTTCATAGGGGTGAGTGTGTGTGTACTGTGAGCGTCTGCGTTGTACTGTGTAATCTAAAAAAAAATTAGCATAGAGAGGGCGGATTGAAATTTTGACGTTTTATTATTAGGTTATAGACTAGCAAATATTCCCGTGCATTGCACCGGGAAAACTCTATAAAATATTTATGAAAGCACCATGATAACAATTCTAAATATTTATTTATGTTATCTCTTCTGTATAAATTTTTGAAGATATGAATTATTTATTTATTTTATAACCGTGATATCCAGAATATGGCTATTGTTTCATATATAATATGATAGTGTCGACGTGTTTATGTAGGATGTGTGTGTGTCGGTCAGCCAGTCTACTCCACGCCACCATGAAGTCGCTGCTCTTCTAATTTTCTACTGCATCGCGGTCATCTACCGTCGATCTGGATCACCCTATGAGTACGTTTAGGAAAGTACGGCTCGCAACGTCTAGACCAAGACGAGTTGCAAACATGACACCGAGCAGCAAGGCACCAAATCAGTCTAGTGTTAAACTTGAAACTCCCCCGACGTCATGCACCTCTAGATCATAGATACGAAGCCACCGACGACCAACCAAAAAAGGATAGATTATATTTTTATGAAACTAAAATTGGTCTCTTTTTTTATGATTTTTCTATGACTTTTGGTGAATTTTGTAATACCTTTTTTTTTTATAAATATCGAATTCTAATATTTTGCATCCGGAACCCCGATATAAAGCACCATGATAACAATTCTAAATATTTATAACAATTCTAAATATTCATTTCTGTTATCTCTTCAATATAAAATTTTGAAGATATAATTAATTTATTTTATAACCGTGATATCCAGAATATGGCTACTGTTTCATATATAATATGATAGCGTCAACGAGTTTATGTAGGATGTGTGTGTGTGTATGAACCACGTTAAATCGGTCGTGAGTCTACTTCAACTACGCCCAATGCAATGGCTCTCCACGCCATCCTGAAGTCGCTGCTCTTTTTTCTGCTGCGTTGCGGTCATCTACCGTCGATCTGGATCACCCCATGAGTACATCTAGGAGACTACAACTCGCAACGTCTCAATCGAGGTGAGCTGCAAACATGACACCGAGCAACGAGGCACCAAATCGGTCTAGTGTTAAACTTGAAACTCCCCCGACGTCATGCACCTCTAAATCATGGATACAAAGCCGACGACGACCAACCGAAAAAGGATAGAATATATTTTTATGAAACTAACAAATTGGTCTAGCATTTTTATGATTTTTCTATGATTTTTTTATGAATTTTGTAATAATTTTTTTAATATAAATATCAAATTTTAATATTTTGCCTAAGGAACCTCGATATATTTAAAAAACAATTAAGGACATTTACCTTTTCTTTCTCTCTATAATTTATCCATTGGGAATCCTATATTTATTTTATTCTCATCTAGCTTCAAATCCTATTCTTAACCATAAAGGGGACCGAGAAGGATTCCTACGCTAACGGATCCACGCCATCCTGAAGTCGCTGCTCTTTTTTCTGCTGCGTTGCAGTCATCTATCGTCGATCTGGATCACCCCATGAGTACATCTAGGAGACTACAACTCGCAACGTCTCGATCGAGGCGAGCTGCAAACATGACACCGAGCAACGAGGCACCAAATCGGTCTAGTGTTAAACTTGAAACTCCCCCGACGTCATGCACCTCTAAATCATGGATACAAAGCCGACGACGACCAACCGAAAAAGGATAGAATATATTTTTATGAAACTAACAAATTGGTCTAGCATTTTTATGATTTTTCTATGATTTTTTTATGAATTTTGTAATACTTTTTTAATATAAATATCAAATTTAAATATTTTGCCTAAGGAACCTCGATATATTTAAAAAACAATTAAGGACATTTACCTTTTCTTTCTCTCTATAATTTATCCATCGGGAATCCTATATTTATTTTATTCTTATCTAGCTTCAAATCCTATTCTTAACCATAAAGGGGGACCGAGAAGGATTCCTACGCTAACGAAAGAGGCGGACAGAAAGATCGTAGAAAATTTTTGCCGCCGGCGCATTTAAAATAGGCAGACTGAAATTTTACCGTTTTATTATTAGGTAATAGACTAGTAAAAGTACCGTGCGTTGCAACGGGTGATGGGCAAAAATATATCATTATCATCAATTCCAATCTTTAAGGGCCAATAATCTAGTCTTGTTCATGAAGTTTGTCGCGATATCTTGTACGACATTGTTGCATGCATATATAATTATTTGGCACACAACAAATTTCTGTTCATGAATGAATAAATCATTTTCTTAGTTTGAAATAATAAGTATTGATAAAAGGTACTTTCTTCATTCTATATTTTGGTGAAGTTGAGCGCGGTAATGGTTGAGGTGTAATTTTTTTCTGTTTTTTTCTGCTTCTATTTTAGACCCACTTGGGACAATACTTTGCTCTACTGTTAGAACAGTTTATTTTCCAAATGATGAAACTGAAGCTGTTAAAAGTACGTTAGGTTCACAAAAAATACCATACGAAAAAGGGCAGAAATTTTGACTCTTTATGACCCGGTATATTGGTATACATATAGATATATACAATACCACATTTTAATATATGCAATACCATATTTTCTTAGTTTTTGTTTTGCCGAGTTATTTTAATATATGCAATACAACATTTTGTAGTTTTTTGTTTTGCTAGATTATTTTAATATATACAATACCACATTTTTGTAGTTTTTTTTTTTTGTTCTTCTAATATATGCAAGACTATATTTTTATTGTTGCCTAAAAAAAAGACTATTGTCTTTTTTTTGCCAACTCCTAACAATTTAATATTTGCAATACCACATTTTTGTAGGTTTTTTTTTGTTCTTCTAATATATGCAAGACTATATTTTAAAATAGTTGAAGGTTAAAAAGAAAAAAGTTTGACCAATATATGCGAGACTATATTTTTAAATATTTGAAGGTGTTATCAACGTTAAATAGAAAAAGTTTAGCTACACATCAACAAAGTTGTTGTTGTATGGTGGTAAACCATTGCTAGTTAAAAGTTGTAGACCATGGTTCAAGTTCCCACCTCGTAGGTAATTTTGGTAGTTTTATTCTTTTTCCTTCATATCGGACAAAAACTCACAGTACCAGACACGATAGCGCTAAAAAAAAAATAGGAGCGGACTGAAATTTCCACAATTAAGTATTAGGGTATAGAATAGATAGCGCGGTAGTTTTATTCTTTTTCCTTCACTAGTATAGTACCCGTGCGTTGCCACGGTTTTATTTAAAGAGTGTATTTAAAAACAACCAAATGACGAGATTTTTTTCCATAGTTTTGTCTCACGCAATTGTATATGACCATAAATATAAACGATCAGGTAATCATCATCATCCAGTAAACTTTGGACTGTGCAATAATATGCAGTGGGAACACAAAAGAAATACTATGATAATTATAATTCACACGCATGATGTACCATAACCAAAAAAAAAAAACAATGCTTTCAATGTGATCTTTGCAACATTCTATTTGTAGCCAATTGTCATTGTTACATAAATGGCAATGGCACAATCACAATTAATACAAGTACATGTTGTTTTGAATAGAAAATAAGCGGAATTTCTATTGGATTGCCCCAACCTAGTTGTCATGGCTTCCACAACAATACTAACTCACCATGCCTGATCAAGACACCAAAAACAAAAATGGTGATTATTTTTATAAATAATACAGCATATGCACAACCCATATGTACAAAGAACAACACAAAGTATTACATTCACAGATCTTTAATGGAAGCAATGTTAGGGTTCTCCTGTAATGCACCACTAAAAATTCTAAACAAAAAATAATACCTACATTCATTCAGATAGATGCGAACTAAAAATTCCAACTGAAATTCAGATAGATTAATAAGAAAGCAAAAGAGGCCTCCTGAAATTTGCACCTGAAAGAGTGATATGATGCCCTCACAGTAGCACCTAGAGCAGTTATGTTATGTTATAATTGATAGAACAAAGGTTCAGAATTGCCAGAACTGGAATGCGTTATGTTAAGTTCCTTTACCTCCATAGAAGATGCTATCATGGAGAGTTGCAGAAGAATAAGGGACAGCTAAACAACGTGCACGACCTGGCCCAGCCCCTATTGGATCCGAGTCCTGCCAGATTTGGCCGGCAGCCCTTGCCACCAACTGCAGCTCCACCTCCCCCAAACTCTTGGAGCTGAGCAGCGAAGCCCCATGACAACTAACTGGGGACCAACGTCACCTGCATAGCAGATATGGAGGTTGATGTTATTTGCAGATAAATACTCTGATGGTAAACTAAAGTGACATATTGTGCATTATAGGTTCTATTTTAATATCAGTCCTTTATGCATGAAAAGGTGGAGCTTCCACAACAAATTTGTATTATAGAAACTTAGTCCTAAGTCTAAAGAAAGTCCAGTTACTCTCAAACCAATCCCATGATTACTCACAGATGTCCGATGAAGCTCCATGCACTTGAACATTGGAGCCGCTCCATGTTGAATGCGTGGACAAATTAGTCATATCAAGGAAGTATAACAGACATCATCAACCTACAAAAGAATGAAAGCCTGAATCAGTTCTTTAAAACAAAAAACATAACCACAAGTGAATCAGTCCTTTATATGTATATGAAACTGTTGTAGATCGAGATGCATTTTTTGGGAATCACCAGCCATCTAGCAAAGAGAAAGTGACTACCTGCAGCAAGCACAATGGAATGGAATGAACACACCCACAGTTTGTGATGCAAGACCAAGGGCAAGGTCCCGAGGAAGCCCTGCATGAACTCTACCATCAGTCAACATACCTCAAGCCAGTTTTAGCATAAAAAAAATTATCTTATCTTGTTAAAACTTTTCCAATACCTCAAGATAAGTGAATTTTTTATCTGAATAAAACTCTACGATCTTGTTAAATTTTTTCCAATACTTTTATCTAAATAATTATTCAGTGCTAAAAATATCTGAATAATTTTCTTGCACAAGTTTCATCATTCTGACTTTCTGAGTAGTCGTCTTTCCCAAACACATGACTGAGAAGTAACCACATTGACAAGCACTATAAAATTGAACTCACAATACAAATAGAGCATGTGATTCACTATATTACTTATATTTATCATGCGATGCAGAGCTTACCTAGCAGCAAGGCAGACAAATCAATCCAATTTGCATATCTTAAAGTAATGTTTGCTCTGCTGCTGGAGGCTACTTATTTTTCAGATATCCCATCCTTCTTCACATAAGCCGTGGGAGGAGATGGCGACGTGCTTGTGGGTGTGGCCGGCGACGATTATAGCAGAAAGCCTGAAACTGAACTGCAATCACTAAAAACAGAACCGCTAGTTTCTGAACTGACACAAACATCATCTCTAGTATGGTAACTTAAATATTCTCAGCAGAAAAAAACAGAGAACAGAAACATGAAAACAGATCATTCAGTCTATACATTTAGCAGTTTCCAATAGCTTGCAACATGGTTAACGTTTTCTCCTCGTCAAAAAAAAAAAAAAATGGTTAACATTTTCTAGTGAAATTATTAAATTAAATAATTGATAGCTCGCTAGCAAGATAACATGCTGTCATGAAATCGTGCATACCAAAATTGTTGGAGGCACAATCGTACATACCAAGACAACATGCAGTCATGAAATTGTTGGAGGTACAATCAAAATTGTTGCATGACTGTAGACGGTAGACATACAGGGTGGGCTACTTGAGGCTTTTGACTGAATAGATGATCGGCAGGTGGATCACGCTGATGCAGGGAAATCCATTTGTTCCTTGTGGAGCGTCCATCTGTTCCTTGCGTGGATTCAGGGCAGAAAAGCTGATGCAGGGAAATTCCTTGCAGAAGAAGGACCGAGCATCACATGCTACAAATCGAACACTCTAGGGTTCTGCAACCCAACCCAAATTAGAGGTAAGATTGGGACTCACCGTGGGGCTGCTGGCAGAGGATGGAATGCAAGGTAGGAAGGTACCAAGAGCTGACCTGTACCCAAACCCAGCCTCACGAAGTTCCTGCTCCGACACGCGCGCGAGCCGCTCGATCGTGGGGAACCGGTGGAACACGAACCCACCAACCTCGCCGAGCCGCTCCCCGTAGCCTGCCAGCGTCCACACCATCCTCTCGATCCGCGCAATGTTGTTGTTGGAGGAGCAGAGGAACTGGAAGACGCACTCGACGGGGTCCTGCCTGAGCACCCGTGCGCCGCCGCCCCCGAGCCGCGCGGAGACCTCAGCGAAGCGCTCGTCCGCGGCGGCGAACTGCCGCCAGAGGTCAGCGAGCGAGACGGCCGCGTTGAGGTAGTCGCAGAGCGCGGCGCGGGCAGGGGGCAAGGAGGAGTGCTGGCAGTCGTCGCCGTTGTGGAGGAGGAACGCGAGGTGGCCGTCGTCGGAGTCGGGCAGGTGGGAGAGGGAGACGAGGTGGGGCCCCACGGCGCCGGTGAAGCGGAGCGGGGACGGGGAGAGGGAGGTGCGGCGCCAGAGGAAGGTCTGGCCGGTGGGGAGGGTGAGCGGGAGGGAAAGGTCGGCCGTGGAGATCGGGAGTGGATGCCACTCTTCCGGCGCCTCGACGGCCCCGACGGCGAGGGGGAGGCGGCGACGGGCGGAGGGAGTGGGATCGTTGTGGTCGGGGGTTTCGGGTTTGGGGGCCCCTACGGACGGGACCGGCGGCGGGGTAGAGGAGAGCTGTGGAGGAGACGGCGTGAGCGGCAGCGCTCTGACAATGCGGCGGCGGCGAGGAGGCATGGCGGCTACAGCGGCGGCGAGGGGAGGAGGCGCAGAGGAGGACGTGGGGGCGGGGAACAGAGGTGACGGCGGTTCGGCGACGGAGAAGTAGAGGAGGCGGCGTAGGAGTTTGTTTACTGGAGGGGAGATTGTTTTTCTTTTTTCTTTTTTTTTGTACGGTAGATGGTGGGAGGCGGAATTACGGGAGGGGATTTTTTTTTTTTTTTTTTTTTTTTTTTTTTTTTTTACGGGAGACGGGGGAGGGGGGGTTACGGAGGCAGGGGGTGATTAGGGGAGGGGTGAAGCGATTAGAGGCGCAGGTGATAACATTTGGCTCTTTTTAGTAGTAAGATATCGGACAAAAACTCACAGTACCGCATACACGATAGCGCTAAAAAAAATTAGGAGCGGACTGAAATTTCCACAATTAAGTATTAGGGTATAGAATAGATAGCGCTAAAAAAAATTAGGAGCGGACTGAAATTTCCACAATTAAGTATTAGGGTATAGAATAGATTAGAAATACATAGTTTATTGGAGTAAATGTATAACCGCGCATGTTGTCTCTTTGAGGCTAAAAAGAATTTTCTTGTGGCAGTGCCCAATATAAGGATTAAGTGTTAATATGACAGATGAAATATTAATGATATCTTTCTTTTCCTTTTTTTTTTTTTTTTGGCAATTCCACTTATGCCAGTGTGTGCTATCGCAAGCCTTTTACTCTTAGCTAGGCTCGGCTCACTGCCCACATGATATCCTCCGATCCAGGATTAAAATTTTAAGAGCAATTTGGTTTCCTTATTCAATTTCAGCAGATCCGCTCGATTTTAATCTTAGTGGACGTTGGTGAATTATTATTGCAAGCCGGAGGCGCGAGGGGACAACAATCGCGGGCGAGAGAAGTGAAGTCGGAAGCGCGTCTTCCCTCGCTGTTTTCGACCAGGATACGGGTTGCCAATTCGATTTCTAGTCGGCACTGGGCGTCAGCCCTTCAGATCCCCGATCCGAGCACCAGGTTTGGGAAACTCGTACGCCGCCTCCGCCTTGCGACGAACTACTTGCCGACGCGAATCCTTTGCTCTGCGTGCGTGCTCGTCGAGTTCGAAGCCGCCGGCCACCGCATGACGACACCGGCGACGATGAGCTTCGGTGCTCGTCCTGGCGCCGCTGCAGACCATGTCCAGGGCGGGCGACCACCCGCCGCGCCTCAGCTTCCAGGCGGCGGCGTGCCGCGTCCGCCGCGTCTCCGTCTCCACTACGTCGGGGTGACACAGGGCCCGAACGGCGGCGCGTGGATGGCGCGCGTGGTGGTGGACTCGGAGCGGGGCACGTGCCGCACCGTCGGGCCGTTCCCGGACCCGCACGCGGCGGCGCTGGCGCACGACCGCGTGGCGATCGCGTACCTGGGCGACAGGGCGCGGCCCAACTTCCCGGCGGCGTTCCACCCCATCGAGCAGCGGTTCCTGCGGCTGTGCCAGGCGGCGCGGGCGCGGCAGATCGACGTGTGCGCGCTGGTGGCGGACCCCGGCACGTACGAGGCCCGGTACGCGACGTTCCTGAGGTCGGTGCTGCAGCTCAAGCAGTGGGGCGACTTCAGGGGCCTCGTCGTCGAGTTCTTCATCAGCCACGCCGCCGAGATCGGGGACGACGTGCTCATGGAGGAAGGCACGGAGAAGCTGGAGGCCAGGTTCGTGGAGATGCACCGGAACAAGGCCGTCGATCCGCAGTGGCGCGCTCCGCAGAGTCTTGCAGCAGCAGCAGCAGCAGAACCAGAAGCGGCAGCAGCAGCAGCAGCTTGCCGCCGTCGCCATGCCACACCCCGCCGTGCCCGTGCGACCCCAGCAGCAGCTGTTTGCGGCGTGAACAGAGAAAACATAGCGTCTGATAGTCTTTGCAATTAACTTGAATCGCGTGTTTGTACTTTGTACTGATAAGGACATCAGCTTTGTAACTTGTAACTTATCTACTGGTAATGTAATGAGCTTCCAAACATAATCTCTTGTGCACTATGAATCTATGATAGAGCTGCAATTTCTTACCTCTGTATGTATGTAAATTACCCGCTCGATCAATTTTCCATCTGTTAGGAGAACAAAGGGGATGTGTTTTCTCTCAATCTGCTGGAGCACAGTTCGCCTAGTACTTCAAATGTCTGTTTTCTCAATCTCCTTTAACTCCATATAGGTGATTGCATATATATCCTCAGTTTGATGGAGATGCTCTTATACGTATTAATGATTGAATTTGATGTTTGCCAATTGAGATGTCAAAACTCAATGCTAAGCTGCTACTTATGTTTGACATGTGGTGCGGTCCTGTATATGTTTTGCCATTTGATATGGATCTGTATGTATGCGATCTAAACATTACCGTGACATGTACATGTATGTTGGCATGATACTCTTGGTTATCCCTAATGGTTTGATGATTACACACAAGTTGTGTGATAATGAGTTGTGTTTGTCTGATTTTAGCATATATATGCTGTCCAAAATTTGCAAAAAAATGGTAATTTTCCCTAGCTTTATTTATAATAATATTTGTCTAATTCTGTTGCATTCATCCCTACCAAATTTGTTAAAAATGTAATCTTAAAATATGGGTAAAATAACAGTTTTATCTAAACAAAACAATGGTAAAAACACATGGGCAATCTTGTCTATTCATTCAAAAGTTAACACCGTTAATTAAACTTTTTATGGAATAGAGGCAGCTCTTCCTTTAGTTCATACAAGTAAAATCACAAATTTTAAAATCAATAGAAAAAAACACCATTTGACTTTAAAATGGTCATAAACACTTAAGCCCCTATTTAGGGAAAAGAAATTAGCTGAGGACCATCCCTACCAAAACGTGGTACAGACTCTTAATCTAATATGTGGATTATCGTATCATTTTAACCCCACACATGCTAAATCAGATGCCCCATGGTTCACACATCAGGTGCACATTCGCACGGTGTTTTGGTGAGACCATTTTTTACCGAATTTGTTTCCTCCTATTTAGTTGAAGAAGAAATGGACTAGCAGTTTTCTTCTTTTTTTTTAAAAAAAAGGGCCAAAGCAGGACCGGTAGGTAAATGGGCTGGGCCAGGAGGGTCCACCAAGGGCCCACGATAGTGAAGGCTTCCGGCCCGTGAAGCATTGCGCATCAGCCCATGTATAGCCATACGTACACATCAGCATAGAGCGGCACCGGGCAGCGGCGGCCGGCGGGCAAACGCCTGTTTGGTAGGGTCGCCGCTGTTGGAAAACTGCTGCGACCCGGCCCAGAGTGCTTTGTGCGATGATGGAGAGATGAAGTGATGGTACTTAGGCCATGTGGTGAGATGGGACATCCTTGTAAAAAGCTCGTCTGAACATTTGAGATCCTCGCTCGCAATTGTATTGTCCAATCCACTCGAGTTTCTCTCGAGTCAAAAGTTCAGCGGAAAAACTGGATCAATGTATCACCTTTTCCTTGCACTATTTCCACTGTTCTTGTCAAGTCGCATTCTTTGATATGTTTAACTAGTACGATTTACTGTGCATCAAATCATTACCATGATCTAACGACCGCGCTAGACGTATTATGTGGTTAGTGAGCCTATCGAAATGCATGATCGAGTAAGAAAAGTGCAAATTGGGATGTCAAACTTACAAGGAAAAGTCATAAATATTTACACATGAATTTGTTCGGCTTCATGTAAAAATGTAAAGGTTTAGAAACAAAGTCCCCAACTTCCAAATAGGGCCTATAAACCTATCTAGGAAATTTATAATGCATAAAAAATGTTGAAAAGTTTAGATTCAACACATAAGAAAGACGAGTTTGTGATATAAAGAAGTAAGCAAGAGCTTAGACATACACCTTATAAAAAAAATTCATCAACTGCATCATAATCTCATGCAATGTCATGTAGGTCTTTTTACGATGTGGAGGAGAGGAGAGAATGCAAAAAAAAGTTGATGTTTCTCAAAATAATGGTTTTACGAGCCAAACTTTTAGAATTACATGACTACTCTTGCACCGTTGTATGAGTTGTCGTTATGCATTTCATAACATTTTTTTTTCTATGAATAAACTTAGGAATTATAGAGTTATTACAAGATGACATAAAAGACAATCCATTGCAGAAGCTTTTTTTTTTTTAAGTCATTCATTTGAAGATTAAAAGTCAATCCATGAACTGTTTAATTATGAGACATCATCGATGTACATGTTCTTGTTTTAATATCTCAAAAAATCCTATGTATTAACTATTTTGATATGAATTTCAAAGGGATCTTGATGTAGTAACATCCTTTGTCCCAAAAGCAATGATCACACTTTCTATAGGATTTTTAATGCTATCAACTCAATTTCAAAGAGGCCTTCTGTGGGCCAAATCCAAAGCAAATTACAAGAGAGATGGGTATCCTATTTTTATTGTAAATTGCATATGATTATGCCCAAGCGCGGAGGCCACCATATTTATGACCTATATATACAAATAGTAGAATCTCAAAAAAGTGAGACACATCAGATCAAATTGCATTATGAGGGTTGAATAACTAGTTCATGAGCATATTAAATCCTCACTCTTAATACTACTCCATCCATTCCAAAATATAGCTTGTTTAAGTTTTGTCCTAATGAAACTTATTTAAATTTGACCCATGTTAGAAAAATGCATAAACATCTATAACATCGATATGGTATATAAGCTCGTTGAAGCCTTGAAGGTAAAGATGGGAATATAGATGGAAGAGCTTTTGCACGAGTTGGTGCTTGGGTTCCACCGTACCTAACGGTGTCGACAACACATGGGCTTTGCACAGATGCTTTAGCTAGATAGTTACCGCACATGAACCTTGGAAGCGATATTTCCATGATCGGAAAGATTCGTAACGAGGACGACACCAACCCCAAGCTAAAGTAGTTTTGTGATCATTATTGCCCACGCCCACCTAGTAAAGCTCTTTCTTGCAACAAGAAATATACGCTACTACTCCATGTTGTATACATAGGAGTGTTACACTACAGGAAAGCGCGGGTTTGCCGACAGCTTAAAGCTGTCGGCGAAGCCCGATTCCTGTCGCAAAAAGGGTTTGCCGAGGATTTGTCCCCCGTCGGCAAAAATCCCGTCGGCAAACCGGTTTTTGCCGACAGGAATCCGGCGTGGTCGGGCGCTGCTTTCGCCGACAGCCACGTGGTCTGTCCGGCGAAGGAACAAATACGTCAACTCGGCCGCTGTTCGACCGATGATGCCAGGGGCAGCCGCAAATTCTTTTGTTTACCGACCATAGCGACTGGCCTGTTCGGCAAACAGTGAATTGCCGACGCCCCAGTCAACATGGTCAGGCAAATTCAACCGTTTGCCGACACGCCTATGGCAACAAGGTCGTCGGCAAAGTGCCCGCCAAGGTCAAGTTTCGGCAAAAAGTAATCCCGTTGGCAAAAATGGTCCAGCTTTGCCGACGGCTATGGCCAATGCCGTCGGCAAAGCCGGGATTTTTTTTTTTTTTTTGTTTCATTGCATTCGAACCACATTTGTAGCATATATATATATACCACAGATCACATTTATAACAACAATATAGCATATAAACCGCATTTCATCATCGGATTCGATCCCAACATGAATCCACACATCAACATCATCAAATCCATCGATACATGTCCAAAATACACATAACGTCGCGAAACAAGTGCATACATGTCCAACATACATATGGATGTCCAACATACATGTCCAACAAGTCCTACAAGTCCAACATAAGGGCGAAAGGGTCTAACATGCATCCTAGTCCGAGAAGATGGAGGCAAAGGTACCTAGCTCGTCACCGAGTACCCCCACAGTCCTCCTCCTACAAAAAGAGATAAAAAGATTAGTATCCACTCAAAAATTCGGCACCTCCCCGCACGGGGAGGTTCCAAGACCCGCAAAAAACATGGCACGAAGGCCAACAACGACCACGGCACGAAGGCCGATAACCACTACGGCACGAAGGCCGATAAACACAAATGCACGAAGGCCGACAACCATAGCGGCACGAAGGCCGACAAGTAGTTAAGGGAGGCAAACGTACCTAGCTCGTGGCGCCGTCCCCAGGGGTCCTATCACCCCCACCTTGCTCCCACGAACCCCACCCTGCCTGTGGTGGTGCCTGAGTCCACCCTGACGGCGCGGCGTCGTAGTGCCATAGTCCTGCGCGAGGCCCCTGCTGCGTCTGCGCCCCCGGCCACGAGGAGTAGCCCTGCGACTGTGGAGGAGGAGGCCCCCACGTGAACGGCTGCGTGGGGTAGGTCGGGTAGGTCGGTTACCCTGGCCGCCTTGCTGTGGAGGGCTGGCACCCAGTGGAGGGCTGGCACCAGGAGTCGGGTTCGAACCCGCCGACGGAGCCTCGCACAAAGGACAAGTGAGGTAATCGCAAAGTACTGGCAGGATGGCCGCACAAGCTAAAGCAAGTGAGGCAATTAGTATTATACTCACCGGACGAACGTGAGCGAGCACTGGACCGGTGGTGGAGCAAAGAGCGAGGGAGGAAGCTCCCGCTGGTGCTGGGTCCGGAGGAAGCCCGCAGTCCGCCATCTGACGCTGGTGGTGCTGCGTCAGTGCCGCCAGGTGCGCCTGGTGGGCCGCCTCCACCGCCGCCAGCTGCAGCTTGTAGGCCACGTCCTGGGTCGCCTGATTGGCCTGCAGCTCTTCGAATCTAGTCTGCAATATTACACCCGCACATGGTTGATGGTATGTGAAGCGAAGGTGGATCGTGTGTGAACGACGAATGGAACCGCACTTACCTCCACACAACTCCACATGTGATCACAAGTGAGATGTGTGGAGATGTCTGGGTTTTGAGCATGTTATGCCGCAACTTGCTCCAAACTTTTTCAAATTTTTTTCATAGCCTTCACATGCGATAACACGACACCCCGTCAAGTTTCGTGATTTTTCAACTTCGTTTGGATTTTATATAATTAAAAAACACATTTACCACTCCCCGGATGGTCGTGTTACGTGGACAAGAACTTGAAACTTTTGGGTGAGTTTTGGTACACGGCCTTAAAACACACTCCCCACCTTGAATATCATGTTTCGAAGGCCAAAGTTTCGTTATTTCATGTACCTGCAGTTCAAATTTGAAAAATGCGGGAAAATTCAAGTGAAGGAAAAAAATTAACGAAATATAGCTAAATGTTTCCAAAAAGGTCCAAATTCAAACATGTGATTGTAAACAATGTATCTAGGCAACAAAAAAAATTTGAAGTCAAAATTCGAAAAAAAAATATGTTTGCCGACAAGATACGAGGGTCGGCAAGAAAAGAGCATAGTTTGCCGACAAGATCCAATGGTGTCGGCAAACCTAATCTTCGCCGACACTGACTTGGAGGAGGCGTCGGCAAACTTTGCCGACAGCCTAACGGCGTGGTTGTCGGCGAAGCAAACGGCGACGGCGCCGTTTGGTCGAGCTGGCCTTCGCCGATGCCATAGTTTGCCGACGAAGATAGTCATCGGAAAAATATTTTCGCCGACAAATTACTTCGCCGACAGCCCGTGGATCCGGGCTGTCGGCGAAGTATAGTTTCCCGACAATGGCCGCGTGGTCGTCGAAAAACTTGCTTTCCGACAGCCTAGATCCCGGTCGGGGAAACCGCTGGGCTGTCGGCAAACCCGCGCTTTCCTGTAGTGTTATATATATATTGAAGTGCATCAGTGATCAGTGATCTTTCTTTCTTGTTACTCTCATTTCCTCTGCATGTTACTATACGTAAAAGCTTCTATATATGCATTTTTTCGAAAGAGCTGCTATATACTCCCTCCACTTGTAAACAGTGGAGAAGCTAGAGCAAGCTAGGGGGTGCCAAAGGGGAAAAGAAAGAAAATTTAGGCATCACTCATCAGGTATATAGGTACGAAATTACAAATTCAAAATTTGAAACTTGAAAAGCAAATGTTTTTAACAAATTCGTGGTAATAGAAAGAGACAATAATGGAAATGACTTGGGACAAGTAGTATATATGAGCTAGCAGACCAGAGGTTAAACGATTAAGAAGATCAGTGAAGTTATCATTAATAATGCAGAGCTGCGAACCAAAGAATCAATGACAGTTTGACACACTAGCTAGATCATGCAAGACGAGATAATCTATGACAGGATCAAGGATATGATACCGGGAAAATTTTTTGGTGGTGTTGGTGCAATTAGTACCTGGAGAGTTCGACCATGGGAGATATGTTGTAGGGAATTGAATCAAGACCATCATCGTCGTTGCCCGCTGTGTATTCGGATCGGAGACGGAAGAACAGCTGAGTATTGAGTTGGGGGGAATGAAGCCTGGTCCGAAACCATCCACCACCATGCATTGCTGCTCCATGTCCATGGATGATTCGTGTTAGGTCTCCGACCAGACAACATTCCCCTCAACTGCCATAAATGAGAGAGCGAGCTGAGAGGATCGATATCAAGAAGATAAGCTGGTGTTCATGTCGATTCAGATCACAAGCGTGTTTGTTTGTGGAGAGAGAGAGAGAGAGAGAGAGAGAGAGAGAGAGGAAGAGAGGGAGCTAGCGAGAGAGAGAGAGAGAGAGAGAGAGAGAGAGAGAGAGAGAGTTCATGGAGGACTTATATGAACGAGATTAAGATAAGAGTGTGAGAGAGAAGTAGCTAGGCCGCAGGGAAGCTTGTTATCGGCCAGGCAAGGTCGGTGCGTGCTTTCCACAGCCTTATGGCAGATGGATACACAAGATGCTTCTTTCGCTGTGGTCGCTTTCACACCACATCTTGCACCAACAACACATCAAAACAGTACTCCATCTGCATCCTGAGTTAGCATGCTAGCTGATCGCGATCTAGCTAGTTCAGAGTCAAACAAGCTATCTAGCTCATCTCTCACAAAGGTTTTATAGCCACACGCATCGATCGCGACATGAATACGTCGTCGTCAAAACCATCATGAGTTCATGACGACTATATGTATATCTTATATATATTAGCCGCCATTAGCTAGCTAGGACAGTCAATACAATGACTGACAAACAATCATATCTAAGACATATACATGGTCCGGTAATTGTGTTGGCAGAAGTATGCAGATTAAGAATTAAGCGTCGTGGTCTGGGAAAGGCTGAATTTTATTTGTTTGATGAGAAGGAAGGCCGTGCTCCTGCTGCAGCGATGCATGCAAGGTAGATGATTTTATTCCCAAGCAAAGGATTTCTTTTGCTTTGCACGTACTGCTGCATCCACGCGCTGGGCTGCATGGCCCCTTGCATGCGACCTTGCCTGCATGCTGCTGCCCAGTTGCTTTGATTCCAAGCTTAGCGCTGAAGAAACTTGTTGCCTGCAGCTAGCAAAGAGAGCTTTTCTTCCTGTGGGGGCTGTGATTGTGAAAGGCCAGAGCAAACAGGTGGTAGGAGGGAGATGCGGTGAAAAGAAAAGGTAAAAAACAATCTGTAATGCTAATTCAATTCTTACCCTATAATTACTTGCAATTAAAAAAGGGGTAATTGTTTTCAACCTCAAACTTTCATGGCAATCCGATTTTTCAATGCTGAATTATGAAATTGGGTATTGAACATTCTGCAATTGTTGAAACGAAGTGAAACATCATCCCAAACCTATATATACCGAGTGGTTTCCACGGCGGTTCTTTATTTTATGAAAATAATAGAAATCTGATCTAATCTCTAAAAAACTATTACTAGTTTATTTAAAATGAGAAAATATGCTGAAAAATTCTATTTATTGGTGATCTAATTACAGTTACTGGAACATATTTATTTATATTCCAATTGTTTTATTTCTCATAGCAGCCATTCTAATTGCTCCCTTTGTCCATAAAAACAGGAAACATATGCTATATAAACCAGCCTCCCATACAAACTATGCAAACTCTAATCAAGACCACAGAAATCTAATTCAATGGCTAGAGTGTGCGGAGGTTTAAGTGCTAAAATAACCTCGCCTTTAGGATGGAATGAGTGTGGGTGGGTGGGTGGGTGGGGGGGGGGGGGGGTTGGGGATTTAAGAGCTAAAATAACCCCCCACACTCTAGAATCGGATTAGATTTTTGCGGTCTTGATTAGAGTTTGCATAGTTTGACCTTTGGAGGCTAGATTTGCAGATATATGTTCCCATAAAAACATGCACTTCTCCCTTATCAAGAAGTTAACGGTTCAAACTTTGACCTTTGACCGTTATACAAAAAATATCAATATTTTTTATACAAAATAGGTATTGATATTGTATAAAACCAGCCTCAACCTCGGCGCTGCTGTCGGCAACGGCCTGCAGGAGGCCTTCGGGCACCACCACGGCGGCGGCGACGCGAGGTTCGTGCAGGCGTACGGCGACATGGCCGGCCTCGGCGGCTACGACGGCGGCAGCGTGTCACTGACGCTGGGTCTGCAGCACTGCAACGACGCCGGCGCCGTGCCTGGCGAGCAGCAGGCAGGCCTCCTGTATGGCAGCGCCGGCGACTTCGAGTTCATCAACGGCTCCGCCGAGGACAGGCAGCGTTTCGGCTCGTCGCAGCTGCTGCACGATTTTGTCGCGTGAGCGGCTGGGGTGCGTCGGCGAGTGGGGAATATAATAACGCGGACGGCGTCAGAAGCCTGGGATGGCCGGCCGGCGCCGCCGTGGGTATACGGTGGTCACAGTTCATCATGCATGGTACATGGTTTCACTTTGAAATTTCAAATTAACGAGTAAGTTCAAGAATACATACATTGATACATATATACAGGTGCGGTAAGTGAGGTAGCAGTGGGGAATTATAAGGAGGGTATACAAAACTGTATATGATATGACTATATGAGGTGTGGTATAAAGTGTAGGTTATTGTTGTATAGAAGATTAGATTATTGTTGGTACTATTTTTGGTAGCTTGAAGATTCGTCTACTGATGATTCAAGTCCAGATATGATGTGTTGTTGCTGTTGGTCCAATTGGACCTGATCTAGTGAGTCCATGGGCTCCCTTTGGAGATTGTAGACACAAATGTTTCATGTTTTGTATTTTTTTTTTTGGGATTTCATGTTTTGTATTGTGTACCAGTTGTTCAGTTCAGCTCTAACAACAATGTAGAAACATACTGCTACTCTATATATAAGCTCATGATTTGAAACTCTTGTGACATCTAGTTTGAGACAGATATATGGCAGGCCAGCAAAATTTGTATATCCAGAAATGACGTTGGATTGCATGCGCAAACGTTCAGAATTCTGCACCTTTATATCCTTTCATTTAATTGACAAACACAACGTCTGAAAAAAAAGATCAATCGATAATAAGATAATGAAAGAGTCACCTTGCTGCTGCAGCGGATGGAGGGCTGTGCAGGCCGATTCTTCAGTTCATAGCGAGCTGTGTAGTCTATCCTGATCAATGAAAACAATCGCTCTGAAATCTGAATTGAGATCTGATTTTATTTATTTGTTATTTATATAGTCTATCCTGATCAGCAGCCAGACCGACGCTGCATCTGGATTCATCTAATTCAGGCATGTAAATATTGCATGCGCAGAGGTCTCTAAAAGCACTGGACCGAGCACATTTTCTTCCAAGATGAATTGATAGAGCAGATATATATGATTTCATCATCAGAAGAGAAAAAACCAACACATTATAATTTTCCATGGCTACCTGAATGTTGGTTCAGTCACCACAAACTGGCAGTACAGAAATATATACTCATGTATCCAGAATTTTTTTTTGTCATAGAGATACAATAGATGTCTGATAAATATATCGTCGGTTCACCACGTTTCACAAACACAAATGTCAACTAAAAGCAGTTCACTACGTTTCACAAACATGGATGTCAACTAAAAGCAGTTACTTCTTACATTCGCTAGTGCCTGTACTAGGACAATATATTTGTAAAACTTTATACAAAAACACACTGCACCAGATTTGCCACGCACTTTGTGCCCACATTCACTTTGTCAGCATCTGCCCACATTCACCTGTATAAAGCAGAAGATGGTGTGTTCATTAATACGTCCAACCTTCTACTAGTAGATAGCAAAAGGTCAAATTGGATCTGTATTAATCACTAAGACGTACCTCTTGAATAGGGATTTTATGTCTTCTTGTAGCGCAGGGCTTCCAAGAAACATGTCCTTGCAGTCTGAAACATCAACCATGGTCAGTTCAAAGTCCTCGTTGCTGCAGAGCTCATCCCACTCAAACCACAGCTTCGACACTCCCTCTTTCTTGAAGGCGGTGTGGTGATCCTCCTCCTCTGATGAACCAGAAGCAACAAGGCGGTAACAGTACACAACTTTAGATTGCCCCGGTCTAAATGCCCGTCCGATTGCCTGGCGCATCACAGCAGGATTCTCATGAACATCCAAAATGACAATGCGGGATGCACCAACGAGGGAGATCCCCTCCCCACAAGCCTTGATGGAACCAAAGAAGACTTTAGCTTCAGCTGAGTTGTTAAACCTCTCAATTGCTTGCTCTCGCTGCTCTTGAGTTGAACTGCCATCCATCAGGAAAGTGTTGACTCCTGGTTTCCATCCTTTCATTTTGGTGAACAACGTTTCTAAGAAACGAAGAGAGCGAACATACTGGCTGAACACAAGTACCTTCTCTCCCGCAGCTTCTGAAATTGACAACAGATTGTGTATGAACTTTGCCTTCACCCCATCATTGATATCAATTCCACATACGATTGAATCCATCATCTTGCTATTTTTCTTGTCAAATAAGCATGGATGAAGTGAAACAGCGTTGCATTTTGCACGTGCTTCAAATCTCTTCAGTCTTGCCAAACCCTTGATGAGATCTTCCTGTTTGCTACTCATATTTAACAAAACTGTGAAATCCACAAGTCCGGGTAGGTCCTTCAAGATCTCACCTTGGTAGTAGTGGAGAATATTTTCAGTTAGCTTGCGTAGATTTTGGATAATCATCATCCTCAATCTTTTGGAATCCTTCTGAATATTCTCCTCAATCAATTCATAGAAAATCTTCTCTGATATGGTTTTCGATCGTGTAGCCGTCCCTGACATGTCCACCTTATTTAGTATACTATTAATTAGGCAAAATTTGCTGTAGGACACTGCGAAAAGGGCTAATCGGCCACAACACACCGCAAACGCGACTCTTTGCTGAGTACCATTACAATTTGGGGGTTCTTTGCCACTGGACACCGCACGGAATATTTAATTCATTTTTCAGGTTTGAGAAGAGAGAGGGTGGGGGAAATGACTTTGTTGCCCTTGTCTTCAACCTTTGGCTGTTCTTTTATTTCACGGTGACGACTCCGGAGGCGCCGCAACCGAAGAGGAGCTTGGGCGTGCGTCCTCCACCTCCACCTCCGGCCACGCCTAGGCCCGGTGCCGCCTCCAGCCGCCTGCACCTCCCCCGGGTCGCTGCTGCACCCTCCGACGCGGTGAGGAACCAAGAGGGCGGGTTCACCCGTGGGTGCCCACGGACGCAGCTGTAACGAAGACGTGCCGCGAGCTCACGAATCCGCGAATTGGCGGCGACCGCGCTCCACCAGCGAGAAGCCAGGATGCCAACCGAGCCCTGCAGCTTCACCCCGTCTGCGGTACACCGGGCGACCGCCTCCAGCTTCACAGGATGGGAGAGGGATGGAGTTGGGTGACGGGACGCCATGGACTTGGTAGATGCCGGTGTCGAGGAGCTCGCCGTGGTGGGGGATGTCGGGATCCATGGGCGCCCCGGCCAGGATGTTGAGGTTGGCGCCGGCCGCGGAGGCACACGCCCATGAGGAGAAAGGATGGGGCGCCGCCGGGAGCTGGGTGCGCCGGTGGGGATTGGGTGGGGGAGGCCGGTGCTCCACGCCCGCGCGCGCCCTCATGGGCCGGCGCCGCCACGACCCGCCCTCGTGCACCGGACGCCGCCGCCGGATCGGGCTGTGTGAGCCGGGCGTGTGAAGGAGCTGGTCGGAAGAGAGAAGATGACAACGATGTCTTATGGCAAAAATAAACGAACGGCCGAAGGTTGAAGACGAGGGCAACAAAGTCATTTCCCCCACCCTCTCTCCCCAAACCTGAAAAATGAATAAAATATTTCGTGCGGTGTCCAAAGTGGCAAAGAACCCCCAAATTGTAATGGTACTCGAACGAGTCGCGTTTGCGGTGTGTTGTAGCCGATTAGCCCTTTTCGTAGTGTCCTACAGCAAATTTTGCCTATTAATTATTGCACGTGATCTCTGCATCTTCAAGAATCTGGGTCGGACAAGATTCAAAATGTTGAAGACCTCACTGACATGGTTCTGAAACAGGGTTCCTGAGAGCACCACTTTTCGAGGAGTTCGAATAGTTTCAAGTGCATTGAGCAGATCTGTTTGGTCATTTCTCGAGGTGTGGCCTTCATCTAGAATTACAAGGTTTGGGACCTTTAGCAGCTTCTCTTTGCACATCATGGTTTCTCTATTAGAAGAGGTGTCAGAAATTATGTGTGCAAACTGTTGATAGCCAAGCAGCAATATGCTTTTGCTTTCCTCCCACAATTTCAAAACTTTCAGCTGCTCAGATCGGCTACTTGCTTTGAATGAGTAAAAATCATACAAAGGAATGCTCTCAACTTGCCAATGGAGAAATTCACTTTTCCATGTTCCCAAAATACCCTTTGGAAGCATAATCAATGGCCTCCCAGCAGGGTACCTAGCCAGAAAGCTGTGGACAAAACTAATCAGCAGAAATGTCTTTCCAGAACCAGGCGCATGTGCTAGAATACACCCTCCTGGGTTATCCTCATCTGCCAGATTCTTAACCAAGAAATTGAAACCCTCTACTTGGTGAGGTTTCATCTGTTCTGAATGTTGAGGGTGCATTGACAGAGTATGAGGGGCAACACTTAAAATAGTTCCTAGAGCATTCATAGTTGCATCTGGATCGCTAGAGTTTCTTTGTTTTGGGCATGTTCTGTACGATTGATTGCGCTGGTACAAACAAGAAAAAAGATGTCAAATGGGATGTGCTAACTCTGAAAAAGAGCATGGAAAACTAGTGATTCAAGAAACAGAAATAACTACATTCAACATAAAACTTGAAAAAAGTTTCACAAATGAGAAATTGACTAGGACCTGATGTCAGTAAACAAACTTTTAAGTTCTGCTATGTTTTGCTTTCACTCAGAGTTTTTGGGACAACATGAAAATGCGTGTTTGATCAATAAGCCAACTTCCAAGTTATACCAAGTTGTCAAACATATGAACAAACATTGACAAAATTGCACAGCAGATTGGTAAGTAGTAGTTGGTAAGTAGATGAAAGGACATATTTTTCATGAACCATATTTTGAACTGTTGGAAGAGGTTGCTCATTAGAAATAAAACTAGCTCCGCTTTTCTATATGATACCATGAAATCATTTTAGTGTATGTAATTATGTACAAATCAATTTCTCCATAAAATTTCAAATGACTTCAGAAATGGAGTAAAAGACGACACTTCATGAAATAAACAATCATCAAGATAGATGCTACAAAATCCCAAATTATTTTATTAAATATCAATCGGTAATGATGCAATTGGCAGGAAGCCAAGATTGAAATAGCATAATAAAATGATCTTGAGACTCGCAATTGAAGGGTTCGACAAAGAGAGAATTGATTAAACTATTTTGGACCAGAAATACTATACCTTTTTCCATGAATGCTCAATAATTTTCTCGATGCGCCGCTTGGATTAGACCACAAATACGACACACCATGCCCAAATCATCTTTCAACCGGAAGTCATGGTTACATGCATCCTCTGTTTCCTTAGGGTTACTCTCTAATGGAACTATACTCATATTAACTTTATTGGTCTTCTGAAACAAATGGAGTTAGACACTTAGACTAAATTCATAAAAAGAATTTAATAGCAAATCACAAAGTAAGCCAAATGTAAAGGTACTGATACAAATATAATCCAGCACTAGTGTGATAGTAAATCATCAAAAACAGAGTCAAAGAATAAAAAGGGGTGATATTCGCAAAATTTGTAATACAACTAATTAGATCATCAAGGTGCTAAGTAAGATTGGAATAAAGGTTTTGTTAAGAAAAAAATGGACTAAAGGTACTCATATAGTGAAAACAAATTCCTCATTGTGAACATGGGAACCAACAAGTGGATATGAAATTGCAATTAACTAATTCACAAAGAACACTGAGAGAGGTACAGAGGTTGCCTATCATAAACCTTGATTTCTAAACTGTATAGTTCTTGAAGGGCCTAACATCATATAGGTTTAATAGTTACAAAAAAAATAGAGTGATTTTAGATTTGAGTACCTCTGAGCATGCAAGAGCAACTGACATGCCCATCCATAGATCATCCAGCTCATCAACTGGGCTACCATTGTCATAATGATTACCCTCGTTGCTCCGTGGTTCAATTTGTAGAATTTCACATGATACTTTGTAAGAACCAATATTCGTTGAGGCTTTTTCAATCTTTCCTTTCTCTTTAATATCATCCTGTTCAAATGACAAGGGTGAACATTATTGGGTGGAAATGGCTGCATTTATCACCCATTAAAATTCGTTTTTATTAAGAATCAATACTATATCATGCATGTCATGATTTTTTAGCTTGATTAGTCATATACTACATGAAGAAGAAGACGCAGAAAGTACGCACGAACTTTGTGTCCCCATATAGCAAAATCAGGAATATATTTTATATAGATCTATCGGATAAAGAATATAACAACTTTATAGAAGAGATACATTCAGTTGCTTTAAGAAGCACAACATGGCCTTACCAATACGTGCATTACTTGGTCAATAAATAGTGACATGTAGTTGTTACACTACTTATGGAGGACAATGATCCAGTTTATAGGCACAAAATGAGTGCTCAATGCCTCAATGCTTATTTGTAGTTCTCTAATTTATTCTAAACCATATTGTTTAACACATCATTGCTTGAAGCCAAGTATACCTCTTTTCTTTTTTCCCAGGAAAAACCCTCATATTTATACGAAGAAAAAGCTCACCTTGGCATTAATGTTTATGTTTCCGCGTGCTCGCTTGATCAATGGCTGCTGCTCAGAAGTACTGTGGCTGTCAAATGGAACAGTCTTTTTGGCCTTGAAGCAGAATGACAACAAGTTAGCAATGAGTGCATTCAACACAATTTAATGAAACTAAATACTAGAACATGCAAATCTGTTTGGCTGATCAAGGAACCCATGAATTCTCAGTATCCTCATCTACTACAAATTATCTACAAGTTCAATTTTCCTGTAAAAACAATATGTGTATTATTCACAGAAAGCTGAACGCACCTCTGCAGAAACATCGTCATTGTCCATGGCATCCTTCACCTGCTTAACTAAAGCCTGTGGATCAGTACTGCTATTGCAATTATTCATCATGATGATTTCCTGATGTCCAACTGGTTGCTCAAGCAGCGGGTTCTGTTGGATGTAATTATCATTTTGATTACAAGATGAATTCTCATCACCAAATGATTTAACCATGTCCTTGTCGCCTGAAACAACTGCTGAAGCTGTAGGGGTGTTGCCTGCATTAACTTGGGTGTGATGTTCAACATCGTCTTCGTCTGCATCCAAGTGGATAACATTATTATCTGGAGTATAACTGCTCCCAGTTTTTCCAAAGTTATCTAGTCTTGCATCTGATGATTTCGGCAGTGGGCTGGAATAAAGATGTTCGATAGGTACTTGTCGTAGCCTTTCTATGATGCCAAAAAGTTCACGCCGTTTGGCAATGATTGCCTTGAGATCTTTGGTGACACTCCCAGTCTTCAACTCATTGATTTGCTTAAGAAACTGAAGACGAAGATGCTTATTATCAAGGAAGATGTTTGATTGGGACTGGGTAGGTGAGCTAGTGTGATCACTGCCTAGTTTCTTCCTTTTCTGGCCAGCAGAACCCATCCTTCAGAAGAAGAAAAACAGCAAATGCTTTAGAGGAGGCACATAAATAATCATCTCTTAAATTCATGGTGAAAGGGAATTACAAGTTAGGAATATGCTATCATCAGTGATGTGATAATTGTTAACAATATCAATGAAAACAAACATCCATGCGACCGACGATTCATGAAACAGTTAAAAAGAATCATTAGGAACCAACGATATATGCATTTCAGTTCCCCAGACGGATATTTTCTAATTTACGAAGGAAGCCTGAGTCACGGAGGTGTGGAATCACGCACTGACTAACAAACTGAAGTTATTAGACCAGCACCTGAACCCCAAACAGGGAATGGAAGTAAATCAGCATATGTAAATCAATCGCAACTAGTATCCAAAAGTGGGATGAGGTGTTTGGTTAGAAAATGTAAACAATTAACCCCAACCGTTTTGATCGCATCCTACAGCTTGACTTGCCGAAGCCAAGTTACAGAATCTGCGCCCATCCATGCAACGGGATGCCGCTAGCTGCTAGGCTCGTCAGGCCATAACGGCAGGGAAGACGGCAGCGAGTAACCCGTCGGACCGCCGCCGGCTGCTCCCGACCCTCGCCTCTCCCTCCCCCACCTGGAAGCCAAGTGTCGTCTTGGCTGCCTGCAGCGTACCTAGTTCTATCGCAATGCAATGCAGAAGGTAATCTGAAACAGGCAGAACTCCCTCTAGTGGCACACAAGGTCGCGATTTCCACATGGTAAATGGGGTTCAATCAGCCATATCGAACAGAACAATCCAAACCCACCGATGAATTCAAAAAAAATCCAAACCCACCGATTGCGCTATGTACAAAAACAAATCGATTGGAAACAGAAATGCAAGTAGAAGAGTACAGCATTTGGGGAGGGGCGAAGAACCTGAGCAGCCGTCCCCTCGGTGGGGAAGGGAAGGGAAGTGAAGAGTTGGGTGGCAAAGGGGCGCAGGGCGCGTTGTTTGTGACAAAGAGCAGACGTATAGCCAGCTTATTAGCAACTCAAGGCTTTTTTATTACAGGCATATATGCCTGCTCGTGAAGAAAAAAGTTTTTTTATTCTCTTCCAGATTTTTCTTCCTTTAAGACGAGAATTCTAATATTTTGTTTTCTACTCAGTACAACGCAGCCAAAAAGCGTGACTATGTGGCATGCGTGCCATTGAGCACACTCGTTGCGTGACAGGGATTGGTAACAAAGCTAGGCTTTCAAAGTTCAAAAAAAACAAAGCTAGGCTTTGGCTGGAGTACACCTTGAAGCAAATGACCAAAGCACAGATCAATTCCCATTCCATTAAGATGACAATTTATATAACAATATGGGGTTTTACATTCACAGCTATAAACTACAAACACGCGATACAAGTAATTCGATGACGCGCTTTATACAAGGACAGCACTGTCAACTGAAAAAAAGACTCTCAAACTCTCTGCTTTCTCTGTTGACGCCCCAAACAAACTGCTCCGATCCTTTTACGCTGCTGCTGTGGTTGCACGGCGGCGACCTGCTGCTGCCGCTGCTGGTTCTGTTGCAAGGCCCTGCGGATGTACGCGGCGCGCCACTGCGGGTCGACGGCCTTGTTCCGGTGCATCTCCACGAACCTGGCCTCCAGCCTCTCCCGCCCGCCCTCCTCAAGTACGTTGTCCCCGATCTCGGACGCGCTTGAAGTCTCCCCACTGCTTCAGCTGCAGCACCGACCTCAGGAACGTCGCGTACCGGGCCTCGTACGTGGCAGGGTCCGCCACCAGCGCGCACACGTCGATCTGCCCCGCCCGCGCCGCCTGGCACAGCCGCAGGAACCGCTGCTCGATCGGGTGGAACGCCCCCGGGAAGTTGAGCCGCCCCCTGTCGCCCAGGTACGCGATCGCCACGCGGTCGTGCGCCAGCGCCGCCGCGTGCGCGTCCGGGAACGGCCCGATGGTGCGGCACGTGCCCCGCTCCGGGTCGACCAGCACGCGCGCCATCCACGCGCCGCCGCTCGGGTCTTGTGTCACCCCGGTGTAGTGGAGACGCCGCGGGCGTGGCACGCCGCCGCCGCCTGGTAGCTGATGAGGCGCGGCGGGTGGTCTTCCGCCGAGCACCTGGGCTGCTGCAGCGCCAGGACGAGGACCAGAGGCAACGAAGCTCATCGTCGTCGGCGGCGTCGTGCGGCGGCTTCGACTCGAGTAGGGATTCGCGTCGGCAAGTAGTTGGCAAGTATGGTTCTGTGGTGCAATGCGAGGCGGAGGCGGCCCCTGCCCCTGAGAGTATTTGAAGGGCCGAGTAGGAATCGGAAAACAGCTAGGACGCGCTTTATTTTCTTTTTGACTATGTAGACATACCCCTAATGTTTTATCTGGTTTGTTTGTATATTATTGACGCTATATGATCTTCCAAAAAAAACTTAGGGTGAAGCTGTTTTTGGCAAAACCCAGTCACAGTATAAACTCAAAAGCACCTCTACCCCCTGCTTTCACTAGCTTTTGAGGAAAAAAACTACACCACTGCCACTAGGTAAATTTTCTTTAAGTGGTGGATACATGAGTAATCTCTGGAATAGATGTATGATTAATAAGGGATTGACTGGTTGTGTGATGTATGGTTAAATAAATTGATCAAAATTTCTTTGTTTGGTTCAAGTATGTCTGACAAGGCAGAAGAAGAGGATGAAAGTGATGAAGTGGAGAACGAAGATACCATGAACAACGTTCGTTCTAGAATAGCTGATGAATTGTTTAGTGCGAGGGGAGGCTAGTTATGTTGAGAAATGACATCATTGTATAAGCTCTTTTGATGGATATTGTTCTATTTACATGGACTACAAAGAACTAAGAAAACCTATTAAAAATTATTTTACCTTGCTTAAATAGTCATTTTTATGTGAATTAGCGAGTTTGTTACGAGCAATATTTATAAACATATCCCTGACATTTAGGGCGTTACAGGTATTTCTCAGACAATCTACAGTTTGACAGCACCTCTAACCAAACGGCCTTCTGCTTTTCCCACCGCTGCTTTTCCACAGCTCACAGCCCACAGCAGCTTTTCCAAAAGCCACAGCTCAACCAAACGCACCCGATTTCTTTTTCATTTTTTTTCGAACTAGGAGGATTCCCCCATTTCCATTAAAGCATTAACGAAAATACATCAGCAAGTTTAAGACAAGTTTTAGAAGAAGCAAAAGACAGGCCTAGAAGTATGACCTATTACAGAACCAACCAAAAGGGAAACCAAACGTTTACTGAAAAAACAAGCTACTATCGAGACTGCACTACAGTTTGTGAATCCTCAGAGTAGAACTTGAAGCAGAATGCAGCGCCGTCTTCACTGTTGGCTTCCTCCACCCTCGCCAGTCTGGAATCCAGCGGCGCGGAGATTTCTTTTTCATGGTTTATGAATTCAAAGCAGTTCACATTTATGCGCGAGCCAACACGCTATGTTTCAGTTTTATTGTTCTGCACGAACTTTGAGTAAATATTCATCAATTTGTAAGTTGCCTTGTTTTTTCAAAGCTTAATGAGAAAGCAGAAATCAAGACAAATGAAGGTATGTCCTTAATGTATATTACACTATTTAGACATACTTAACTAGTTAACTATGATGTCATCCCTTAAAAAAAGACAATTTCATCTCTACATTTGAGGCAGCTGTTTTCATGTTGCATGTTTTTTGGTCTAACAAAATTTGTGAATTTAATATTTTTGTGTTGGTGTATAGAGCTTGTAGACCACTGACATTTGAGGCGATCAACGAGTTACGAGGCAAGGCACTTACCTTATATGCACTAAAGGGATTTAATATTTTTCTCTTTTGTATTGTCTGATGCAAGTGCGATGATCAGAGTGTTGGTGGAATCTAATATTGTTATTATAGATACTACACTGGAATCCACTGCCATGTGATATTTTCCACGACAAATCATTATAGGATGGAGCTTTACGGTGGTAAGCTAAGCTCTACCGGCAGAATTCTTTGTTGAAAACATGAGATTATACAAAAATTGTGTTGGGTCCAATGTTGGATTCAGTGGTGGTGGTGTGTGCGCTTTGGATCCGCCCCTGGTTAGATTTGTGAGAAAGTTTTTTAGAACCTTGAGGGCAATTTTGAAATATATATACACCGAATTAAAGATTCATTCTATTTTGTGCGCAAAGCACGCCTAATATATCACGAATCTACTCGAGATGTTCCAATTCTTCTCAAACGAAAATCAAGCATGCTAAATTAGTGTGTCATTTTGGAAAAAAAAAACCTTCATTTGGATTTATTTGTAAGGAGGAAGATGAACTATAGGACATTGGAATTTTGAAATATAAAGAATTAAAGATGCCTATTTTGTGTAATGGCCTATACGTATGTCACTTAAACAGTGGATTTTAAATACCCATGCTCTCTGTTTTCTGTTACCCGACTAGGCAACCAAAGCAGAACGGGGAACGTACTGTAAGTCTGAACTGAAAACTGTTTGTGGCATTTCTAGCCACTTCCAAAACTCAAAGCAGAGGAGAGAGTCCACCACCGATCGCCGTCGCAAATGGCGATTCCCCGTCGCCTCTCTCGCCTTCCCGCGGCCGCCGCAGCCACCAACTGGTCGGCCGGAACTCTCGCCGCAGACCTAGGCGGAATCGGCGCGAGACCCTCAACGGCCGCCCTGGCTGCCGCCGCGACGGACGCCGCCGCCGCCGGCCGCGCCTCCGAGTGCCAGTCGCTCCTCCTCCGTATGTCGCGGCGCCGCGGCGCCTCCCGTCGCGAGATCGTCTCTTCCCTCCTCGCCTCGTCCCCCACCCCGCAGCCGCAGGTGTTCGACCTCCTCATCCGCACCTACACCCAGTCCCGCAAGCCCCGGGAGGCCTTCGAGGCGTTCCGCCTCCTCCTCGACCACCGCGTCCCCGTCCTTGCCTCCGCATCCACTGCCCTCCTTGCCGCGCTCTCCCGGGCCGGGTGGCCTCACCTCGCCGAGGAGTCCTACCGCCTTGTCCTCTCGTCCGGCTCAGAGGTAAACGTGTACACGCTTAACATCATGGTCCACAGCTACTGTAAAAGCCTAGAGTTCGATAAGGCTGACACTGTCATCTCCGAGATGGAGAAGAGATGTGTATTTCCGGATGTGGTTACACATAATGTGTTGATTGATGCCAGATTCCGTGCTGGAGATGTGGATGCAGCAATTGCATTGGTTGATTCGATGGATAATAAGGGGTTGAAACCTGGGATTGTGACATACAATTCGGTTCTGAAGGGGTTGTGTAAGCACAGGAGACTCGATAAGGCAAAGGAGGTGTTCAGGGCAATGGACCAGTGCAGTGTTGCGCCAGATGTTCGGAGTTTCAATATTTTGATCGGAGGATTTTGTAGGGTTGGGGAGGTTGAGGAGGCAGTGAAGTTTTACAAGGAGATGCAACAGCGTGGTGTTACACCAGATGTGGTCAGCTTTAGCTGTCTGATTGGATTATTCTCAAGGAGGGGTAAGATGAACCATGCAGCAGCGTACTTGAGGGAAATGAAGGGGTTTGGTTTGGTGCCAGATGGTGTGATTTACACAATGGTCATAGGTGGGTTTTGTAGGGCTGGATCAATGTCAGAGGCTCTAAGAGTTAGGGATGAGATGGTTGGCTTTGGATGTCTGCCAGATGTGGTAACATACAATACCCTGTTGAACGGGCTTTGTAAGCAGCACAGGTTGCTTGACGCAGAGGAGCTTTTGAATGAGATGAAGGAGAGAGGGGTTACACCAGATTTATGTACTTTCACAACTTTGATTCATGGGCACTGTAGGAAAGGTAATATTGAGAAAGCATTGCAATTGTTTGACACATTGTTGAACCAGCGTTTGAGGCCAGATGTCGTGACATACAATAGCTTGATTGATGGAATGTGCAGACAAGGTGATCTGGCCAAAGCTAATGAGCTATGGGATGATATGCATGCTCGAGAAATCTTTCCAAATCATGTTACCTATAGCATCCTAATAGACAGCCACTGTGAGAAGGGACAAGTTGAGGACGCATTCCGTTTTCTGGATGAAATGGTCAATAAGGGCAATTTGCCAAACATCATGACCTATAATTCCATCATCAAGGGTTATTGCCGATCAGGCAATGTAAAAAAGGGGCAGCAGTTTTTGCAAAAGATGAGGCAAGATAATGTATTGCCAGATCTGATTACTTTCAACACCCTGATCCATGGTTATATAAAAGAGGAAAACATGCATGGAGCTTTCAATGTGTTTAATATAATGGAGAAGGAAATGGTACGACCAGATGCTGTCACGTATAATATGATCATAAATGGGTTTTCTGAACAAGGCAATATGCAAGAAGCTGGCCGTGTTTTCAAGAAAATGGGTGTCAGTGGAATCGAACCAGATAGATATACATACATGTCTTTGATAAATGGTCATGTTACAGCTGGCAACTCGAAGGAGGCATTCCATCTTCACGATGAGATGATGCATAGAGGGATTGCTCCTGATGATAAATTCTGAGGCTTGTCAGTTCTGCCCTATTGGACATAAGCAAGAGAAATGCGCATGCTTTGTATTTGCCAATGTCTTTGAAAATCACACCTCCACAGATTGCGAAGCATCGAAGGTGAGCACGGGAAATTTTAGAATAAAGCATCGAAACATCAAATTTTGCATTTAAACTCTTCTACTTTTTGTCGTAGTAGGAATAGTCATTAGAACTGATATCAGATTTACATATTTGAGGATGATTCAACAAATGTGTCCTTTCTCAGACCAAGAAAAAACATATTTTCTGCACAAGTATGTGCTCTGATAAAGTGATATGCTTAGTTGATGTTTTTTTTTTTTAATTTTCTTTTCTTTGGCCTGTTTTTGTGCTTTACCATTCTACATGGTTTTGTGACCTGGTACCAGCATACTGACGATCATGATTTTCTTAGGGATGTGGTTAAATTCTGAGGAAGTTCTCTCCCATGGGTTCGCTCCCGATGACAAATTCTGAGGGTCTGTCCTGCTCTGTTGTACATAAGGAAGAGAAATGCATGTGTTGTGCGTTTGCCAATGTGTTTGAAGATCACACCTCTGCAGAACGTGAATTCAAAGCGTCGAAGGCGAGGTTGGCAAATTTTAGCATAAAGCATTGAAACATCAAGTTTTACATTTAAACCCTTGTATTCAAATTTTGCATTTTTTGCATCTGTTGTTACAGTTGCTGATCTTATATCTACATCTGAATAGTTCAGGGACAGATCCATAATACGGGAGATTGCTGAAACTCCATTACTTGGGAGAGACCGTGCAAACTGTGGTAATGTCTGAGCTCCAACTATGCTGTAAAGATTCCATTTCGCAATAAGATTTTTAAGAAATAAGAACATGATTATTGACTATATAACACTGCTCACACTGAGTCTTATATTTCAGTTGAACCCTTTGTTAGGAAATTACAGGACCAATGAAATCAAGTAAACAAAAAAGTTTATGATAAGAATGTCCTTTAGTTATTTTTTTCTCAATGCTAAACTGCTTTGTTACTTATACACAGTTAGATACTGACCAGTGATCACACCTTCAGATATTGCTCTGCTTGATAAGCTTCATGTAGAGATGTTTATTTTAGTGCAAAAAATAGCAGCATAGGGTTCCTAGCATCCGACATGATCAGGATATGTTACATGCAGAACTGCATCACTAAATTTTTTATGCGATTATTTGCACTTCTATGATGATCCTAAAAACTCTGAATCGAAATTATGCCTTTGCGATCAGATACTGGTGAAATCAAGTAAGGAAATCAAATTGTAAAACCTGGAGGAAATCATGTGAGCCGACCCTAACTACTTGCTTGTGAGTTAAAGGCTATGGAATTGGAAACAAGTATCATTATGTTTCATCTGTCATATTAACAACCCTCAACTGAAGATATACAGGATGTCATATGTACAAAACTTACAGACGCTTTACATGCAGACTATGCAAAACTGCTGCTCAAAAAGGGAAAAAAAAATGACTGGAGGTCTAAATATGCTCCCTTCAGTCTGAGCTCCAGAGGAGTGCAAAAAGAAACATTGAATGAATGGAAAAATGAATGAAAGAATAATTAATTAATAACTACTGTACATGTCTGAAGAAGTGAAGATTCTCATGGGTGTGGGCATCTTCCTCCAGGATTGTTGGGATCAAATGTACAGCCAGACGCTCCAGGCATCGAGGATGTCAAGGACACCGGACTTCCTCTTTGTGGCTGTGGTGTCTCTCTCAGGACCCGGGATGCAGCGATGGTGGTGGCTTGTGCTGCCAGGGCCAGGATGAAAATGAGAACCAAGGGCAGAACCTGTTTTATTTGGAACATTGTGGTATCTCGTGAACAAGTGAGGTGCATAGCAAGGGCTCGAGGCTATATATTGAGTTTGTAATATGGCTTCCGTGTTGGTTTCCTTGGTGATCACGGTTTTGACGCGTTCTTACATTTCTGCCATGTGGCGTGTTCGCAAGGTTGACCGCTGTGTACAGAGTGGTCAACTCCTCGTGGACAAGTTCGCAGAAGGATCTCTGTTGCACAGGCACAATGTATTTCAGAAGTAGAAATAATATCATTGATTACTGTGTCGCATTTTTTTTTTGATTTGAGAAAAATCCAGAGCAATACCACCAAACTTCTGTATCAGTTCTATCGTCTTTCACTCCAGCATCCCTGATGCTTGCCTCGCAAGCTTCTACAAATGTCAACCTCCTTCGTCGCAGGTTCTGATTCCGTGTGAGGACTGCTGAATTCGGTCGACAGACTGACACCGCGTATCCGCGGTTATGGGGCTAACATTTTTTAGTTGCAAACTACGTTCGTGATTTGAGCTTTTGCCTAGGTCCCGTGAGAAAAGCTAGATTTTTCAGCTCCCAGAACTCTCTCATCACTTTTTTTTTTTGAGGGGATTTCTCTCAGCAACAACTTAGGGGCCTCGTATATCTACCTGGGCCGTTTTAAACCTCAAAGGCCAGCGCCCCAGCCCGTCACTGATTGACGGTGTGAATGGGTCACGTTGGTTTGTGTTTAAATGGATCGGGTCGTAACCAATCACAGCGCAAACAGATAAGGCCCAATACAAATTCGTTACCCCACCGTAGTAAAAATTCAGCGCCGCCTCTCCCGCGTTGTGACCCCGCTCCACCAAACTGGAAATTTCAAAACCACTCCAAAACCTCCCGCCCCATACGGCCATACCCGATTCCCCATTTCCCCGCTCCCCACCCCGCCGCGCCACCCCCGTCCCTCTCCCGATGCAGCCCGGCGGCGGCGGCGGCGGCGCGATCCGCGTGCTGAACGTGGCGGAGAAGCCGTCGGTGGCGAAGGCCGTGGCGGAGATCCTGTCGCGCCGCTCGATGCAGTCGCGGGCGGGCCGGTCCCAGTACAACCGCATCTTCGAGTTCAACTACGCCATCAACGGCCGCGCCTGCCACATGCTCGTCACCTCCGTCACGGGCCACCTCATGGAGCTCGAGTTCGACGACCGCTTCCGCCGCTGGCACTCCTGCGACCCCGCCGAACTCTTCCACGCCCCCGTCCGCAAGTCCGTGCCCCAGGTATGCCGCTCCTTCTCTCCGTTGCGCACGCGCATTTCGCCGAAGAGATGGTGGGCGCGTCTCTGCGTGAGGCCTGCGTATGGTGGTTCGGGTTTGATTGGTTGGTGCGTGGGTTCCTATCGGCTGTGGTGATGTCTTACGGGGTCGGCATCCATACTGACATACTGTTGTTGTGCTTCGGATCGGAATCATGGATGGTGCTGGTGTGGGAATACCGCTGAACAGTGGGCGCGTGTTTCGCTGTGTACAGACAGTATCGTGTGCCTGGCGCACTAGTTTGTTTGGTTGGCATTCAGGCAATTTTTTGCTGGAGTGGTTGCCCCATTAGGAGAGGCCTTCCATGCAGCCTGCCCATCAGACATGAACCTCAGCCCTAGGGATCCAAAATCGGACGCCTGGGAATGCATGCTGCATTGCTGCATTGCTGCAAATAGTCTCTTAAATGCTAAACTTGTAATTGCAGGCATATCATGGTGGTTGCATGGAAAATGCAGATCAGCCCATTTGGCAATCAATCATCTGGCCTTTGTTTAAAGAAGTTACATAGAAATCAAAGTTTAACACAATCATTTGATATGCAGTCCTTGCAGGGTTTTAGCCTAGAATGATATCCTCATAACTAGCAACGACTGCACTGCATGCAGATAAATATTTATGCTAACAAGGAAAAAACAACTGGACGCTTTTTGGTCAGATGATTTGCATCATTCATGTTGTTAAGAGCATAATTGGCCACCTCCACCAATATGTTGCCATGGATCCAATGCTAACATAATGCTTGGTGTTCTTCATGATGACACAAGCAGTTATTTTAGTACTTCTCTCTTGTAAACTTCTCTCTCTGTATGGATGAATTTGTTCATGAACATGCAAGCATGAGTTGACTGGCATGTTCTTGTCTATCTTTGGCCTTCGTATTTTGCATATATTTTGGCTATTTACTTCTTAGATAAAGATTGTGGCATGGTCTTGTTGTGTTGTTATAACTTCATGGATGTTGTTGCAGTTGAGATCTATTCTTGAATTTGTCCCTTCAATATGCAGGACAAACAGGCCATAAAACAAACCTTGGAAGAAGAAGCTAGGAGATGCCAGTGGCTGGTGCTATGGCTTGATTGTGATAGAGAGGGTGAGAACATAGCATATGAAGTGATTGATGTTTGTACAGCTGCCAACAGTCATCTTAACATTTGGAGGGCTCGCTTCTCAGCTTTGATTGACAGGTGCTGATTTTTCCAGATGGTGATGGTCTCTTTCCCTCTATCTATTACAGGGATTTTCTAAAAGTATTATGAAACTGCAGGGAAATACATGATTCTGTGCAACATCTTGGCAGGCCCAACAAGCTCTTTGCAGATGCTGTGGATGCAAGACAGGTGATTTGAATTGTCACTAGGTTTAAATATTGCTTTTGATGTTTCACATACTTGAATAACAGCTTTCTACTACCAACTAATGTAAAATGCTCTGGTTCTCTATCAGATTGAACTTCACGAAGAGATTTTTACTGCATGTTTCCTCTAATACCTGTAGCTTTATAATCCAATCAAATACATCTAAAGCAGCAGATTTGATAGTATATTTTCTCTTGCCGATTTGCCAAAGGATGCTAGATCAGTTGGTCTAGGCACTCCAGTGACACCTCCCAGGTCCTGAGTTCGAATCCCAGTGGGAGCGAATTTTAGGCTAGGAAAAATATCCCCTCGTTTGTCCTCATACCAAAGCACTGGGAGGGGCCCTGGCCCAATTGTCACTTGAGCGACGGAAAGGCCACCGTTTATGGATGGGGCAGGGGTTCGGGGATTTTCTCGCTGGGTGAGAAGGCACTTTCTTCTTAATTTGAAAGCTGTGGCGGCAGTCTTAACCGCCCCGGTTGAGTTTTTTATTTTCTCTTGCTGATTTTGTTGTGTCAAATGGATGAACATTTGCCTGTTCATTCTTATTTTCTTTATAAGCCAAGTAATAAGAAACTCTGCACAGGAAATTGACCTTCGCATTGGTGCCTCCTTCACAAGGTTTCAAACAATGCTCTTGAAAGATGCATTTGTAATTAATGTGACTGGTGATGAAAGGAGTTTAGTTCTGAGCTATGGTCCTTGTCAGGTACTTCACTTATCAAAGCTACTACACGTATGCTGATTTCCATCATGTCTAAAATTTTCTTATCCATTGCAGTTTCCAACCCTAGGATTCATTGTTGAGCGTTTCTGGGAGATTCAAGCTCATGAACCTGAAGAGTTCTGGACGATAAATTGTACTCATACTTCAGATGAAGGCACTGCATCTTTTGGTTGGATGTAAGATGCCCTTTAGAATTTGTTCTGACATTTTTGTTATGGAACTATGGAAGTCATGTGACCTTTTCTTGTTCTTGGCAGACGTGGTCATTTGTTTGATTATTCATGTGCTATTAGTATCTATGAAATGTGTGTTTCAGAACCAATGGCGACAGTGAGTGCTTTCTGATCTATTCTGTTAACATCAATAGTTTGGAATTCAAATGTCTTCGTCAACAATGATCAGTAGTAACACTTTTTTATTTTTTGTTTTGTTTTGTTAATTGCAGGTACAAAATGTTAGGAATCAAGAGAAGTTAAAATACCCCCCATATCCACTAAGTACAGTGGAGCTTCAGAAACGTGCTTCCAGATACTTTAGAATGAGTTCAGAGCACACAATGAAGGTCTAAAAATATCTTCTAATTTCCCTTCCAGTTCCACTATCTAGTAATGGACATACCTCAGTAGCTTGATTATTTTCTTGTTTTTTGTTTGGTCGTCTCTTCCTTTCAACACCAGGTGGCTGAAGAACTTTATCAAGCAGGATTCCTTAGTTATCCGAGGACAGAAACTGATAACTTCTCCCCAAACACAGACCTGCATGTTAGTATTGGATTTTACTAGCTTGACTTGTTTCACATTCTTTCCTTCTGTTTGAAAAGTGATAAGAAATATGTTCTCAGACAGTTGGTCTACAGTGCATGTAAGATCTTTTTTTGACTTTGTTTGTCACTTACAACAACGTGTTTCTTCTGGTTGTTCCCATCACATTAATACAATGGATTATTAGTCATCCATTGTTGAAATCCCATTAAGAAAATTGTAAAAATGCACTCCATACGGTCTGTGTCATACTCAAAGTGATTGCACTTATTTATCTTTCCTTTTTCTTTTTCTCGATTTGTTGCTCTTGCTGTATCCTTTTCCATTTTAAATATATGTCTATCCTTGGCCTAGGCAATTGTACGTGAACAAGTGAATCATCCAGTTTGGGGAGCATATGCTCAGCGACTTCTAAATCCTGAAGCGAGACTCTGGAGAAATCCCAGTAACGGTGGTCATGATGACAAGGCACATCCTCCTATTCATCCAACCAAATTTTCAGAAGGTGAAAGAAACTGGAGCCCAGACCACACTGTATGTTGTTTCTGAACAACTGACAATCAAGTGCTTTTTCAAGTGTTGTCTATAAAATTTCCTGTACAATTCTGATAAAGTTTTGTTTATCTCATTATATCTGGTGTCCAGAGATTGTATGAGCTTGTTGTCCGACATTTCCTTGCATGCTGCTCTCAACCGGCTGTTGGAGCTGAAACAACTGTGGAAATTGACATAGCCGGTGAACAATTTAATGCATCAGGGCGTGTTATACTTGCTGTGAGTATCCAGTTTTGTTGTTTCCCTTTAGTTGGCCACCAATACTATCACTACTTCAAGAAAACATATTCCTTCAGTTTCTCTGGTGCTACATGTCCTAGGATGTGTTGAAAAATTACTTCTGCCATTATTCGATACATTTGTAGCATACAAGTGGCTAAAATATGTAACCAGCAAGGTCTAGTGAGGCTAGTTAGTACACAGAGTCACAGATGTAGCATTAGCAAATTTCGTTAATGTGAAGCTACACTATAAGGCCTGAATAGTTTTTTCTTTTTTTGCTAATTTTGGTAAGCAAAGTTATTCTAATATTTATTCAAAATAGAAAAGAAAAGGGGGGATTTATACAAAATGTGAATTGGACAAGCAACATGCATGTCCTCTTTTTGGTCTTGTCCAAAAAGGTATTTTAGTGACAAGAAAAATTGCTAGTGTTAGTGTTTTATTTGAATGTTCCTTCGATTGTACGCTCCAAAAACAAAGTTCCTTCAATTGAACATACAGCTTTAACTCATCTTCTGTGAGAAGGGTCAAAGTTCAATTCAATTATGCAATTGTGCTGGGATACTCCATCTGTTCCAAATTATAAGACATTTTGGCTTTTTTAGGTACGTAAATTTTGCTATGCACTTAGTTATACACTGTCTAGATACATAGTAGAAATAATGTATCTACAAAAGCTAAAATGTCTTATAATTTCGAATGGAGGGAGAGGGAGTACCTAATATCTTTGAATGGGCTGAGTATTTTGGGAATACATGTGTGATTCGCAATTGTTGCTTCATTATATCTGGTAGTATTCATTAATATGTACTCCCGCCTTTCTAAATTATAAGTGGTTCTGGCCTTTCTAGATACATGATGATAGAAGTTTTGTATCTTGACATAGTGTATTGTATCCAAGGAACCTCAGCAAGTGGCCTTTTTTAACTTTGATATATTATTTCTGTATTACCACCAAACTTCCTGTTGATAATAAAATGCTTTCATTAGCTGCTTCACCTGGATCTGGCGATTGTTCTTCTTTTTTGAAAGTAAGGCGATTGTTCTTCTTTCAAAGAAATGTTTTCTTCTTCTGTAGAAAAATTATCTGGATGTTTATCGCTTTGACTCATGGGGTGGAACATTACTTCCAACATACAACATTGGGCAGCAGGTTTGCTGTAGTTATATTTCATACTCCACATTTTCTTTGGTTGTCATTTTTTCTTACTAATATTTTATTGTGCATGATGGTTACAAAAACTGGTTAAAGACTGCAGATAAATTCATAATGTTAATTGAAAATATGTTCTTTTTGTTTATTAATAAGTTAATATTACTAATGATGTATATGTAAGAATATGCAATATGTGCAGCAGTGTGTAATCCGTTGCGATATGTAAGGAGTTGCTCAGTATTAGTTGGTTCAGTTGCCTGATTTATCTTAGAGAATAATTGATATCCAACTTTTTGTATCCTTTATCAATCAAATACAAAACTAACTTGAGCTATCAATTCAAAATCATGCAGTTTGTTCCGACAACTTTAACACTTGATTCTGGAGTGACTCGGCCACCCCCTCTTCTTGCTGAAGCTGACCTTCTTAGCTGTATGGATAAAGTATACAAAAAAAACCTTCTTTTAATCCATGATATATATTTTTTTTGTGGCAATAACTTTGTATTCAGAATTGGTGGATTGTGCCACTTAATGCATCTACATATCCATAATTACAAATCATGCAGATTTGGCATTTTCTTATTCTATTTCCAGGCAGGAATTGGCACTGATGCAACCATGCATGATCACATAAAGAAGTTGATTGACCGTTGTTATGCAACCAAAGATGAAAACACACGTTTCTCCCCGACAAATCTTGTATGTCCTTCCAAAAGGCTGTGTATTGGTAATCTTTAATACATTTGCATGTAGGTGTCACATAACTTTCCTATCTGATCATTCTTTTTTCAACGACGTCTCCACTATGGAATGCTTGCTTCTGAAAAAATATGCTAAAAAAGAATAAATACAGATCTGCATTCTTGTTTTGGCTAGCATACTGTATCATATTATGCAGATCACTACATCCATGCATGCCTCTGTTAAATCCACTGTTTTTGTGCGGAAAGTACTCTACCCTTATGAGAATTCTAATATTTGATGTCCAAAAGCAAACTTTTACAATTTTTTTTGCTTATGTAAGAAAAGCATACTTTCCATTTTACACTTCAATTTTTTAATCTAGTTCAGGTTAATGACATCCCCCCCCCCCCCCTTTTTTTCCCATACCGATATGGCTTCGGATATTTATAGGAAAAAGTCTACTTAACCCTCGAACTATCAGCAAGGGTCTAACTTACCCCCTGAACTATGAAACCGTCTGTTTTACACTCTAAACTATTCAAAACCGTTCAAATTACACCCGGAGCGGTTTTGGACAGTGGTTTTGCTACAGTAACAGCTGGTTTGCTACAGTAACCGCTGTTTTGAATTTTTATTTTTCTATTTATTTTCGCCGAATCTTTAAAAAATCATAATAAATCACAGAAAAATCATAAAATGAAAAATCCAATTTTGTTGGATTTCACATGAGTAGATCTATACAATGAATATATAATATGGTATGCTTTAGTACAAAATTTTTGTTGTAGCTTTAGTACAAAATTAATTAGCAAAACCGCTGTCCAAAACCGCTCCGGGTGTAATTTGAACGGTTTTGAATAGTTTAGAGTATAAAACAGACGGTTTCATAGTTCAGGGGGTAAGTTAGACCCTTGCTGATAGTTCAGGGGGTTAAGTAGACTTTTTCCGATATTTATAATTCCTGATGAATCCACTTTGTTGTCAAATCACAATTAACAGTGAGCTAGAGCCTATGGCTTAGAAGTCAGATCACCATTACGGCATTACTTAATCCAATTTACATAAAGCTTAATTATTTCAATTCATGAGTAATATGGCCAACTTTTGAGTGCATTTGTCTTCTTGAAACATGAACTTTTTTCTTTTTTTAATAATGAAACAAACTTTTGTTTTTTGGGAAAAATGTAGGGTGAGGCATTGGTGATGGGTTATGATGAAATGGGGTGAGTTGACTCTTAAAGTTACTGCACTTGCTGAATCTATAAAGGATGGAATGGTTGCTTTGCTCAAACACTACTTTCTAGGTACGAGCTCTGGAAGCCTTATTTAAGATCAATGATGGAAGCTGATATGAAATCAGTTAGCATGGGTACTAAGAGTAAATCCGAAGTACTCGAGAGTTGTTTGCAGCAGATGAAGGCCTGTTTTCTTGATGTAAGTTGTAAATTTCTTGTATTTCATGATACATGTACATACTGTTGTAACAAAAATCATAGCAAAAGAAGCAAAACAATGACATTACAACTATTTTATTAGCTATACATTTCTGAATTTGTATACTAGTACTATACTGGAATTTGATGGTGGTTATTGGTGCTACACAGGCAAGGGTGAACAAAGCAAAACTCCTTGATGCAATGGGGACATTCTTTGCAAGGTGTTTGATTGGATTCATAAGTCATTATTTACTTTGTATGACTTCCTACCTTGAACTTGCCCTTTTCTTTTGTAGGTCTAATAGGCCTATAAATGAAACTCAAAATCCAGTAGAGGTTGTGAGGCCTTGTGGTGCATGCAATGGATCTGAAATGGTGCTTAAGAAAAGGGCGGTAAGCTGTCTCCTTGTGACACTTTTCTTAAATTTGCTTTCTTAGAGAAACTGGCATTACTCTATAAATTATTGAACTTTTCTTCTTTTCTACCAGACTGGTGAATTTATGGTTGGGTGCCGAGGTTATCCACAAGTGAGTAATATGGTCCTTTGATAGAACTAAATTACCTTATTATGCTGGAAAATGAAAGTCACTGACACATTATTTGAATTTCTGCAATGAGTTTGGCATTAATAGCTGTGTTGAATTTTCAGTGTAGAAATGTGGTATGGCTCCCAGGATCTCTTTCAGAAGCAGCTGTAACTAATCAAGTTTGTCCTATCTGTGCACCAGGTCATCTTCAGAGTGCTATTTCTTGGCCCTGATTTATGTTGGTTAGTTTTTTCATTTGCCATTCCGCTTAAATGATATGACAACTCTACCACACCTATAGGCCCTGTTTATAAGATTCAATTCAAGTTCCGTCGGAGGGATATTCCACCAAATTTCGATGTTGATCACCTAGGTAAACTGTCCTAAATGCATTGTACAGACTCCAGACACAATTTTTTTTTTCTTTATGATCTATTGGTTTTCTATGCCGTGTGGTTTTATTTGGGAATACTGTTGTTAATTCCATCCATGTGTTTTTGTGATAGGTTGTGTTGGTGGATGCGATGATATCCTCAAAGAACTTATGGAGCTAAGTAGGTTTGGAAGTCGTAGCCAGGCTGCAACACCAGGTTTCTGTTGAATCTCTGCTCTCTGATTGATATATGGGCTCAATCTTTTTCATTGCTCTAACTGCAATGCATTTGTTTTTGTTGAACCTACCTCATCTGTCTCCAGTATCCATGTTCTGCTACTAAAACAACCAGTGTAATTTCCATTCTAAAATATTAATTTACCTTTATATGACCATATTACTTCACAGCAAGAGGACCAACTCCAAATGGTGGGGGTCAGGGGCCTCCAAGAGGACCAACTCCAAATGCTGGGGGTCAGGGGACTCGAAGACAGGATTTGCATACGAATTTTCGTCCGGCAGGCCAGCTTAATAATGAGAACCCATCGGTTATGCATTCTCAAGGTTTCCGTTCAACCCATACCCAAAATCCAAGTAATGCATCAGGTATCTGACTATCTATGCTGCTCATTCTGCAACGGTATACAAAGCTGCTACCTTATTTTTTTTTGAAAGAACTGGAGGGGCGCGAGCCCCGACAGGAATTTATTGAAATAAAAGCAGTCTTACAAGAAACTTGAAGAAAACAGGAAAAGAAAAAGAAGTAGAAAAAAGAAGAAAGCTGCTACCTTATTCATGAGTTACATCCAGATGCAGGTCAAGTGCTGTGTACTTCATGTGGAGCCGTTTGCATATCACTAGTTGCTAATACAGAGACTAACAGGGGGAGGAAGTTCTACAAATGTCGAGATCCTGGCTGTGGCTTCTTCAAGTATGTGGTGTCCTTGACTCTAGTACATTTACATTGCCGTGTGCATATTCATCTGGTACCATGGAGAAGAGGTTTAGTTTATCTATATACAGTTGATCCTGTGCTATGCGTGTTGCATATCATTCATCTGTGCATTGGTTTGGCAAGGGTGGCATAACCTGCTTTTGTACATGTTATATACTCTGAGCAAATAATTCATGTATTTACTCACATTTTTCTTTGTATAAATGTTGTTGGTTTTACATTTTGTTTAGAGAGCCATTTTCATTTCGTGCTAGTAGCCTTTGCTTACTATGTCATGGAAGATTTGTAGATTGCACGAGGTGCCCGACTTGTTCCTCATTTCACATTTTTTTGACCCAGATGGGAAGACGAATTGGACAATGGTACGGGAAGAGGCCGCCGCGGGCGTGGTAGCAGCAGGCAGGCGTCTTCTTCTGCATCTGCAGGACGGAGAGGCGGAGGCCGAAGGGGCAGAGGCCGTAACGCTGACGGCGGGATGTTCGTTTCAGCGACGGGCGACACCGTGCCCGGCAGCTGCTTTAGATGCGGTGATCCTTCCCACTTTGCCAGCGCCTGCCCGAACCGGAGTTAGAATTCTCATCTCATATTTAAGAGCAACTCCAACAAACTCTATCATTCTAATTGTTAGAAACAGAGAATTTTATTATAATGTTGACGGATCTGCTGCGGCAAGTCGTCTATAGCCACTGGCAGATACATCAAGCACTTTTTTTCGAGTGGAATCAAGCACATGTTTCTTGCCACTGGTCCCAGATGTTGGACAACGTCCATGTACATGTACAGTGGTCCATATATAGTGCCGTACTGCCGTGGCCTGTGGCCATCCGCCGCGAAAATTATGCAGGCCCGTCGCGGCGCTTCAGATCGGTGCCTTAAGCAGGCAGAGGCGCACCCAGGCCGGCTCGATGAACCTCTGAACCTATTTTGTTCCGTCGTGGAACGGGGGCGCGACAGCGCGCTGATGCGTCGTCCAGCCATGTCGTTCTGCTCTGTCTGCCTGCGTGCGGGTCCTGATCGACGTTTTTCCTTGTGCGTGGCAACTTGGGCGTCAGCCATGGCCAGATGGGGAGACGAGGGACGGGGACAGTGACGAAATCCGACGAATCTGCAGAAACGTACAAGACCCGGCTCTGGCGGCAAGTCGTCTATAGCAAGTCTTCGACGACCGACGACACACACACACAAGAAAAGGTGTCCACAAAATGTTCGTTATCGTTTGGGGCTACTATCCCCGTTCAAAGCAACCACTGCTAAGCAGACCAACTAGCACAAGCAAGCAGGGAGCTTGCAACCAGCATACGTGATCGCCCGGCAGCATGGCCTTCCAAGCTCACAAGCCTCGATTTTCAGGTGTGCCTTGTCTATCCACCATCCGGTTTCTTATATACTTGGTCCTCTGTTATTGCCCCCCGAAATTGTGCATATGCTCCGGCGCCAATCAGGATAATCTAGGAAACGTCACCCTAAGCTATTCTTTCGACAAACTCCCCGGCCACCTCATCATGAAGAATTCGATCTTTATGATATAACTCTCTGCGATGACAACACCAACAAGGCATGGGGTGGTCTCGGGTCTTACAGAGAAGCTATTGGTTCACGGTTAGACTTGTACCGTGATAGTAAGGGTATGTTTTCCACCCTTTATTCCGTGGATCCTTTGGCAAAAGGTGGTGTGTCCTTCAGCATCGTTTTCACTATGAGTATCTACAAGTCGAACAACCCTATGATACTCGTGTTTATCATCAAGCCTGCAAGCCTTGATGGCTATGCTAGTTACAATTCTCTCTTGAGTATGTCCTATTTGCAACCAAATACTGGGGGCTGCTCGATCCCTCCCAACACTACCTATCGCAATGTTTCCGGCGGCCAAGTCTTCGCCCAAATCAGCAGTGCACCTCATAGTACAACATCACCTGCCATCTGGGTACATATATGCAGGGAGGGAAAGCCGCTGCCGAACAATTCCTCAATGGCAAATAAGTATAGTGTGTGGGTTGATTACGACTATACCGAGGACCGCATGTGGGTCTACGCATGTGCCTCGACTTGTCCTTCACACATCCTCCGGTCTCAAGCCAAGCCTCATCTTGATCTTCACCATCGGTCACATGACTCCATGTCATGTCACATATTCAATGAAGTTCCTTCATCTCTCGTTCACCTGTGGACTAAATCCCTGTGTATTCTCATGATCACACAATTAGTCCATCTAAGTTGTCACTCAATTATCAAAACCAAACAAAGGACCTTTCACTAGCGGCGTGCTCTCTCTCGTCCTCCGCCTGGCTCGCTCCGTGCGCGAGGAGATGGCGCGAAAACCCTAGGGCCACCACCCTCGTTCCTGCCTCTCACCTCCCTTCTTCCCACCATTCGCCGCCCTGCATATCTTCCCTCCCGCCTTCTCCCTCTCTTCTTCTTGTCGCTCCCCATCTGCGCCATTCCATCGGTTGAAAGCTTAAACTACTCCCTTACATCGGCAGGAAATTGCGGGGCAAAGCCAAGCTAAATATTTATTCCCACTAGGAGTTAAACTAATTAAAAGTTATGGTTAGCAGTGGTCCTAGTCAAAACCCTATTGCCCTCAGGCCATGAGATGAGAAACCACTGCTTTGGAAAGAAATGCATGCACAAAACACGGGCTGGCTAGTGGGACTAAAGCGTGTAAGTAGTTCTTTTTTTTCTTTGACAACAAACATTTCATTCATAGATTAGCAGCAAGAAGCTGTCTTTCAAGACTGGCACGAGTCAACAAAAAAATTGTGTTCAGTGTACACACGTTCTTTTTCGCCCCTGGAACCACCGGACCCAGCCAATATACTACTCCGTAAAAAGCAGCCGCACTGCTAGCGTGGTATGTAAGAAGGCCAACGACATATATGGCTTTGTAAGCGACCATTAAGCTATAGCATACGAGCTCAAGAACACACTCGGCCGCACTGCTATAGCATGTCATGGCCTTCCAAGTTCACCAGCCTCCTTATCAGATGTGCCTTGTCTATTATCCATCATCCAGTTTCTCATATGCCTGCTGCTCTGTTTCTGCCTCCCCAAATCGTGTCGATGCTCCGGCATCGACCAGAATGAGCTAGGAAACATCACCCTGAGCTATCCTTTTGACGAACTTCCCGGCCACCTGTTCATGAGCAATTCACATCTTGATGACATGACTCTCTGCGATGACAACAAGGGCAAGGCGTGGGGAGGCCTGGGGTCATACAGAGAAGCTACTGGTTCACGGTTAGACTACCGTGACAATAAGGGTATGTTCTTCACCCTTTATTCAGTGGATCCTTTGTTAAATGGTGGTATGTCCTTCAACATCGTTTTCACTATGAGTATCTATCAGCCAAACAACCCCATTATAGACAATTGTAGACTCGTCTTCGTCGTCAAACCTGAAAGCCTTGATAGCCATGATAGTTATCGCAACCTTCTCATGGATATGCCACTGAATAATGTCATTTGCTGGATCCCGCCCAACGCTACATCTCGCGATGTTGGCGGCAGCCACGTCTCCGCTCAAATTAGTACACTTGACCATATAGCACCTGCCATCTGGGTACATATTGGCATAGAGTCGTTGCCAGGCAAATCTTCAATGGCAAATAAGTATAGTGTGTGGGTTGATTACGACTATACCGAGGACCGCATGTGGGTCTACGCAGATGCAGGTGAAGAAAAATCAAAACCCGCAACGCCTGTAGCTAACGAGATCCTCAGCATGCCATGGATGTTTAAAGAATCAGCGTCCTTTGCCTTCTTCTCCTCGACGGGCCAACTCCTACAATTGCACACATGGAACTCAACAGCCGTCACACGTCGCCCATCATTCTGTGGAATGCCTTATCCTCATGCCCGAGGTAATCAATGGGCCATCGCATGGTCCTCGGTGCTTGGATCGGCGGCCGTCGCTGCCATCACGGCACCTACCGTTGCGTATTTGAACTCGAAATACAGGAGGTGGAAGAAGGAGCAGGAGAACCTCGTCCAGACCATGCGGAGCCTCCCCGGGGTGCCCACCCAGGTTGGCTATGCCGAGATCAGAAAAGCCACGAAAAACTTCCATGACACAATGAAGCTGGGGAAGGGTGGATTTGGGGCAGTCTACAGATGCACACTTCCTCCCACTGCTTCAAGGACGGGACAATCCATGGAAGTGGCCGTAAAGAAGTTTGTGCGAGAAGTTGAGCACCGACGCTACGACGATTTCCTGGCGGAGGTCAGCATTATTAACCGCCTACGTCACAAGAACATTGTACCACTCATAGGTGAGCACTGGACTCTTCTTTGTGGGATATTTTAGATTATTTTTAGTGGTGGTAGAAATGGAAATTTACATGTTAATTAATTTAAAAGCTTACTTAGGTTGTCCATTATAGTAGCACACGGTGGTTAATTTACATGCAAAGTAGATAGTTACATTAGATTATGTTGGCACAACTTTACTTACATGTAGGTTTAGGAAGTTACTTTATGTTGTTTTTAGAATGGCATATGTTGGTATTTTTAGGAAAAAAGAAAGTCAAAATCAATGGTGATTTGCTGGTCTACAAATATTTTTATTTATTAATAAACTACTAGTAGAATCTAATTTTTTAAGCATATTTGATTAATGTTTTTTTGCGAATCTCATAATGATTAATGTTGAGGTTTTATTAAAAGCCTTTAGTTAGTAATAGTTAGATAGTTAATACCTTTTTGCAATGAATACATAGTCTGAAGCATATTATGTGGCAAATTTCAGGATGGTCCTACAACAAAGGGGAGCCCATACTAATCTATGAGTACATGATGAACGGTAGCTTAGATCAACATCTTTTCTCAAAAAGAGGTGACAATGCCGGGCAGAGGCAGCAGCAACAAGAGGAAACACCTATTGGAACATGGCAGACTCGCTACAGCATTGTCAAGGACATAGCTACCGGTCTGCACTATGTTCACCATGAGCACGAGCCAACTGTGCTACACCGTGACATAAAAGCAAGCAACATCATGGTTGACTCGACCTTTCGCGCCCGTCTCGGTGACTTCGGTATAGCTTCCACGGTCGCCATAGACAGGAGCTCCGTCACTGGTATTGCCGGCACATGGGGTTACATAGCGCCCGAGTACGCGTTAACCTTCAGGTCCACACGACAGACAGATGCCTACGCATTTGGAGTTCTTATCCTGGAGCTTGTTACAGGCAAGAAGAACAGCGACGTCCCACCGGACGACGACCACATCACTGTCTGGGTTTGGCGCCTTCACCGGGAGGGGAGGTTGCTTGAGGCGGTGGACGCCAGTGTGCTCACCACAGAAGACGCAGAGGATGACCAGCTGCAGGATAGCAGCGTCCTTCTGGAGGCTGAGCGCCTCCTGCTTCTTGGCTTGGCCTGCACAAACCCGAATCCATATGACCGCCCAAGTATGGTGGAGGCAGTACAGGTCATTACCAAGTTAACGCCACCACCGGAGGTTCCTCTTGAGAGACCCACATTCATGTGGCCTCCTCAAGATTGGCGCGCACGCAACTCTCTGTACAGCACAGCGTTAAGTGATTGTGATGAGAGCTCTGAGAGCACGGTCGAGACGGTGCAGGTCAGCATCAGCCAGAATCATTCTTCGTCAGCAGCTACTGAAGGATATGGCTCCATCAGTAGCACGGTGGCAACTGGGAGCCAGTGCCACGGTTCGGCTCATCAGGTGGAGAAACAATGGTCAGCCTAGCGTTGGACAAATTGAAATGGTCATTGTGTGTTTCTGTGTGTAATCCTCATTTCCTTTGGCCTCTATAATGATGTAATATGCATGCCTAGGTTTGTTTGTTTCCTCCATCTACCTGATGTGGACCTCTGTTTGTGTGTTTTAGATCATCTGCCTTATGATCTAGAAAGCACGGGCTTTTGTTTATGTGCTTTGGGATCTCTGAAATTAATCCAAGAATTCTGGTGTATGAAACAGAGTTTCAATGTGTTATTTGTACTTTAAGTTATTATTAGAAAATACATGGTTTGTTGGAGTAAATGTATAACCGCGCATGTTGTCTCTTTGAGGCTAAAAAGGAATTTTCTTGTGGCAGTGCCCAATATAAGAATGAAGTGTTAATATGACAGATGAAATATTAATGATATCTTTCTTTTCCTTTTTTTTTTTTGGCAATTCCACTTTTGCCATATCTGCTATCACAAGCCTTTTTACTCTTAGCTAGGCTCGGCTCACTGCCCACATGAATTTAATTTCAGCAGATCCGCTCGATTTTAATCTGAGTGCACGTTGGTGAATTAGCATTGCAAAGCAGGAGGCGCGACGGGACAACAATCGCGGGCGAGAGAAGTGAAGTCGGAAGCGCGTCGTTTCCTCGCTGTTTTCGACCAGGATACGGGTTGCCAATTCGATTTCTAGTCGGCACTGGGCGTCAGCCCTTCAGATCCCCGATCCGAGCACCAGGTTGGGGAAACTCGTACGCCGCCTCCGCCTTGCGACGAACTACTTGCCGACGCGAATCCTCTCTGCGTGCGTGCTCGTCGAGTCCAAGCCGCCGGCCGCCCCTTGACGACACCGGCGACGATGAGCTTCGGTGCTCGTCCTGGCGCTGCTGCAGACCATGTCCAGGGCGGGAGACCACCCGCCGCGCCTCAGCTTCCAGGCGGCGGCGTGCCGCGTCCGCCGCGTCTCCGTCTCCACTACGTCGGGGTGACACAAGGCCCGAGCGGCGGCGCGTGGATGGCGCGCGTGCTGGTGGACCCGGAGCGTGGCACGTGCCGCACCATCGGGCCGTTCCTGGACCAGCACGCGGCGGCGCTGGCGCACGACCGCGTGGCGATCGCGTACCTGGGCGACAGGGCGCGGCCCAACTTCCCGGGGGCGTTCCACCCCATCGAGCAGCGGTTCCTGCGGCTGTGCCAGGCGGCGCGGGCGGGCCAGATCGACGTGTGCGCGCTGGTGGCGGACCCTGCCACGTACGAGGCCCGGTACGCGACGTTCTTGAGGTCGGTTCTGCAGCTCGAGCAGTGGGGAGACTTCAAGGGTCTCGTCGTCGGGTTCTTCATCAGCCGCGCCGCCGAGATCGGGGACGACGTGCTCATGGAGGAGGGCAGGGAGAGGCTGGAGGCCAGGTTCGTGGAGATGCACCGGAACAAGGCCGTCGACCCGCAGTGGCGCGCCGCGTACTTCCGCAGAGTCTTGCAGCAGCAGAACCAGAAGCGGCAGCAGCAGCAGCAGCTTGCCGCCGTCGCCATGCCACACCCCGCCGTGCCCGTGCGACCCCAGCGGCAGCTGTTTGCGGCGTGAACAGAGAAAACAGAGCGTCTGATAGTCTCTGCAATTAACTTGAATCGCGTGTTTGTACTTTGTACTGATAAGGACATCAGCTTTGTAACTTGTAACTTATCTACTGGTAATGTAATGAGCTTCCAAACATAATCTCTTGTGCACTATGAATCTATGATAGAGCTGCAATTTCTTACCTCTGTATGTATGTAAATTACCCGCTCGATCAATTTTCCATCTGTTAGGAGAACAAAGGGGATGTGTTTTCTCTCAATCTGCTGGAGCACAGTTCGCCTAGTACTTCAAATGTCTGTTTTCGCAATCTCCTTTAACTCCATATAGGTGATTGCATATATATCCTCAGTTTGATGGAGATGCTCTTATATGTATTAATGATTGAATTTGATGTTTGCCAATTGAGATGTCAAAACTCAATGCTAAGCTGCTACTTATGTTTGACATGTGGTGCGGTCCTGTATATGTTTTGCCATTGAGTAAAATGCACCACGGGTACTTAAACTATTGGGGTAGTATCGTGCAGTGCTGGCTGAAAAAAAACTACCACTGCAGGTACTCAAACTATTGGATAGTATCATCTGATCTTGAACTATAAAAGCTCCCACCTAGGTACTTAAACTATTGGGCAGTACCATCCGGGTACGCCAGGAGTGCGGGAAAATGAATTTTTCATTTTCTAAAAATTGATGAATAGCACTGGATTTTTTTTTTTGTAAAAACATAATTAGAGCTCCAAAAATTATAAAAATTTTTATGTAGCCTCTCCATGATATACTTTACCTAGGAAAAATATGAAACTTGAAAATGAGTTGTTTTTGTATGTTTAAAAATTACATATTTTAATCTTACTTTATTTTAATTATTAAAATTCATGGAAGCTCATTTATTAATTAAAAGAGGTAAGTTTTAAATATACAAAACTATTTATTTTTAAGTTTCATATTTTTTCTTAGGTAGAGTATATCATGGAGAGGCTACATAATTTTTTTTAGAATTTTTGGAGCTCTATTTATGTTTTTACAAAAATAACAAATTTCAGCGCTATTCATCAATTTTTAGAAAATAAAAAAGAATCAAAATTCATTTTCCCGCGGTCCTGACGTACCCAGATGGTAATGCCCAATAGTTTAAGTACCTAGGTGGGAGCTTTTATAGTTCGAGTACCCAGATGATACTATCCTAATAGTTTGATGAGTACCCAGGTGATAGCTTTTTCAGTTCGAGTACCTACATGATACTACCCCAATAGTTTAAGTACCCAGTGTGCATTTTACTCTTTGCCATTTGATATGGATCTGTATGTATGTGATCTAAACATTACCGTGACATGTACATGTATGTTGGCATGATATCTCTTGGTTATCCCTAATGGTTTGATGATTACACACAAGTTGTGTGATAATGAGTTGTGTTTGTCTGATTTTTAGCATATATTGCTGTCCAAATTTTGCAAAAAATGGTAATTTTCCCTAGCTTTATTTACAATAATATTTGTCTAATTCTGTTGCATTCATCCCTACCAAATTTGTTAAAACTGTAATCTTAAAATATGGGTAAAATAACAATTTTATCTAAACAAAACAATGGTAAAAACTAAAAACACATGGGCAATCTTGTCTATTCATTCAAAAGTTAACACTGTTAATTAAACTTTTTATGGAATAGAGGCAGCTCTTCCTTTAGTTCATACAAGTAAAATCACAAATTTTAAAATCAATAGAAAAAAAACACCATTTGACTTTAAAATGGTCATAAACACTTAAGCCCCTATTTAGGGAAAAGAAATTAGCTGAGGACCATCCCTACCAAAAACGCGGTACAGACTCTTAATCTAATATGTGGATTATCGTATCATTTTAACCCCACACATGCTAAATCAGATGCCCCATGGTTCACACATCAGGTGCACATTCGCACGGTGTTTTGGTGAGACCATTTTTTACCGAATTTGTTTCCTCCTATTTAGTTGAAGAAGAAATGGACTAGCAGTTTTCTTTTTTGTTTTTAAAAAAAGGCCAAAGCAGGACCGGTAGGTAAATTGGCTGGGCCAGGAGGGTCCACCAAGGGCCCACGACAGTGAAGGCTTCCGGCTCGTGAAGCATTGCGCATCAGCCCATGTATAGCCTAGAGCGCCGCTGGGACCGCGCTCTCATCTTCTGTTGGAAAACTGCTGCGACCCGGCCCAGAGTGTTTTGTGCGATGATGGAGAGATGAACGCCCTGTTCGTTTGGACTTATCAGCGGTACAAATCAGCAGCAGCGAAAATCAGCCAGCCTAAAACGACGAAACGAACAGGGCGGAAGTGATGGTACTTAGGCCATGTGGTGAGATGGGACATCCTTGTAAAAAGCTCGTCTGAACATTTGAGATCCTCGCTCGCAATTGTATTGTCCAATCCACTCGAGTTTCTCTCGAGTCAAAAGTTCAGCGGAAAAACTGGATCAAGGTATCACCTTTTCCTTGCACTATTTCCACTGTTCTTGTCAAGTCGCATTCTTTGATATGTTTAACTAGTACGATTAACTGTGCATCAAACCATTACCATGATCTAACGACCGAGGTAGACGTATTATATGGTTAGTTATAGTGTAAGAACCGATCGAAATGTTTGAGCAAGAAAAGTGCAAAATTGGGATGTCGAACATATAAGGATCCGTATAGAATACATGAGTTTCATATAGGAATCATACATAAATATTACCACATGAATTAAATTGTTCGGTTTCATGTAAAAACGTAGTAAGATTTAGAAAAAAAAGTCCCCGCCTTCCAAATAGGGCCTATAAACCTATCTAGGAAATTTATAATGCATACAAATGTTAAAAAGTTTAGATTCAACACATGAGAAAGACGAGTTTGTGATATAAAGAAGTAAGCAAGAGCTTAGACATACACCTTATAAAAAAAATTCATCAACTGCATTGTAATCTCATGCAATGTCATGTAGGTCTTTTTACGATGTGGAGGAAAAAAGAGAATGCAAAAAAAAAAAAAAAAGTTGATGTTTCTCAAAATAAGGTTTTACGAGCCAAACTTTTAGAATTACATGACTACTCTTGCACCGTTGTATGAGTTGTCGTTATGCATTTCATAACAATTTTTTCTATGCATAAACTTAGGAATTATAGAGTTATTACAAGATGACATAAAAGACAATCCATTGTAGAAGCTTTTTTTAAGTCATTCATTTGAAGATTAAAAGTCAATCCATGAACTGCTTAATTATGAGACATCATCGATGTACATGTTCTTGTTTTAATATCTCAAAAAATCCTATGTATTAACTAATTTGATATGAATTTCAAAGGGATCTTGATGTAGTAACATCCTTTGTCCCAAAAGCAATGATCAAACTTTCTATAGGATTTTTAATGCTATAAACTCAATTTCAAAGAGGCCTTATGTGGGCCAAATCCAAAGCAAATTACAAGAGAGATGGATATCCTATTTTTTTTTATCGTAAATTGCATATGATTATGCCCAAGCGCGGAGGCCACCATATTTATGACCTATATATATACAAATAGCAGAATCTCAAAAAAAGTGAGACACATCAAATCAAATTGCATTTTGAGGGTTGAACCACTAGTTCATGAGCATATTAAATCCTCACTCTTAATACTACTCCATCCATTTCAAAACATAGCTTGTTTAAGTTTTGTCCTAATATGAAACTTATTTAAATTTGACCCATGTTAGAAAAATGAATAAACATCTATAACATCAAATTGGTTTTTTCACTCTTTCCACCATGAAAATATGGCATTTATTGGCACAATAGATTTTAATAAACTTAATTAAATTTATAGAAATTCGACTGATGACAACTAAGCAATCTTACATTATGGAAAGGGGGGTAATAACACGTTTTTTTTTTCTAAAAAAATCAATCCGGTATATAAGCTCGTTGAAGCCTTGAAGGTAAAGATGGGAATATAGATGGAAAAGCTTTTGCACGAGTTGGTGCTTGGGTTCCACCGTACCTAACGGTGTCGGCAACACATGGCTTTGCACAGATGCTTTAGCTAGATAGTTACCGCACATGAAAACCTTGGAAGCGATATTTCCATGATCGGAAAGATTCGTAACGAGGACGACACCTTCCCCAAGCTAAAGTAGTTTTGTGATCATTATTGCCCACGCCCACCTAGTAAAGCTCTTTCTTGCAACAAGAAATATACGCTACTACTTCATGCTGTATATATAGGGAGTGTTATATATTGAAGTGCATCAGTGATCAGTGATCTTTCTTTCTCTCATTTCTTCTGCATGTTACTATACGTAATAAGCTTCTATATATGCATTTTTTTCGAAAGAGCTGCTATATACTCCCTCCACTTGTAACAGTGGCGAAGCTAGAGCAAGCTAGAGGGGGTGACAAAGGGGAAAAGAAAGAAAATTCAGGCATCACTCATCAGGTATATAGATACGAAATTACAAATTCAAAATTTTAAACTTGAAAAGCAAATGTTCTTAACAAATTCGTGGTAATAGAAAGAGATAATAATGGAAATGACTTGGGACAAGTAGTATATATGAGCTAGCAGACCAGAGGTTAAACGATTAAGAAGATCAGTGAAGTGATCATTAATAATGCAGAGCTGCGAACCAAAGAATCAATGACAGTTTGACACACTAGCTAGATCATGCAAGACGAGATAGTCTATGACAGGATCAAGGATATGATACCGGGAAGAAATTTTGGTGGTGTTGGTGCAATTAGTACCTGGCGAGTTCGACCATGGGAGATCTGTTGTAGGGAATTGAATCAAGACCATCATCGTCGTTGCCCGCGGTGTATTCGGATCGGAGACGGAAGAATAGCTGAGTATTGAGTTGGGGGGAATGAAGCCTGGTCCGAAACCATCCACCACCATATGCATTGCTGCTCCATGTCCATGGATGATTCGCAGTGTTAGGTCTCCGACCAGACAACATTCCCCTCAACTGCCATATATGAGAGAGCGAGCTGAGAGGATCGATATCAAGAAGATAAGCTTGTGTTCATGTCGATTCAGATCACAAGCGTGTTTGTTTGTGGAGAGAGAGAGAGAGGAAGAGAGGGAGCTAGCGAGAAAGAGAGAGAGAGAGAGAGAGAGAGAGTTCATGGAGGACTTATATGAACGAGATTAAGATAAGAGTGTGAGAGAGAAGTAGCTAGGCCGCAGGGAAGCTTGTTATCGTCCAGGCAAGGTCGGTGCGTGCTTTCCACAGCCTTATGGCAGATGGATACACAAGATGCTTCTTTCGCTGTCGTCGCTTTCACACCACATCTTGCAGCAACAACACATCAAAACAGTACTCCATCTGCATCCTAAGTTAGCATGCTAGCTGATCGCGATCTAGCTAGTTCAGAGTCAAACAAGCTATCTAGCTCACCTCTCACAAAGGTTTTATAGCCACACGCATCGATCGATCGCGACATGAATACGTCGTCGTCAAAACCATCATGAGTTCATGACGACTATATGTATCTTATATATATATATTAGCCGCCATTAGCTAGCTAGCTCGCTAGGACAGTCAATACAATGACTGACAAACAATCATATCTAAGACATATATATGGTCCGGTAATTGTGTTGGCAGAAGTATGCAGATTAAGAAGCGTCGTGGTCTGGGAAAGGCTGAACTTTATTTGTTTGATGAGAAGTAAGGCCGTGCTCCTGCTGCAGCGATGCATGCAAGGTAGATGATTTTATTCCCAAGCAAAGGATTTCTTTTGCTTTGCACGTACTGCTGCATCCACGCGCTGGGCTGCATGGCCCTTGCATGCGACCTTGCCTGCATGCTGCTGCCCAGTTGCTTTGATTCCAAGCTTAGCGCTGAAGAAACTTGTTGCCTGCAGCTAGCAAAGAGAGCTTTTCTTCCTGTGGGGGCTGTGATTGTGAAAGGCCAGAGCAAACAGGTGGTAGGAGGGAGATGCGGTGAAAAGAAAAGGTAAAAAACAATCTGTAATGCTAATTCAATTCTTACCCTGGAGCTAATTACTTGCAATTAAAAAAGGGGTAATTGTTTTCAACCTCAAACTTTCATGGCAATCCGATTTTTCAATGCTGAATTATGAAATTGGGTACTGAACATTTCTGCAATTGTTGAAACGAAGTGAAACATCATCCCAAACCTATATATACCGAGTGGTTTCCACGGCGGTTCTTTATTTTATGAAAATAATAGAAATCTGATCTAATCTCTAAAAATTCATTACTAGTTTATTTAAAATTAGAAAATATGAAGCTAATACATTTTACTAAAAAATTCTATTTATTGGTGATCTAATTACAGTTATTGGAACATATTAATTTATATTCCAATTGTTTTATTTCTCATAGCCATTCTAATTGCTCCCTTTGTCCATAAAAACATGTACTTCTCGCTTATCAAGAAGTTAAACGGTTCAAAGTTTGACCTTTGACCGTTATATAAAAAAGTATCAATATTTTTTTATACAAAATAGGTATTGATATTGTAATATAATATATTTTCATAATAATTTTTTAGAGAAATAAGTGTTGATACTATTTACTATGTCCTTGGTCAAACTTGAACTAATTTGATGGGCACAGATCCCATAATTGCATTCTTTTATGGATAGAGGGAGTATTTATTTAAATTGTCGTTGTACATCTCACAGAATCTGAGTACATATAGAAAATATTTTTTATAAGACATTGGTACAAAATTCATATTTTTTATTTAAAATAAATTAGTTGTGAATTTTGAAGGTAAAGCCATAATTTTATTATTTGTAGAAAGTAGAAAACCACCTTGGGAACCACTTTGTGCATGTTTGGTGTGGTGTTTTGTCTAATTTCTATAGTTGCAGGATCCTGTTTCATAGTTCAGATTGAAAATCAGATGTAAGTTAAAGGTTGAAAAGAAACTGTTGCTCAACCATATATGTTTTAATAAAATGAAATACGCCAACCAATTTGTAAGTCCACAGGTAGCTTCGGAACAAACTGCATTCATGTTTGTCATGTAGAGCAAAATATTTCAGAAAATGATTTGAATGAACTTATGTGTTGATTTCATTTCCACAGTTCCACTAGCTTTCTTTCTTGAGCTTTTGGTGGTCTTCTTCCCCATTGTAACGAGAGGCCGTGCTTAAATCTCTCAACCTCAGATTACATGCAAAGGCTAGAGAGAGAAATGCGGGGTTTAGGGAGGAGACGGCGGACATCTGTTCCCACTCTTCTCTCTCCTCCGGAATCCTACACCGAACCATTTTGCCTCCTCTTTGCAACCAGAAACTTTTTTCCCCAATTTCTCGGGATTTTTTCCCCACACTTGTGGACCTTTTTGGTTGAATTCCAGTGTATCTCTCTCGTCCTTGGCCTCCACTATGCTACCAAATCGGTGATTTAGGGAAATCCAGCTTCTTGATCGAAGATCTGCAGCGCTGGTATGTTCCGAAATGAATCCCCCCTTGAATCTGAACAATCTGGTGCGAATGTGAAACCCTAAATGTTACATTTACAATTGCTAAAAAAGATTGTACATTTATGCAACTATTTTGCAGGAAAGATCGGATCCTGTGATCAATTGGCGATCTATCTGTTTGTCTGAACCCTGGCATGCGATTCAGAGCAACCTGGAAATTGCAGCCTCTTCTGCATTGCTAAAGTTTGCGAGGACACTTGCTGCCCCTTGCCGCATTGGTGAGGTCTGCCTGCGGAAGTTTTCATCTTTTGGAACCACAGATTGGCATGGGTTATCAAGACTCTAAAACTGTCCGTTCTTCATCAACAATTTGGTGTGATTTTAGTATCTTTGTGCCTCACTGATGGGAACTTCATAGGAAAAAACAAGGTTTCACAGCAACCTACATGCGTATTGGGGGTGTGTTCAGCTTCCCATGGCTGTGCAAGCTCGTGCAAGGCCGCGGAACTTTTCGCGGCAGTTCTGGCCCGTGCTTCGCCATGCCATCAGCGAGTGTTGCTTGATCATAATGCTTGTTGCTACTGCCGTCCTGTCATACATGGCCACAAGGTTTGCACGCATGTGTAGCCTTCGCTCACCATGTATGCTGTGCTCGAGATTGGATCGGTTTCTACATGGGAAGGCCTGGTTCTCTGAAGAACTAGTTTGCGCTGCACACAGGCTGGAAATATCACGTTTGTCGTATTGCCAGAGTCACAGCAAGCTTGAGCGCTCTGATGATATGTGTGATAGGTGCCTGCTTTCTTGCACTACCTCTGGTGGCAAGACCTGTAAGCTGACAAACATGAATGATAGGGATAAGGTGAAGTCTCGGTCGAGATCTAGACACAAACAGCTGTGCTCTTGTTGTTCAGTGCGGTTTAAGAAGAAACGGGATTCACACATGCTACCGGACATAGCAAATAGCAGGTTTCCAGATGATGATATGAGCAAATTAAAACAAAGAAGCATAGCCATGTCAAGTGTTGGGTATTCTTCAGATGATGGCTCTGATCAGTTGCCTTATGATGGATGCAGAAAACTAAAGGTTGGCCACGAATCTGAACCTGAGATTCACATATCAGATAGTGATGACGATGAGAGCAATGCAGTACCTTATGAAGCTAGAGAAAGAGCCAATCACATCTCAAGTCGTGATGTGCAGCTGCAAACAATGATCTCCAATGCCAGTGGCTTGTCGATGCTTCCTTCTGATAATACTGTTATGACAAAGCCCATGCATCCACTGAATACTGCAAGAGATACTGACAGCCAGTCTAGTGATACCAAGGTTGCAAAATCTTTGGATCGTGCTATTGGGCATGGTTTAGATGACATCAACTGGAGTCAAATAAAGGCAAGAGACAGCAATATGGATATGCAGTCAAAGGCTATGCCTGAACAAGTTTCAGCAGAGCTCTCAAAAGAGAAAAGTATGTATGTTATCTAACACATTGTCGTCCTTATCTAACTACTATTTCTGAGTATGTCAAATTTTAACTGTAGCTTTTCTTGTTGGTATTGAGGAAGTTGGTGATTTTTTTGAGGGTGTTTCAGGAAGCCCTGATGTGGAAGCTGCAAATGCTGGAACAAGCTCAAGTGCAGACTCTCATGTCAGCCGGAACAACAGCTTGAAAAATGCTTCTGCAAGCAGAGGCTACCTTAAATCTCCTCGTTTATCTGAAATAATCTCAGCCAGGGACACCAATTCAAAAACAAATGAAGAAGTGAAGTCATTTTTGTCACAGTTGTCTACTGCACGAGGATTTGATGGCTTTTTGAATGAGATGACTTCTAGCCCCAGAAGCGGCACACAGATTGATGAGTACCGACAATATGATGCTACTGGTATGGCACCATTTCTTGATAGGAACATCTCAAATATGGATCCATTTGATGTCAATGCAACTAGTGAAGATGAAGGGGAAAGTTCCATGGAACGCTTGAAGCAGCAGGCTGAGTTTAACAGGAAAAAAATGAGTATGCTTTATAAGGAGCTCGAGGCAGAACGAAGTGCTTCAGCGGTGGCAGCAAGCGAAGCGATGGCTATGATCAACAGATTGCAAGTGGAAAAGGCTTCGATGCACATGGAAGCACTGCAGTATCTCCGGATGATGGAAGAGCAGGCTGATCATGACCAAGAAGCAATTGAAAAGTTAAATGACTTGCTGACAGAAAGGGAGAAAGAATTACTTGACCTGGAAGCTGAACTTGAGGGTTACCAAAGCAAGCTTCATGATCAACCATTTGATTTTGGAAAATTTGGTGCTACTGATGGAGGTATGACATTTGGAGTCTTGGATGGCTCAGATTTCATGAGGGATACCATCTTTGATTTTGAAGATGAAAAGGCAAAGATTTTGGAGTCCTTGCATAGATTGGAGGAAACACTAGGCATGCCCTCCACAAATAGACTTGATATGGGTGATGCAAATGATACTCTATTGAGTGATCATTCAATGAGCAGTAGCCAGTATATAGAAAATTCAGAGTTGGAAAGTTCACCGTTGCCTCAGGAGGACTTGATCAGTGAATCAATTTCTTCTCAGCAAAACGATGAGAAGGAATCAGTTAAATACGTGCTCGGGCACAGTCACGAAAAAGATGAGAATGAATCTATTGAGCAGCAAAAGAATGTTACTTCATGTTCCCAATTAGATGATGGAAATATCCATACTATGAAAAGTGTTAAACATGACATTTCTCTCCTTAATGCAAGATTCAAGGCACTTGAAGCAGATCAGGGTTTTCTCAAGCAAATACTAAGTTCTCTTAATGTTAGCAGTGATGGAGTACAATGTATCCAGGAGATAACTAGCCATTTGCGAGAGCTGCGAAGAATCATGGCAGACCAAAGGGACACAACAGTTTTATGAGGTCATGACTGATCACTACGAAGGTCATGACTGATCACTATGAAGGTAATTGCTTATAGTTTAACGGTTAGCAGTGAGCAATTATTTTGAATATCTTAGAACAAGTTGTTTTTTTTTTTGACAAATCCTTAGAACAAGTTGTGGAAAATGAAAAATACATAGTATCTTCAAAATCATTGATCGGGCATTATTTCGGTCAAAGTTTCTTCAAAATCATAGGACACCTTTTGGTCACTCACTGCTCTATCACTGAGTAGTTGGCATTGCTTGATTTTTTTTTTTTTCTAATCTGCAGTACCAAGTAGAAAATCTCAGTCTTATCATCATCTTGTTTTATTGAATTACGTTTCCCAATCTAAGGAATTTGACCCAACCTCTTGTTTCAGTCTCTGCCATCGTTGAGCCACTCACTATGATGGCAAACTTCATGGTAGCATGATGCTCCAGCTCGGAGGTTTGGCAAATGGTAGTGGTAGAGTATCACCCAGATGTGATTTTGCACGACATGGGAGCACAGAACATGCTCATCTCGAAGATTTGACTCTTTTCACCAGTGATGTCTTGGAATAGTTTACTACCGAGAAATGGATATTCTTGTATCTCCTGTATTCTTGTCTCCTGTATTCTTGTATCATCTGAGTGTGGTGGCTGTTACTTGTTAGGAGCTAGTTTGTCAGTGTAATTAAAATCTCCAGGCTTTGTTGACATCAGTTCGGTTAGTTTACTAGTCATTGATTATGGTAGATTAGTTTGCCTCTAGACTAGACCTGGGACGCAGGTCCTGTTGAATGTTCACATTGACGATATTATACTTGCATCCTGAATGCCCGAGATTCTCAAGAAAACAAGTTCAGAGCCTCAAGAGCAACAAAGATCAGAGCAACCCAAAAATCATCAGAACATAAATAACTATTGGGCCAGGGATACACATTGTAGCATCAAATCATGTTAGAACAAAACTTCAGGTGGTACCATCATTCTATGCGACCATAGCTGTACAGCTATCAATAGCTTCAGCAACCACATTCTGTTCAGAAAGTAGCTTTACCTAGAGGCTAGCCTCCAACTACCACTCACCACCAGAAAACATCGTGATCGTGAGGTAAAATAATAATCTATGTGAATGACAAAATGGATACAACAATCTACTATTCGGTATGGAATCAAGCCTGGACAGCGCTTCGCTCTGACACTGCTTCGAACATTGGCAAAAGATCAGAAACCACTTTGGTAACAGGAACATGCACAATGTGCTCGCTAAAATCATTTCTTGCCATTTCAGACACAATCGAGACATCAATGCAGAGAGAATTTCCTTCAATCAGCTCAGTCCATAATGTGTCTTCTTCATTGAGATCGGCTTCTCTCAAGAGCTGTAGTACTTTATCCAGGTGAGCAACATTCCTGCCAGCTCCACAGCCAGTTGCGGTTGCAGCACCAACTGCGTTTGCTAGGGTTAATGCGTTAACCGCTGGCAAGTCATGGAGGAAACCAAAGGCTATAGCAGCAGTAAAGCTATCTCCACATCCAACGGTGTCCACGACATTGATCTAATGAAGACAGGCAAAGCCAGTGTTAATAGTTTGATAAATCAGAAAGTAATTTTGATTACTTCCAACACACTACTTCACAAATGAAGGCTATTTATCAGCACAATAAGTACCTTGAAAGCAGGCGCGCAGGAAACAGTGTTTTTAGTGATCATGATTGAACCCTTGGAACCCATTTTGATGACAACCTGCTTTGTGCGGATTCCCCTCTTTAGCAACTCTTGCCCAGCCTGAACTGGGTTTCTTATGTTGGTTAGAGATTCAGCCTGTGAAACAATAACATCAATACAAGAAAAGATAGGAGCAGAAAATGCAACAATCAGTAACTGAGTACTAAATGAGTAGTTCGGCAATGAACTCTTTCAAAAGAGTATCAATGTTTTGCAGCATATTTTTTCTTTAAAAAATAGTTTAATCCTTTTTTATACGACAAAGGAGAAGCAGACATAGACGATCATTCAGATCTCGCCAACCAGAATTGGACCACAGAGAGATAACAAGGCATAAATCATCAAAAGCTCACTCGGCCTTTTCTAGAATCTGGTCTCATAAAGAAATGACTACTCGAGAAGCTTAATGTGCATTTATTTTTGGACAGAGGGAGTACAAAGGATCTGTTGTGCTGGATATAAACAATTGATTATCCCTCTATAAAGAGCACCTGCATAAATTACTGTAGAGTAGTAAATTAAAACTACAGCATGTATGGCAACTAACCTCGTCTGATGTCAAGAGGAGGACATCACTGAGCCTCAGCGCATGCTCAAGTGCTCTCTGCTCATCCAAGGTCCCATGTAAGAGAGATTTCCCGCGGGGACCAGGATCAAAAAACACTGCTGTTCCCGAATCAATTGCACAGTCGATAGAGGATGCGATCACATCAGGGAAGAACTCATCAAAGGCGTAGCCATTACAAAACAATATTTTGGAGTGATGAATAGCTGTCCTGATATCTGCTGGGAGTTTACGTATCCAACTGAAAGCTGGCTCCTCACTGAAGTCTGCACGGCTGGCATTGCAAAGAAAGCAACACTGATAAATGACCAAGCACATAAAACCAGGAAAAAGAATTAGCTGACATGAATTTCGTAACAGTATTTGAAACATGAAAAAGAATTCTGTTCAAAAAAAAAAAAAATGTTCTAACCTGCAAAAGCCATGTTTCTGAAATGGGTCTACAAGAACCCAGCATAGAAGTGTTTCATAGGCCTGGCGGCATGCAGCAGCATTGGTATTTTCAAGCATCCCAACAACACTAATGCCCTCTGCTTGGAGCACGTCAAGAAGAAATTTTCCATATATTTCCTCTCCTACATGCCCCAGAGTGGAACAGCTAAGCCCAAGCCTAGCTGCAGCAAAGGCTAAATTGCAGTTTCCACCAGCCTCCCAAAATTTCTGTGGTGATAGAATACAAAATGTTCAGAACATACAAAAACCAGATATTGCATTACGTGGGGCTCATGAAGCGTTAGACATAAGTCACTCGTAGTGTTCTTAGATGACAGAACAGTAAACATACTGATATACAATCCAGTTCCCCACATTTCTCCCAATTAGAGGAATAGCAACCAAAAATATAGCTACCAACTACATTTTTGCAGCTCCATTTATGAAATCATGATCAACCTCACAAAAACAGATAAGGATTACAAGCTTATCCATATTGAACAGTCAACATCTAGTTGTTAAGGCACAACATATCCTCCACCCAGCTAAAAAATGACATAAAGTAGAAACAATGCAAGCCTTCCTGTCAACAGTGAAATTTGTAATAAGTGAATAAAACATCCCACAGCTAACAATCATAAATTTCTGGTTCATCACGCTATGCTCGTATCGTACCCAATGCCAAATCCAAAGTTCCAATCAATAAACAAATAGCTCGGGAGCACTATTGACCGTACCTGATCGGGCGGCGAGGCGGCGAGGCGCTCCATGTAGGCCTTGCGCTCCTCCCTTGGCGCGGGCGGGAGCTGGGGCACGCTGAGCACGACGTCGACGCAGAGGTTCCCGAGCGTGGCGAGGTCCGTGTCCTTCCTCCGGTCCTCCCCGCCCTGCTGCGGCGCCCCACGCCTCCTGGCCTCGTTGACGGCCCCCGAGACGGCGGCCGCGACGGCGCGCGGCCGGGCGGCGCCGCCCGCGAGGAGGCGGCGGCGCGGAGGGAGGTGCAGGAGGGGCTGCGGCGGCGGGATGGGCGACGGCGCCGGGGAGAGGGCCGCCGCGTGCCGGTGAGGGTTTAGGGTTTGGAGCGCCATCGGAGATTGGGAGGGGGCCGCGCCGCGCCCGAGATGGGGTGACCGGGTGAGGTGAGGAAGGCGGGCGGGGGAGGAGGCGACGCGTCCAGCCCCAGCGAGGGAGGGAGCCGCAAAAATGGAAAAAGGGAGGGACTGGGGTGAATAGTGAGATTTGAGGGTGAATGAATGAATGGATCACATGATGGAGAGTGGTGTAATTTTTTCCTTTCTGAAATTCTTATTCTGATTGTGGCGGATTGATTCAAATAGGAAAAGCATATTGCTATATTGACAGACGTTTAGACTTAAACATGTGGTTATGGTGCTACGCTGTCATAGCTTGCTACATCTTCTGATGGCTAAAATCAGTCAGCATTTACTCTATGATGTAAAATATAGCGTGATGCGCCTGTTTAACCTAAAAACAACCACAAGGTAGTGCGAAAACGATGCTTCGATAGATGAAAAAGAAGATTCAAGCCTTGACTTTAACATGTGGCATCAGATGCTTCAACCAAAGCTATAGACACTAAAGCTTCTACACGTGTTGATACCTGACAACTAAACAAATAGAGCGCTTATGTTTTCTATACATCCATTGTTATGTCTACGTAGTCTTATAGTGTGGGGGCTGCATGATTGAGCCAGCCAATTAGCGTTCAATCTTTGGTGATACTGGCTCAATCTATAACATTGCTAATTGTCTAATTAGTGTCACTAGAGCAAATAGGACGGCGTGCCATATAATTTAGGGTGGGGGCACTAACAACCGTTATCTTTGGTGATTGAGCAAGCCAATTAGTCTTGTAGTGTGGGGGCTACATGATAACAATTGTTCATGCACAAAGAGAACGACGTGTCATATAATTTAGGGGCATACTGGTCATTTCAAGTTACCTAAATAAGAAAAACAGAAAAGAAAACATATGTGAAAAAGGCTACAATGTCAAAAATCAAGCAACCACGCGTGTTTAGAGAGTCCTTTTTTTTGAAGCCAATGCTTCGGATGTCAATTTAGCAAAGCCACTTAAGCATGTCACTGAGAAAATATACTCCCCTTAACCTAAATAATGTCTGATTTAGGATGGGGATATATACCAGATTGTCCACAAGCCTTTTATGTACAATGACAAAGTCATGCCTTTTTTCCAATTATTAAATTTTGGTCTTTTGTTCTTTTAAAAAATGGTCTTTGAAAAAAAAAAAGACCAAAGAAGGAAGGAATCACACATTCCATCAAGCATATGTTCCACTTCCAGCCCTTTCTCCTGCAAAGGCATTTCAAATTGATAAATGTGCAATCTTGAATTCTTGATGGTGCATACCTTCATATCAAAGGCAACTGAAAATGTTAATGGCGTAGAAAATATCATACCAACTTAGAAAATACCTACTCCTACTAGCCTAACTAAAATATCACACTCTTCTCTCACATTCACCTCCCACTCTTCTCTCCATAGGAAAAAAAAGGCGGCGGTGGCGCAACACGGCATCAGGGGCGACGCCACAATCAAGTTGTGCACAGGCACCAAAGTAAAATTCATTTTATCATTTAATGGTCTTGTTTTTACCATGTATTTTAATAAAGTTGTGTAAGTTACTGAAGAAGTGCGCCAGGGTCCATTTGCTTGCAGCTTCGCCACGGCATGGCTCTCCCCTACAAGGTGGAGTCGGCTACAGGCAGGAGTCGTAGAGGCAAAAAAAACCCCTTCTTTGGAAAAAACAACAGAACTTGTTCTGTACGTCCCATGGATTTCATTTAAGGCTAATTGTCCTAGGGGTTTCAGTTAATTCTAATCGACCGGCCAATCTTTTGCTAAATTATCAAAGACACCATTCCTTTATTCTCCAGAGCTACAGATTAACTATTGTATCGATTGTGTACCATCGATGGTGAGGACACATGGTTTTTACCATAACCATTGTGTGGACCTTTATGTGATGAGTGATTGTCAACATGCCAACACAAGGTGCGTGTGTGTTCTTACTAACCGATGGCACGCGATTTCGTGTCAAACAATGGTGTCTCTTGGCTTGTATTGTCTGTAGGTGTTGAGCTCGGAGACGGTGGTCGACGGTCGGTGAAGATCAAGTAGGGCATGCCGTGCTGACGGACCGGGTGCGGTGAAGGGAGGACGTGAGGCTTGGATCGAGGGACCTGAGGACCGGGCGGCCAGCCGTGGTGGCTGACAGCTGGGACATCGACGAGCGCAAGTGTACATGGCGGGGGACGCGTACGGGCTACGCTACTCGCGGAGGGTTTGGTGGTTTCGCCTCAAAACCATTGGCGACGGATTTCCCTGGTTTGCGCCTCAAAACCGGGGGCGGAGGTCCCGATGCGGACGGACGACACGTTGCGGCATCGGGGAGATTGCTTGGAAGCAAGGCTACCGGTGAGGAGGCGCGGTGGCCGTCGGATCAAGTGAAGCCTGAGTTGGACTCTTTTGCCCCTGGCTAAGTGGTGTGGCTCTTCATGTATCCAAGGGCAAAGAAGGAATATAAAATAGACTTGCCCCTCCATAAAATATATTTGCAGACCTCTGCCATTTCCATTTTCCTTTATGTTTTTCCCTTCCTCTAGTTGCTGTGTGAGAGAGAGGTCTGCAAATCTTTCGATTTGTACTCGAACCAGTGTGTGGCAAGCGGATCGCCGAGTATTCGCTGTTTCCTCCGGGAGTAATTAATTGTGCCTGTGTTTTCCTGTGATGGAATTTGTGTTCTTCCCAGTTGACTTGAGGTCCTTGTGTTCATCGCGTGATTTCTTCGTTTTGGGATCGTTTTGGCTCGTTCTTTCTCCCTTGGATCGATCTATGACACAAGAGTGATGTTTCCACCGAAGGAATCATGCTAGTTCCTCTTGAGATTAAAGATCCATGCAGATTTATCTCCGGTTGTCCAAGAATGGTTTTTCTTCATCTCCTTCTTGATTTCTCCCTCCTCACTTCGAATTGGCCGATGATCTTTTGAAGATAGGCTCTCCTTTGCATAAGCAACAACATTCCTAGATTTGGTTGCAAGAGGTTTCAATTTGAAAAAGTTTGGGACGAATCTTGGAAGAGGCGATTTTCGAGCGTTTCTGTTCGTGCAGATTTTTGTACTACCGGTACTACCGACAGTAGCACCGGTACTACTGGTGGCTTCCTGTCGGTACTACCGACAGTAGTATCGGTACTACCGACAGTACACCTGAGTTGTTGTTTTCCGTTTGTACTACTGGTACTACCGACTGTAGCACCGGTACTACCGGTGGCTCTCTTTCAGTACTACCGACAGTAGTACCGGTACTACCGGCAGTACACTCGAGTTGCTATTTTTCGTTCGCTGCGTGTCCGTTTAGTCCCCGATTTGCTTCCGATTTGTTTTGTAGTGATCCGCTGTGTTCCAAGGGAACATCCACCCGTCTCCAGGGTCGTGATCACTACTGCTTTGTGTTTCGGTTCTTGGGGTGTGAATCTTGGACATAGGCTCTGGATTTCGAAAGAAATTTTTGAAGCTCCCATTCACCCCCCTCTAGTCGCTCTTACCGATCCTTCAGATGGATTGTAGAGTTTAGAACTTTTGTTCGATCTCTTATTAAAAAAAACAGATTAACTATTGTGATCGTTAATGCACCGTAGAAATAGGGTAATCCAGGAGAACTGCAGCTAGCAACCTAAGCGGCTCATGCATGGCATGAACTTCGACGGTGAAGATTATTAGTCCTTGGTGACTCATAGAATACGACGACCGAACCGAACCGTGTACGTGTCCAAAGTCCAAAGTCGTCACAAACATTCACGCATGAACGGGTCCAACAGTGCAAGCAGAGAGCAGGGCCGGTTCTAAGTAGTTTTAGACCTGGAACGAACCTAAAATTCTAGACCCTTTTATATGAACATGATAATATTACTAGTACTCCCCATATTGATAGTATATATACATACAAAATGTTGCTAATAAGTAATAACTGAATAAGAAAAGCAATATTTATATGAAATAATTCGTATACATATTAAATTATCTCAAAAATTCTTCTGATCTTTCTTGATGCAAAGTCATCGACGATGGTTTCAATATCAATCTCATCCAACAATCGCTTTCTCAATTCATTCAACTTCTCTTGTGACATTGTAGATCTCAAATAATTTTTTGACAATTTTAATTTTGAGAAACTTTTTTTCAGCTAATGCCACAGTCATAGGCGTAGTAGTAAACAAGATGCAATAAGCAATGAAAGTACTAGGATAACAATTACCTTCATAAAGTACGTACGATCACGTGAGAAACAATTAGTCAATTAGTAACTTATCAATTTGGGATTTCTACCTGGCGTGCGGAGGCCGGTGAAGACGAACAACATGATAATCTGATGGAAATTGGAATAGGAACTAAGGGATCAGCTGATCAGGATCCACGAATCACGTGAGGGCCCTTGCTGTTGCTGGCGCCTGCCTCACGTTTCGGAACGCCGCCGCCAGGCCCCTCAGCCCTCACGCACGCAGCGCACACGGCACACGCAGCAAGGAAAGTGGAATCCTGACTCGCACTACATCACGGCACCAAGGGAACAAACAAGGAGCTAGTCGGCAACTGGCATCTTCATTTCCTCACTTGGAGTAAAGTACGTACTAGCAGTATATACATATACGTATTTTTTGAGGGGCCCATCCGATTTCTGGACCTGGAACAATCGCCCCTCTCGCCCCCCCTAAGGGCCGGGCCTGGCAGAGAGATCGACTGAGAATTCACGAACCCTAGCAATGAGGCAATGTGAGAAATTGAGAAGCTATAGCTAGAACATTTGGTGAATACCATTTCCATGGGGGAGCGACTCGATCGGTGGATATTTTTTTGAAAGGATCGGTGGATATACGTGTAGTGATATGTGTTCACCTACGTACCTAGGTAACTAGGTTGCTTCGTTCATATGCTTTCGTTATGACACTCTTCTTGCATCGACTTCAAACTTCAGAATTTGAACTCGATCAAATGGACCACGCTGATCAACGATTGAAAAATAAACCGTACGTGTAACTAGGCTTAGGCTTGACCTGAGAACAAAATTTAGAAGTCTCGAAAATAATAATATTACTAGTAATTAATTAACCGGGGAACGAAGAATGACGACCCAGTCCATATAGTAATGCAATGTATGCTTCGATCGCCCTATATTGATCAGACGACGACATATATATGAGAAACGAATTCGAACTCTATAAAAGGAAGCCATCATGCATGCTTCCCTCCAACAAACCAACCACACTTCGACGCTTTCTTCCACGTACCGCACGTACATTCACTCGCTACCAAAAGTAGCAACAACGCACACTGCACGTAGCCCTAGCTTGTTTGCAATCAAACGTAGCATCGACATGGCATCGACGACTGCTGCGGCAACGATGGTGAAGGCGGCGGTGGTGGCTGTGCTGCTGATGCAATGCTGCGACTTGATCCTCGCGGCGAGGCCGTTGCTGCATGCGGCGGCAGGGGCGGACGGCGGCTGGCAGCTGGGGCAGGGCTCCCAGCAGACGAAGATGGTGATGCAGGTGCTAGACAAGGGCAGCGGGTCGCCGGGCGGCGGCGCCGGCGCCCCCAACTGCGACTGGACGAAACCCGGGCACCCCGGCTGCTCGGCCTAACCATCGTACGTCGTATTGACAGCTGCTCGGGTGCACTCTGCGTCCTATTCATCTTGGTTGTTAATGGAAAAGTGGATTTTTAATAAGCTATTTATAGTAGAATCGAGATAAGATATTTAATTTAGTTAGGGCAGATAATTTGTGAGAATAAAACAGTCTCTGACATAGCTCGACTTACAAAGATGCTATATCAAGTCTTGTAAAAGGTCCGTCGTTAAAGGTCCCAATTGCATTTGTGGTCATATTCGTTCATTATTCTGTTTTTTCCTTTTTATAAGTACGAAAACATTATTTCTCCAAATGTTCAGTGACTTTAAAGAACAATATATATACTTCGTCGTTGTCTTACTTCGTCGTTGTCTCTGGCTTTTCTTACTATTATCTATATTTCTCTTATAAGATAAACTCCACTAGCTATTTGTCTATATAAGCATCCACTAAACATCTCACTTGAATATTCTATCTCACCATGCAAAGTGTCCACACCATCATCCACTAACACATCCAACTAACACATATCATATTTTGTTCAAGCTATTCACACATTTGCAAACAACATCATTTACCAACATATATTTAGTTGCCCATGTTAGAATGCTAAAAATTATCCACTAATATGTATTATGATATTTATTCAATCATTAGTAAATATACGTAGTATAATTTCACTGACGATTCCCACAGAAATGTGTGGGTTTTCTCTTAGTTAATAATAATAATAATTGCAGCCTCTAATAGAGCATTATTCATGCTTATCCTCGATAAATATAAAAAAATGTCAAAAATTAGTAACTAAAATATAGTCATCAATTTGGTAAACTATAATCTCACTATCGACAACTAGTATAATGCCCGTGCTAACGCTACGGCTTTATCTTGAGGGATGCACATAAAACCAACAAGTATTATCAGATTGACAATATGTTTTTTAAATAAAGTTAATAGCGAGATAGATTAAGATTCATGCCAAAGGTGATCCATAATGAGTTTCATATTGTTGAGTCCATAGCTAATATGGTTAGAGTAACATTGCAAATAACATCACATGTATTTTATCTTTTGAAGACACCTAAATCCTCAGTGTATTCCCATCTTATACTAATTATTACAGTTCATCGAGTAATTATTAGAAGACACTAACACCGTTGTTTTTTATCCGGTGTTGTCCACACCTGACACCATGAAAAAGTCCGGCTTTTCTATGTTAGTAGTGTTATGTTTTAAAAACAGAGCAATCACAAGTGCTTATCCAAAATACTTCTCATATATTTTTAATAAAAATAGGTCTCGAGAAGGGACCAAAATAACATCCTCCTTCAGTTGGTCTACTTTTGATTTTGTTGTCCATGCAACCTTTGGTCATTTCATTGACATCCCTTTTCGTGTACTTTCTTACATCTACAAATTAATTAGGAAAGAAATGAGAATGCATTAGTGATGTACTCCCTCCGTCCTGAATTAAAGAGCATCCTAGCTATTTCAACACAAAATAAGAGAGATGGCGATAGATACATATACCCCTCACTTAACTTCCTAATATAACTAAATCTGATCTGATTATGCATGATTGTTGGGAGCAATCTACATTTCCCTATACAAAATATAAAAATAACAATCAGCCACAATCATGCACTATTTTTATTAAGGAAAAAATATCATCATGTCTCCACAATGCACTATATTTAGGGACACCAACCAAAAGCCAGGATGCTCTTTAATTCAGGGAGGAGTGAGTAGAATTTAGGATGACAAAAGAGTTCTACGATGCTTACATTTATGACAATGGTTTGACTCATTTAATCTCCGCTTAAATTTTCTTATCAAACGTGTAAGATTAAACAAGGATATTATGTTAAGAGTAAATTGCACTGGGGTACCTAAACTATTAGGCGTGTAACAAGCAGGTACTCAAACAAAAAAAATATAACTTGTGGGTACTGGAAGTATACTTACGTGGAGTCTTGGCGTTTTTGCGATAACCCCCTCCCCAAACAGGCCCTCTTCATTTCAGGTGCCTTTCCCTTTCTTCCTCGTCACGCCATCGCCGTCTTCATGCTCCCGTTCGTGGCCAGCACTGAGGAAACCGCAAGCTCGGCCATGGGCTGAGCCCGTGAACGCGCCCAACCAATCTCGTCGTGGGCGCCACCTCTTCACACGGCGCTCAGTGCCCCCAACCCCATGCCGAGCATGGGCTCCTCCCCCTCCGTGCCGCGCCGGAACTGTGCCTGCGCGTTCGTGCGGCAATGCTTGTGGTGGCCACAAACGTCCGCAGCATGCGAGCTCTGCGGCCGAGCCCTCCTCGTCACCGCCGCCATAGCCGGGATGGAGTTGAGCTCATCGATCTCCGCGCCCACGCCGCTATTTGCCTCTTGATTCTTCCTTTGGCACCGCAATAGGATGCCGAACCCACCCCACCACCTATCGGCGTCAATCCAAAGCCGCTTCGCCATTTGCCAATGCCCGCCGGAGCTTCACCGTCGCCGTCGTCCGCCCCAGTGCCCTAACCTCCCTCTCTGTTGCCTCCTCCATCATTATCCACACCAAAATGATGACTACCTGCATTCACACCTCTTGCAATAAAGATTTAAATGAAGTGGCAATTTCATATAAATAAAAATGATGTTATGTATCCGATATTTACCATCATGGCTGTGGTCCCCATATGCAGTTGGTTGGATATTTTCCTTATCCAAACAAAGTGCAACATTATTAGTACCTGCATCACGTTGATTAGTTCCGGTAACAATGGGTTGACTATATTAAAAACACAATTGTACTGGGTGCAGTCAAAGAACCGCTAGCACTTCTATTTTGGGATTCAGCCTTCTTCCTTTCTCTATAGTGACGTGAGTACTCACGTTGCTTCCTTCTCATATCCTCTCTTTATTCATCGGACATCTCAGCTTGACGAATCCGTTGCCGCAAGTTTCGTTCTTCCCTCGTCCGTCGGGCTGCATGTATTTATAAAAAAATCCATAGAAGAAACCACATAGTGGTATATATATGTGCGGTGTGAAAAACATACCTTCGACGTTGGTGATATCGCTAAGTGCGCCGCGGTGTAGACATTGGTATACCGTATCAACTCTCATTGGTGCTCCATTTAACTTCAACCATGCCAATTGGAGGTTTCAGCCATAATGCATGGAAGTTCAAAAACCACAGACAAAATTATAGTTAAAAATTTGTTTCATAGTGTGCTTAGTCATTAGATAACAGAATATCGTAGAGCAATTGAACATATAGTCTACAACTAAGATAACAGAATATGGGTGTGCTCGATCATGGCATGTTGTATCTGAACGGTAGGGAGCAAAACCTGGATTGCAGCTAGGCCCGTTTGCTGGAGTGTGACAGCCACAAGATGGACAATCGAAGCTGCAATAGTTAGCACCAGTACATAAGTCAGAGAGCAGAACCTTGATATTAAGAAAAAAGTTTGCTGCAAATGAAATCTGGCCAAAAGAATTGATACAAAAATCTGAATAAATGCATGCCAAAGCTAAAATTCTATTGACTGAATATACAGATATAGGGACAAATTGAGCCTAAGAAATAATCTAATTTCCTATGGACAGGAACACATGCCGGTCAAAGCTAAAATTCCAGTGATGGAACAATGTGCAGAAAATGGAGTTGAATGGCAGAAAATGGAGAATCCTGATCTCCGCAAAGCAATGGGAATGAAACAAGATCAAAAGGGTGTTCGTGTTAAGAGGGTGATGCCCACAGCTCCCGAATCTGGATGCCTACAACCATCTGATATTTTTCTTAGCTTTGATGGTGTTGACATTGCTAATGATGGAACAGGTTAGTCGTACCTCTGTAGTTTATGAATATTGTTGTTTTCAGCTCAACTGTTAGCACGTAGTTCACTATTTTGATGTATATATACAAGTAAATCCTTCATGAAGCCACATTCATTCGTAAGTTTGCAAGGGCAGTGCCGATTACACAGCCAAGACGGTGTTCGATCTCAGGGGCGAGCCGAGGCGGCGGCCGTGATCCGCGGCGACTGGGGAGGCCGAGATCCACCGCGGCCGCCGGGACCGGTCGCGACCTCCACGGTGACGGCAGGGGCGACCAGGCGGCCGATCTCCGCGACCTCCACGGCGACGGCCGGCAGGAGCAGGGCGCCGATCTCCGTTGTTCGCGAGGTGATGGCGAGGTCGACCAGCCGGCGGCGATTGCGAGGTGATCTCCGGCGATGTAGTGCCGCGATCTCCGCGGGATTCAGATATTTTTGAAGAAGCACGTATACGTACGTAGACAGATCGTCCGTAGCGTGACGGGCGGCGTCCGTAGCGTGAAGGGTGTAAGGTCTGCATCACACTTCTAATCTGGGCCGTTGCATCTTTAGGAGGTGGGCTGTGAGTCGTTGATTTTGAGGGAAGGATTTGCTTGGAGAAGTTTTCAATTATAGTATAGACTGGCTGTGGGGCTAGTGTAAGGGACAGGCTTCTTACGCCTTTACAAGATTTCAATTATAGTATAGATAATAATAACAATCAGTAGTTTTTGTTTTCTTTTTCTAAAAGTTTACCTACCTATGCTATCTTGAAAACACATAAAGTAAACCCTAAACCTATATCTTAATTACCCATGTATCATCTTGAGGGAATCCTGAACCCATTTTTTATAAAATAAGCAACTTTTTTGTTATTCTTTTTATGAAATACAAACCACCTTTAAAACTAGCTAGTCTTACAACCAAATTTGCTACATTGTTATTAGCTGAGTGGCCAAAGATTTCCTGATTGTTAAAAGTTGCATGACCAAAAACAAATTATGTCTATTATCAATGACCAAATGGACTTTTGTCTATTATCAACGATGATAATATAAGAGTATACCACATTGATAGTTAGATCTATGTGATTTTTCTGAGAATTTATAAGATGTTTTTCTAACATATTTTTAAGGGTTAATATAGAGGCTCTTTTTTTGAAAAAAATATATAGGGGCTCCTTTTTAATTTTCTAATTAATATTATTATAATACATTTCCTAAATCTCAGTCCCTTGAGATAGAAGAAACCTTCGGGGCGACAGTAGTTGAAGAAGACATACATGGAGGTTGAAGATGACATCCCAGCCATAGGATCTAGATCGGATAGCTACAAAACCATCGGCGGAAAGAACGGTTGTTTTCAAACATATGAAATTTAGCATTGGACCCACATTAATCTAGTTTCCTGTGTTTCGGTTCAGGCCCCGTCCCCCGCGTCGCTCCCTCCCGGGGCGACTCGGGCGGAACCGAGCGCCGGCGCCGCAGCGCCCCCCTCCCCACCTCCTCTCGCCCTCGCCGCCGCCTGAGGGGCTGCCGGGAAGCCCGCGCGGCCACCTGTGACGGCGGAGGCGAGGCCGTCCACCCTGACTTCTCCACCCTCCGCATCCCCTCGCCCCCTCCTCCGCTTTCTCCGTGAATAAATGGCCGGCGACGGCAAGTTGACCGGCGGGGGGGTGGATCCTCGTCCCTTGGGGCCGGATCCGGCAGCCCCTGCCCCGGATCTAGCGGTCCACGGCTTCGCGGGGCGGTCGCTCCTCGGCGCATGCCGGCCTACCCGTGGCGACTGGCGGCGAGCCCGGCGGGTGGGGTGGCGGATCCACGCCCCTGCCCCCCGGACCTAGCGCCCCCTGTACCGCGCGCGGCGGATCCAGGCTGGAGCTTCATCGCCCGGGTCGCGCCGGTGCCCGGGTCGGCCGTGGAGGGCTGGCGGCTGAGGTGGCGCCGAGCGGACGCCACCGGGCCCGGATCCGCCGGCCTCCAGCCTAGAACCGGTGCCCTCCTCGCGCTGCGCCCCCAGATCTGCCGGGCCGAGCTGCCATGGGGTACAGAGGTCCGGTCCGTCCCGGTCGGGGGGTTCCCCGGCGCCATGGGCCTCCCCCGGCCGTCGTGTACTCCCCCCCAACGTTGGTGGCTCCCCACCTCGCCAGTGGTGCCCAACGGGCAAGTCCGGTTCAGGGGGGTGGATGACCGGGACCTGCTGCTGCGCTGCGAAGAAGATGGCGCTGGGAGGACAGTTCGGCCACGGGCATGCCGGCGGTGGGGCTGCTCTTTTGCTCTCTGCAGGAACCAGCAGCGACACGGGTGCGTAGTTTGGCCGCGGGCTTGCCGGCGGTGGGGCTGCGCGCCTGTGGGTGAAGGCCTGCTCCATGTTCACCTTCAACTTGTCGTCGTGCCGTGTGCAGGATCTGAGTGTCCGAGGTGACCAGCTGTAGTTTGCGGGTTTGGGGAGCTTAGGCGAAAGCCACAGCACGGCCATGCTAGTGCGGTCGACGGCGACGCCCCTCGGGCGCCGTTTCCCTCCTTGGAGGCGTCGATGTGTAGGCTTCCCACCCCGCTAACTATCGCCTGGTCTCTCTCCCATGGGTGAAAACCTAGCTCTAGTCCTCTAGAGCCAGTGGTGGCGGCGCCGCCCGTGCCATGACCCTCTTGAGGGCACCACTGTAGGGGAGTCCTTAGTTCCTGCCGCGAGCGTATGTTTCCCTTTGTTTCCTCTCCTCCTTGCTCTTCTACCTCTCCTTGGCATGGCTAGCCTGGTTTGTGGTCGTGGCCGAGCGCCCGATGAGTGTCCTCCTTTGGCGCCTCTGCTCCGTCGGCGCTCTCCTTGGTGGTGGCATAAAATCAAATGCCAGGTGGAGTTTCCACCGCTGTCTCCATTCCCCTTTACGGCTTCCTCCTCGTGAATGGCGTTGAATGGCGATACGTGGGCCCGGATGTGCTGGAGGTGTCCCCATCAGTCTCAAAGGAGGTCGTCGTGCTCGGTGATCCTGCGCTTGCGTGCTCGTCAGTGCTCTTAGTCCCCATTCCACTGTTCGTTCCCGAGCCACACTTTCGCTTCTATGGGGAGGGCAGCAGCGGAGCGGCGTAGCTACGAGGAGCGGTGCAGGGCACAATGGCAAAGGTGAAATCGACGAGTATGCTGTTCGGCGGGGGCGCAAGTTGACGACCGGCTGGCGTCTTTCAGCTCAGGTCTAGGATTAGCCAAGGTGTTTTGTTATGTGTTTGTTGCTGATGTTGTTGTACTCTCTCTCGCCCCCTGTTGTACCTCTTAAACTTGTACGAGGATTTGGCGCTTGCGCCCTTTCACCGCTCGGCTTGCCGAGCAACTGTGAATGAAAAAGTAGGTGGGGATCGTTTGATTCCCCCCGAATTCCCTCAAAAAAAAAAATTTAGCATTTCCCTTATTATAAATAAGATAAGATGGATGCCTATGCCCCACATTGGCGGATGTTTTCAGAGACTTGCCAATCAGATCAAACTAGCTAGGGTAGGAAACTTCAAACTTATATGTTGTACGTACGACGTACATACTCCTATATGTGTACTTTCCGGCTGGCCAACTTTTGTCGCCCGGTCACTACCAACAAAATGAACAAAAGGCCAGCGCCGCCACTTTCTCGGAAGTTTGTACTATTGCCTAGTAGGCCGGCAACAAGTCAGGCTCGTGAACTTGACGAATCCGGACGTCCGCACAGGGGTCTCCATGGTTGAATACGAATAACGATGACTGTTTACTTACGTCAAAGGTATGACGACACAGTACGTACCGACCTAGCTAGTGCGGACGTCCGATCCAACCGTTAGCATCGACGACGACCGATCGGCCGAGAATTCACAAATCCAAGCAAGAAGCCACTGCATGCACGCACGCACACGCATGCATACACATCACGGATTCGAACCACATCTGCGAGTGTGTCATGGTTTTCATGGACTTCAAATTATAAGACTTGAAATTGAATTCAAATGGACCGAGTGCTGATGAAAACCGCGTAGCTTGACACACTTTTACTTGTATTAGGCTTGACCTGAAGAATAAGTTAATATTACATGGCTTGAATGAACTGAGTTGAACTGATGACCTGGTTCTTTCGTTTTACCTTTCCGGAGGTTGGCAAGCATCAAGCGTTGTCACGAATCACGATACTATAAAAGGCACCGTTGTGCATGTTTCCCAGCTCCCAACACAAACCATTGAACCAATAAGCATTCGACCTACGTACTCAAGCAAGAAGCCTCCTAGAGTCCTAGCTACCTTAGCACCTAATAGCTTGTTTGCAAATGGCGGCGCGGCCAACGACGATGGCGAGGGTGGTGATGGTGGCCGTGCTTCTGATGCAGTTCTGCCACGTGATCCTCGCGGCGAGGCCGTTGCTGCAGGTTGCGGCCGCAGGGGGTGGCCGAGGGATATCAGAGGCGCTCATCATGGAGGTCCTCAGCGTTAACTGCAAACAAAAGCCGGGTCCCAACTACCCTTGCCCGCCCTAAAGAGCTCAGCTGACTACTTCGTACCTTGCAAGGACTTCGAATTCCATTGAATGACTGGTGGATTCTTTGGAAGATTCATATTAATTAATTAATTAGATCGACTTGATAGTTGATAAGTATTTAGTGCATGCAATATATGCGATAATAAAGCAGTACATCATTAGCTAGATGATTTAGGTAATGGTTTGTATATACAAATACAGTAGGAGTGTATAAAAGGTGCAAAGCCAAACCTAATGTTTGGACATTCGTTCATATTCCTCTTTTATTTTTGGTAATATAAATATTATTTTTACTCTCCGGTCCAGATGTACAAGTAATTTTTATTTAAACAATCGAAATATGCAGGCATATCTATATTTTTTTAAGAGCACGCCGAAGCGCGTATTTCAGCAGGCATATCTATATAGGAGTTGCAAATAATTAATTCGATATAACTACCTTACCTTTAATAGATATTTTGTTAAGAATTATAAAATACAATGCACACTCGACTCTATGAATTTCTTGTCCTTCAAACTATTATATATTGTGCGCGGATGCACCTAGAATCCGTTGTGCGCGGATGCACTCTATATATTTTGTTAAGAATTGTATATCCTTGAGACTATATAAATGTGGGCAGATGCACCTAGAATCCGTTGTGCTGAACTATAATGTACTGTGCGCTTTTGTTTATGTGAAATCAAGTGGGATAACCTCCTCTCCAAAAAATATGGAAGGAAAATTGTCCAAATGGTAAAATAACATATTTTTAGAGAAAACTTTTAAATGCTAAAATATCAAGTTACTTAGGACGGTGGGGGTACTAGAGCCACCTCAGTCAAAAGACGACGTACTGTATATATATACTAAGTTGACTCAAATAAGCTTGTTTTCAACTCGGTGTTTGATTCTAGGATAAGAGAGATGGGATCATCCAAAAAAGAGAAATAATCTCCCAAAATGTTGTCACAAGGAGTCCCTCAAAATCTGAGGTATCAGCTCATCCCCTCGTGACGCCGTCTTGTCCTATATGCTGACGTGTTCTTTTTTTCCCCTTCTGTTGCTATATGCTTGTTAGTGAAGGCTAAAAATGATAAATGATAAATCTAAAAATTTGTCAAAAAAAAAAAAAAACAGAAACTAACTAAGATATCACTACTGCAGACGGGTCTATCGGAGACGGTTGTTATGAAACGTCATAGAAATATGCATTCGAGCCGTCTCTTTTTGTATTTCTTTCACTAATATGACCTTATAACGCAAATTTTGAGGCGCTTTCTATAGCCGTCTCTAAGCGCACTTACCAGCCATCTCAGATTTGTGATTCTGCAATAATGTATAATCTTCAATTTGGTAAACTATAATCTCTATCGAGAATAATAAGGGTCACGCTAAATGTCAGTCGCCTGAAAAACAGTGTGGCTCTCAGGCGACGACGTCCAGCAGTCCGACGCCCATCCATCGTATGGCCACAAGACTTTGATGTCATCGCTAAACCCATCGCTTGAAGTATTCATTCGACTAAACCATAGGAAAGGTGTAATAATAACTATCAATACATTAATTTTTAGTTTTTGTAAAACTTTACCTACATGTACGTTATTATGAAAACACAGAGTAATCCCTATACCTATATCTAAATTAGCCACGTGCATCATGAGGGAACCCCAAATCCATTTTTATAAAATTAGCAAGTTTTTTTTCATAAAATACAAACCACCTTTAAAGCTAGCTTGATAACCAAATTTGCGATATTAATTGTTAGTTCAATGGCCAAAGATTCCTTATTATTAGAAGCTGCATGGCCGCCTAAATGGACTTCTCTCAATTATCAATGATGGTAATATAGGTCCGGTTGGCACGCTAGAAGCATGAGCAACTTTAGGTAAAGCTAAGTTGTTTTGAAAATTATTTGGCAAAACAACTTCATTATTCATGGATGGCTAGCTGAGAGAGGAAAATGGGGGAGAGAACTGTGATTTTTTTTTTAGCTTCTCACCTTTATTTGTCCATTCCTTTTGTGAGAGCATAAAAAAAAGAGCTTCACCCTGCTATGAGTTGTTTTTTTTTTAAAAAAAAGATGACAACAACTCATGAAATTGTTGGTAAAGCAGTGCCGAACATGACCATATATAAGAGTCTACTACCTGAATAGTTAGATCTATTTGATTTTATGAGATTTGTATAAGATGCATCTTTTTCAAGCATAAGTTTAAGGATTAATACAGAGGCCTGATTTCTAATTAATTAATATATAATAGTATAATAAGATAAGATGCATGCATGCACGGACAGATACTGCTGTGGATCTCGCCAACATACGAATCAGAGAACTAGCTAGGAAACTTCAAACTTGTGCTGTACGAACATAGTGCTTTCCGGCTAGCCAACTTATTTGTCGCCCGTTCACCACCAACAAAATGAACAAAAGGCCAGCGCCGCCACTTTCTGGGAAGCTCGTACTATTGCCAGTAACGGCCGGCAGAAACTATAGTCAGAGCAAATAGCTAGCTAGCGGCTCGTGAACTTGACGAATCCGCCGGCCGTCCGCACAGGGGGGGTCTCCATCGACTAATAGACGATGACTGCGTGCTACTTACGTCAAAGGTATGACGCGGCACACAGTACGTACCGACCTAGTATTTGTGCATGCATCGGTCCGATCCAACCGTTAGCATAGACGACCGATCAGCCGAGAATTCACAAATCCAAGCAGCAAGAAGAGAGCCGTACGCACGCATGCATATACAGACACGGATTCGACCACATCTGCGAGTGTGCATGTGTGTGCAGTGTCTGTCATGGTTTTCATATGGACTTCAAATTATAAGACTTCGGAAACTGAATTCAAATGGACCGACTCCATATCCTGGTGAAAACCGCGTAGCTTGACACACCTTGTATTAGGCTGACCTGACAAATATTACATGGCTTGAACTTGAATGAACTGAGTTGAACTGATTTACTGATGACCTGGTCCTTCGTTTTACTAGCTTTCCGGAGGTTGGCAGGCAAGGTCACGAATCACGATATACTATATATAAAAGGCACCGTTGTGCATGTTTCTCTACCAACACAAACCATTGAACAAGCATTCGACGTACGTACAGACACATACTCAAACTACTAGTAGCTAGCAAGAAGCCCCTCCTATATACTCTAGCTAGCTCAATTAGCTTGTTTTCGCAATGGCGGCGGCACTGAAGCGGCCGGCGACGATGGCGAAAGTGGTGATGGTGGCCGTGCTTCTGATGCAGTTCTGCAACGTGATCCTCGCGGCGAGGCCGTTGCTGCAGGTCGCGGCTGCAGGGGGTGGCCGAGGGATATCAGAGGCGCTCATCATGCACGTCCTCCAGTCGAAATCCGACGTTAACTGCCATGATTTGCAGGGTCCCAACTTCCCTTGCCCGCCGTCGTCGCCCTAAAGACCTCAGCTGACTACTTCCTCTGGTCTGTGTACCTTGGAAGGACTTCGAATTCCATGGAAGACCGTGGATTCTTCGGAAGATGTTCATATTAATTAATTAGATAGATCGACTCGATATGCGAGAATAAAGCAGTCCCTGACATAGGTAGACTTGCAACAACATCATTAGGTGATTTATTTTAGGTAAAAAGGTGCAAAACCAAACATTATATTCGTTCATTCGATGTACAAGTAATTTATTTAATAAACAATCATATCGAAATATGCAAGATATTTTTTAAGTAATACTGGAGGGGTTTACACCCTCTTGGTGCGGCACCCAAGATTTGAACCCTGGGTGGGTGCTCCTCAACCAGTGACCTTTACTATTGCGTCATGAGCCCCTTCATAAGATATCTTTTTTTTTGACACCTGGGGACATTGCAGCCTGTTTGTGAGGCCACACGTGTTGAGAGCCTTCACAGAATCACAGAAAAATTATTAATTATTATTGCGGTAATGCTTGGTAGCATACGTTCTACCTGTAGAACGTGGCGCGCGGCCACTGGGCCTCGGCCCATCACGCACACACATCGTCCACGCGAAGGAGCCAGTAGCGCCCGCTTTCCGGAGGAGTCCGCCATGCACTCTTGGCAGGCGACCCCGGCGTCCGCCATGCACTGTCGTTATTTCTTTTTACTGCCTTTTCATATTTTTCTTTTTTTCTTTTTTGAGAACCGCTCTTTTTTCACTATTAATAGCCGCATGTCTGATGATCCAAGAGTACAACATGTGCAATTGGTATTTTCAGGGTTGTTTTAACACATATTTATGGATTGTTTCAGATAGGTATGTGGATTTTTCGCAACAAGTATTTTTAGGTTTTATTTCAACATATATTTACGGTTTGTCAACATATGTTTTCTAGATTGTTCAATATATGTTCATAGATTCTCCGCAAACAAGGTTTTCTAGATTGTTTCAACATATGTTTCTAGGGTGTTTCAACATATGTTTCTAGAGTGTTTCAACATATGTTTCTGGGTGTTTCAACCGGGTTTTCATAGGTGTTTTCAACATATGATTTTTTTGGTTGTTGCAATAGGTATTTCTGGGGTGTTTGAACATACGTCTCAAGGTTGTTTCAACAAATATCCCGGGATGTTTCAACAACCAAAATTTGTCGTATTGTAATAGGTCTTTTGCGTTGTTTCAACACATTCCCACGGTTTGTTTCAACATACCATTTGAGTTGTTTCACAAATAGATCGGCTAAACGTCTAGATGAGAAAAATATTTTTTAAAAAGTTATCAAAATATATCCATGTGGGGTCTTGTTTTGAAGATCTTATCACGAGAAACACGATGGTGCAATCGGATTTTAAATACAACATTCGGTTCATGAGATATAGATTTTTTAAAAGTATATAAACACATACGTATGCTAGTAGCTGAGTGGTCCCAAGTCGCATGGCGCAAGCGGTCCGGATGGCCGGACGTACAACAGTCGAAGGGTTGTCCGTTTTTGATGTTGATGGGCCACGGGTACCGGCGTTGTAGGGTGTTTGATGGGCCGCGCGCATAGCCGTTCTAAGATAGAACGTTCTATCGCTAGTTTAACCCTTATTATTGGGATACTCCCTAGTGAGAAATGCGAGCGATCCAGGGATCCAACTCATGCCCAGTCGTTCGCACACCAGCGACACGACCGTCCGAGCTAGCGCTCGTTGCCTCGTTCTCATATGCAGGCATATCTATATATATAGACTTGTAGTTAGGAGATGCAAATAATTCGATATGTGTGCCTTACCTTTAATAGATAAATGTTTCTTGACCTCCAAGCTATTGTGTTTATATCTGCCTCGTGGCAACCAAAAACTGAGATGGAACCATCTTATCTCTGAAAAATGGAGTAGATCCATTTCATCCTCTCATTTAGGCAACCAAATAAATCCTATGATTATGTTTCACTAGCTTGAAACAACACAATATACTGCTACCTCTGCGACCAGGAGCCAGAAACGATTGACCACATCATCGTCGGGTGCTCCTTCTCCCGCCAGGTATGGTGGGCCATCCTGGCAACACTACACGCTGACACCTCCGGGATCGGAGTCCGGTCAATCGAGCAGTGGTGGGACCTCTGGAGGGCGAAGTGGCACGGGGTCAAGCGGAGAGGAGCAGATTCACTCTTCGCCGTCATCGCCTAGGAGATCTGAAAGGAGAGGAATGCAAGATGTTTCAGAAGCGCAGAGGCCACTCTCCACCAGGTGCTCGCCAACATCAAGCACACCGCCGACTTGTGGATCGAGGCCGGTGCATGGAAACTAGAATATTTAGTGCGTGAGTAATCCGTTATGTACGCGTTCTGGGGTGGCGGGCTCTTCTTTAAAATTTTAAGAACACCCCAGAAAAACCTCGTAAAACTCTCTTCTACTTAATACAATGATGCGCAAACTTTTTGCGTATTCGAGAAAAAAAAAAAGAGAAAAAATATACATCTGTCCCCTATTAATTAACTATCGTTACAAGAAGCGTGTAAGTTTAACTAAGTTTATAAAAGATATTAACAACATTTATATCTTTAAATAAATTTATTATAAAAGTAGATTCATTGATGTATCTAATAATATAATCATATATTATAATAATTAGTATTTTTGTATGGGAAAGTATTTTCTACTCCTAGGGAGTAGTTACTCCCATGTTCATATCTCAAAATTTAGGGTATGTATGACAAAAAAGGTATATGTACGCGAAGTATATGATTATACTAGACCATCTATGATATTATATACGTCAAGTATGCAAGCATACTTAGAGTATGTGGTCATACTTATTTTATATAGTACAGTAAGTGGTATTTTTGTAATATTTTAAAAAATATGGGTTCCCTTGAAATTTTTTCGCGTAAGAAGATTTAGAGTATCTTAATATTAGTATATAAACATACTCTATGTGATAAACAAGTATGAACACATACCTAAGGTGGGTTTTTAGAGATGGGAGTAACTACTCTCGGGAGTATAGAAAATGCACCCATTTTTGTATATAATATGTAATCAAAGTTGATTATGTGACTTCTTAGGAAGCGAGAACCACGGTAAGAAAAAGGAAGGGAGTGTTTTTTTCTCAAGATGAAATGATATATATCTGGAGAGCCAGAGACCAAGTAGAACATGACTACAGTAGGAACCTATCTGTACAACCGGATTCTATATATAACATATATAATATAATAAAAAAAGCACGGCAGGATGTCATGGAGAAAATCTACATATAAAAGCAAGCACTTTATGGAGTGTTGTGTCACGTACCTGGATTCTTTTAATATCTGAAATCCAGTATAGGATTAATTCTATGAATACCAGCAAAATCCCCAGCTGGATATTCTTGTGCTCCTTAAAAATATGTGTATGAATTGTGACGATTCTTTCCTTTATATGCTCATTCATGGCATCCTGCTGTGTTACCATGCATAGATATTTCTTTCCATAAAATATTTCGGGTATCCACTAGGATCAGAATATCTTTAACTTTAACAGTGGGATTACCTAACACTTCACTGCCACCCAGCTAGCTAGCGATGATCGATCAATGGCGGCAGCTCGATGTGCCTTACATATAAACCGCAGAGGTTGGTGTTGGTGGTAGCACACAACTGATCGATTCAAGTGGATGAGACATGTGCTGGGGCCGGGGATAGTAGTACCGTATTGCATAGCTGCTAGGTGTCCGATCCAGATCCAGAAGAAAAATGGCTCATAGGGTTCAAGGGACAGGAGGGTTGCGGAGTAGACTAGGTACCTGCCGCACCTGGTGATGATCCTGGCGCAGTTGTGCTTCGCGCTCATGTCCTTCATCACCGAGGCCGCCATGGACATGGACCTCAACTCCTACGTCTATGTGACGTACAGGCATCTCCTCGTTGCTGTTGTCATCTGGCCTTTTGCATACTACTTTGAGAAGTAAGATCGATCATCCCTTCAAGTAAAAATAACGAGCAGCTGTTCGTTCTCATTATTGAATTCTTTGTCACCTCTTGTCTGTTGTCGTTGATGCTCTTGTTAAGTTGTTATTGTACATGCAGGGGGTTGAGGCCTAAAATGACATTCATGCTGTTCCTGGAGATATTTGTACTGTCACTTCTCGGGTAATTAAGGACAAGATCCCGTGTATTGTTGCTTTTTTATATAAAAAAAAAACCAATGATGCCTAAGCGCGTTTAAAAAATTCTTAAGACTTTGTTTGAATGTTATCGGATTCATCTCGATCCACATGTATTGTGGCGGATTGGGATGGAATTTATTTCAAGTTCCACTACTATCCATTCCAACACATATGGATTGATGTGAATCCAACTACATTCTAGGCTGCCAGGTTGGAAAGGAAAGATGCTAAACAGAGCCGGTAGGCTTACTTTGGTCACCACGGTTCTGTCTTCGATGCCGACATACCACCTCACAGTGTTCCCACTTGCGGCTTGGGCAAGAAAGAAGATTGATAAAATCAGAAGATCCTTCCTGTGGAAAGGAGATGAGAACGCCAATGGGGGACACTGCTTGGTGAATTTTCCGACAGTGTGCAGGCCTAAGGAGCTGGGAGGAATGGGAGTGCCGGACCTAGAAAGATTTGGGAGAGCTCTTCGCCTCCGATGGCTATGGCAGGAATGGGTAGACGACTCAAAGCCATGGGTGGGAACGGAAGTACCATGCAACAACACTGACCGCTTCCTTTTCAACTCATCTACCACAATCACAATCGGAAACGGAAACAAGGCTCTCTTTTGGCATCATAATTGGCTTGATGGAGAGGCGCCTAGATACTTGGCACCACATCTGTTCAAGCTAGTGCGGAGGAAGAATAGGACAGTGAGTCAGGAACTACACAATGGCAACTGGATCCGATCCCTACGGGCGCATGTGACAACAGCAACACATCTCCAAGAGTTTGTTGGGCTTTGGATCAGATTGCAAGAGGTGCAGCTGCAGTCTGATGTTCAGGACACAATCACTTGGAAGTGGACAGCCGATGGAGTTTACTCCACACGTTCAGCATACTTGATCCAATTCAGAGGATCCCATCGAAAATTCAATCATGAACTCATCTGGAAGGCGCAAGCAGAGAACAAATGCAAAGTGCATGCTTGGATCCTAATGCACAACAAAGTCCTAACGGCAGACAACCTGCAAAAGAGGGGATGGCCTCACCAGGAACATTGTATTTTGTGCAATGGACTTTTGGAGACAGGACTCCATCTCTCTTTGCTCTGCCCCTTTGCAAAGGCTGTTTGGGGCCAAGTGCTATCTTGGGAAAATCTCATGGTGCAGCTGCCGCAGCAGGACAATGTCTGCATTGCTGATTGGTGGGTAGATGCAGCAAGCAAGATCCCAAAACAAGAACGCAGACGTTTCAATGGAGTAGTAATATATATTGTGTGGAATTTGTGGAAGGAGAGGAATAGGAGGGTTTTTGAGAACGCTTTCAAGACGGCGCAGCAGGTTGCCTCTTTGACCAAAGAGGACATGGTGCAAAGGCGCAGGGCTTTTTCCTTTGCAGGGTGAAATAAACTAATGGTAGTATAGTACGGGTGTATCTACTTTGGTCCTAAGACCGGTGTGAGTGGCCCAATGGGTGCCATTTGTACATAAAACACTCTCTTTTCTATACTTAATTGAGCGGCAGAGCTCCTGCCTTTTCTTTCAAAAAAAAAAATCCAACTACATTCAAACAAGGACTAAAGCGAAATGGTTTATCGTTGAGTTTATTTATTAGCTAAGATCGCCTAGCTTGTTTGTCTTGCAGGGTGAGCTTAGGTCCTAACTTGTACTTCGCCAGTTTAGAGTACACATCTCCAACATTTGTCACTTCCATGGTGAATACCGTCCCTTCAATAACTTTTGTCATCGCTATCATCCTCAGGTCGCCGGTGATACATAACCCCTTTGTCTTTGCAATAAAATTTAATTTTGACAAGTTTCTCATGCAGGATGCAGAGTTTGACGACTGACTGACTCTCGTTTGATAATCTTGTTGGTTTCAATACAATCAGAATGGAGATTGTAGACGCCAAGTGCTTACGAGGTATCGTCAAAATTGCTGGGACGGTGGTGTCACTCGCCGGAGCGACCACCATGACTCTGTACAAAGGAGAAGCAATCACGAGCCACTGGAAGCCACCCATACACATACCAGGCAGCAGCGTCGTGCGTCAGGGCTGGTGGCGAGGACCGATCCTTGCACTGGCCAGCTGCTTATGTTGGTCCATCTGGTTCATCTTACAGGCGTCCTCAATCAAGAGGTACCCAGCGCATTGTTCGCTAACGGCATGGATGTGCACGGTTGGAGGGATTCAGTCAGCCGTGTTCGCGGCGTTGATGCAGCACAAGCGACAAGATTGGATGATTGGTTTTCTTGGCATCAAGTTCTGGTGCGTCGTCTACTCGGTAAGCGAAGTGTCCTAGCTAGTGCAGCCCGTAACATATATATCCGGACTACACTTTGGGTTTCCCATTTCACTGAATCCCCTGTCGTTCTGTTTTGGGTTTCAGGGAATTGCCTGCAGCGGCTTCACATTCTACATTCAGCTGTGGTGCACCCAGAAGAAAGGTCCAGTCTTCGTTACCATGTTTGATCCCTTAGCAGCCATCATGGCGGCCATGCTGGCCTATTTCATCTTCGGTGAAAACCTATACATTGGAAGGTATAATTCTGCATATATAATTAATGGAATCCAACTCAAAAAGCTAGTCTGATGACAGCTTATCGTCGTCAATAATCCACTACTGATGTTGATATATATGCAGCATAATAGGGGGTGCTGTTGTGATTCTGGGCCTATACATGCTGTTGTGGGGAAAGGGCAAAGACCAAATTGAGAAATCAAGCACGGAGCAAGATTCGGAGCAGGATGGCGAACAGTCAGAAGCAAGCTATGCAGTGCCGCTGTGAGCGCCGTAGAGGCATCGTATAGCGCTCAAGGTAGTAGAAGGCAATCAAATAAATCCTAAGATCATCATGAGATCTGGGAAAATGATAACATCATTAGAAGTAAATTGATATGATTATAAGGGCGTGTTTGATCCCTACAATAGCTGTTAAAAATTAGTCGAGGATCTATTTGTTGGATCCTCAGCTAATAAGTCCAGCTAATGTTTGTCTTACCTACCACCTAGCTAATAGTTAGCTACTATTGATTTATTTTAACACACACAACAAATAGTTAGCTACGTGGATCTAAACGGGACTATTAGCTGGCAAAGTGGACCCAATGGAACCTTATAAAATTCTATCTTGGTGTGTAACATTACATTATCTCTTCGACCTTAAGGACTGCGCACACGACTTAGTCCTCTCGGTAAAACTTGTTACATACTCTTGTATGCAAGTATATCTTGATAATAACTGAGTGACAGTTAGTGAACTAATGTTTTAAATTTAAAATGAGTAAATCCAATTTGCTACGATACCGGCGGTCACCTCTATTGTGCCACATGGGGCACGTGGGGACCGGCCGGCGAGTCGTCTACCACGGGAGGCACATCCCGGCCGACCTCCGCGGCAAGTGCTTCAATTGTCTCTCCTCCACGCACTGAGTGGCCGACTGCAAGTTACCCCAATGTTCTTTGAGATGTAAAAGGCTTTGGCACCTTGCGCGTGACTAGAAGTAATCAAGGCGCATGAGCTCCAGGCGATCGGGCTTGCGCCGACGGGCCGGTTGGTTCGCGCGGCCTTGATGGGGACATGACGGCGACTAACGTCCCCACCACCGACAGTCGGCGGCGGTGGAGACGGCGTAGGCCGCAACGTTGAAGGTGTCGCGAGCGGTCGACAGGTACCACGCAGGTAGCACCGGCTGTCACGTCTGGGCACGACACCCCGTCTGGCAAGACGAGCTTCACGTAGCCTGACCCCGTCAATGTCCGCACTTCCTTCCTCGAGTCTGACCCGCTGGTGGAGATGCTCTGCGAGCGCTTCAGTCCCCCTTCGCTCACTTCGGTTGACCCGATGTTGAATGAGCTAGCCGCCCTGCTCATCCCCCACTAGTGGCGCGATAGGCTCCTCACGGCATGTCTCCTGATGGGTAGGAACCGCTAGGGGACCCTACGCCAACGGCTCCTCAGTGCACGGTGGACCATGAGTCGCCCTCGCGATCTCCAGTGCGGGGCTCATCGAGGGACGCTATGGCACTATCCGAGGAGGACTCGCCTTCACCGTCTATTGTCTAAGGATGCTGAGGCTTTCGACGTGGCATTCCTTATTTGCAGATGTAGGCACGTAGTTAGGTTGATCCCCGTGGATCTCGAAGTTGTTTTATTCAAAATGTAGTCCCACTGTCGGTTGGGTCGCAAGCGGCCGCTCTCTTGTACTTCATTTGATATTCTCTTACAAAGATACGTACACTCGTGCGTATTTGCGAAAAAAAAAACACATGAACATGATGAACGAGATTAGTAGGCGGTGACTCATAGAATACGATCGGACTGTGTCCAAACTCCGAAGTCACAAACATTCACGATGAACGGCCGGTCCGTCGAACAGTAAGCAGAGATCGACTGAGAATTCTCGAACCCAAGCAACAAGGCAACGAGAAGTTAGAATTTGCTGAATACCAGTTCCGTGGGGGCATGAGCGACTCGATCCTAGTGAATCGATCGAGGAAACATATATCTCCGGTTGGATCGGATTGGAGTAGAGAATTCATATGTGGTCTAGCTTGGGATTTCCATCGACTTCAAACTTCAGAATTTGAACTTGCATGCTTTCGTTACGACACTTGCATCGACTTCAAACTTCAGAATTCGAACTCAAAATGGACCGCGCTGATCAACAGTTTGAAAATTAAACCATTGTAAGGCTTGACCTGATAAACATATGATGGAAACGAACTCTATAAAAGGAAGCCATCATGCTTGCTTCCCTCCAACTCCAACAAAAACCAACCACTTCGATCGACGCTTTCTTCCACGCACGCACATATACGTACTCCTCACTATTAGCTAGCAAGTAGCAACAACGTACACCTAGCCCTAGCTTGTTTGCAATCAAACGTAGCATCGACATGGCATCGACGACGGCGGCAACGATGGTGAAGGCGGTGGTGGTGGCCGCGCTGCTGATGCAATGCTGCGACGTGATCCTCGAAGCGACGCCGTTGCTGAATGCGGCGGCAGGGGCAGGGGCGGACGGCGAGTGGCAGCTGGGGCAGGTCCTAGACAAGGGCACGGGGTCGCCGAGCGGTCCCGGCAAGCCCAACTGCGACTATACGAAACCCGGGAACCCCTGCAGCCCACCCAAACCATCGTCGTAGATTGCTGCTCGAGTGCCGCCCTATGCAATGCATCTTCGTTCGTTGTTCAGTTCCATGGGAAAATGGGTTTTAAGACATTTATTTATAGTAGATCGATAAGATAATTGGTTTCGTTAGAACAGACAATTTGTGAGAATAAAACAGCCTCTGACATAGCTCGACTTACAATCAGCAAGTGTGATCGGTTATTAGCTTGGTGATACAAGGCAACAACTTAGATTATTGATTAGGCTTACAATTAATATATAAATAAAGGTCCCAAATGTACTTGTGGTTGTATTCTTCCTCCAAATATTTAATGTCTTTATTTTTTGACGAAAATTTTAATGTCTTTATTGAAAAAGATGATATTTCGTTGTCTTTGTGTTTTTTCTTACTATTATTACTAGTTGCAGGCTCTAATACATGTTGAATTATTGATCATCGTAAGATTACTAACTCATAGTTTGAACTTTGAAATGGAGAGTATTATTTTAGCCATCTTAGCAAGCTAGTATTGTCCGAGTTTGTTTTTGGCGAAATAACTTTAACAGTAGAATATTTGATCATGAGATTATCCATACTGAACAAAATTGGTCATCTAACTAGTTTTAAGGTGGTTCTTATTTTTATAAAAAAATCACAATTAATCTGTTAATAAATATTAAAAATGTGAAAGTAGTAGCTATTTTTTTTCAAGAATACAATCCAAATTTCTTTCCAAAAATAAAATCTATTATTGACGAAGTTATATTTATTTATTTTGTTTATATTTTTATTTATATATTACAGTTTATTACTTCTACGGCCTCAAGCCCAGCCCACAAACGAGCACAACACCGACTCCAAGCCCGTGGCCCAGATAACTCACTTCCACTCCCCTCAAAAAAAAAAAAAAAACTGCCAACTCCCTTCCACGACAGCAGCCGTTCATGACGGAACGAGATCAGCTGTAGTCGCCTTCTCTGATTGCTGGCTGCAGTCGGTCCATCCATGCCGTCCGTCAGCATCCAAGCGTCCAGGATAGCAGCAGGTCCTCTAGGCCCAGCAGTGCAACAGCCCATCTAAGCCCATGAGTAGCACGCCAATACACGCGCAAGAACACCGCGCGGCCGTCTAACTATTTCTGTTCGCACGAGTTGGCCGTTCCGTCGTCGCCGGTGACGACACTCCGCACGTGGATAGTTTCTGAGGGCGCGTTTGTGAGGGTGGCCCGACGGCCCGGCTGCGCCCTCCAGCTGCAGTTTCACGTGTTTGCGATCTGTGGCCCACCAGCGAACCAGGCCCAATCGGTGCAAATCACACTCTCTCTCATGGCTCCAAGGAAACGCCGATTTTGGATTTACTTCTCGTCCCTTCCCTTCCCTTCTGCAACAGTTGCGAACAGGCGACCAGGAGGCGGACACCGTCCGGCGCCGATTTCTCCTGTTCCCCGTCCACTCCGGCAGCCGGATCGGGGCTGGAGAGGATGGGGAACGGGGATTGAGGTGGCTGTTGTACATATACCCATCTAGTATAGGTAGTTTGGATCCTAGCAGTGCTCGTATGGTGGAGGCGGGGCTGCAATGGTGGAATAAGTGTCTCCGGCTTCTTCTCCGCCTCACTGGTGAGTCTTCTAGTACCAGTGATGAGCCGGTTTGGTGTGAGTTCCCCGGATCCGGAGCTCCGATATCGTTGGGTCCTTTTGCCCCTCCTTTGTCTTCGTCGGCGATGGTCTCTCTGGCGTTGAACTTGGGAGGTTTGTTTACCAACACGAAGTCAAATCGGGTTGGTGTTTAGTTCCCACCTATTTTGGTGGTTCGGTTCCCCTTCAGGGTGCTTCGTCGTCTGGCGATTTGGGGTTTCTGGCAGTCCTTGAGGCGTCGAGTCCTCGTTGTCTGGCGATGTGATGGTCAATGGCCATCTTCTTTTGCCGGGTCGTTCAGCGTCAACAAAGCATGTCGAAGCTGATGTGCTGCTCAAGACGGCAACTAAAAATTGTGTTTCTTAGCCGGGAAGGAAGTCGGCTTCATGTTGCCTACTCCGATTGCAGGCGGCGAGGATGACCGGGAGGAGCTTACAAAGACTAGTTTACAATTTGTTTTTCTTTCGAGAATGTCTTTGTAAGGAAAGAGCTGTAATCACCAAAAACTTTGAATGAAATATAAACCCGGTTTCTAAAAAAAAAAAGGAAACGCCGATTTTCTTCGTTTCTTCCGAGCCCGGCTGGCTGAAGCGCGTGGTGCGCTCGCGGTGGAGATGGAATCACCTCCGACTCCTCTCTCTCACCGAGGGATCTCTTCTCCGTGACGAGGTGGCGTGGACATGGCGACCCGCCGGCGGCAGCGGAACGGACGCCCAGCACAAGAGGCAAAGCTCGTTCATCACCCGCGTCGTGGCGTTGTAGCACCGTGGCGGCGGAGAAGCTCGTCATGGCCATGGCGCTCTCCGTCTCCGGAAGCATTCAACAACCACCGTCCTTGTAGCCTAGCCCCAGCACGGCGTCTTCCCAGAGCGAGGACCACGGCGAGGTCATCAGGGTATCTGTCGTCGTCGTCGACGCCCGCGTGTTCAGCCCGGCGGCGGCACTCTCCGTCTCGACGGCGGCCTCAATTCTAATCTGGGAGGCCATGAAGGGCGGGAATCGAAGGAGCGGCAGTCAAGTCATCAATCAACGGAATAATAGTGCACAACAATGGCGTGGCGTGCGTGTTCCTTGCTGCTCGGTCTGGTTGCTGCCCGTGCCCCGTCGGCGTCGTTGAAGAAGACTTCATCGGTGGGGCGCGCAGCCGACCGCGCCGACGACGTCTCCGTCCATCGCGCGTTGCTTTGGTCATCCTCGTCCGCCGGCGCGTCCCCGGCCACCTTGGCCACCCCGGCATGTGCAGGACGAGCTCATGATGACTGCCACATCTCCATCTCCCTCTCCCTCCTCATGACCATTGACGGCGGCGAGGTCACGCAGCCACGGGTCTGTGCCCGCTGTGTGCTCGACGAAATGCCAACGACAATAGGAAGGCAAGTTTTGGGTGGTAACCTTACCAAATTGCAGTAGCTGGGCTCTTAGCCCGGTTGGCTGGTCGGTGGCAAACACGAGCTAGCTCAGACCGGCCTCATTTGGTACATGGACACAAACATGAGGAGTTGCAGCAGTAGGGCATGGCTTTGCCAAGCCTGGGCCAGTTGGGCAGGCCCGGCCGGTCCGGTACAGGCACGCAAACACGCCCTGAATGTGTCCGCCTCCGTCTCTCCCGCGAGCACATGTCCGCCTCCGTTCTCTTCTTCCTCCCACAGAGCCCAGGTGTGCTGCAGCTGCGCACGTGCAGAGGGCAACACGTACTCGTCCGAGGCACCTGGACGGTCCGACGCACGAGCTCGCGGGAGAGCAGCAGCTCGAGATCAGTTATGCACAAGAAAGATGGCGGCTATGGCGACACGTACGGAGTTGAAGGACAGAGTCGTCTATGGCGAGCTAGTGCGTGCGTGCGGTGTCGTGAGAAGGCTGCCCCAGCCGCTGCCTCGCGAACTCGCTCGACGCCTCGCTCTAGTGACGTGACCATGGTGGCCGCGGCTTCCGCGTCCGTCGCCGTCGCGCTCTCGTCGTGCTGATTGACTGCCGCGCCGCCGACGAGCGGACTAGCACGTCGACGAGGCGTTCTCCTCGAGCGCTCGCGCCACGGCGGCAGCGTTCCGCTCGTCGGCATCGTGGACGCCGACGCCGTCGTGGCCGGAGTGGCGACGGCGGCGGAGTGGCGGACAAGAGGACTGCCGTCGTGGCCGGAGTGGCGACGGCGGCGGAGTGGCGGACAAGAGGACTCACGCTGCTGGCTGCTGCTTTTAACACTTAACGGGCCGTGTTGCTGGGCCGGAACGACGTGCAGAGATGGTGGAGTGCCTGGGCTCAGCTGATCCGTTCGATGGCAGTGGACGGCAGGGATGAACCGACTGCTGGCTGCAATCGTGAATGCCACTGCAGCGGAGTACTCTGGAGTTCCGGCTGACCAATCGATCGACCAACTCTGTCGCCCCCACAAAATGAGCAAAGCTGCGCATGATGTATATTGCCGGATGCCGGTAACGGCCGGCAGAAATAGTGGCTTGTGAGCTTGACATGCAAATTCGTACGTCCGCAGTGGCTCGTTGAATACGACCCGATCGTATCATCGGACACGCCTGTCAAAGGTATGGTCGTATATATGGCACAGTAGCTGCTAGTAGTATACGTGCATGCATCAGTCAACCGTTAGCACTAGCAAAAGTTTGACTGACAATTTTTTTTTCTTCACAGATCCATTCAAGATCGAAGCCACGCATGCATACATACGATTCGATGATGACTGACATGTACGCATATACGAATTGGATCCATTCAAGAGCGAATCATGCGTTTCAGCATTCATGGTGCACCCATCGATGGACGGATGGGAACAAATGTGTTGGCATGCACTCAGTGCAGACTTTTTGCGTCTTGCTGTCCTGAGACCAGTTAGCATGGACTTCAGATTAGGCTCAGGAACGAATTTTCATTCAAATAAATGGACCGATCGACCGGCGATGAAATTAAAACCGCGTGGTTGAGTATTAGGCGCCTTGACCCTGACAAATACTAGTACTATATTACTACTACTAAATAAACACAAGGCTTCAACTGATGACCTGGTCCTTCAATTCAATTCAATTCAATTCAATTCGTTTTACCTCTTCGGCGGCACGTCTCACGACCGATCGACACTATAAAAGGCAACCATCGAGCATGTCTCCCTCCCAGCAAACCAACGACAGCCAGCTGAACACGAGCATTCCAGGTCTCCAGCTAGAGCTAGCAAGCTTGCTGCTTTACTTGCAGTATTACTTGCTGTCAGTGCAGTTCTTACGACCGGGTTACACTTAAGGCACACAACACAAAGATATCTGATCGATCGCTCCTAGCTAGAATGGCACTGACGACGATGATGGCGAGGGTGGTGATGGTGACCGTGCTTCTTATGCAGCTCTGCAACGTGATCCTCGCGGCGAGGCCGTTGCTCCAGCAGGTTGCGGCCGGCGCAGGGGGTGACCGAGGGATACCGGAGGCGCTCATCATGGAGGTCCTCAGCGTTAACTGCAACAACAAGCAGGGTCCCAACTTCCCTTGCCCGTAGTCCTAAACAGTTTCGGACTACCTGCCTGGAGAGAGAGCCGCCGTCCGCAACCGAGAAAGTAGAGTCGTCAGGGCTAGTTCCATGGAAAAATGCATGGATTCTTTCGAACATGTTCATACTGTTAGATCGACAGGATATATAAGTACTAATTAATTAGTGTATGCAATGCGATATCTCTGACATAGGCAGACTTGCAGAAAAAGGTCGTTTCTACTGTACATTAGCTTAGGTGATTTTGGGTTGGATCTAATGCTGTAAAAATTCGTTCATTCCTTCATTTTTTTTAATTCTCTAGATGTACAATGAATTTTATATAAACAATAGATTCTGCGTATATGAGTTTACGGATTCTGTAGTTTAGGATTTGTATATAGTAAAGTACTACATTTCATAACTTTCTGAAGTTTAGATACACAATTGTCTTAAATTCATGGAATGAGATATAGAAATTGATTTCATAGAAGATCCTTATGCTATGTTTCTCCTCTGTAACTTATAGCACGTTTTTTTCCGGCTCGCTCCTCTGCTGCAAAACTGCATATCTTCCTTGTGTGACCAACAACACAATATATTCTGTGACCATTAAGGCGATTTTTGTTGTGGGACATCGCGAAAACAATGAATTGGCTGCTACACACCGCCAACGCTCAGTTTTGCCCAGTACCATTATGAATTCGCGAATATTTGCCAGTGGACACCGCGCCATTATTTTAATCATTTCTCAGATTCGCGGAGAGAGAAGGTGGGTCAAAAGACATTTTTATCCTCATCTTCAACCTTGGGCTGGTCCCAGGCAAGAGCAGCTGCCAGCGGCCATGGCGACGCAACCGCTCTGGCCGGCGCAGCTGGGGCGAGCCCATCCCGATGCCCTTTCTATGCACCTAGGTGGCGCTCCTTTCTTCCTCCCCACCGGCGCTCCTCTCCTCCACCAGCGACGCCCCCTTCTCCCTCCCCACATCTGCAGCGGTGGCCATCGGCGCTCAGGCCCCCTCTCGGGCGACGCCCCCAGCTCCCAGTGGCGCCCCATCCCCCTCCCCATGGGCGCCATCGTGGCGCAAGGCGGCCCTCCCCCGAGCTGGCAGCAGCGCCCCTCCCCAGCGCGCAAGGGCGGCCGGTGGGCATCAGCGAGGGCGGCCTCCCCCACCGGCGCCCGGTCCTCACCTGCATGGCATCCAGGCCCAGCCCGCGGAGGAACGAGGAGTTCGACGAGGTGGCGCCAATCTGCGTGGCCTTCTGGAGCAGCGCGGTGGCGGACATGTGCGGGGACGGGGACGGCGACGGCGACGGGGGCGGCGGCGGCGCGAACTGCTGGCGCTCGACGGATACGGGCGCCGAGAAGATCGACGACGACGCGTCCGTGGCGAGGCACAGCGCCCCCGGCCCCGTCTTCCTGTGCAGTCGCGCACCCGGACACGCCGGTCTGGGAGGCCGCGCCGCCGCCCCCCTCCTGTGGAGGTATAAACTCCATATACCCTCACGACCTAGTTTGGGCCGACATGCTATCGCCAGGCTGGCCCATCAAGCTTCAAGACCGATCGGCTTAGGCTGGTCGGACGGCCTAAAACAGCAAGAATATCGAAGACCGACAAGGAGGACAAGACCTAGCCGAGATAGGAAAGTTTAGACTTGTAAAGTATATAAACTTAGTACCGAGATAGGCTAGTTCCGACTTGTAACCTTGCTCCCGCAATATATAAGGAGAGCAAGGACCCCGTGCTGGAAGGACGTAGACCGGCATAACGCACAGACTCATACATCCACATCATAATCGAAACAGAGAGCAGGACTAGGGTTTTACGCATCCTTGCGGCCTGAACCTGGGTAAACCTCGTGTGATTGTTCCCTGTTTACGTCTTGTTCGCAATCTCGTGCGCCTTTCGCAATCTCGTGCGCCTTCCGTCAATCCATTACCAGGTAGGGGGTGCGCACCGAGATTTCACGTCGATCAAGATGGTTTCCTTCCCGGCTTCCATGACCTTCGAAGCTGGCCTCACCTTCACCGTTGGGACGATGACCTGGACAACCGCTCCAGACACCTCATACATCGAGGGTCCGCCCTCGATCCTAGCTCCACAAAGCAATGAAGGTACAAATCCTTCGCCTCCTCGGTACGAAGCATCATCATCAAAGCTCGAGTTATCAGAACTCCAGCCTTTTCTTCTAGGCACCAATCAACCACCAGACGAAAATTGGGCCGATCTCGTTCAAGCAACTCATGATCAACGGGATAGGCTCATGGAGTTTTTTTGCTCAGTTTGGATCTATCCAGATTGAATCAAAGCAAGAATCACCTACTATCCTTCAACAGACCAAGCGCCAACAAAACGCATCGGATCGCAAGATCCTAGATCCAAGGGTTGCATCACCGTTCCCATACGGGTTGCCAAACACCGCCGACCTGTTCAGCCACCAACTTTTAGCAGATTACCTCAAAAGCTATAACCGGATCCCTGATCCGCGTTCAGATATGATCGGCTACGCTTTCGACGCACCCGCAGGACATATCATCAACCATGTGCGCCTCGAAGAAGTCACGGACGACCAATCTCCAGAGAAAACACGTGATGTTACTCCAGACACGCCCAGACTCGACGATTACTACAATATCTTAGAACTCTCGGGATCTGCCCATACGATGGTCTACTCCGACAACGAAGAAGAGCTACAATCTAAGCGTATCGACACTACTCCAGATCTACAACTCACCGTGTTCCGACCAGAGGAACATGAGGAAATTCAGTCAGAGATCCATAACCCGGCCAAATCCGCTCAAGAGTTACTGACAATTCCCATCTTTCCCTCCCGGCCTAGGGAACGCGGTATGTCATGTCGGTGACAACGAGGTCACCATCAATGGAGAAACCGACGAACAAAGGCAACGGCGAGAGGGTCGAAACGCGGCCGAGAACAACGAAGGCAAAACGAAGCCGCAATCCGTGCCGCCGACCAAGATCGTATGGTCGGACGACGCGGGGTTTTCGGCGAAATCTTGCCGATGATTTCGACCTTGTAAACGAAAGACAAGTTCACACAACCCCAAGCGCTAATCGGCAATTGCTATTGACCGCCTCAAGACGGCCAACATTCCTCAAACTCCCCAAATTGAGGAAGCGATTGATTTTCTAGTAGCCGCTAAAGCTCAAGTGAACCATATGAGAGAACAAGCGCGCCCAGCCGCATCTCTCAGAAGCCACCGGCCGCGTAGTTTCCTTAGCAATCAAATCCCAGACTCTAGAGAGGGAGGTGCTAACTACGACAACTACGAAGACGATGGAGAGAGTTGTGGGAATTTCCTCACAACAGATTTCACCAGAGACACAATGATAGAAGACAGATCAACCACAGAGACAACAGAGATTATGGCCAACCTTTCAATCACCGTCATGACGAACAATATGACGACAATGACCTCCGAGCAGTCATCAACAACCGATACCGAGCTCGCATGGATGCCTCAGGACCAAAGCCTTATTCAGCTACCCTACGAGAGGTAGTCGGCCCAAAAGTTTCGGATACCATACATCAAAACATACGATGGCAAGGTCGACCCGAGCATTGGATCCTCTTATACGAAGTAGCCGTACGAGCGACGGGAGGGGATGAACACGTCATGGCCAATTACCTCCCTATCGTACTCGACAGTGGGCCGAATAATTGGTTATTACGACAACGAGAGGGTCGATTCACGGTGGCCTCAACTACGACATCTCTTCATTGAGAACTACAGAATAACATGCCGGCGGCGGCACTAAGTACGATCTAGCAAAGATCGTCGATTACCCAAATGGACCCACCACATCAGCAAGAATTGACTCGACCAGAATTTGAAAATTGTACCCGGGATTTGACGTGACATTCCGGTCGCTGATGCACGGTTGCATCAGCAAGCGAATATTTTTTCGCCCCGCACGTGATCATGACGCGCCACGACGGTTGAAAGATGAGTATCTCACATCCTTAATAAATTTTTTATTCATCCTCTCCATTTCAAAAGACCACACTTTGAAAAAACTAGTTCGCACAAATTTCTTTCCTCAAACACGAAGCCAACCAGAATGCACTTGTCTCGGTCTCACTCGCTACGTGTTCACAGCTCCAACGCTATACAACACAGAGTGCGCCAGCGGTCGCTCCAAAAGGAAAATGGCTCCAAACATTCCGGCAATGCGCTGTTTGTTTAGGATCATCTAATCCCTAAGGCCTGGTCGGCTCTTGAATGAGAAAGAGACTAGTGTTGCTGGCAATTTTTTCTTCCAAATTTCTAAACAAACATAACCTAGCCTTCTGCATGATAAGAAAATCTTACACACCACATGACCATTCTTTCAGGAACAAAGGCATGATCAAAATCCACCACGGGAAGACGGTGGCTTACAGCAAAAATACGTATAAGTGCTCTATTAACCTAACATACATGACTTTACCGATCTTTTTTCACAAAATATTTCTTTACACGAACTACTTCAAAGTACGTTCGAAAAACTCTTTACAAAGTTAAAAACACCTTTTTTCTTTGTATCAAATGGCCAAGTACGTCACCTCTCCAACAAAAAACAATCGGCGTGCTTGTCTCACGATCAACCCCGTTACGTGTTCACGGCTCCAACGCTATACAACACGGGGTGTCGGCGGTCGCCTCCAATGGAAATAGGGCCCTAAGTGATTCGGCCAAACGCGCTATTCACTATAGGTCACCTACACACACTGCGGACCGATTAACTCTAAGGAGAGGCGATTACTAAAAACCATTCTCAAACAACACATCCCGATACAACTCTATGTCATAGATTATATCAAATCAATACGATTCAAAGATACCTCATCAAAATATTCACTCATACCAAATTTTCTCTTTGCAGCGACAACTCGAAGAACTGATTCACAAGTTACAGTAAAGTTACAGTATAGCACCAACAATTGAACCCACACAATCCGACAGCTGAGCTGGGATTTTTTGGCCAATGATACCGGTTATTCGGCACACAAATAGCAAAGCTATTTTTATGGGTTTAGATTCAAAACCATGGTCTCACAACCACGGGGGGACCGAGTTAAGTAGCAAAGCCGCCTTAACTTAATCATGACAAAGTCATGGCATGGTTCAAACCGACCAGCCCCAAATGAAATTTGGCTGCTCGGTCTCACTCAAAGAGTGGTCGGAAACACATAAAGCACGATATAATGATCGGTTGTCTTCTTTTTTAGACCCCGACATAACGTGTTCCACCTCATCTCGGGCTCGGGGACTACGTGGGCCCACGTCACCCGAGAGGTGACATGGGCTAGATCCTTCTTTTAGAGCTTGCCGCAACATATACTATCTTACGGCAACCTCGGGGACTACGTGGGCCCACGTCATTTGCATGACTCGGCCGATCCTTTCTCTTTACAAAGAGTTTAGTTTCAAAACTAAGCTAAGGCAACGACCAATCACGACAGATACCATGTGATGGCGGGCATCACACACTAACGAGGGCCCACGTCTCCGCATTTGGGACCCTTTCAAAATTCTTTTTCTTTTCGGGAGCATCATAAATCTTTCGGTCAAAACCATAAACGTCAACCAAGTGTAAGCAAAGTGTGGTCGGAAGCATTAGACGGTCCTCCAGCCCTGCTCGGACCACATGTCGCACGTGTGTCCGACCACCCTTTCTCACTCAACCAAGCAAGACGGTGTTTTTCCCGTAAGATCCATGATGCTCGGGGACTAGCTGTGGAGGTATAAACTCCATATACCCTCACGGCCTAGTTTGGGCCGACATGCTATCGCCAGCCGGCCCATCAAGCTTCAAGACCAATCGGCTCGGGCCGGGACGGACAGCCCTAAAAACAGGCAAGAATATCGAAGACCGACAAGGAGGACAAGACCTAGCCGAGATAGGAAAGTTTAGACTTGTAAAGTATATAAACTTAGTACCGAGATAGGCTAGTTCCGACTTGTAACCTTGCTCCCCGCAATATATAAGGAGAGCAAGGACCCTCGTGCGAGGACGAATCGGCATAACGCACGTACTCATACATCCACATCATAATCGAAACAGAGAGCAGGACTAGGGTTTTACGCATCCTTGCGGCCTGAACCTGGGTAAACCTCGTGTGATTGTTCCCTGTTTACGTCTTGTTCGCAATCTCGTGCGCCTTCCGCCAATCCATTACCGGTCAGGGCATACCCTTGGTCGGACTATCGCCGATATTTCGTCGACACCTCCCCCCCCTCCGGCCAGGCCCTCGTGCGGCGGTGGTGTGTTCCAGCAAATATTAGTGAATGGCCAGAGGTTGAAGACGAGGGTAGCACGGTCATTCCCCCTACCTTCTCTCTCTTCAAAACTGAGAAATGAATAAAATAATCGCCGCGGTGTGTTCTGACAAACATACACGATTTTGTGATGTCTTTGGGCAAACTCTCCCATTGGCGGTGTGTTCCAGCATAATACGTGTTTTTGTGATGTCCCAGGGCAAAAATCGCCTTAACTTAATTGATGTATGCCTAAGTTATGATTATTAGAATGGATTTTAATTCAAGGATCAAGCGGGGCCTAAGTGGATTTGGACTAAAAACATCAGTGAGCTTTGCTTGATTTCAATGCAAGTACAATACATAGTGGTAGTGTGGTCGTGCTGTTGATGCAATGTGTGATCATAAAAAAGGTTTCGTTGGATGATGATGTTCATATATATAGTGGATGGATATTAGTTTAGGTGATAATAAGATAATAGTTATTACTATAGCAACAAACTAGTCTCTAACATAGTTACTACTTTAGTTAGGAGGTTGGAGCCATTCGAGTTCTTTGTTTGCGAGGGATGAAGCGGGTTGGGATGAATGGTCCTGTTAACTCCGTCAACCGCTATATATGTGGGCCCAACTGTCATAGACTACTCTCTTCTTCCTTCTTTACCTATGTCGGACCTCACAACTCCACCTCGCCCCTCATCACCCCGCACCAGATGCTAGCGCACGTTGTAGTGCCCCTCCTCGGCGGCTAGCACCGCCCACATTGTCGGCGGGCGCACGTCGCGCTGCGATGGGTAGGCCCGCCCCGCACTGCCCCCCCTCGGCGACCAACCCCGCCCCGCATCGGAGGCCAGCACGCGTTGCGCCACGCTGCCCCGACGGCCAGCCGCGTTATGCATTGGTCCACGCCGGCGGCCAGTGTGCGCCGCGCCACGACGTCCCGATAGCCTGCCGCATCCCGTGTCGGTCCGCACTAGGGGCCAGCGCGTGCCGCGTGGTCCTCCCTAGCGGCCAGCCCCACCCCACACCGGTGGCCTCCTCGAGCTCCTTGCTCGCCGGTGGAGTGAATCCGGGAGCAAATGGGTCGGGAGGGAGAATGTGAGGGAGAAGGAGACAATGGAGGTCGTGACGCCGTCCTTGTGGGTCGAGTGCGTCCCCCAATTTGGCGGGAGCAGCACAACCTGCATCTGGGGGGAATATGCCAACCTAGGTCGACCCCCTCCCACTGAACCCCCCATCCAAACACGGGTCCATCTGGGTCCAACCCACACCAATCCAGTTCAACCCTCAAACCAAACACACCCTCAGTTGTGCATAAGGTTAACTACCAGCAAGTGATATATAGGTGACGATTCAGATTTATTTCAGGCCTAGAAATTATATTATTGAAAAAACTTGCACACATATGGTTGTATTATTAAATCATTATTCTTTTGGGGAAAACTATTGATCCAATTCTATTTACAAACATTGTGAAGCATTAGCAAATTATACTTCGTTTGAATTTGTTCGCCTTTCGATTAACCCACCCATCACGAACCAAAACCAAGACCCAATGGGTCGCTCAAACTTACTTAAGCCCAAACTTTCACCCCTCTATCTATGTCTCTAGATGCACCTTGTAAAAGATCCTAAACAAGAAGACAAGGTGCCAATCTAGCTAGTGCACACTAAACAAGTCTAGCTTGCAAGGTCCACAAACCTAAGCAACTAGTTCTATCAATCTTACTTAACTACACAAGGCAAGGCAAAATTTGCCGGAGACACACCGCAAGACACCTCTCTCAAGTGAGCCCCTCAAGGCACCGAGCAAACCCACACACGCAAGGGTGGTAACTCAATGACACGCGCAATCCAATTAAAACTTGTCATTTGCCACAACACATCAAAAAAACATGTCTTTGCCACAACACATCAAAAAATACGGGCTATAAGACACAAAGTTAATATTATATTACAAATTTATTGAACATAGATAGCATGTTTCCACGCATCCGGCGCAATGGAAAAAAAGTCGAAATACCCTTACCTTTTCAATCCCTTCATCACGAAGCCTCACGAAGCCTCCCGTCCCGTCCGTGCTCGGTTCAGTTCTCGACTCCGCGTCGTGCTGCTCGGGCAGGAGGCCAGCGGCGCTCCTAGGCAGTGGCTAGCGGAGCTCCTCGGCAGAGGCCAGCGGCGCTGCTGCTCCACCGGCGGCGCGCGTAGACGGCGGCAGTGCGCGTGGACGGCGGCGGCGGCGGCACCATGCGTTCTCGGTGCTGGCGGCGCCCTACAGCAAGCCAAGGTGCGGGAACTCCAAATCCCGCAGGTGCGATGGGGATGGAGCCTCCACGGTTCTTGAGCGAGATTTTTCCTGAAGAGCACGCTAATCTTTCATGGCTCCCTGACGGGTAAAAAATTTCTATCACTTTCTAGGGTTTGGTTGGTTGGTACTGTAGCTCTAAGTTCTTGAAGTAAATCATGTGTTTCTGTCCATACTTTCTGTAGGATGGATCCCAATTCGTCCTATAGGTTTGCTGCACGTGTAGGTGCTTTTGTTAGATTGACTGAAGATGGCAAACGTGCATATCGTGAGGCTTGTAACATTGCTAAGATTTTAAACAGAGATACCACAAATTGGAGTGATTTGCTTGTTGACATTGGCACAAAAATTAAGATAGACTCTAAACACAAGTTGCGTGTCACCTATTGGGATAATGTGAGTCGTAGCTATGAAGAAATTGATTCTGATAACAAACTATTGCATGCAATTGATATGTATTGGGAGATAAGAAGACTTTCAGTGCAAGTGCGGGTTATGATAAAGAATGATTGTTTGGTGCTTGATATTGGGCGACAAGAGAACATGCCTTGTGTGTTACAGGGTAGCACCGATGCTCCTGCCCACCAATTAATTGCACAACCTTCTCTTGAAATTGCATCATCCCTAGTAGAGCCTACTCTTGAAATTGCATCATCCCTAGTAGAGCATTCAGTCCAGAACAATCCTAAAGAGAATTGGCTCGATGATGATGTAGAGTATGTTGGTGTAGATGATGAAGATCGCTATAAATTGTTGTTTTCTGATGTATCAAATGCTGAATTAGAGGGCAATGATGTAGAGGATGATGAGTGTGTTGATTTGGAGGATGACTTACTAGTGGAGGATGCAAGGGGTTGTGAGACTATTATCCATGCAACTGACTTAGAGAACCCAAAAATTGAAGTTGGTGTAACCTTTGGGGATGGTGATACTTTTAAGAAGGCTATTAGGCAGTATGCTGTAAAGGGTGAATATGAAATTGCAGCTCCCTATTCTGAGTCAACAAGGTACAGAGGCTATTGCAAAGCTGAACGGTGCAAGTGGACGATACATGTTTCACAGTTGTAGGATGGGATGACCTGGCAGGTATGATTTTGCAACTTGCATTATTTTGTCTATAGAATTTTTGTACAATTTCAGATTTATACAACTTCAATTTTTTCCATTTGTGGTGTAGATAAAAAAGATGCCTCATGTGCATACTTGTCAAAGCACTGGAAATGTTTGGTTGAGAAGACCAATCCAGGGAGTTTGGTTGACATTGAATATGAGCAAGTGGGAAAGAAGATGAGATTTACAAGAATGTTTGTTGCCCTTAAAGCCTCGTAGATGGTTTTCTAAATGGTTGCGTGGCCTTTCCTTGGTGTAGGCTCTACTCATTTGACTGGAAAATGGAAGGGACAACTTGCATCTGCTACTTCTATTGATGGGCATAATTGGATGTTTCCAGTTTGCTATGGTGTGTTTGGATCAGAGACAACTGAAAATTGGACTTGGTTTTTTTAGGAGACTTCATCAAGCAATTGGATCACCTCCAGGACTAGTGATCTCAACAGATGCAGGCAAAGGAATTGATTCTGCTGTTACTCAAGTCTTCAAAAATGGAGTTGAGCACAGAGAGTGCATGAGACGGTTAGCTGCAAACTTCCAAAAATGGTTCAGAGGTGAGGTCTTCGAGAAACACATGTGGCCAGCATGTAGAGCTTTTCAAAAGGATAGGTTTGAAGAGCACTACAATTTGATGTATGAAGCATGCCCAGAAGCTATGAAGTGGATACATGAAAACCATAAGCATCTATGGACAAGGCACCTCTTCTCTGAAGAAAGCAAGTGTGACTATGTAACAAATAACATAGCAAAAACATTCAACAGCTGGATTAGGGATGAGAAATCATTGCCGGTAGTTGATCTTATGGACAGGATAAGGCAATTATGCATGCAAAAAATGTTCTTGAGGCGAAAAATTGCCATGAAGCTTAAAGATAAGATTTTGCCAAACGTCATGAAGGACCTCAATGCAAGAAGTAGGGCGGAAAGCAAGTGTGACTACTTACAGTGCTACACCCACAAGACCCATCACTTGTTCTCATACACCAAGCCCTGTTACAAGAAGTGTGACAAGGAGGTAGCTAGAACTAGAATCATCTACACCAACTAGACTCATCACCTCTGTTTCTACCCCAAGTCCTATGACAAGAGGGTATAACTCTTGCAGATTTTTATTATGTATTCCTATTATTGCCTATATTTAACTAACATATTTCTATACTCATCTATAGTCGTAAGAGGTTGCTTTGGAACTTGAAGACACCATAGAACCCGTTGGATGTTCAATCACATCTCCATTTAGCATTGACAAGGGAAAGGCAAAGAAGCCGCAGTTGTTAGGGCTAAAAAAGACTAGGTCAGTACACGTATTAGTTGGTTGAAACCTGTTATTCAACCTATATTTTGTTGCTGTGCTTGACTGAAAGTGTGGCTGAAATGTTGCTAGAATATGTTCTTTTGTGGGTTTGGACCTGCTACTTTCTTTTGAACCTGTCATGTTAATGGATGTGCTAAAATATTATTGTGATGTGGATGCTATGGTGATGAAAAGCCTGTTATGTTCCCAGAACCTTGAATTGAAGGGCAGGGGTATTTGTGTCCAGATTTTATGTCTTACTTACCTTTTTGAATGAGAAATCATATTATAAGAGTTATAGTGTCCAGCAGCAAATGACTGCACTTTTGTAATGTGTTGTGGCAAAGCCACTCTTTTTTAGTGTCCAGTGGCAAAAGTCACGTTTTTTCAATGTCCCCTGGCAAATTTTGTCTTCTATGGGTCTGGACCTGGATCGTAGCCACTCCCACGGCCTGAAAAATGGCGGGAACAAGCGAGAAAATGGAGGGAACCTCATCCCTTTCCCGCCGCCAGCCACCACCACAGTCACTCTCTGACACGCAGTCGAAGGTCGCGAGACCAATGGCAAGCGCAGCTCGCCTCCGACGAATCCTTCCATGGGGAGGCGCGGGGACTCGTCCAGCCGTGCGACTGCGACGGCACCGTGCGCGTCCTCCACCACCGCCGGCCATGACGCGTCCTATCCAGCCTCCAATCCCGTATGTTGCCGCCTCCACTGCGCCCACCCTCCATGTATATGTTTTGTCGATTTGAGATCCCCTTTAGCTATTGCATGTTTTTGGGCTTGCAGGGTGCCACCACCGGCGGGAGGAAGCGGAAGGCCCCGGCGGCCCCTCGGAAGCCTCGGAAGAAGGCACAGGTTCGTGTTCGTGGCTTCGTGCTCTACTGAACTCATCCCAACTAGCCTTTTCCTGATTCTAATTCCCTTCGTCGAAATCTGTCGCATTTATATTGTGCCATTGTTCGGTGTATAGGATCATAGAACATATTACATCGATGTGTACTACGGACACAGAAGAGACATCGATCAGATCCTCTGTACGAGAGGAAAAGAATTGGATGGATGCGACCACATAGTGGTGGAACTGCCGCAGCCGTGGCCGATGACATTAGTCGATGTGAAGCTCTGGATCTTGAAACTGTTCCGGCTTCATCCCGAGACACAAGATCTCCATATCAAGGGATTCTTCAAAGAATACTGCTATGACTTCTTCGGTCTAGAGGAGGATCCAGAATGGTATTTCAAAATGATGGACTGGGAGACCAAGTTTTTATTTACCGACAAGTGTTGGACTACCTTTGTCAATAAACTGAAGAGAAAAAATGCAATTCAGCAGCTCAGGCTGTATGTGGACTCCGCTGAACTCAAGCACTATGATGTTCTGCTCAAAGCAGTACCTGATGGTTACTCCCAACTGGCAACTGTTGTACTGCCAAATGATGATGAGAAGCTGTGGCACTTTCTGGGAGAACACAAGCTAACAATGACAGTGAAGGAAATCTCAGCTTATCTTGCTGACAATTATGGCAAGCAGGTCAGTATCCCAGAGGTATGGAGGGCAAAACACAAAGCTTCGAAATCCAGATTTTGTACATATTATGATTCATACTGCTGTGTCCCAAGGTTGCTCAGGGACATAGTATATTCAAACCCAGGTAGTTTTCTTGACATCAAGGATACAGAGGTTGTGGGTTGCAAGGATTTCCGAATCCTCAACTGTATATTTTGGGCACTTGGACAGTGCATACATGCCTTCAGTTACTGTCGTCCTGTGCTTTGTGTTAAGGGCAAACCACTTTGTGGGAAATATCAAGGGGTGCTGTTGACTGCTCTTGCATTAGATGCTAATGATTGCCTCGTTCCAGTAGCATTCGCTATTGCCGAGGGAGAGACAAAGGAAAGCTGGCTTTGGTTTCTTAGGAATGTGAAGCAAGCAGTCGTGAAGGAGTGCTCTGGTGTCTGCATTATCCATGACTGTAAAGTGGAGTTGGTAAATGCTGTATATGATATTCAGAATAACCCTGATGAACCGCACCCATGGAGGGATGTACGAAGTCGGTGGTGTATGCTACACCTTGCTGAAAAATTCTTGGCAAATTTTAGTGACAAGAAGCTAGTGATGATGTTCAAGAGGCTTTGCCAGCAGAAGCAACCAAGTAAGTTTGCTGACATCTGGAAGGAGCTAGATGAGTTGACATCGAAATATATGGCAGAGAAAGAAAGCAATAGAAATCAGGAAATGCAGCAGGGGTCAGGCGAGCATGATGAGGCAGAACTTGAGGCACCATGTAGCCAACTGAAGTCAGGGCAGGATGGGGAAGAAGGAGATCATGGAGATGACAGCCAAAGGAAGATAACAAAGTTTTCTGATTGGATCCATCTGAAACCGAAGGAGAAGTGGTCACTGCTGCATGACACAAATAGTGCTAGGTATGGCATCATGGGCGTTGATATATCTGATATATATAAGCATAGCCATATATTCAAAGGTGTACAGTGCCTTCCACTCTGTGCCATAGTGGAGGTGACATTCAAGCACATCGTAGAGTACTTCAAAAACACTAGTGCCGCAGCAAACAAAGCAATCAATGACCCAGCAATGAAGTTCCCTCAACGTGTCTAGGATGAGATGAATCTCAAAATGCAGAAGGCCCAGGTGCATCAGGTGAAATGCGTGAAAACAAAGGGCAAAAATGTTATATTTGGGGATGATGTTAAAAAGTTTGTGGTTCGGTCAGGGCAGAAGCGTGTAGCTGTTCACCTGTATTCAAAATCGATCGGTAGTGTGAATAAGTTTGGAGCATTCACAATCAGAAAAAGTGCTGCATGTTCGTGCAACAAGATGCAGCTTCTTCGCAGGCCCTGTTCTCATGTCGTGGCCGTCTGCTGTCAAATTGGAGTTAGTACTTCTACATACATGTCCCCGTACTACAGCCTGTCATATCTAGTTAATATTTGGAGTAGAGAATTCAAAGTATCTGATAATTTGTTCCGCTACAAAGGGTCCATTCAAATTTGGTGGAACAAGGAGAAGCCAACTTGGATCCCGGACAAAAGGTTGGAGTGTGGCTTTCCTGGTTTCCTAACATCAGACTGCACAAAAACGGCCACAGAAGAGGAAGAGCAAGAGTAAAGCATCTGCAGTTGAACAATTCCAGACAATCAAACAACGGAAGAAGACTCAGAAGGACCTTGCCAAGCTTGAACTTCTATCTTCTTCCGTCAAATTAACCATGTGTGCACTCTAAATATGCAGTAGCAGTACCTTTTGAGCTTAAGCTATCCTAGTTAAAACTGAACTTTTTATCTGTGTGCTTTACTGCTTGTCTGCTTGTATCATGTCCTGGAAACTGAATTTCACGGTATCTTTAGGCAATATGGTTAGTAGACCTGTGATAATGTGCTTTAAATTCAAGATTGTGCCGACACTAAGTCCTTATCTCATTCATATTAGTTACAGTACTTATATTTATATATTTACTTAAAACTCTACCAATACTAAGTTAGTCTAGCAGACATTACTAAGTTTGTGATTGGTGTTTTCTTTTGTCTTGTTTCCTCTAAATTTTTTTGGGTCTTGAATAGTTATGAATCAATCTCTGATTCCAATGTTTCCAAGAATTCCATTCTACAGAAAATTGTCAGTGTCTTGTATTATTGTGCCCAACGTCTCCATTGTGCGTGTACCTAGAGGTGGTTTTCTGAAATCGTATTTATAGTACAATAGTAACAGTGATATCATCATGCCAGTTGATGTCCCCTTTCAATTTTTTTTCCTCCAGTGGATGATTCTATACGTATAAATTGTCAGGATGTAAGATATTACCTGAATGTTTTTGTGTGTTGCTTAGACTTGATCACATCTTTGATATGAAAGTGCTGCGTTTTTATTTCTGACCATTTTACATTCATCTCGCCTAAGGAAAACAACAAAGGTCATCATCACTTCGAGGCCTCACAAAATAATCAAACTTCTAGTTGCTCTAATACGTCACCATAATTGTCAGCCGCGCCGTGCGCGTACCAGAACGTACTACCGATTCTTTAGCCATTTGATTGTCTTTTGTTTTTGGCTGACACACCGCTTCCTTTTGTGGGCTGCTTTGGCGTGTGATCATAGAAATGGTTTTGTTGGATGACGATGTTCATATATATATATACACCAGATGGATATTAATTAATTCAGGCGATAAGAAGTTAATATGTATTACGGCATACTTCCTTCATCCCCTTTGCCCTTTTATAAGACGCGCATTGCATATCAAAAGTAAAAAAAATATTCAGCTAACAGTTTTACTTATTATCTATACTATAAATTTCATATGTTTAAACTGGTAATTAAATATTATCTGATAATAAAAAATTTATAATACAAATAATATGATATGATATATAAAACAATAAATACATGGTTAAAAACTCAAAATGTAGTTTTTTTTACGCCTACCCAGCTGTAGTATCTGCTCATGTACTTTTTTTGTATTGAGAAAAATCTGCTCATGTACTTAAATAAACTGTAGTTTAGGTCGCTCAAAAATACTCGAGCTGGCCCAACGGACCAATATACATGAACCAAGGACCAATGGGCCGCTCAAAAAAAAATATTCGAGCCCAAACAAGCCCACAGGTTGCCAGACAGTCCCGCCTGAAAATGGCGGGAACATCCCAGAAAATGGAGGGAACCTCTTCCCTTTCCCCGCCGCCAGCCACCACTGTCACACAGAAGCCCGCGAGACCAACGGCAAGCCGAGCCCACCTCCGACGAATCCGTCCATGGGGAAGCGCGGGGGCTCGTCCAGCCGTGCGACAGCGACGGCACCGTGCGCGTCCTCCACCGCCGCCGGTCCCGACGCGTCCGTTCCGGCCTCCGATGGTTCCAATCCCCAACCCCCCGTATGTTATCTCCTCCGCTGCACCACTCTCCTTGTGTTGTCGATTCGCTATCTCCCTTTGGCTAATGTTCGCATGTTTTTTTGAGATTGCAGGGTGGCACCACAGCTGGGAGGAAGCGGAAGGCCCCGGCTGCCCCTCGGAAGCCTCGGAAGGCACAGGTTTGTGCTCGTGGATTCGTGTTTTACTGTTCACCGCACTCGTGCCACTAGCCTTTTCCTGAATCTCTTTCCGTTCATCTCATGAATCTGTCGCATTTATATTGTTCCATTGCTCGGTGTATAGGATCAGAAAACATATCACATCGAGGTGCGCTACGGGCACATGAGAAACGTCTGGGGAAAACGAAGATACATCAAAGATTATTGGCAGGTGAGAGGAGAAGATTTGGATGAATGTGACCACATAGTGGCGGAGCTGCCGCAGCCATGGCCGATGACATTGGTGGATGTCAAGCTCTGGCTCTTGAAGCTGTTCCGACTTCATCCAGAGACACAAGATCTCAATATCAAGGGTTCTTCAAAGAATTCTGCCCTGACTTCTTTGATATCAGTCTAGATGACCACGGTCCAGAATTTTATTCTGACAACTTGGACTGGGAGGCCCGATCTTTCGATAACGATAGGTCTTGGACTTCCTTTGTGAATAAGCTGAAGAGAAAAAAAAAGCGTTTAAGCAGCTCATGCTGTATGTGGACTGCTCTGAACTCAAACACTATGATGTTCTGCTCAAAGCCGTACCTAATGGTTACTCTCAACTGTCAACAGTTTTGCTGCCCCTGGGGGACATGTTTGATGCGCCTCTTCGGCTGCGCTCTCTGCAAGACAACCTGCTACCATTGACAGTGAAGGAAATTTCAAGAAAAGTTGCTCACGAATGTGGCGAGCCGTTCAGTCTCCCTGAGGTTTGGAGGGCAAAACAGAATGCTTTGGAATTCAGATTTGGTACGTATTATGATTCATACAACTATGTCCCAAAGTTGCTTAAGGACATAGTATCTTCAAACCCAGGTAGTTTTCTTGACATCAAGGATACAGAGGTTGTGGGCTGCAAGGATTTCCGAGTCCTCAACTGTATATTTTGGGCACTTGCACAGTGCATACGTGCCTTCAGTTACTGCCGCCCTGTGCTTTGTATTAAGAGCATACCACTATGTGGGAGATATCAAGAGGTGCTGTTGACTGCCATTGCGTTAGATGCTAATGATTGCCTCGTTCCAGTAGCATTTGCTATTGCCGAGAGAGCGACAAAGGAAACCTGGCTTTGGTTTCTTAGGAATGTGAAGCGGGCAGTTGTGAAGGAGCGCTCTGGTGTCTGCATTATCCATGATTGCAAAGTGGAGTTGGTAAATGCTATAGATGATATTCAGAATAAGCCGGATGAACCGCACCCATGGAGGGATGTACAAAGCCGGTGGTGTATGCTACACCTTGCTGAAGACTTCTTGGCATATTTTAGTGACAAAACATTGATGATGATGTTCAAGAGGCTTTGCCAGCAGAAGCAACCAAGTAAGTTTGCTGGCATCTGGAAGGAGCTAGATGAGTTGACATCAAATTACATTGCAGGGAAAGAAAGCAATACAGGTCAGGAAAAGCAGCAGGGTTTAGGCGAGCATGATGAGGCAGAACTTGAGGCACAATGCAGCCAACTGAAATCAGTGCAGGATGGGGAAGATGGAAATCATGGAGATGGCAGCCAAAGGAAGATAACAAAGTTTTCTGATTGGATCCATTTGAAACCGAAGGAGAAGTGGTCACTGCTGCATGACACAAATAGTGCTAGGTATGGCATCATGGGCACTGATATATCTGATAGCCATGTATTCAAAGGGGTAGAGTGGCTTCCACTCTGTGCCATAGTGGAGGAGATATTCAAGCGCATCGTAGAGTACTTCAAAAACACAAGTGCTGCAGCAAACAAAGCAGTCAAGGACCCAGCAATGAAGTTCCCTCAACGTGTCCAGGATGAGATGAATCTCAAAATGCAGAAGGCCCAGGTGCATCAGGTGATATGCGTGAAAACAAAGGACAACAATGAATCATTGTGGGATGATATTAAACAGTATGTTGTTCAGTCAGGACAGAAGCGTGTAGGTGTTCGCCTGTATTCAAAATCTATCGATAGCGTGAATAAGTTTGGAGCACGCACAATCAGAAAAAGTGCTGCATGTTCACGCAACAAGATGCAGCTTCTTGGCAAACCCTGCTCTCACGTCGTAGCTGTCTGCTGTCAAATTGGAGTTAGCACTTCTGCATACATGTCCCCATACTACAGCCTGTCCTGTTTAGGTAATACTTGGAGTAGAAAATTCAAAGTAGCTGATAATTTGTTCAAGTACCGAGAATCCTTTCAATTTAGCTGGGAGGAGAAGAAGAAGACACCAACTTGGATCCCGAACAAAAAACTGGAGTCTGGCTTTCCTGGTTTTCTAACCTCAGAATGCACACAAACTGCCACAGAAAAGGAAGAGGAAGAGCAAAGCGTCTGCAGTTGATCAGCTCCTGACAATCAAAGAACCAAAGAACACTCAGAGGAGGAACCTAGCCAAGCTTGAACTTCTATGTTCTTCTATCAAATTAATCCTATGTGTACTCTAAATATGCAGTACCTTTTGAGCTCAAGTTATCCTAGTTAAAACTAAAGTTTTTATCTGTGCGCTTCACAGCTTGTATCATGTCCAGCAAACTAAATTTTATGGTACGTTTAGGCAATATGGTTTGTAGACATGTGACAATGTGCTTTAAATTCAAGATTGCACCAACACTGAATCCTTATCTCTTCCATAAGTTTGTTAAAGTATTGATATTTATATTTGCTTAAAACTCTACATCAATACTAAGTTTCTCTTACAGATTACGTCTTGGTTGTTGACTTTGTAATGATTAATTGATCATATGCATAGATTGAGTTGGCTGTTTCTGAGGAAATGTTAGGGCAACTGTTGTGTAGCTAACTTTGTGATTGGTGATTTTTTTTTCTTGAATAGTTCTGTGAAGCAATCTATGATTCAGATGTCCCCAGCAGAATTGAGAATTCACATTTTTTATCCTACATGGTATAATTGAGAATTCTGGCATGGATCGAGATTCAAGAATACCAGCACCAGTTCGAATTTATGTTCAGGTCTCACTCAGCTTCTCAAGCACAAGTCGGTGACAAGCACTCGTCACCTGTGCCCAGGAAGATTTTGATTTTTCGTTTTTTCCAGTGCAGCGGCAACACGTTTTGCCGTCCAATTGCTTATCCATTGCAGAATTCAACCAAGTTTTTTGCAAAAAAGAAGAAGAAGGTACTATTAGATGCAGCTGTGAACATGCGGAGAGTGGTGGTCGGCAGCCACTCGGAGCCGATGATCAGCATGCCCAGAGTGGAGGCCGCGGGAGAATAATCCAGCTGCGAGGCACTGCCAATGCTCTGGCGCATACGTCCGAAACTTGGGACGGTCGACACGCACGCGGCCCACCGGCCCACGCGTCCGCGTGCGAGCCCACCCGGCTAGCCAGGAAATGCGGACATACACGCGCGTGCTCCACTCCATTCATCCCAGGTCAACATCGGCTTCTCCGTCTCTCCCACTCGTCTCCTCGTCGCGCGCGCCGCCCGTCTCCTCCATGGCCGAGCGCTGCCCGTCTCCTCCACGGCCGTCATGGCCGAGTGCCGCCCGTCTCCTCCATGGCCGAGCACCGCCCGTCTCCTCCACGGCCGCCATGGCCGCGCGCCGCCCGTCTCCTCCATGGCCGAGCGCTGCCCGTCTCCTCCACGGCCGTCATGGCCGCCCGTCTCCTCCACGGCCGCCATGGCCGCGCGCCGCCCGTCTCCTCCACGGCCGCCATGGCCGCGCGCCGCCCGTCTCCTCCACAGCCGCGTGCCGCCTCCTTCCCCCCGGCGCGCCGAGAGAGACCGGCGGCGGTGGCGCTCGCCTGCTCCCCCTCTCGCCCTCCATGGTCGCTTCATCACCTTTCTCTTCCCCCTCACGGCCTCCACGCACGCAGAGCCTAGACATGGGGCATGTGACCCGTTCCCCATCAGGACGGAAGAACCACAAACTTCAGATCTACCGTGCCAACACCACGAACAGAAGCATGTGACCCGTTCCCCATCAGGACGGAAGAACCTTGGAGTTCCTGATAAGAAAAAAACAAAGAGATGTCAGAACACACGTGAATATTAGCACCTGTATCAACCCACCAACTTGGTGATTGAAATACTGATAGTACAGTAGGAAGATTACCATACCCGTCATCATCAGTTTTGCTAGAAGTCACGAGGTTGACCTTCTTCTTCTCTTTCTTGTCCGCTCGCTCCGGACGATCTCGAGCAAAATGACCAAGCTCACCACAAGTGAAGCAAGGCATCTCTGCTTTGTTCTTCTTCTTCTCTTTCTTGAAGGTAGTAGTTGGTTTGGCTTTGAAGGACTTGAACTTGCCTTTGTTCTTGCCATGATTTTTCTGGACAAAGTGGGCACTAGCTCTATCCTCGTTCCCCTTCTCAGTGTGATCTTTAGCCCGAGCCTTCTCTTCAACATCAAGAGATGCTAACAGGTTTTCAACTGTTATTTTCTGTCTCTTGTGTTTAAAGCTTGTGGCAAAGTTCCTCCATGAAGAAGGCAACTTAGCAATTATGCACCCCGCCACAAATTCATCGGGTAAAACACACTTAAGGAGTTCAAGTTCCTTAGCCATGCGCTGCACCTTATGAGCTTGGTCCAAGCTTACGCTTCTTAGAAATTGGAACATTGACTTTCGCCAAACATCCCCACGTGCGCAAGTATGAGAGTGATGGTTTCCTTTCAACCCATTGCTCATATGGAGTTGTCTCTTTGTTTCTGTTTGGAATTCTATTCAGGACATGACTCGCAGTTGAAAGGTCACAATGGCTAGAGGGGGGGTGAATAGCCTAATAAAATTTCTAGCAATAACACTAGACACAAAATTAGATAGCAAGGCGGCAAATGTGCAAAGCTAAAGCTTAGACTACTCTATGCAATCCGTCCTAACCAAAGCAAGACTACTCAATTCAATGCACAACAACCACGGTGATCAAGCTACACAATGTCGGTTCACCGAAACCAACCAAGCAATTCTACCCACGGGATTTACTCTACACAATGAGTGGTTCCCGACCGACCACAACAAGCAATTCTACTTTGCGGAAAGTAAAGAGATGATGGAAGGTTATACCGCCGCGAAGAGTAGAAGATAGCCAATCACCTAGAGATGCTCAAGCACAATCACAAGGAGGTCGAAGCCTCGGCAATCAAAAATCAACACAACGATTTTTTACCGAGGTTCACTTGCTTCCCGGCAAGCTACTCCTCGTTGTGGCGATACACTTGCTTGGTGAGTTGCCCGCTCAATTGGCTCGGTGCCAAAGACCCCAATGGGGAGCCGCAATCTCCACACAAGACAAAGATCCACAAGCCACGAGCAATCCACTAGAGTATCCTTTCACGAACTCCCGCGGGGAAGAATCAAGAACCCCTCACAAGAACCCGGTGTGGCCTCGAACAATCTCCAACTCGAGCTCAACCACCACCCGCTGCTCCAAACCGTCTACGGTGACGGGAATCACCGAAGAGTAACAAGAATCCGCAGCTCACTCGATGAACAAGTGCCTCTAGATGCAACTCTCAATGCAAAACACTTGTTCTCACTCAAATCTCTCTCAAGATTAGCAAAGGAATCAAAGAGATGAGTGGGGGAGTGTCTCTCTTGCTCAAAGTATGCTCAGGTATGAAGAAATGGCGAAGAGGACTCCCAAGGCCGGCCAAAGGTCTATTTATAGAGCCCACTTGAAAATATGACCGTTGGTCCTCGGCTGGTGCTCCAACATGCGCCGGACGCGTCCGCCGCCGCCCGCCGGACGCGTCCGGCGCTCTTCAGCGCGTCGCGGCCAGCCGACCGTTGGAAGCTGTGCCTTCAAACCTTGCTGACCTGGCGCGTCCGCCGTCTGCATCCGACGCGTCAGGCCGGACGCGTCCGACGTCCCAACGCGCGCGAGCCAGAAACCCAGAAGTTTCTGGTCGGCGTCTGGCGACCGTCGGACGCGCCACGGCCGCGTCCGCTCCACGCCCCGGCGGCACACCCGAGCCGGCCGGCCACGCGCCGGACGCGTCCGGCCCGCGGCGCGCGTCCGCGCTCACCAAGACTCGAGCCGGCGGCCCGCCCGGCTCAATACGCGCCGGACGCGTCTGACCCGCGTCCGGCCAGCGTCCGACGCCTTCTGATGCAGATTTCTTCGTAGAATCTTGCACCGTCTTCGCTCCAAGTCCAATCTCTTGCCTTGAATACCAACTCCACCAAGTGTAGACCTCGTCTCAAGCACCGGAGTTAGTAGTATAAGCACGACCACGTCGGCAAGAGTTAGCCCTCTAGTTAGTCTCTCATGCATCATGCAAAGTCGCAACTAGAGGCACTTAGGACCGCGAATGAAACCGAGGAAACCCCTCTTGATAGTCGGTTATCGATCCTAAATGTGGTCACACTCGCTAAGTGTCTTGACCACCAAACTGGAAAGCCCTATCAAGTATACCTTCGCCTTGATCTCCATGGGCCTCCGTCGGAGCTTGATCACCTCACATGTCCACCGTGTTCGTCACCGTGATCACCATGCTCCATCATCCATCATCACGTTGCTATGTGTCTAACCACACTTAGAGCAAAGCATTAGCAACGTTGAGTGTCATTAATTACCAAAACCAAACCGGAGCTTTCAATCTCCCCCTTTTTGGTAATTGATGACAACCCCTCGACAAACTCACAAAGATATGGAAATTGAATTCAATATGAAATTGAATTGCTTGCCCAAGATATTTTGATCATGAATCTTGGATTGGACAATCATTTCAGTTTCAGTATTGGTAGTGGTAGCTCCCCCTACATGTGTGCATCAAATGTTTGGTCGATTTTCAAGCACACATGTATAGATAAAACTTTTGTGAGAGTTACCACAACCAAAATGGTACTAAGGTTTATAGAATTGACCTTTGAAGCGTGATACCAATCGGAGTGCGATAATAAACCTTCCTTAGTACCATGGGAATCTAGACATTCATCAAAACTCAAAATACCTCATGAGATCACATTATAATCAAGGTATTTGAACAAGAGAAATTCTATGTCTAGAAACCACCTATGCATGCTAGTACTTCATATCATCAATCAAGTTCTATACTAGCATTACACCAAACAAGTATGAATATTGAATTTAGCTTGCAATGCTCCATATCATCATGAATGCACACACAATATGCAACAAATAGTCTATGAGCTTGCTCCCCCCTATTTGTGTGCTCATGGTTGGGTCATATCATAAAAATTGATCCCCTTCCATTGCTCTTTGTGACTTATTTCTCCCCCTTTGTCAACAATCACCAACAAGGGTGCCTAAGATGAGAGAAACAAGTCAATCAACTATGGTCAAATCTAAATCTCATGCCTAAAAAATGTATCTCGGTTTGAACCAAGGGCAAGCTTCTTCACACCTCATAAGAATAAGGGTTATCTTGACCATGTTGAGATACACATCATGAGCAAGTGCTAAAGATTCAACACTAGGTTCACAAGCTCACAAACAAGTCATGTGCCATCACTAGATCAAATCAAGCATAGAAACAATAGTGATGCCATATATCCTTCAAATTCATTTGATTTGCAATGAATGAGCCTAGCAAGATGCACATGTATACATGTCTACACAACTAGCAAAGGATGCATGAGATGCAACAACCAACTTTACCTTGCTATGTTGGAGGAGAGTCATGTCATATATGGGGTGCATCAATCCATGTTGGAGAAGCTAAGTATGTTCAACTCATTCCTCAACTTGCAAAACCTTTTCTCATCAAGAGGCTTGGTGAATATGTCGGCTAGTTGATCTTCGGTGCCAATGCTTTCAATGCTCACATCTCCCTTTTGTTGATGATCTCTAATGAAGTGATTCCTCACATCAATGTGCTTGGTTCTTGAATTTTGAACTGGATTGTTTGTCATCTTGATTGCACTTTCATTATCACAAAACAAAGACATATGCTTGAATTTGATCCCATAGTCCTTCAAGGTGGCTTTCATCCATAGCAATTGTGCACAACAATTCCCCACACTAATATATTTGGCTTCAGCGGTGGAAAGTGCCACACTATTTTGCTTCTTTGAAGACCATGACACAAGAGATCTTCCTAGCGCTTGGCATGTTCCTCTTGTGCTTTTCCTATCAATCTTGCAACCGGCATAGTCGGAGTCGGAGTATCCAATCAACTCAAAGCTTGACCCCTTGGGATACCATAGACCAACATCTTGAGTACCCTTCAAGTATCTCAACACCCTCTTGGTTGCCGTCAAGTGACTCTCTCTTGGAGAAGCTTGAAATCTTGCACACATGCACACACTAAACATGACATCCGGCCTTGAAGCAGTCACATATAGCAAGATTCCAATCATTGATCTGTATAGCTTTTGCTCAATCATCTTGCCACTATCATCAATGTCCAAGCCGCCATTGGTTCCCATTGTTGTGCTAATGGCCTTAGCATCTTGCAACCCAAACTTCTTGATCATGTCCTTGATGTACTTGCCTTGACTCACAAAGGTGCCATTCTTCATTTGCTTGATTTGAAGACCAAGGAAGTAGCTCAACTCTCCAAGCATAGACATCTCAAACTCACTAGCCATCATCTTAGCAAACTCTTCACAAAAGAATTGATTTGTTGATCCAAAGATGATATCATACACATAGATTTGCAACACAAACAAGTCATCTTCTATCTTCTTGGTGAAGAGAGTGGTGTCAACTTTGCCCATCTTGAAGCCTTTGGATATGAGAAAGTCCCTCAATCTTTCATACCATGCCCTTGGAGCTTGCTTCAAGCCATACAAAGCCTTCTTGAGCTTATAGACATGGTTGGACTTCTTGTCATCTTCAAAACCGGGAGGTTGTGCAACATACACTTCCTCATTGATGAAGACATTGAGAAATGCACTCTTCACATCCATTTGATAGAGCTTAATGTTATGAGCACAAGCATAGGCTAATAAGATTCTAATTGCCTCCAATCTTGCCACCGGTGCATATGTTTCTCCAAAGTCAAGACCCTCAACTTGTGTGTAACCTTGAGCCACTAGTCTTGCTTTGTTCCTCACTACCAAGCCATCTTGATCTTGCTTGTTCTTGAAGACCCACTTGGTTTCAATCACATTGTGCCTCTTTGGCATCTCAACAAGCTCCCAAACTTCATTTCTTGTGAAGTTGTTCAATTCCTCATGCATGGCATTTATCCAATCCGGATCCTTCAATGCTTCTTCAATCTTGGTTGGCTCAATGAATGACACAAAGGAGTAGTGCTCACATATGCTAGCCAATCTTGATCTTGTTTGCACACCTCTTTGAAAGTCACCAATGATACGATCTAGAGGATGATCTCTTGCAATGTTTGAAGGTTGAAGAACTAGCTCATTTGCATCGCTTGCTTGACCTTGATCTTGATCTTCATCTTGATGTTGAGTACCACTTGTGCTTGCCTCATTGGAATCATCAATCATAACTTGAGTTGGCACTTGCACCTCATCGCCATCATCCACTTGCCTCGGCCTAATGTCACCAATGTCCATGTGTCTCATTGCATTGCTCAATTGATCTCCACCCACATCATCTTGATTTTGATCTCCAATTTGAGAGCCTTGGGTTTCATCAAATTCAACATCATGAACCTCTTTAACTAGCCCACTAGCCAAGTTCCACACTCTATAGGCCTTGCTAGAAGTAGAGTAGCCAAGAAGAAATCCCTCATCACACCTCTTGTCAAACTTTCCAAGTCTTTGTCCCTTCTTGAGTATGTAGCACTTGCAACCAAAGACCCGGAAGTAAGCAATGTTGGGCTTCCTTCCATTCAAGATTTCATATGGAGTCTTCTCTAACTTCCCATGGCAATAGAGACGGTTGCTATAGTAGCAAGCCGTGTTGATGGCATCACTCCAAAACTTCTCACTCACATTGTACTCAAGTAGCATAGTTCTTGCCATCTCAATCAAGGTCCTATTCTTCCTCTCAACTACACCATTGGATTGGGGAGTGTAGGTTGGTGAGAATTGATGCACAATTCTAAGCTCATCACACAACTCTTCAACTCTTGTGTTCTTGAATTCACTCCCATTGTCACTTCTTATCTTTTTGATGGTAGTGTCAAACTCATTTTGCACCCTCTTGACAAATGACTTGAACAGATCATAAACTTCACTCTTGTCATAGAGGAAGAACACCCATGTGTATCTTGAGTAGTCATCCATAATCACAAATCCATACTTGTTGCCTCCAATTGATGTGTAGTGAGTTGGGCTAAACAAGTCCATGTGCAACAACTCAAATGCTCTTGATGTTGACATCTCATTCTTCTTGGGATGTGAGTTCCCATATTGCTTGCCGGATTGACATGCACTACAAGGTCTATCCTTCTCAAATGTGACATCATTCAAGCCTCTCACTAGATCATGCTTCACCAACTTGTTCAATTGCTTCATGCCAACATGTCCAAGGCGCCTATGCCATAGCCATCCCTTGCTTGACTTGCCAATCAAACATGATGAAAGTTGAGCTTCACTAGCATTGAAATCAACCAAGTACAAGCTTCCATGCCTAAACCCCTTGAAGATGATATTTGCTTGATCCTTGCTCACCACCTCAACTTGCTTGTCATCAAATATGCATTTGTAGCCAAGATCACACAATTGTGCAACCGACAAGAGATTGAAGTTCAAAGTATCAACTAGCAACACATTGGAGAGATCCTTCTCATTGGAAATTGCAATCTTTCCAAGCCCCATGACATCACCCTTGTTATTGTCACCAAATGTGATGGAGTTGAATCCACCATTGTCATTCCTATCAAGTGATTTGAACATACTATCTTCACCGGTCATATGATTTGATGCACCACTATCAAGCACCCAATGCCTCCCTCCGGCTTTATAATTGACCTACAAGAAGACATCAAGATTTAGGTACCCATTTTTGCTTGGGTCCTTGAAGGTTAGTCACTAGAGTCTTTGGCACCCAAATAGCTTTCTCCCTTGAGCTCTTCCATGGTGTACCAATGAATCTAGCACTCACACCACTCTCACTCTTAACAAGCAAGTAGGAAGCATTCAACTTGTAAGAGGAAGCACTAGTGTTCTTGTTCTTGCATGCATGCTCTAAATGACCCACTTGCTTGCAACTTTTGCAATAGCTACCATTGTTCTTCACAAAACAAGTCTTGTGAGGAGCAAAAGCGGCTTTGCCTTTCTTGGGGGTATAGCCCAATCCCTCTTTGTAGAGAGAAGCTCTTTGGCTACCCAAGCACATAAGCAAGCGGTCCTCACCACCAAAAGCCTTAGCCAAGGTGTGATTGAGCTCCTTGACTTCCTTCTTAAGAGACTCATTCTCAACTACTAGTGTAGAATCACAAGCATGACCAACACTACTAGATGAGGTAGAGGCATGAGAGCATGAAGGGTCAAGTGATGCAACAACAATTGAATCATCAAGTGATTCACATGATGTGGACATATTTTTCTTTTCTATGATCACTACTTGTGATTGCACTTTCTCTTGCTTCTCAACTAGAGAAGAATGAGCTTTTTCAAGTTTGGAGTGAGCAATCTCTAGCTTCTTATGATCTACCTTTAGACTCTCATAAGCGGCCCTCAACTCCATAAGTTCTTGCTCAAGGTTTTGTTTATCCTTGCGCAAGCCCCTACATTCTTTCTTAGAGTCATTGAAAGCACCTTTGTAATCCTCAAGCATGACCCATAGTTCTTCTTTTGTGGTGTCATCACCATCATCACTCTCATCATCACTATCGGGTGGAGGTTGTACCTTAGTGGCCTTGGCCATGAAGCAAGATGATGGAGCACCAAATAGAGAAAGCTTCTCTTGAATGGCAATGCTTGCGTGCCCCTTCTTCTTCTTCTTCTTGGAATCATCATCATCATCACTTGAGGAAGATGAATCACTCTCCCAAGTTGCCACATGAGATTCACCCTTCTTCTTCTTGTGAGAGGAGTCATTCTTCTCCTCCTTCTTCCTCTCTTGCTTCTTCCTCTCCTTCTTCATGGCATCTTCATCATCACTTGCATATGGACACTTGGCGATGAGATGATCCTTGCTATTGCACCGGAAGCACTTCATGGGACGGTCACTAGACTTGGATGAGCTTCTCTTGCTCTTGGACCGGTACCCCTTCTTCATGAGCTTCCCCATTCTCTTCACAAGGAGTGCCATTTGTTCACTCACTTCTTCTTCTTGCCCACTTGAGCTAGAGCATGGCTCATCTTCACTTGAAGACTCTTCTTTCTTCTTCTTGCCCTTGCTCTTGGATGATGTGGCCTTGAATGCCACGCTCTTCTTGTCATCATCCTTCTTCTCATTCTCCCTTTTCTTCTTCTTCACCAACTCTTCCTTCTCATGATCTTCTCTAAACTCATCATCGGCCATGATCTCTTGAAGGACTTGGTTGGGTATTGGCTTCTCCTTCATGGTTGTCTTCACCATGACGGTCTTCAACATGTCAAACCTCTTGGCAAGACACCTCGTGAACTTGGTGGAGAATTGAGAGTCCTTGATTTCTTCCCCAAGTCCTTTGAGCTCATTGACAATGACTTGGAGCCTATGGAACATCTCCGACACACTCTCATCCTCCTTTATGGAGAAGCTTGCAAACTTCTCTTGCAACATGTAGGCTCTTGCGGTCTTGACACTTTCGGTGCCCTCATAAGCTTCTTCTAGCTTCTTCCAAATATCATGAGCCACCTCAAGGTTCTTGATGAGCTCAAAAGCTTTATCATCAAGTGCCTCATGGAAAGCACTCACGGCAATGTCATTTGCTTGTTGCTTCTTCTCTTCGGCCGGTGTTGGCACCGCACCCTCAACAAGCTCAAACTTTGTTTCCACCACTTTCCACACCTCAAGATTGATTGACTTGAGATGACTTTTCATCTTGAGCTTCCATTTGGCATAGTCATCACCACGAAATGATGGTGCCTTCTTGGTGTTGTTGATATGCATAACCAATGCCATTGCTTCACCGTAGGATGTTAATCCAACTCAAACAAACGGTGCCCAGTTCTGATACCACGTGAAAGGTCACAATGGCTAGAGGGGGTGAATAGTCTAATAAAATTTCTAGCAATAACACTAGACACAAAATTAGATAGCAAGGCGGCAAATGTGCAAAGCTAAAGCTTCGACTACTCTATGCAAGCCGTCCTAACCAAAGCAAGACTACTCAATTCAATGCACAACAACCATGGTGATCAAGCTACACAATGTCGGTTCACCGAAACCAACCAAGCAATTCTACCCACGGGATTTACTCTACACAATGAGTGGTTCCCGACCGACCACAACAAGTAGTTCTACCCACGGGATTTAAACTACTCAAAGAGTGGCTCCCGACCGACCACAACAAGCAATTCTACTTTGCCGAAAGTAAAGAGATGATGGAAGGTTATACCGCCGCGAAGAGTAGAAGATAGCCAATCACCTAGAGATGCTCAAGCACAATCACAAGGAGGTCGAAGCCTCGGCAATCACAAATCAACACAATGATTTTTTACCGAGGTTCACTTGCTTCTCGGCAAGCTACTCCTCGTTGTGGCGATACACTTGCTTGGTGAGTTGCCCGCTCAATTGGCTCGTTGCCAAAGACCCCAATAGGGAGCCGCAATCTCCACACAAGACAAGGATCCACAAGCCACGAGCAATCCACTAGAGTATCCTTTCGCGAACTCCCGCGGGGAAGGATCAAGAACCCCTCACAAGAACCCGGTGTGGCCTCGAACAATCTCCAACTCGAGCTCAACCACCACCCGCTGCTCCAAACCGTCTACGGTGACGGGAATCACCGAAGAGTAACAAGAATCCGCAGCTCACTCGATGAACAAGTGCCTCTAGATGCAACTCTCAATGCAAATCACTTGTTCTCAGTCAAATCTCTCTCAAGATTAGCAAAGGAATCAAAGAGATGAGTGGGGGAGTGTCTCTCTTGCTCAAAGTATGCTCAGGTATGAAGAAATGGCGAAGAGGACTCCCCAAGGCCGGCCAAAGGTCTATTTATAGAGCCCACTCGAAAATATGACCGTTGGTCCTCGGCTGGTGCTCCAACATGCGCTGGACGCGTCCACCGCCGCCCGCCAGACGCGTCCGGCGCTCTTCAGCGCGTCTCGGCCAGCCGACCGTTGGAAGCTGTGCCTTCAAACCTTGCTGACCTGGCGCGTCCGCCGTCTGCGTCCGACGCGTCACGCCGGACGCGTCCGGCGTCCCAACGCGCGCGAGCCAGAAACCCAGAAGTTTCTGGTCGGCGTCTGGCGACCCGTCGGACGCGCCACGGCCGCGTCCGGCGCTCACAGCGCCCGGTCAGCACACCCGAGCCAGCCAGCACGCGCCGGACGCGTCGGCCCGCCTGGCTGCGCGTCCGGCGCTCACCAGCGCCTGAGCTAGCAGCCCAGCCAGCTCAATACGCGCCGGACGTGTCTGACCCGCGTCCGGCCAGCATCCGACGCCTTCTGATGCAGATTTCTTCGTAGAATCTTGCGCCGTCTTCGCTCCAAGTCCAATCTCTTGCCTTGAATACCAACTCTACCAAGTGTAGACCTCGTCTCAAGCACCGGAGTTAGTAGTACAAGCACGACCACGTCGGCAAGAGTTAGCCCTCTAGTTAGTCTCTCATGCATCATGCAAAGTCGCAACTAGAGGCACTTAGGACCGCGAATGAAACCGAGGAAACCCCTCTTGATAGTCGGTTATCGATCCTAAATGTGGTCACACTCGCAAAGTGTCTTGACCACCAAACCGGAAAGCCCTATCAAGTATACCTTCGCCTTGATCTCCATGGTCCTCCGTCGGAGCTTGATCACCTCACATGTCCACCGTGTTCGTCACCGTGATCACCATGCTCCATCATCCATCATCACGTTGCTATGTGTCTAACCACACTTAGAGCAAAGCATTAGCAACGTTGAGTGTCATTAATTACCAAAACCAAACCAGAGCTTTCAGCAGTCAATAAAGCTTCCCCCCACCATGCCTTAGATAAACCAGCAGTGTCTAACATGGCATTCACCAAGTCAGTCTGTGTGCGATTTTTCCTCTCGGCAACCCCGTTTGATTCGAGCGAATAGGGAGGTGTCCTCTCATGAATAATACCATGTTCCGCACAAAAATCATCAAATGATGTAGGAAAATATTCACCACCACGATCTAACCTTAGACATTTAATTTTTCTCTCTAGTTGATTCTCAATTTCCGCCTTATAGATTTTAAAGTAGTCAAACGCTTCATCTTTAGCCCGAGCCTTCTCTTCAACATCAAGAGATGCTAACAGGTTTTCAACTGTTATTTTCTGTCTCTTGTGTTTAAGGCTTGTGGCGAAGTTCCTCCATGAAGAAGGCAACTTAGCAATTATGCACCCCGCCACAAATTCATCGGGTAAAACATACTTAAGGAGTTCAAGTTCCTTAGCCATGCGCTGCACCTCATGAGCTTGCTCGACTACTGATTTATTCCCAACCATCTTGTAGTCATTAAAGCTTTCCATGAGGTATAGCTCTTTACCAGCATCTGAAGCACCATAAGTAGCATTCAGATAGTCCCACAGGACCTTTGCGTCTTTCATGTACATGGTAGCATCATATATATGATCTGCCAGAGCATTACGCACAGAGCACACAAAGAACGCTTCGGCTTCCTGGAATTTACTCTTTTCCTCATCAGAGATAATTCCCTCGGGTAAGCCATCTTTGACATAGAAAACTTTCATACAAGTAAGCCAATCTGCGATCTTTACAGACCACCTCTTGAAGTGCTCACCAGTAAACTTTTCAGGTTTCAATGCTTCAACGAAACTAGCACTAGCAGAAGCCATAGGTATATCGAGAAACCTATAATAAGGTTTTTGATTGTTAAATAATTAGGCATATTCCAGATTACTTTCCAGATTAAACTCATAATATATAGCATGACAAGATGATCAACTAGATTGAGCATGGCAAGATTACTAGCATGGCAGATTAACAGATCATACATACTAGAAGAGCATATCATGATATCGTAAAACATAAACATGACAACTAGTGTAAACTCGACTTATACACTAGATAGATTGATCATTGTGAACAACAAGATCATATCAATAAGATTATACCTTCTCTCTGTAGAAGTACTTGGTGGTGAAGATGCAGGCGGAATCTGCCCAAGGTTGAGATCGTCGAAGGCGAGCTCGAGATCGTAGTAGTCGAAGGCGTTGTCGAGATAGCTGTCTTCGATGAGCAGCGGTGGAAGACTTCGCTGGAGTTGACGACGTATACGCCTGGACGTAGCGCCGCCTGACTTCGATGGACGTCGACCCGTCATGAAGATTTGGGAGCGGTCGCGCGTAGAGCGCTTCCCAAAAACCTTATTCACCTTCTCCCGGTGCAGGATCGCAAAGACGAGGGTTCAGGAGACCTGCTCGCCCGGTTACTAGTGCACGCAGGCAATCGGGCTGGAGTAGCTACGGTGGTGCAACAGCGAGAAGAGGCGAAAACTCTAGTTCAATTGGATGCGTTTTGGCGTGGCCGGTAGGCTGCTTATATATCCCGAACAACCGACCTCGTGTCGCGACCACGAGCAAAATCAGTTTAGGACTCTAAACTCGTAACCGTTTAGAACTCTTGCAACTTGACCGCCAAAAAAGCCAAAAACTAAAACTGCAAAAGGAGACCGCGCTCCCGCAAGGCGAGGAGCTGGATTTCGGCGGACCATTCACGCGCATGTCGTGCGTGCGCGCGCTTTCGCCACGCCACGCCCCGCCCCGCCCCGCCCCGCCCGGCGAGGCAAGCGAGCGCGCGCGCGTGTGGACTTCCCTTTCTCTTCTCCACACTAGACTTGAGGAAGTGAAGAGAACTCCCATATTTATGTATGGCTTTCTCCACTTCAACTAGCAAGGTGGTACTAAAGAGTTTCCACTTCCCCTCTTACTTCTCATGAATGGGCCTTTGAGATTTTTTTAGAAATTTTAGAAATTGTTATTGGGCCCATTTAAATTCCAACACTTCGACGGTGAAGATTATTAGTCCTTGGTGACTCATAGAATACGACGACCGAACCGAACCGTGTACGTGTCCAAAGTCCAAAGTCGTCACAAACATTCACGCATGAACGGGTCAACAGTGCAAGCAGAGAGATCGATTGGGAATTCACGAACCCTAGCAATGAGGCAATGTGAGAAATTGAGAAGCTATAGCTAGAACATTTGGTGAATACCATTTCCGTGGGGGAGCGACTCGATCGGTGGATATTTTTTTGAAAGGATCGATCGGTGGATATACGTGTAGTGTTATATGTGTTCACCTACGTACCTAGGTAACTAGGTTGCTTCGTTCATATGCTTTCGTTATGACACACTTCTTGCATCGACTTCAAACTTCAGAATTTGAACTCGATCAAATGGACCACGCTGATCAACGATTATTGAAAAATAAACCGTACGTGTAACTAGGCTTAGGCTTGACCTGAGAACAAAATTTAGAAGCCTCGAAAATAATAATATTACTAGTAATTAATTAACCGGGGAACGAAGAATGACGACCCGGTCCATATAGTAATGCAATGTATGCTTCGATCGCCCTATATTGATCAGACGACGACATATATATGAGAAACGAATTCGAACTCTATAAAAGGAAGCCATCATGCATGCTGCTTCCCTCCAACAAACCAACCACACTTCGACGCTTTCTTCCACGTACCGCACACTCGCTACCAAAAGTAGCAACAACGCACACTGCACGTAGCCCTAGCCTGTTTGCAATCAAACGTAGCATCGACATGGCATCGACGACGACTGCGGCAACGATGGTGAAGGCGGTGGTGGTGGCTGTGCTGCTGATGCAATGCTGCGACGTGATCCTCGCGGCGAGGCCGTTGCTGCATGCGGCGGCAGGGGCGGCCGGCGGCTGGCAGCTGGGGCAGGGCGCCCAGCAGACGAAGATGGTGATGCAGGTGCTAGACAAGGGCAGCGGGTCGCCGGGTGGCGGCGCCGGCGCCCCCAACTGCGACTGGACGAAACCCGGGCACCCCGGCTGCTCGGCCTAACCATCGTCGTATTAGACGACAGCTGCTCGGGTGCACCGCGTCCTATTCATCTTGGTTGTTAATGGAAAAGTGGATTTTTAATAAGCTATTTATAGTAGAATCGATAAGATATTTAATTTAGTTAGGGCAGATAATTTGTGAGAATAAAACAGTCTCTGGCATATAGTTTGACTTTGCAAAGTTGCAATCAGCAAGTTTGTGCACCGTTGTCGTTGATTAGCTTGTTGATACGAGGTAACAACTTAGATTATTATTTCAGTCTTGTAATAATCATTATAAAAGGCCCAATTGCATTTGTGGTCATATTCGTTCATTATTCTCTTTTTTCGTTTTTGTAAGTACGAAAACATTATTTCTCCAAATGTTCAGTGACTTTGTTAAAAATGAACACGATATATACTTCGTTGTCTCTGGCTTTTCTTACTATTATTAACAATACTAATTGCAAGCTCTAATAGAGCATTCATGCTTATCCTCGTAAGACTATATGCTAGAAAAAAGATAAATATAAAAGAATATCAAAAAATAGAAACTAAAATATAGCCACCAATTTGATAAACTATAATCTTGCTATCGACAATAATAATAACTATAAGTACAATATTTATTTTGTTTTTTTTTAAAAGTTTACTTACCTATGTTATCATGAAAAACACATAAATTAATCCCTAGATCTATACCTTAATTACCCATGTGTCATCGTGAGGGAACCCTGAACCCATTCTTTTATAAAATAACAAAGCTTTTTTTTTTGTTATTTTTTATTAAATACAAACTACTTTTAAAACTAGTTAGTCTTACAACCAAATTTTCTAAATTGTTATTAATTCAGTGGAGAAAGATTTCCTGATTGTTAAAAGTTGCATGACCAAAAACAAATTCAGCCAATTGCTTTCTTTTTGATGGAAAACAAACTATGGGGGAGATCCCTACAGTGTCAAAATTTTTCATTAATTTATAATAAAGAGAAGTTCAAACATACAATCTTAACTAAAAGCATCAACACAAACATAAAAAGATGACCACAGATCGTCTTTGAACTGAACCGACTGGAGGTGCCATTGATTCCTGAAATTCAAAAGCCAAGCGGCTGGGCGTAGAGCATTGCGCTAAAAGACCTTGTCATTCCTCATCTTCCAAAGCTCCTGTGTTGCTATAAGAGCAGCCTCTGCGAGGGAGGGGGTGGTGTGAGACGTCCGGCTTGACTTCAGGCAATAGTTGAATGGCCAAAATGAATTAATTTTCTCTGTTATCAATGCTGACAATATAAGAGCCTACCACGTTGATAGATAGATCTATGTGATTTTTTTTTTTTGAGAATTTACAAGATGTTTTTTTAGTATACTTTTAAAAACTCGACCCGCGGAGAGTAGACAGCCCCTGGTATTGCGCCTAAGAAGAAGACCTTCTCATTTATATCAAGAAAACCCCCAAACCCCATTGCCCAGCCCTCACACTCTATTTTTAGGGGTTAATATAGAGAGGCTCATCGTCTCGCCCCCGCGTCGCCCGAGCGGGCGGCACCTCCAGCCAGCGCCGCCGCACCCCCGCCCCTCTTCTCATCCACCTCGCCGTCGCCCCGAGTGCCCTGCGGGGAGGCCCGCGCGCGCAGGTACGATGAAGGTGGCGGAGGGTTCCTTCCCCTGCCCTCGACAGTTGGGGGCGTTCAGCGTTGCCGGCGACCTTTTGGCGGCGCCGGCGATTGGGTCCCGGGATCCGGCGCCCCTTGGGCTGGATCCATGCAGATTTGTGGTGGTGGTGGCCGGATCCGGTGGCCTTCGGCTGGATCCGTGCTGGGCTCAGAGATGCCGCCAGGCGGTGGTGCAGCGGCTCCTCCTGGGAGTTCCCTTGGGCGGATTGCCTGGGCGTCGGCTCGGTGGAGCTGTGGTTGCAGTGGTGGTGGTTTCCCTGTGATGGTTGGGCTGGCCCCCCCCCCCCCTACCGGTGTTGTGGTGCTGTTGTTGGGTGGCCACGGCATGCTGCTGCCGTTTGTTGTGGGTTGGGGGTGCTCGGTGGTGGAGGAGCAATCTTTCGGCGGCGCCATGGTGGTGCGGCCGGCTGTGCTTTTGGTAGGTTCGCGGTGCCATGGCGGTGCTGCGGGTTGTACTGGGCATATGGTGGTCACTGCTCCTCTCCTGGTGTGGGGATCATCGGAGGGGCTCTCTCCCTCTCTGCTCGTCCCTCCCGTCCTCTTCATGGTGACCGTCTCGGTGGCTGGGGATGTGTTGGCGTTGGGGGCGGTCTTCGTCTTTGTTGCCCCTCCCCCATGCCTCCGACTGTCGTCGTGGGACGGTCGGCTTGGTGACGGAGTGAAAGGTCACAATGGCTAGAGGGGGGGGGGTGAATAGCCTAATAAAATTCTAGCAATAAAACTAGACAACCCAATTAGATAGCAAGGCGGCAAATGTGCAAAGCAAGTGCTTCGACTACTCTATGCAAGCCGTCCTACCATGCAAGGCTACTCAATTTAATTGCACGCACAACAACGGTGATCAAGCTACACAATGTCGGTTCACCGAAACCAACCAAGCAATTCTACCCACGGGATTTAAGCTACACAATGAGTGGCTCCCGACCGACCACAACAAGCAATTCTACCTTGCGGAAAGTAAAGAGATGATCGAATGTTATACCGCCGCAAAGAGTAGAAGATAGCCAATCACCGGTGTAGAAGCCAATCACCTAGAGATGCTCAAGCACAATCACAATGGAGGTCGAAGCCTCGGCAATCACAAATCAACACAATGATTTTTACCGAGGTTCACTTGCTTCCCGGCAAGCTAGTCCTCGTTGTGGCGATGCACTTGCTTGGTGAGTTGCCCGCTCAATTGGCTCGGTGCCAAAGACCCCAATGGGGAGCCGCAATCTCCACACAAGACAAGGATCCACAAGCCACGAGCAATCCACTAGAGTATCCTTTCGCGAACTCCCGCGGGGAAGGATCAAGAACCCTCACAAGAACCCGGTGTGGCCTCGAACAATCACCAAGTCGAGCTCAACCACCACCCGCTGCTCCAAACCGTCTACGGTGACGGGAATCACCGAAGAGTAACAAGAATCCGCAGCTCACTCGATGAACAAGTGCCTCTAGATGCAACTCTCAATGCAAATCACTTGTTCTCACTCAAATCTCTCTCAAGATTAGCAAAGGAATCAAAGAGATGAGTGGGGGAGTGTCTCTCCTGCTCAAAGTATGCTCAAGTATGTGAAAATGGCCAAGAGGAGCTCCCCAAGCCGGCAATGGTCTATTTATAGACCCCTCCACGAAAGTAGCCGTTGCCCCCTCGGGCTGGAGCTCCAGAACGCGCCGGACGCGTCCGCCGCTGCCCGCCGGACGCGCCCGGCGCTCTTCAGCGCGCCACGTCATCCGACCGTTGGAACTTCTTCGTTCGAATCCACCGAGCGCGGACGATGAACAGTGAACCGCCCGAGTCCGACGCCCGCGTCCGCCGCGTGTCCGGCGACCGACCGCGCGAGAGACAGCCCGACCAGAAAGTTTCTGGTCGGCGTCCGGCCGCCGCCGGACGCGCGTCCCCGCCGCGTCGACGGTCTCGCCCGGCCGGCCACCTGCGCCGATCCAGCACGCGCCGGACGCGTCCGGCCCGCCAGGCCCTGCGTCCGGCGCCTGCGTCTGGCGCCCTGTGACTTGTCACTTTCTCGTTTGATCTTCGATGTCGCACCGTCGTCGATCCAATCTCCAAACCACTTGTCCAAGGTGCTAACTCCATAGAGTAGATCACTTCTCAAGCACCGGAGTTAGCGTATCTTCTCAAGATCACGTCGACAAGTGTTAGCCCTCTAGTTAGTCTCTCATGCATCATGCAAAGTCACAACTAGAGGCACTTAGGACCACGAATGAACCGAGGAAACCCCTCTTGATAGTCGGTTATCGATCCTAAATGTGATCACACTCTCTATAGTGTCTTGATCACCAAACTGGAAAGCCCTATCAAGTATACCTTCGCCTTGATCTCCATGGGCCTCCGTCGGAGCTTGATCACTTTACATCCTTCATGTTCATCACCGTGATCACCATGCTCCATCATCCACCGTCACGTTGCTATGTGTCTAACCACACTTAGAGCACAGCATTAGCAACGTTGAGTGTCATTAATTACCAAAACCAAACCGGAGCTTTCAATCTCCCCCTTTTTGGTAATTGATGACAACCCCTCGACAAACTCACAAAGATATGGAAATTGAATTCAATATGAAATTGAATTGCTTGCCCAAGACATTTTGATCATGAATCTTGGATTGGACAAGCATTTCAATTCCGGTTTTGGTAGTGGTAGCTCCCCTACATGTGTGCATCAAATGTTTGGTCGATTTTCAAGCACACATGCATAGATGAAACTTTGTGTGAGAGTTACCACAACCAAAATGGTACTAAGGTTTATAGAATTGACCTTTGAAGCGTGATACCAATCGGAGTGCGATAATAAACCTTCCTTAGCACCATGGGAATCTAGACATCATCAAAACTCAAGATACCTCATGAGATCATATTAAAGCAAGGTACTTGAACAAGAGAAACTCTATGTCTAGAAACCACCTAAGCATGCTAGTACTTCATTTCATCAATCAAGTTCTATACTAGCAATACACCAAACAAACATGAATATTGAATTTATCTTGCAATGCTCCATATCATCATGTATGCACACACAATATGCAACAAATAGTCTATGAGCCTGCTCCCCCTATTTGTGTGCTCATGGTTGGGTCATATCATAAAAATTGATCCCCTTCCATTGCTCTTTGTGACTTATTTCTCCCCCCTAGGTGTAAACTTCTCCCCCTAGGTGCCCTAGGTGTATACTTTCTTCTCCCCCTTTGTCATCAATGACCAAGAAGGGTGCATAAGATGAGAGAAACAAGTCAATCAACTATGGCCAAATCTAAACCACATGCCTAGAAAATGTATCTCGGTTTGAACCAAGGGCAAGCTTCTTCACACCTCATAAGAATAAGGGTTATCTTGACCATGTTGAGATACACATCATGAGCAAGTGCTAAAGATTCGACACTAGGTTCACAAGCTCATAAACAAGTCATATGCCACCACTAGATCAAATCAAGCATAGAAACAATAGTGGTGCCATATATCCTTCAAATTCATTTGATTTGCAATGAATGAGCCTAGCAAGATGCACATGTAAACATGTCTACACAACTTAGCAAAGGATGCATGAGATGCAACAACCAACTTTACCTTGCTATGTTGGAAGAGAGGCATGTCATATATGGGGTGCATCAATCCATGTTGGAGAAGCTAAGTATGTTCAACTCATTCCTCAACTTGCAATATCTTTTCTCATCAAGAGGCTTGGTGAATATGTCGGCTAGTTGATCTTCGGTGCCAATGCTTTCAATGCTAATATCACCCTTTTGTTGATGATCCCTAATGAAGTGGTGCCTCACATCAATGTGCTTGGTTCTTGAATGTTGAACCGGATTGTTTGTCATCTTGATTGCACTTTCATTGTCACAAAACAAAGGCACATGCTTGAATTTGATCCCATAGTCTTTCAAGGTGGCTTTCATCCATAGCAATTGTGCACAACAATTCCCCGCACTAATATATTCGGCTTCGGCGGTGGAAAGTGCCACACTATTTTGCTTCTTTGAAGACCATGACACAAGAGATCTTCCTAGCACTTGGCATGTTCCACTTGTGCTCTTCCTATCAATCTTGCAACCGGCATAGTCGGAGTCGGAGTATCCAATCAACTCAAAGCTTGACCCCTTGGGATACCATAGACCAACATCTTGAGTACCCTTCAAGTATCTCAACACCCTCTTGGTTGCCGTCAAGTGACTCTCTCTTGGAGAAGCTTGAAATCTTGCACACATGCACACACTAAACATGACATCCGGCCTTGATGCGGTCACATATAGCAAGCTTCCAATCATTGATCTATATAGCTTTTGCTCAATCATCTTGCCACTATCATCAATGTCCAAGCCACCATTGGTTCCCATTGGTGTGCTAATGGCCTTAGCATCTTGCAACCCAAACTTCTTGATCATGTCCTTGATGTACTTGCCTTGACTCACAAAGGTGCCATTCTTCATTTGCTTGATTTGAAGACCAAGGAAGTTGCTCAACTCACCAAGCATGGACATCTCAAACTCACTAGCCATCATGTTTGCAAACTCTTCACAAAAGAATTGATTTGTTGATCCAAAGATGATATCATCCACATAGATTTGCAACACACACAAATCATCTTCTATCTTCTTGGTGAAGAGAGTGGTGTCAACTTTGCCCATCTTGAAGCCTTTGGATATGAGAAAGTCCCTCAATCTTTCATACCATGCCCTTGGAGCTTGCTTCAAGCCATATAATGCCTTCTTGAGCTTGTAGACATGGTTGGGCTTCTTGTCCTCTTCAAAACCGGGAGGTTGTGCAACATACACTTCCTCATTGATGAAGCCATTGAGAAATGCACTCTTCACATCCATTTGATAGAGCTTGATGTTGTGAGCACAAGCATAGGCTAGTAGGATTCTAATTGCCTCCAATCTTGCCACCGGTGCATACGTTTCTCCAAAGTCAAGACCCTCAACTTGTGTGTACCCTTGTGCCACTAGTCTTGCTTTGTTCCTCACCACTAAGCCATCTTGATCTTGCTTGTTCTTGAAGACCCACTTGGTTCCAATCACATTGTGCTTCTTTGGCCTCTCAACAAGCTCCCAAACTTTATTTCTAGTGAAGTTGTTCAATTCCTCATGCATGGCATTTATCCAATCCGGATCCTTCAATGCCTCATCAATCTTGGTTGGCTCAATGAATGATACAAAGGAGTAGTGCTCACATATGCTAGCCAATCTTGATCTTGTTTGCACACCTCTTTGAATATCACCAATTATATGATCTAGAGGATGATCTCTTGCAATGTTGGAAGGTTGAAGAACTAGCTCATTTGCATTGCTTGCTTGACCTTGATCTTGATCTTCATGTTGAGTACCACTTGTGCTTGCCTCATTGGAATCATCAATCACCACTTGAGTTGGCACTTGTACTTCATCACCATCATCCACTTGCCTCGGCCTAATTTCACCAATGTCCATGTGTCTCATTGCATTGTTCAATTGATCTCCACCCACATCTTCTTGATTTTGATTTCCAACTTGAGAGCCTTGGGTTTCATCAAATTCAACATCATGAACCTCTTCAACTAGCCCACTAGCCAAGTTCCACACTCTATAAGCCTTGCTAGAAGTAGAGTAGCCAAGAAGAAATCCCTCATCACATCTCTTGTCAAACTTGCCAAGTCTTTGCCCCTTCTTGAGTATGTAGCACTTGCAACCAAAGACCCGGAAGTAAGCAATGTTGGGCTTCCTTCCATTCAAGATTTCATATGGAGTCTTTTCTAACTTCCCATGGCAATAGAGGCGGTTGCTATAATAGCAAGCCGTGTTGATAGCATCACTCCAAAACTTCTCACTCACATTGTACTCAAGTAGCATAGTTCTTGCCATCTCAATCAAGGTCCTATTCTTCCTCTCAACTACACCATTGGATTGGGGAGTGTAGGTTGGTGAGAATTGATGCACAATTCCAAGCTCATCACACAACTCTTCAACTCTTGTGTTCTTGAATTCACTCCCATTGTCACTTCTTATCTTCTTGATGGTAGTGTCAAACTCATTTTGTACCCTCTTGACAAAAGACTTGAATAGATCATAGACTTCACTCTTGTCATAGAGAAAGAACACCCAAGTGTATCTAGTGTAGTCATCCACAATCACAAATCCATACTTGTTGCCCCCAATTGATGTGTAGTGAGTTGGGCCAAACAAGTCCATATGCAACAACTCAAATGCTCTTGAAGTTGACATCTCATTCTTCTTGGGATGTGAGTTCCCATGTTGCTTCCGGCTTGACATGCACTACAAGGTCTATCCTTCTCAAATGTGACATCATTCAAGCCTCTCACTAGATCATGCTTCACTAACTTGTTCAATTGCTTCATGCCAACATGTCCAAGGCGCCTATGCCATAGCCATCCCTTGCTTGACTTGCCAATCAAACATGATGAAAGTTGAGCTTCACTAGCATTGAAATCAACCAAGTACAAGCTTCCATGCCTAAATCCTTTGAAGATGATATTTGCTTGATCCTTGCTCACCACCTCAACATGCTTGTCGTCAAATATGCATTTGTAGCCAAGATCACACAATTGTGCCACCGACAAAAGATTGAAGTTCAAAGTATCAACTAGCAACACATTGGAGAGATCCTTGTCATTGGAAATTGCAACCTTTCCAAGCCCCATGACATCACCCTTGCTATTGTCACCAAATGTGATGGAGTTGAATCCACCATTGTCATTCTTGTTAAGTGACTTGAACATACTATCTTCACCGGTCATATGATTTGATGCACCACTATCAAGCACCCAATACCTCCCTCCGGCTTTGTAATTAACCTACAAGAAGACATCAAGCTTTAGGTACCCATTTTTGCTTGGGTCCTTGAAGGTTAGTTACTAGAGTCTTTGGCACCCAAATAGCTTTCTTCTTTGAGCTCATCCATGGTGTGCCAATGAATCTAGCACTCACACCACTCTCACTCTTAACAAGCATGTAAGAAGCACTCAACTTGTAAGAAGTGGCATTAGTGTTCTTGTTCTTGCATGCATGCTCTAGATGACCAACTTGCTTGCAACTCTTGCAATAGCTACCATTGTTCTTCACAAAACTAGTCTTGTGAGGAGCAAAAGCGGCCTTGCCTTTCTTGGGGGTATAGCCCAATCCCTCTTTGTAGAGAGAAGCTCTTTGGCTACCCAAGCACATAAGCAAGCGGTCCTCACCACCATAAGCCTTAGCCAAGGTGTGATTGAGCTCCTTGACTTCCTTCTTAAGACACTCATTCTCAACTACTAGTGTAGAATCACATGCATGACCAACACTACTAGATGATGTAGAGGCATAAGAGCATGAAGGGCCAAGTGATGCAACAACAAATGAGTCATCAAGTGAATCACATGATGTGGACACATTCTTCTTTTCTATGTTCACCACTTGTGGTTGCACTTTCTCTTGCTTCTCAACTAGAGAAGAATGAGCTTTTTCAAGCTTAGAGTGAGCAATCTCTAGCTTCTCATGGTCTACCTTTAGACTCTCATAAGAAGCCCTCAACTCCATAAGTTCTTGCTCAAGGTTTTGTTTATCCTTGCGCAAGCCCCTACATTCTTTCCTAGAGTCATTGAAAGCACCTTTGCAATCCTCAAGCATGACCCATAGTTCTTCTTTTGTGGTGTCATCATCATCATCACTCTCATCATCACTATCGGGTGGAGGTTTTACCTTAGTGGCCTTGGCCATGAAGCAAGACGATGGAGCACCAAATAGAGAAAGCTTCTCTTGAATGGCAATGCTTGCGTGCCCCTTCTTCTTCTTCTTCTTCTTCTTGGAATCATCATCATCATCATCACTTGAGGAAGACGAATCACTCTCCCAAGTTGCCACATGAGATTCACCCTTCTTCTTGTGGTGGGAGGAGTCTTTCTCCTCCTTCTTCTTCTCTTGCTTCTTCCTCTCCTTCCTCATGGCATCTTCATCATCACTTGCATATGGACACTTGGCAATGAGATGATCCTTGCTATTGCACCGGAAGCACTTCATGGGACGGTCACTAGACTTGGATGAGCTTCTCTTGCCCTTGGACCGGTACCCCTTCTTCATGAGCTTCCCCATTCTCTTCACAAGGAGTGCCATTTGTTCACTCACTTCTTCTTCTTGCCCACTTGAGCTAGAGCATGGCTCATCTTCACTTGAAGACTCTTCCTTCTTCTTCTTGCCCTTGCTCTTGGATGATGTGGCCTTGAATGCCACACTCTTCTTGTCATCATCCTTCTTCTCATTTTCCTTCTTCTTCTTCTTCACCAACTCTTCCTTCTCATGATCTTCTCTAAACTCATCATCGGCCATTATCTCTTGAAGGACTTGGTTGGGAGTTGGCTTCTCCTTCATTGTTGTCTTCACCATGACGGTCTTCAACATGTCAAATCTCTTGGGAAGACACCTCATGAACTTGGTGGAGAATTGAGAGTCCTTGATCTCTTCCCCAAGTCCCTTGAGCTCATTGACAATGACTTGGAGCCTATGGAACATCTCCGGCACACTCTCATCCTCCTTCATTGAGAAGCTTGCAAACTTCTCTTGCAACATGTAGGCTCTTGCGGTCTTGACACTTTCGGTGCCCTCATAAGCTTCTTCTAGCTTCTTCCAAATGTCATGAGCCACCTCAAGGTTCTTGATGAGCTCAAAAGCTTTATCATCAAGTGCCTCATGGAAAGCACTCACGGCAATGTCATTTGCTTGTTGCTTCTTCTCTTCGGCCGGTGTTGGCACCGCACCCTCAACAAGCTCAAACTTTGTCTCCACCACTTTCCACACCTCAAGGTTGATTGACTTGAGATGACTCTTCATCTTGAGCTTCTATTTTGCATAATCATCACCTCGAAATGATGGTGCCTTCTTGGTGTTGTTGATATGCATAACCAATGCCATTGCTTCACCGTAGGATGTTAATCCAACTCAAACAAACGGTGCCCGGCTCCGATACCACGTGAAAGGTCACAATGGCTAGAGGGGGGGTGAATAGCCTAATAAAATTCTAGCAATAAAACTAGACAACCCAATTAGATAGCAAGGCGGCAAATGTGCAAAGCAAGTGCTTCGACTACTCTATGCAAGCCGTCCTACCATGCAAGGCTACTCAATTTAATTGCACGCACAACAACGGTGATCAAGCTACACAATGTCGGTTCACCGAAACCAACCAAGCAATTCTACCCACGGGATTTAAGCTACACAATGAGTGGCTCCCGACCGACCACAACAAGCAATTCTACCTTGCGGAAAGTAAAGAGATGATCGAATGTTATACCGCCGCAAAGAGTAGAAGATAGCCAATCACCGGTGTAGAAGCCAATCACCTAGAGATGCTCAAGCACAATCACAATGGAGGTCGAAGCCTCGGCAATCACAAATCAACACAATGATTTTTACCGAGGTTCACTTGCTTCCCGGCAAGCTAGTCCTCGTTGTGGCGATGCACTTGCTTGGTGAGTTGCCCGCTCAATTGGCTCGGTGCCAAAGACCCCAATGGGGAGCCGCAATCTCCACACAAGACAAGGATCCACAAGCCACGAGCAATCCACTAGAGTATCCTTTCGCGAACTCCCGCGGGGAAGGATCAAGAACCCCTCACAAGAACCCGGTGTGGCCTCGAACAATCACCAAGTCGAGCTCAACCACCACCCGCCGCTCCAAACGTCTACGGTGACGGGAATCACCGAAGAGTAACAAGAATCCGCAGCTCACTCAATGAACAAGTGCCTCTAGATGCAACTCTCAATGCAAATCACTTGTTCTCACTCAAATCTCTCTCAAGATTAGCAAAGGAATCAAAGAGATGAGTGGGGGAGTGTCTCTCCTGCTCAAAGTATGCTCAAGTATGTGAAAATGGCCAAGAGGAGCTCCCCAAGCCGGCCAATGGTCTATTTATAGACCCCTCCACGAAAGTAGCCGTTGCCCCCTCGGGCTGGAGCTCCAGAACGCGCCGGACGCGTCCGCCGCTGCCCGCCGGACGCGTCCGGCGCTCTTCAGCGCGCCACGTCATCCGACCGTTGGAACTTCTTCGTTCGAATCCACCGAGCGCCGGACGATGAACAGTGAACCGCCCGAGTCCGACGCCCGCGTCCGCCGCGTGTCCGGCGACCGACCGCGCGAGAGACAGCCCGACCAGAAAGTTTCTGGTCGGCGTCCGGCCGCCGCCGGACGCGTCCGCCGCCGCGTCTGACGGTCTCTGCCCAGCCAGCCACCCTGCGCCGATCCAGCACGCGCTGGACGCGTCCGGCCCGCCAGGCCCTGCGTCCGGCGCCTGCGTCTGGCGCCCTGTGACTTGTCACTTTCTCGTTTGATCTTCGATGTCGCACCGTCGTCGATCCAATCTCCAAACCACTTGTCCAAGGTGCTAACTCCACAGAGTAGATCACTTCTCAAGCACCGGAGTTAGCGTATCTTCTCAAGATCACGTCGACAAGTGTTAGCCCTCTAGTTAGTCTCTCATGCATCATGCAAAGTCACAACTAGAGGCACTTAGGACCACGAATGAACCGAGGAAACCCCTCTTGATAGTCGGTTATCGATCCTAAATATGATCACACTCTCTATAGTGTCTTGATCACCAAACCGGAAAGCCCTATCAAGTATACCTTCGCCTTGATCTCCATGGGCCTCCGTCGGAGCTTGATCACTTTACATCCTTCATGTTCATCACCGTGATCACCATGCTCCATCATCCACCGTCACGTTGCTATGTGTCTAACCACACTTAGAGCACAGCATTAGCAACGTTGAGTGTCATTAATTACCAAAACCAAACCGGAGCTTTCACGGAGGCCACGGCGTCCACGGGGGTGCTGATCCGGGGCTTCGCTCTGGATCCGGCACCTTCAAAGGGTCGTGGTGCCTGCTGCGGCGGAGGGCTTCGCTGCGTCGTGGCCTCTGTGCGGAGGGAGCGGTCGTCGTTGTTCCCTGTCGGCCGTGGGTGACGGACTGGGGACGTCGAACGTGCTGGAAGGACAGGTGCAGATGTTGTTGCATGGTGTTGCGCTGGACGTTGATTTGGAATCGTAGGGTTCGAAAAACAGGGCGACGTGGCTCAATAGGAAGAGAAAAATGCTATACAGGAATAAGAGTATAGAGTAGATTAAACTTAAACGGTCTGCTGGGAGGGAGGTCTGATGTGTGCGGCCCAATTTCCAATTTTTCTCCCAGACAGCCCATGGATCACTAGGCGCGGGCTCTCCAAAAAAAATGAATACATGAGAAAAAAGGCAAATAAAAAAAGATGAGCTAAACGCATGTTCGGTTGGGCTCAATACATATAGAAAAAAATAGATGGGTTAAATACATGAGAAAAAAAGAAAAATATATGAGGACCCACTAGGTGGCAGTGGGACCTACCCATATGCCACCTTGGATTATAAGCTTTTACAAAAATCAATAAAATAATTTACGACTCGCCCTCTTAGTCATAGATTTATGACAACAGTAAAATCATTGTTATGACAATGCGAATTTCGTCACAATATATTATTTCACTACCATTTTGACATTTGCTATGACATTTATTAATTAATGTCACTATTTTGAGCTAGCTCCAAAACAAATGTCACAAACTAGCCGATTTAGTGACATTTTAATTACATGTCATGGCATAAATGTCACAAGATGACATATTTCTTGTAGTGGGAGCTCGGCCGATTGCGGTGGCCAGCGGCGGCTACGGTGTCGGCGGGCGGTTGGTGGATGTTCATGGTGGCGGAGGGCTGGTGTTTGGCAGGGGATCTTGGCAGGGTGCTGGCGCAGCTTTGCGGCTGCTCACGTGGCCGGCGCGTCTACTCTGGTGAGACTTCTTCTGATGGCTGGCAGCGATGTCTTGGTGGTTGGTGGGGATCTGAGTTCTTGTCCGAGTCGGTGCTGGGGTTGTTTTGGGCGAAAGCCTGGCGATGGCGACACTTGTGGGTGTCGTTCCCCTGTTGAGGATGTCGCGTCCTTAGCACATTCCATGGGTGAGAACCCAGTCCTCATGGACAGACGACAGCGGCGCTTGGGCGTCGTAACCTTCTTGAAGGCGTCGTTGTGGAATTCGACTCGGCCGGGATGTCTTTGGGCAGTGCTACTTTGTCGTCTCCATCAACGTGTTCGTGGTTGGTGCCGGTGGTGGTTTAGGCTTAGCTTGTTTCAGTTGCTTAGTTTTTTTAGGTTTTGTTGCTTTATGTTGAGTTGGCGTCAGTGGTGGAGCTCCTAGTGGTTTATAGTGGACGCTCGTGTCGATAACCCAATCCGACAGAGTGCTCAGTTGTGGAGCTCCTTTAGTGGTTTTAACGTGGAGGCTCGTGTCGATGACCCAATCTGACCGAGTTCTAGTGATTAGAGGCTTGTGTCGATGTCCCAGTCCGACCAAGCGTGGAGTTGAGTTGGCGCTTCTTGTGGTGCGAGTTGAGTCGTTTTGGTACCTAGGTGTGATATTTGGAGTAGGATACCCTCCACAATTGTATGTGGTTTTTGCTCGGTTTCCACTTTAAAAACTGGGCTGGGCACTTGCCTTATTTTTTCTTTATTTGTCTAATAGAAATCACGGCAAAACTTTTGCCGTCTTTTCAAAAAAAATATAGAGAGTCTCCTTTTTAGATTTCCAATTAATATTATTATGATAAGATAAGATGGATGCATGCCCCATGTCGAATGTTTTCAGACGCTCAGGGGATCACACGACCATGCGAATCAGAACTACTCCGTAGCTAGGAAACTTCAAAAACTTATGCTGTACGTACTCCTATGTGTACTTTCCGGCTGGCCAACTTTTGTCACCCGGTCACTACCAACAAAATGAACAAAAGGCCAGCGCCGCCACTTTCTCGGAAGCTTGTACTATTGCCAGTAACGGCCGGCAGAAACAAGTCAGGCTCGTGAACTTGACGAATCCGGACGTCCGCACAGGGGTCTCCTTCGTTGAATACGAATATACCATGACTGTTTACTTACGTCAAAGGTATGACGACACAGTACGTACCGACCTAGCTAGTTCGGACGTCTGATCCAACCGTTAGCATCGACGACCGAACGGCAGAGAATTCACAAATCCAAGCAAGAAGCCATGCACGCAGCATGCATACACATCACGGATTCGAACCACATGCGAGTGTGTGTCATGGTTTTCATGGACTTCAAATTATAAGACTTGAAACTGAATTCAAATGGACCGAGTGCTGATGAAAACCGCGTAGCTTGACACACTTTTACTTGTATTAGGCTTGACCTGAAGAATAAATATTACATGGCTTGAATGAACTGAGTTGAACTGATGACCTGGTCCTTTCGTTTTACCTTTCCGGAGGTTGGCAAGCATCAAGCGTTGTCACGAATCACGATACTATAAAAGGCACACCGTTGTGAATGTTTCCCTCCCAAGACAATCCATTGAGAGCCAAGCATGCATTCGACGTACGTACTATAGACACATACTCAAACTACTAGCAAGAAGCCCTTCCTAGTTTAACTCACATACTTTTTTTTTTTGAGGGAACAACTCTCAAACTACTAGCTAGCAAGAAGCCTTCCTAATTAATCTTAGCCGCTTAGCTTGTTTCCAATAATGGCGGCGGCACTGAAGCGGCCGGCGACGATGGCGAGGGTGGTGATGGTGGCCGTGCTTCTGATGCAGTTCTACAACGTGATCCTCGCGGCGAAGCCGTTGCTGCAGGTTGCGGCTTCAGGGGGCGGTGGCCGAGGGATATCAGAGGCGCTCATCATGCAGGTCCTCCAGTCGAAATCCGACGTTAACTGCAAACAATTACAGGCCCCCAACTTCCCTTGCCCGCCGTCGTCGCCCTAAAGACCTCAGCTGACTACGTCTGGTGGTCTGTACTTTGCAAGGACCTCGGATTCCACTAGTGGATTCTTTGGAAGATGTTCATATTAATTATAATTAGATATAGTACGTTCGACTTGATAATAGTAGGTATCTAGTGCATGCAGTGCGATAATAAAGCAGTCCCTGACATAGGTAGACTTGCAACAACATCATTAGTTTAGTTCGGTGATTTAGGTAGAAGTGCAAAACCAAACATAAGATTTGTATATTCGTTCATTCCCCTTTTAGGTAAATATTTTTACTCTTCGATCTAGATGTACAAGTAATTTAATTTAATAAACAATCATATTGAAATATGCAAATGTCCTCTTTTTAACACCTAGGCACGTTGCAGCCCGTTTGTGGGGCCACACGTGTTGAGAGGCTTCACAAAAATTTTAATAATTATGGGGATACTCCCCAGTGAGAAACGCGAGCGATCCTGGGATCCAATTCATTCCCAACCGTTCGCACACCAAAAACACGACCGCCCGAGCTAGCGCTCGTTCTCATATGCAGGCATATCTATATGGACTTGTAGTTAGGAGGTTGTAAATAATTTGATATATACCAGCCTTACCTTCAATAGATAAATGTTTCTTGTACTCCAAGCTATTGTGTTTATACCCTCGAGGCTAGATAAATGTGGGTAGATATGCTCTGAAATAAAAGCGGGATAACCTTCTATCTAAAGAAATATGGAATGAAAATTGTCCAAATGGTGGAAGGACATATTTTCCACGAGAAAATCTATTAAATGCTAAAATATCAAATTGTTTAGAGCTGTGGGAGTAGTATAGACACCTTAGCCGAAAGACGGTTGTATATAAATGTCGAATATACTAAGTTGACTCAAATAAGGTTGTTGCACGTTCAGGCGCAAAGGTAGAACAAAGTGGGGTGGACCCCACCTAATACGCACATGTTATCCCCACCTTTATCTCCATCCCTCCCACCAAACATGGAGCAAGGACGTCCCTGTCCTTCCAACCAAATACTGAGATGGAGCCATCTTATCTCTAAAAAATGGAGTGGATCAATTTCATCCTTCTCATCCAGTCATTCTAGAACCAAACACATCCTAATATTATGTGCCCCTAGCTTGAAACAACACAACGTACTACTACCTCTATCTCTTGCTTATTAACTATATCGCTATAGGAAGGATGCTGCTCAAATCTTTTTAAGTTTGACTAAGTTTATAAAAATATTAACAACATTTATATGTCCAAATAAATTTATTATAAAATTAGATTTATTGACGAATCTAATAATATAATTGTATATTGTAATAATTAGTATTTTTTATATATATTGGCAACGTATCAAATGCAAACCAACATCTCCGTGCAAACCGTGCAAACCAACTGCGGGGGGAGAGGTGGAGGGGGGATTTGCAAAAGTGTGATTAGGAGCGGACGCTTAAGTTGGTTTGCATGGTTTGCACGGAAAGGTTGATTTGCACTAGATATGTTATATATTTAGAAAGCGAGAATGATGGTAAAAAAAAGGAAAGGAGTGATGAATAGCCCTAAATTAACAAGGTGGATCTTGTTTTTTTTTTTTTTTTTGCCTCAAGATGAAGTGATATATATATGGGCCAGAGACCGAGTAGAACATGACTACAGTAGGAACCTATATGTACAACCGGATTCTATATGTAACATATATAATGTAATAAAAAATAGCACAGCAGGATGTCATGGAGAAAATCTACATATAAAAGCAGCGCTTTATGGAGTGTTGTGTCACTACCCTGGATTCTTTTAATATCTGAAATCCAGTAGGATTAATTCTGTGAATACCAGCAAAACCCTCTGTCCCAGCTGGATGTTCTTGTAGTCCTTAATAAAATACAGTACTATGTGTGAATGAATTGTGACGATTCTTTCCTATATGCTCATTCATGGCATCCTGCTGTGTTACCATGCATAGATATTTCTTTCCATAAAATATTTCGGGTATCCACTAGGATCGGGATATCTTTAACTTTTTAACAGTGGGATTACCTAACACTTCACTGCCATGCACACCCAGCTAGCGATGATCGATCAATGGCGGCAGCCCGATGTGCCTATACATATAAAACGCAGGGGTTGGTGTTGGTGGTAACACAACTCATCGATTCAAGTGGATGAGATCGAGAGAACATTTTGTACTATACATGTGCCCGAGTTCGGGGAGTAGTAGTATTGCATAGCTGCTAGCTAGGTGTCCGATCCAGATCCAGAAGAAAAATGGCTCATAGTCATAGGGTTCATGGGACGACGGGAGGGGTGCGGATCAGTAGTAGTAGGTACGTGCCGCACCTGGTGATGATCCTGGCGCAGTTGTGCTTCGCGCTCATGTCCTTTATCACCGAGGCCGCCATGGACATGGACCTCAACTCCTACGTCTACGTGACGTACAGGCATCTCCTCGTTGCTGTTCTCATCTGGCCTTTCGCGTACTACTTTGAAAAGTAAGATCGACCATTTCTTCTCCAAAGTTGTTCGTTCTCATTATTGAATTCTTTGTGTATATATCCACGTCTTGTCTGTTGTTGACGTTGTTGTTGTACATGCAGGGGGTTGAGACCTAAAATGACATCCATGCTGTTCCTGGAGATATTTGTATGTCACTTCTCGGGTAATTAATAAGGACAAGATCACTTGTATTATTGTTGTTTTTTTTCTAAAAAATAAGAATTCTTAAGGCCTTGTTTGGATGTTGTCGGATCCATATCAATCAACACATGTTTGGCGTGGATTGGGATGAGATTTAGTCCAAGTTCCACCATTCCCCATCCCAGTACATGTGGATTGGCGTGAATCCAACTACATCCATACAAGGCCTAAACGAAATGGTGTTTTTAGTGAGGTTTATTGAGATTAAGATCGCCTAGCTTGTTTGTCTTGCAGGGTGAGCTTAGGTCCTAACTTGTACTTCGCGAGCTTAGGGTACACATCTCCAACATTTGTCACTTCTATGGTGAATACTGTCCCTTCAATAACTTTTGTCATCGCTATCATCCTCAGGTCGCCGGTGATACATACCCCCTTTGTCCTTGCAAAAATTAATTTTTGACAGCTGATGATCGATGAGCTGATCGGATTTAATCAGAGAGATAAAGTTTCTCATGCAGTTTGACGACTGACTCTTGTTCGATCATCTTGGTTAATTTCAGGATGGAGATTGTAGACGCCAAGAGCCTACGAGGACTAGTCAAAATTGCTGGGACGGTGGTATCGCTGGCCGGGGCGACCACCATGACTCTGTACAAAGGAGAAGCAATAACGAGCCACTGGAAGCCGCCCATACACATACCGGGCAGCAGCGTCGTGCATCAGGGCTGGTGGCGAGGACCAATCCTCGCATTGGCCAGCTGCTTATGTTGGTCCATCTGGTTCATCTTACAGGCGTCCTCAATCAAGAGTTACCCAGCGCATTGTTCGCTAACGGCATGGATGTGCACGGTTGGAGGGATTCAGTCAGCCGTGTTCGCGGCGTTGATGCAGCGCAAGCGCCAAGATTGGATGATAGGTTTTCTTGGCATCAAGTTCTGGTGCGTCGTCTACTCGGTAAGTACAACTGTGCTAGTGCAACCCGGCCGTAACATTTCCGGACTTGGGTTCCCATTTGAATTCACTGCCGATCGTTTTGTTTTGAGTTTCAGGGAATTGCCTGCAGCGGCTTCACATTCTACATTCAGCTATGGTGCACCCAGAAGAAAGGTCCAGTCTTCGTTACCATGTTTGATCCCTTAGCAGCCATCATGGCGGCCATGCTGGCCTATTTCATCTTCGGTGAAAACCTATACATTGGAAGGTATAATTCTGCATATATAATTAATAATGGAATCCAACTCAACAAGCTAGTCTGATGACAGCTTATCGTCGTCAATAATCCACTACTGATGTTGATATATATGCAGCATAATAGGGGGTGCTGTTGTGATTCTGGGCCTATACATGCTGTTGTGGGGAAAGGGCAAAGACCAAATTGAGAAATCAAGCACGGAGCAAGATTCGGAGCAGGATGGCGAACAGTCAGAAGCAAGCTATGCAGTGCCGCCGTGAGGGCCGTAGAGGCATCGTATTTTCAATGTAGTAATAAGGCAACCAAAAAAATGCTAAGATCATCCATGAGATCTGGGAAAATGATGACGACATCATTAGAAGTAAATTGATTATGATTATGATGGCGTGTTTGATCCCTACAATAGTTAGCTGTTAAAAATTAGTCGAGGATCTATTTGTTGGATCCTCAGCTAGTAAGCCCAGCTAATGTTTGTCCTACCTACCACCTAGCTAATAATTACTAGCTACTATTGATTTCTTTTAACTACCACAACTAAAAATTAGCTATGTGGATCAAAACGGGACTATTAGCTGGCCAGGTGGACCCCAATAGAACCTTGTAAAATTCTATCTTCGTGTGTAACCTTACATTATCTCTTGCTTCGGCCTTAAGGACTGCGCACACGACTCAGTCCTCTTGGTAAATCTTGTTACATACTTGTTAACACCAGAATTTGGTCAGGGATATGACAGGTGGGCCTACGAGCAGCAGAGAGAACGATTCGGCAAATGCATATGCGGTCGGCTAATTTCCGTATGTTCGGCAAATGGTCAAGCGGTCGGTAACGGCTTCGTTTGAAGGCGAAAGAAGGAAAGAGGAAGCTGACCAGAAAGGGAAGGAGTCGTGATAGTCAAGGACTCCGATTTTGGTTAGAATTAGCATATTTGTAGCTTTCCAATTTTGTTTAGGCAGTTCGTAAATTCTTAGGACTCATGTTCTGTCCAGGGTATAAATATAAACCCTCGACCATTGTAATAAGGGTTCACAACCAAATCAATACAACCGGCTACGTGCCACCTTTCGAGTCCTTTTAGTCGTGTCGTCGAGTTCTTCGAGAGGGCCAATCGATCCGTCGACCTCCGTAAGTCCCGGCAACCTTGCTATCATGTCTAGTATCGTGCGGCGGATTTAGATTATGATGCAAGTAGTCTCATCCGTTTTGCTTAGTATCGTGCGGCGGATTTAAGCTTAATGATGGGAAGTTTTTGCTTGTGCCTTGTATCGTGCGGCGGATTAAGACATGAGTAAAGATAGTTATCGGCTCTTTTAGATTTGGCATGATCTAATAGATTCATTAAGTTATCACGTGTTGCTTGCTTTATTTAATGTTTAATTATTTGCAACACTCTTTTGCCCAATCTAGATTGATACTTTTTCGGCTTGTTGATCGTTCCTTTCATGTTTATTCAATACCGAGTAGATCAAGCTCATATAGCCGAATTAGATCGATCTAGATTTTTACGTGTTGCGGGTTCATTCACGTTAGATGTAGATAAGCCTTGACAGGACCGGGTATCGTGCGGCAGATGCAGGTCTTTGGGTTACTCTAAAGCTAGTCATCCGGTGGACTAGAGATCGGTTTAATCTGATAGGTTTCTTTTACATATTACTTGTTTGTTCCTTCTTCATGGACCCCGATTCGGCAATCTTGCCGATACGGTTACACTCACACATGTAGCGAGTATTTATAGATCTCGTTAGGTAATTACGTGCTTTTAGCTCTTTATTGTTAGATTGTATCATGCGGTGGATTGATCTAGTAGTAAGGAGTGGCGTAAATTCATAGTGAGTGGTATCATGCGGTGGATTAGCTTGCTTGGGTTTATGCTCGACGGGTTTATGAAGGCTAGACGTGCGGCAGACTAGTTGGAATAGCCTATGCATGTGTTATTTAGTAGATTTACATTTATAAGTTACTCATCTTTAGTTATTAGTGCTTGATGATGCTTTAAACCTGAGATATAGTTTGATATGCTTTAATAATTTAATCTTGTTCAAACATGTCTTCATTTACCGTATTCGGCAAGTTCATTATGTTTACATCAGTTATGTTACTTTAGCCGAATGAACTGCAATCTGTTGGCAAATAGCTTCTATAGCTATGTGTCGTCGTAAGTGGCTTCAGGGCCGTAAAGATGGAACTGTCTGGTCTCACCCAGCATGTTCCAGTTTTTGATCTTACCGTTTTATCCCTTGTCGATTTTCAGGTCAAATCGACTGGCACGCCACCGGATTCAGACACCCGGGCACCCGATTGAAGCTAGGCTTTCCGGCTTGCTGTGTGTGAGACACAGTGCGCCACATTTTGTGTCAACAATACTCTTGTATGCAAGTATATCTCGATAATAATGAGTGACAATTAGTGAACTAATGTTTTAATAGAAAAGGGTCTTGCCAGCGCTAGAACGTTCTACACGTAGAACGCAGCGCTAGCAGGGCCCGGCCCACCTCCTGCATCGCCCGCCCTGCCTAGCAGCTCCCCCCAAACGCACACGCACACAACACACACACGGACCCCTCCCCCACCCTGAGCGCAGCATCACCCGCGCCGCGCCAGCACACAGACCTCGCTCACCGCCGGCCATGCTTCCCCCGCCCTCCCCTACAACACATAGAAGAAAACTGTGTGCAGAAATAAAGCACCTGCCACCCATCCCCGAGGAACATCGTGTTCAGAAAAACAATTGAAACAACCCAAAAAAAAGCTAAAACATCGAGCCAAGAGTTGGAGAAACACCCACCCCCAACCCCCAAAAAGGCATGAGCTCACTAGCGCCCCAAGAAACATCACGAAGAAAGAAAAGAAACAAATCAGAAAAAGAAACCAAAACAAAAAAAAAATTGGAGAAACACAAAGCTGAACGAATAACACACAAAAAATGTCGGCATGAGAAGAGGAGGAAGGAGACCTACCGGAGAGAGGAGGACGATCGCTAATCTGCGTGGATCCTCCACCGCTGGCCACCCCATCCACCCCAGATCTGATGACGGCAGGAGGTGCGGGGAAGAAGACGACCGCGCCGGCGCCATGAGGAGGAGGGAGCAGAGGGAGGAGGATGTTGGAGGAGCTCGCCGCCGCCATGGGGAGGAGGGAGGAGGAGCTCGAGTGCGGGAGGAGCTCGCTGCCACCGCCATGGGGAGGAGCGAGGAGGAGGTGAGTGTGCGGAAGGAGCTCGGCGCCGCCATGGGGAGGAGGGAGGAGGAGCGCGAGAGGAGCACGGGAGCCCAAAGCGACGGGGAGGACCTCGCCGCTATCATGGCGATGATGGAGGCAGGAGGAGTAGGTACTGCCGTCGCTCGTCGCTATGTCGTGGAGAGAGAGAGAGAGAGGGCGAGGAAAGAGAGAGAGAGAGAGAGTGAGCGAGGAAAGAGAGGGCATGCATGGGGGGAGGGGGGAGGTCGTCCACGCCAGGCGGAGCGGCCGAGGCACACGTGAAATTACCACTCTACCCCCCATGCCGAGCGTGTGGTGGGCGGTGGCGACCTTGTCGGCCCAGTAAGGGCCCGACACGTCGTTCTACAATTAGAACATATTACCACAAGCATTGGTGAATATAAAATGATTAAATTCAATTTGCTTGGGCTTGACCTTGGTTGTGCCTACACCTTCCGGTAGATGGACTTAGCACGGGTCTATACAATTTGACTGCTCTCAACACGGGTCTACTCACAATTTGACTGCATAGATGAGAACATGAAGAAATGCATTGAAGTCGTGATGCTTTATCCTCGGAAGCTACAAAATACAGTACTACAATTTTGTGATCGTTAATTAATGCATGGACGGTAGAAATAGGGCAGTACTACAGAGACTACAATGCCGCACACGATGACACGTGAAGCCTCGTCGGCCGCACCCATAGCTGGTGCACGGCATTGCCCATTCGGCCATTGGAATTGAAGGCCATATCCCGACACGCCAGCGCCTCAGACGAAACGGACATGTCTCCACCCTCAACGCCGATGGGTGGCGCGAGGTCCTCCTCTGGTAGGCTACGATGTCGGCGGCCGCTTCGATTGTGTACCACCTGAGGCACGTGGGACTGGCCAGCGAGTCATCGACCATAGAGACACATCCTAGCCGATCTCCACGGCAAGTGCTTCAACTGTCTCTCCTCCACACACCGGGTGGCCGACTACATCAGCCCAACATTGTTTGAGGTGTAAAAGGCTTTGGCACCTTGCACGTGACTGCAAGCAACCAAGGCGCACGAGCTCCCAGCACTTGGGCAACCATGCCTTCGATCGCAGCGACGCTCCGGCTGATTCACATGGCCTTGACGGGGACATGACGACGACTGACATCCACGCCACTGACAGTCGACGGCGGCAGAGACGACGGAGGCCGCAACGTCGGAGTCGTCTCGAGCAGTCGGCAGGTACTGCGCTGGCAACATCAGCCATCACGTCTGGGCACGGCGCCCCGTCCAGCGAGCCGGGCTTCACCCAGCCTGACCCCATTAGCTACCGCACTTCCTTCCTCGAGCCTGACCCACTGGTGGAGATGCTCTGTGAATGCTTCATCCCTTCGCTCGCCCTAATTGACCTGATGTTGGATGAGCTAGTCGCCTTGCTCGTCCCCCCACAGTGGTGCGACAAGCTCCTGATGGCCTGTCTCCCAACGGGTAGGAACCGCTAGCGGACCCTACGCCGACGGCCCCTCAGTGCATGGCGGACCATGAGCCGCCCCTGCGATCTCCTATGTGGGGCTCGTCGAGGGGCTCTATGGCACTATGCGAGGAGGACTGGCCTTCACCGTCACCTAGGAAGGTCGCGCAGCGGCTGGCCAGGTACGTTGAGGAGGTCCGGGTGGTGAGACCGCCAACCCTCATCAGTCCCCCTCCCCCAAGCAAAAGACGTACGCCGCCCAAGCGGTCCTGGCCCAAGTGGAGCAGGCGGATTGCCGCTCAGCAGATGAACCACATCTCGGCGTCCGAGCATGGCGAGAAACTGCTCATGCGGTGGATGAGACTCCTGGAACCCTCGGCACCGCCCACCTCTGCGTCTAAGCGCGCCTACGACTTCCTCTTCGAGGGTGACATGTCGTCTAACGACGCTGAGGTTTTCAGCGCGGTGTTCCTCTACTTGCAGAGGCAGACGCATGTAGTTAGATTGATCCCTGTGAACCCCAGGGTTGTTTTATTCAAAATGTAGCCACACTGTCGGTTGGGCCGCAAGCGGCCACTCTTGTATTTCATTTGACATTCTCTTCTTCTAATATAAAGATACGCACACTCGTGTTTATTCGCGAAAAAAACACACGAACATGATGAACAAGAATAGTCCGCCGTGACTCATAGAATATGACCGATCCGTGTCCAGTCCAAAAGTCACAAACATTCACTATGAACGGCCGGTCCGTCGAACAGTAAGCAGAGATCGATCAACTGAGAATTCACGAACCCGAGCAACAAGGCAACGAGAAGTTAGAATTTGTTGAATATCAGTTCCGTGGGGGCATGAGCGACTCGATCCTAGTGAATCGATCGAGGAAATACATATATCTCCGGTTGGATCGGATCGGATCGGATCGGATCGGAGTAGAGTAGATATATGTTCATATGTGGTCTAGCTTGGGATTTCCATCGACTTCTCAAACTTCAGAATTTGAACTTGCATGCTTTTGCATTGACTTCAAACTTCAGAATTTGAACTAAAAATGGACCGCGCTGATCGACAATTTGAAAATTAAATGCATGCATGTAACTCTATAAAAGGAAAGCCATCATGCTTTCTTCCCCTCCAACAAAAACCATCCACTTCGATCGACGCTTTTCTTCCACGTACGCACATATACGTACTCCTCACTATTAGCTAGCAAGTAGCAACAACGTACACCTAGCCCTAGCTTGTTTGCAATCAAACGTAGCATCGACATGGCATCGACGACGGCGGCAACGATGGTGAAGGCGGTGGTGGTGGCCGCGCTGCTGATGCAATGCTGCGACGTGATCCTCGCAGCGACGCCGTTGCTGAATGCGGCGGCAGGGGCGGACGGCGATTTGCAGCTGGGGCAGGTCCTAGACAAGGGCACGGGGTCGCCGAGCGGCCCCGGCAAGCCCAACTGCGCCTATACGAAACCCGGGAACCCCTGCAGCCCACCCCAACCATCGTCGTAGATTGCTGCTCGAGTGTTGCAATGCATCTTCGTTCGTTGTTCAGTTCCATGGAAAAATGGGTTTTAAGATATTTATTTATAGTAGATCGATAAGATATATATTTGGTTTAGTTAGAACAGACAATTTGTGAGAATAAAACAGCCTCTGACATAGCTCGACTTGCAATCAGCAAGTGTGATCGGTTATTAGCTTGATGATACAAGGCAACAACTTAGATTATTGATTAGGCTTACAATTAATATAAATAAAGGTCCCAATTGTACATGTGGTTGTATTCTTTCTCCAAATATTTAATGTATTTATTTTTTGGACGAAAATTTTAATGTCTTTATTGAAAAAGATGATATTTCGTTGTCTTTGTGTTTTTTCTTACTATATTACTAGTTGCAGGCTCTAATAGAGCATTCATGTTGAATTGTAGATCATCATAAGATTACTGACTTATAGTTTGGAGTAGAGGAATTATTATTTTATTAGCCATCGCTAGCTAGTATATATATTGTCCGAGTTTGTTTGTGGCGACATAACTTTAACAGTAGAATATATTTGATCATGAGATTATCGATATTGAACAAAATTGGTCATCTAACTAGTTTTAAGGTGGTTCTTATTTTGTCATAGCAATAAAGAATGAGTTTACTTTTATATAAAAAAATCACAAATAATTCGTTAAATATTAAAAATGTGAAAGTAGTAGCTATTTTTTTCAAGAATACAATCCAAATTTCTTTCCAAAAATACAATCTATTTATTGACGAAGTTATATTTATTTATTTTGTTTATATTACGTATGCTTTATACTACAAGTTTATTACTTCTACGGCCTCAAGCCCAGCCCACAAACGAGCACAACACCGACTCCAAGCCCGTGGCCCAGATAACTCACTTCCACTCGAGTTCCGACTGACCAATCGATCAACCAACTCTGTCGCCCCCAACAAAATGAGCAAAGCTGCATGATGTATATTGCCGGTAACGGCCGGCAGAAACGACTCAGAAGAATAGCTGCTTGTGAGCTTGACGAATTCGTACGTCCGCAGGGGCTCGTTGAATACGACCCGATCGTATCATCGGACACGCGTGTCAAAGGTATGGTCGTATATATGGCACAGTAGCTGCTAGTAGTATACGTGCATGCATCGGTCAACCGTTAGCACTAGCAAAAGATGGACTGAGAATTTTTTTTTATTCACAGATCCATTCAAGATCGAAGCCACGCATGCATACATATACGATTCGATGATGACTGACATGTACGCATATACGAATTGGATCCATTCAAGAGCGAATCATGCATTTCAGCATTCATGGTGCACCTATCGATGGACGGATCGGAACAAATGTGTTGGCATGCACTCAGTGCAGACTTTTTGCGTCTTGCTGTCCTTAGACCGGTTAGCATGGACTTCAGAGTAGGCTCAGGAACGAATTTTCATTCAAATAAATGGACCGCTCGACCGGCGATGAAATTAAAACCGCGTGGTTGAGTATTAGGCCTTGACCCTGACAAATACTAGTACTATATTACTACTACTAAATAAACACAAGGCTTCAACTGATGACCTGGTCCTTCAATTCAATTCAATTCAATTCGTTTTACCTTTTCGGCGCGGCACGTCTCACGAGTCACGACCGATCGATCGACACTATAAAAGGCAGCCATCGAGCATGTTTCCTCCCAGCAAACCAACGACAGTTAGCCAGCTGAACACGAGCATTCCAGGTCTCCAGCAAAATAACTATAGCATATAGCAAGCCTGCTGCTTTATTTGCAGTATTACTTGCTGTCAGTGCAGTTCTTATGACCGGGTTACACTTGAGACACAGAACACAAAGATATATCTGATCGATCGATCGTTCGCTCCGAGCTAGAATGGCGGCACTGACAACGACGGCGGCGAGGGTGGTGGTGGTGGCCGTGCTTCTGATGCAGCTCTGCAACGTGATCCTCGCGGCGAGGCCGTTGCTGCAGGTTGCGGCCGGCGCAGGGGGTGGCCGAGGGATACCAGAGGCGCTCATCATGGAGGTTCTCAGCCTTAACTGCAATAGCAAGCAGGGTCCCAACTTCCCTTGCCCGTAGTCCTAAACAGCTTGGGACTACCTGCCTGCTGGATTCTGACGACTACTTAATTTCTCGTTGCTTGGCCTGGAGAGGGCCGCTAGTTCCATGGAAAAAATGCACGGATTCTTTCAAAGATGTTCATATTACTAGATGGACAGGATATATATATGTATTGAATTAGTAGTATGCAATGCGATATCTCTGACATAGGTAGACTTGTAAAAAAGGTCGTATCTACAGTACACATCATTAGCTTAGGTGATTTTGGGTTGGATTCATCAGGTTGGTCTAGGGAATAAAAAGGTGCAAACCGCGCATCTAATGCTGTAAATTCGTTCATTTGTTCTAGGCAAGCTTTTTTTATTCTCCAGATGTACAGTGAATTTTATTGAAACAATAGATTCTGCGTAGATATGTGTTTACGGATTCTGTAGTTTAGGATTTGTATATAGTGAAGTACTACATTTCATAACTTTATTAAATCATCATTCTTTTGGGGAAAACTATTGATCCAATTCTATTTACAAACACTGTGAAGCATTAGCAAATTATACTTCGTTTGAATTTGTGCGCCTTTCGATTAACCCAATCATGTACCAAAACCAAGGCCCAATGGGTCGCTCGAAATTACTTGAGCGCAAACAGGCCGTTCTGTCGGTCACTCGGTCTGGACCTGACTCGTAGCCAGCAGTCCCACAGCCTGAAAATGGCGGGAACACGCGAGAAAATGGAGGGAACCTCATCCCTTTCCCGCCGCCAGCCACCACCACAGTCACTCTCTGACACACAGTGGAAGGTCGCGAGACCAGCGCCAAGCGCAGCTCGCCTCCGAAGAATCCTTCCATGGGGAGGCGCGGGGGCTCGTCCAGCCGTGCGACTGCGACGGCACCGTGCGCGTCCTCCACCACCGCCGGCCCCGACACGTCCCGTCCAACCTCCAATCCCGTATGTTGTCTCCTCCGCTCGCTGCACCACCCTCCATGTATATGTTTTGTCGATTTGAGATCCCCTTTGGCTAATATTTGCATGTTTTGGAGATTGCAGGGGGGGCACCACCGGCGGGAGGAAGCGGAAGGCCCCGGCGGCCCCTCGGAAGCCTCGGAAGAAGGCACAGGTTCGTGTTCGTGGTTTCGTGCTCTGCTGTTCACCCACTCATCCCAACTAGCATTTTCTGAATCTAGTTTCGTTCGTCTAAATTCATGCATTTGTTATATTGTGCCATTGTTCTGTGTATAGGATAACAGAACATATCACATCGAGGTACGCTACGGACGCACAAGAAACACCGAAGATTATACACTGGATGGAAGAGAAGATTTGAGTGCCCGCGGCCGCATAGTGACGGAGCTACCGCAGCCGTGGCCGATGACACTGGTGGATGTCAAGCTCTGGATCTTGAAACTGTTCCGGCTTCATCCAGAGACACAAGATCTGCATATCAAGGGGTTCTTCAAAGAATTCTGCCCTGACTCCGATTTGGACTATTATCCGGATTATTATTTTGCAGGTGACTGGAACTGGGAGGCCCGAGTTTTCTCTAGCGACAGGTCTTGGACTTCCTTTGTCAATAAAACGAAGAGAAAAAAAGCGTTTCTGCAGCTCATGCTGTATGTGACCTGCTCTGAACTTGAGCACTATGATGTTCTGCTCAAGGCCGTACCAGATGGTTACTCCCAACTGTCCACGGTTTTGCTGCCCCAGGGGAAGATTTCTGACGAGCCTCTTAGTTTTAGTCTGCTCTTTCTGGGAGACCGCCTGCTAACAATGACATTGGAGGAAATTTCAAAGTGTCTTTCTGACGAATCTGGCAAGCAGGTCAGTCTGCCTGAGGTTTGGAGGGCAAAACAGAAAGCTTTGGAATGCAGATTTGGTACATATTATGACTCACACGACTATGTCCCAAGGTTGCTTAAAGACATAGTATGTTGGAACCGAGATAGTTTTCTTGACATCAAGGATACAGAGGTTGTGGGCTGCAAGGATTTCCGAGTCCTCAACTGTATATTTTGGGCACTTGCACAGTGCATACATGCCTTCAGTTACTGTCGCCCTGTGCTTTGTGTTAAGGGCACTCCACTATGTGGGAGATATCATGGGGTGCTGTTGACTGCCCTTGCTTTAGATGCTAATGATTGCCTCGTTCCAGTAGCATTTGCTATTGCAGGGAGAGAGACAAAGGAAAGTTGGCTTTGGTTTCTTAGGAATGTGAAGCGAGCAGTCGTGAAGGAGCGCTCTGGTGTCTGCATTATCCATGACTGTAAAGTGGAGTTGGTAAATGCTGTAGATGATATTCGGAATAATCCGGATGAACCACACCAATGGAGGGATGTACGAAGCCGGTGGTGTATGCTACACCTTGCTGAAAACTTCTTGGCGCACTTTAGTGACAAGAAGCTGGTGACAATGTTCAAGAGGCTTTGCCAGCAGAGCCAACCAGGTAAATTTGCTGGCATCTGGAAGGAGCTAGATGAGTTGACATCAAAATATATTGCAGAGAAAGAAAGCGGTACAAGTCAGAAAATGCAGCAGGGGTCAGGCGAGCATGATGAGGCAGGACTTGAGGCACCATGCAGCCAACCGAAATCAGTGCAGGATGGTGTTCAAGGAAATCATGGAGATGATGGCCAAAGGAAGATAACAAAGTTTTCTGATTGGATCCATCTGAAACCGAAGGAGAAGTGGTCACTGCTGCATGACACAAATAGTGCTAGGTATGGCATCATGGGCACTGATATATATAAGCATAGCCATGTATTCAAAGGGGTACAGTGGTTTCCACTCTGTGCCATAGTAGAGGTGACACTCAAGCGCATCGTAGAGTACTTTGAAAACACAAGTGCTGCAGCAAACAAAGCTATCAACGACCCAGCAATGAAGTTCCCTCAACGTGTCCAGGATGAGATGAATCTCAAAATGCAGAAGGCCCAGGTGCATCAGGTGATCTGCGTGAAAGCAAAGGGCAACAATGTTATATTGGGGGATGATGTTAAAAAGTTTGTGGTTCAGTCAGGACAGAAGCGTGTAGCTGTTCACCTGTATTCAAAATCTAGCCGTAGTGTTAATAGGTTTGGGGCATGCACAATCAGAAAATGTGCTGCATGTTCATGCAACAAGATGCGGCTTCTTTCGCAGACCCTGCTCTCATGTTGTGGCCGTCTGCTGTCAAATTGGAGTTAGCGCTTCTGCATACATGTCCCCGTACTACAGCCTGTCCTATCTAGGTAATACCTGGAGTAGAAAATTCATCATAGCTAATAGTTTGTTCAGTTCAAGAGATTCCATTTACTGGAAAGAGTCGCCAACTTGGATCCCGAACAAAAAGCTGGAGTGTGGCTTTCCTGGTTTTCTAACATCAGACTGCACACAAACTGCCACAGAAGAGCAAGAGCAAGAGTGAAGCATCTGCAGTTGATCAATTCTAGACAATCAAAGAACCGAAGAATACTCAGAAGAACCTGCCAAACGAACTTCAATGTTCTCCCGTCAACTTAATCATGTGTACTCTAAATATGCAATACCTTATGAGCTTTGTTCCTCAAAAAAAAATACCTTATGAGCTTAAGTTATCCTAGTTAAAACTGAACTTTTTATCTGTGTGCTTCAACTTGTCTGCTTGTATCATGTCCAAGAAACTGAATTTCAAGGTAGTTCAGGCAATATGGTTAGTAGACCTGTGACAATGTGATTTAAATTCAAGGTTTGCACCAACACTGAATCCTTATCTCGTTGATAAGTTGGATACAATGCTGATATTTATATTTGCTTAAAACCCTGCACCAGTAGTTGTGATGCAATCTCTGATTCCAATGTCCCAAGAATTCCATTCTACAGAAAATTGCCAGTATCCTGTATTATTGTTCCCAACTTCTCCATTGTGCTGTGCATGCGTTTATCCATAGGTAATTTTCTGAGATCATGGTTATTAATTAGTACAATAGTAACTGTGACATCATCATGCCAGTTGATGTCCCCTTTGAATTGTCAACCCCCCCCCCCCCCCCCCCCTGGTGTTGCTGAGAATCGCCGTGGCAGTCATGCTATTCTTGCACTTCTGCAGTGTGATGATGATCCTCGCACTCGCGGCGAGGCCGTCGTTGCCGAGCGAACGGGAGGAAAGCAATCAGATGGACTGGCAGGACCCCGGTTACCAAATACCAACCACAATTCTGTACTAGGACAGTAGCACGCAGCTATGTTCCTTAGTTACACTAGCTCTTCTGCTTCGTCCTCTGATCCATCCATGTTTTCGTTATTTATTCATACGTACGTACATATATAAAATGGATCCTTTGTTTGGAAGAAGTTTCTAGTACAGTAGTGCATCGATACATGTTCAGCAGGCAAATGAAACGAGTAGTAGCTTTTGTCCGTGTCACGCGTTCTATTGTGTTTGTGCCCAAAGAGGAGCAACTTTCTACAGCAAGTAACTCTCTATCAGCAGCACTAGGAAGTTTTATGGCCCTGGAAGATATGGGCGCCACTGAGATGCAGATTCTTCCTATTGCTATTATTTCAAGACAGACTGTGGAAGTCGGCACACGCCTGCAGCTAAGACTATCCGCACTCATGGTACTCCATTTTCATCCCTTACAAGTAATATTCCATCCTGGTCATCAAGATTTTTTACTCTATACATATTTCTTCCGCACCCATGATTCTTTATATCTCATACTCTATATCAACTACCAATATTGGGGTCCACATGATTGAAATAAATTTTATCTAAATATATTCATGTGAGATCTTGTTTTGAAGAATTTATTGAAACGAATTTAATGATGCAATCGAAATTTAATTTAGCTTTTTAGTTTGTGAGTTATAGCATTTTTAGTTAATTGAAAAAAGTGGGACCCGCCATTTATTCCTTCCGCTCATGCGCGCGCATGCGCTTTTCCTGTGCTGCATGCTTGCCTTCCTGTCACTGCTGGGTGGGCCGCTAGCTTTTACCGCACGAGTCGTACAGACGCTGGATTTCCCGGAACGCAGCTCGTACTGGTCGGTTCCGGGTTGTTTTCCGTCCTCCGCTGCAGCAAAAATTACTGGAAAGCAGTACTCCAGTACGTCTCCCCGGACACCGCTGCAGGTAGTCTAAGGGCCGAGGATGCAAACGAAATTACTTTTGTGCTTTTTTGCGACAAAGCAGTGCAGCACCTATTCCTTGAGTGTCCTTACTCTCGCAAGGTCTAGGGTTGGGTAGCTGTTTGGAGTATTTGTGTCATATGCTACACCCGATACCATGGAATGAGAAAGTTGAGTTTGAGGCCTAGTTTGCCCAAATGATCTGTGAAGGGAACAAGATGGGTCATAGCCTTGCAATTATGACACTTATTTGGCGTCTTTGGAAATAAAGAAATGCCGTTATTTCCACAGAGAGCAGAAAATTGGAGCACACCATGTTCCTTGAGATTTAAAAGATGTGTCATCTTTGGTCCTTAGCTGCAGAGGGGAATTGCTTAAGCCAGTGGCAAAGCTAGAACGTGCCTTGTGGGTGCATAGACATGTTTTAGGGGGTGCCTATATGGTGAAATTTTGACCAAATTCACTTTTTTACATGATTTTTTTTTTTTTGGGGGGGGGGGTGCCTAGGCACCCACTCTTTCTAACGTAGCTTCGCCCCTGGCTTAAGCCCCTATCAGTCACACAACTCTCTAGCGACTAATAGCCCTTTGTAGTCTCTGTACCTCCGCAGCCTAGGCTGGGTTGGTCGCGCAACTCGTGCATGTAAAAGTTATATATATGCTAAACTGTTCTTATGATAAATTAAAGTCGGGTAACTAAATCTTTCAAAAATGCAAGGGGGCTCACAGCGCAATGACAAAGGCTGCTGGTTGGAGAGCTCTCACCCAGGATCCAAATCCTGGGTGCCGCACCAAGAGCTGTAAGGGTGTAAACACCTCCAGTATTACTTAAAAAATCAAAAAAAGAAGTTTGATGACCTGTAGTTTCTGATATCTGCTAGGTACTCCCACCATTCTAAGAATCTTGAAAAGTTAACACATTTTAAGTTTGACTAAATTTACATGATAATATAATAGCATTTATGATGTATCATTAGATTCTTCATCAATTATATTTTCATAGTATATCAGTTTAATGTCGTAAACTTTATAATTCTTTCTATAATTTTGGTCAAACTTGAGATCCTTTAACTCTCTAAGATTCTTAAAATAACTTATAATTTGGAATGAATAAAATAGTACTTTTATTTGAGACCTCCCAAAATAAATCAAACTTCTAACCTGCTCTAATAGGTCACCATAATTGTCAGCATGGCGTGCGCCGTGTGTATACCAGAATGTATGATAAATTCTTTAACCACTCGATTGCCGCTGCTTGGATGTGTGATCATAAAAATGGTTTAGTTGGATCATGATGTTCATATATACACTACTAGACTAGATGAATATTAATTAATTCAGGAAAAATAATAATATAAGAATTAATTATTATGGCAACGAACTAGTCTCTAACACCTGCAGGACGACGCGCTGTGTGTGCTTTGCAACCAGTGTGATGAAACGATCGATCATATGGAGGCAAATTGTATAGGACCTGGTCCTTTGTGGATCTTGAAAGACCCTATTTCCCGATAGACACGTGCATCTCAACAATCTCAAAGTATATATGCACCTGTATTCTCATCTGACGGACGTTAGTTAGACGTTAAGGCCTATCCTTCCAGTGGAAGCTACCTCGGACAGCCACAGGTGGTGGCGGCTCTGCCCAATCTTTGCCTAGAAGCCATAGAGCTCAGGCGCCGGAGGGGGAGGGGGCGAGCCGGCGAGGGGCGAACACCAGCGGAGAGCGGAGGGTGTCACCTGTCCACGGCTGCTGCTGCCGCTGCAAGGTAACGATCCCGCGGCCGATGGCCTCCTGCGCCGCGGCCTCCATGCTCGCGGCCTCGCGCCTGGTGGCTTTCCGCCACGGGCGTCAGCCGTTCCGTGCCGCCTCACCTGCCTCGCCGCGTGGCGCGCCAGCCGTCCCGCTCAGGCCTCCCCTACTCAACCGTGTGCTGCCTCGCCTGCTGGCCGGAGAGCCAAGCCGGCCGGCCATCCCGTGCCCTGCCGGCCGCCGCCGTGCTGGCCGGCATGCTCGACCGCCTCTTTTACACATCATTCTGACCACCTTGACTGCTTGTCGTCGTGCGCATCCACGTCCACGTCCAGGTGCGCGAACAGAAGCCAAAGCACAGAACAACACCAGGCCAGGTGAACCTTTGTCCGTCTCCAAGATTGCATCCCGGTTGCTTCCTTCTTTGGTTGGTATTTTTGATTAGTGTTCTTATGACCTTCATTACTGCAAACAAAGTACTTCGAAGATAATGTGCCATCTGCTCTATGTTTAGTGTGGCACTTTCTGACACTGAACCAACTTTTCCAGCATATGCATTATAAAACGAGTATGCATCATCCTCCGAATTAAAGGCCATGCCAACCGTTGGCACAAGTTCAGTTGCGAGAGTTTGGTTAGTAGCCTACACCAAAGCCGCATACTCCATGTCATTTACTTCTATTGGGATTGTAACGGAACCGACCAACTAATATAATTACTGTTCACTAATAAAGCCACCGTGGCAACTTAAGTAGTAAACCGCAATTATACCAGCCCGGTAGTCCGCGAAATCCCGAAAGATCTCGAACTTTTTCAGAGTCACACCCGGATCACAGAGTTCAGCAGTTCCCATTCACTTAAGTTACTTTTACAAACTTTATAAATACACCAATGGCTACAAATATAATATTTTACAACTCAAGTTTTTCAAATAAACAGCGGAAGAGAATTTTCTTTGCAAACACACTCACACCTAAATATTTAAATATAGTGCCAGCTCATGGTCGACTTCTTCAAAAGCATGAGGATAAGATATAAGAGTTGACTTGCCCGAAGTCTATTACTCCCGTAGTGGGATATGAGTCCACCGTGTCACCACCGTGGTAGTTCTTCAACCTACAACAAATAACATTGGGAATTGCACCCTGAGTACGTCGTACTCAGCAAGACTTACCAGACTAAAAGAAAATAAAGACTCTTTGGTGGATGCCAGGCTTTATAGTGGGTTAGCTAACTCCTTATTTGCCAAAAAGATGAGCTTATTAATAATCATTTAGTGACAAAAGGACTCTCTAACTTATCCAATTAAGTAGATCCTGTCATTACTACATTAGCACCTGCAGTTACTCACATTTTAGGTAGAAGCAATCAACATTAAGTAACCGCATTGATTGAGTAATCATTAATCCAACATGAGTGAACATAACCAACTCGCACAAGAGATATTATTTGCGACCGTGCCGCTGTCTCGATCAAGTATTCACTGTCCAGGAATGATGACGATTATAATCAATTACTACTCAGCTGAGGGGGTATTCCTCACACAAACCACACGACTCCCGCCGGAGTCGATTCGATCACCATGATCTACTCGGGAAAAGACGCGGGATCAACATACCACCACCATGACCAAGGAAACTCCCGGCAGCCAACAGGTAAGCGTGCCCATCAAATGACACCGCCCCATCTTAAGGTCTCACCAACCGGGCCCTTGTTACACCCATCCCCATCGCCAGCATGGATACATGGCAGTTGAAACCCGGCCCAAGTAGATTCTTGGCTTCGCGGTTGGGCACCCGGGCCCTTTCAGCTATCTGTGAGGCGGCATTCAATATGATCGAGGATGTACAAAGCCATATTTCTTTAAGAGGTGATTTAGAAGGCCACATGGTTATGTTCATATCCAACATATCACAGTCCTCAATCCAAAAGGGGTAGTAACCACCTATCATCGCGGAAGATGGTCGATCATCCGGCTTCTACCGATTAATAGGGCAGGCCTAAGCATGTAGACGATCCTGTACGTAAAAGTAGGATATTGCTGGTGGCAAGGTAGTCCTGATGCAACTACGGTTCCAACCAACGCCTATAACTTAATGCGTCATAAAGAATAAAAGGACGCAAGGTAAAACATTTGCAAACCGTAGGAGGGATGCTCCGGGGCTTGCCTTAGTTAGAAGATCAGGTTGAAACTCCAGGTACTCGACTACTCCACGTCGGGTTCCTGGTTCTCAATCACTTCGCGTGCGGATCTCCGTTCGCGACTTGTCCTTCTGGATCCTTGACTTCACGACGAATGTTCTACACGAAATCCTGGAATGATGCATGTGCATATGCATGAGTGCGTGTTCATCGGTCTATGCATGATCATGAATGAGCAATGATGATAGGTATTCATAGGCGAATAACCTATTTAATCTGCTACACTTATCACTAGCAAACAAGCCAGTAAAGCCAAAGACGTAAACCTAGGCATAACTATCCTAACTCAATCATCAAGACACACACTAAGTAACAACCAATCATACACAGCCTAATCACTACCATTAATCATCATTAAGTTCAATACACCACATCACACAATCGAGCTTCACTACCAATTATAGACATATAATTGGCAGTCCAGTAATAAAATCATAACTGGAGTTCTATAAACCCTATGAACATTAATGAGGACAATCTAGAAAGCTTATCAAATTGCCCGTCAATCATCTCAAGACACCAAGACATGATTCCTAACTTAACTGGTCCTAAAACAGACAACACTAGAACTGGTTCTGGGAAAACAGCAATTAAACAGCCTTCCTAACCAAGTTACAAGAGCCATAGCTCCTAAACTAATCATCCAATGACCACCAAATTTCAATAGTAGGACCATCTACTAGTTACAAACCAATCACATGAGACAAGTTGCCCAGAAAACCAATGTATAATTGGGTTAGGCATGACATCATGCAAGCAACCCCAAATTTGACCAACTATGGGTTGTACAGCAACCCATAGCTACATACATCCTAAACTCCTACAAAAATTACAGTATATAACACATGGCAATGCCAGTGTATAATCCAAGTTTCACCCCAATTGGATGACCCTACTAGCCTATACAAAAATGACATGGCAGCACCAAACCAAGGACCTATAAATACTTTGTACTACCAACTTGATCAAACAATGAAACCAACCATACACAGAGCTACATTAGAGCATATAAGTAGCCCACAAAAAGTATGAACCTCAGATTCAACCTACACAATTGATTTATGATTTATCTTTGACATAGGCAACAAATAGCACTTGAACTACAACTCTAAATTTTACCATAGCAAGCATGCATGATACGATTATCATAGACAGAGCATCACATAAGAAGACTAACAAAGCAAGAATCACATTTTTTAGAGCAACCTATGAATTACTATGCATTTCCTAAGATTAAAGGCATTCCCATAATTAAATCTAAACACAATATAAAAGTATCACAAACAGAGCATTTCCTATTTTCTATGCATAGGGCATCTCATAAGATAAATCTAGGAACTTGAATCGTCGGATTTGGACAAACCTAGCTACCTCTATGAATTTTGCAAGGCATAAATGAATTTCTGGAAATCTATTTCATTATTCGGAATAGGACAAACGGTTTGCACTAAGGCCCCTCGGTTTCCCTGAAATTCGCTAGGCCCAGATCTGAAAGTCTGTGTGCCTAGCGCATTTGCAGGAAGCACCCCCACCTTTCCCAAATTTCAGGACGAAGCCCCTGCGCGAAGGGGAGCAGGGGAACTCGCCGGCTTCGGCCGATTCCCGGGGAGTGGCGGCCCGAAGCCGGTGTCAGCGAAGCGGCGGAGCATGCGGGGCCCTTGCGCAACCGCCAGTAATCACCCAGCGGCGCGCGACGCCATGTGGCGGCGTGGCCACATGCGCCAGTGGCCCGGCGGCGCGGCTGCGGTGGCCAGTCAAGTGGCTTAGGAGACGCAGCGCGGGCCAGAGACGGTGACGGCTTGAGCGAAGGACAAGGGGATGAGGCCGGAGTGATATGCGGCGGCGTGCCATGGCGGCTCCGGAGGTGGCGACGGCGGCGGATTCGGCTGGCGGCCGCGTCGTTTGCCCAAGCATGCCGCAAGGCAGTGGCGAGGGTAGAGGCAGGCAAGGCAGAGCCACGGGCGCTAGCATGGAGGAATCAGAGCGGCTCGGTGGCCGAGCTTGCCGCGGCGGCAAGAATGGTGCGCGGCGGCGGCGGTGCGCTGTGAAGGAGGAGGAGGCGAGGAAGAGAGAGAGTGGAGTGAGGAGAAGTGAGGGAGAGAGACCGGTGGGCGTTCCCCCTTGGCGTTCAGACCGGACAGCGGGCGAGAGGGCGTGGCGGCACGGGCGGACGACGGCGGGCGCGTGTCCCCGGCGTTGGCGGGCATGCACGCGGCCACGTCGCCATTCTGTCGAACAGGTGGCGTGCGTGGAAGTGGGCATGGTGGGAGGTGATTTTGGGCCGCTTCTGGGCCGAATTGGGTCATGGGCCCAAAAGGAAGTTTGAAGCCCAAACGTCACTTTATCTTTTCTATTTAGGCACCCTGGTCATTTGAGCTATGGTTTAGGAGATATTTGGTTGCCAACATGGCAATGTCAATGTGTCGATATCGCTTGACCTAGAGCTCGGTTCTCTCGAAACGGGTGGCCAAACTCGATCGGATCGATCCCAACTTTTGGCATGTTGTGCCCCAATGGGTTAGCTATGTTTTTCCTAATGAGGCCAACTAAAGTTGTTTCACGGAAATCGGAGAACGCGGCATGCCAATCTGCCGACGTCATTAAACCTAGCGATTTCGTCACTCGTTTTGAGCACCTTCTAGACATTTTCATGAAAAGGTCAAAACATAAAGTTTTCTCGAAATACTCTCCTCTTCGATCTTTATTAAAGGTCTGACTCGAGATAAGCAACGTAGCTACTACTTCTAGTTCAAGCCAACAATCACACTTACAGACTAAGCCATGCAGAGTGCAAACAAACATCAAGCAATCACGTCAAGATGATGATTAGATGCTAATGATATGATTATGCTCATGATTTGCAGAGTTAATGAATGATTAACTTCCAGGAAGTTACAGCTCTAACCCCCTTAAAAGAAATCTCGTCCCGAGATTTGGTGGAAGTAGATTAGTTTTCGAAAAACGATACCTCTCATAGCGATAGCTCATGCTTTACTACTGACATCATGTTTGTCCAAAACTTTGCATCCCTTGCCGCAGCTAGGTGACTCAGTCCAGATTACACTATCTCAATGTCTAAGATCCAATTCATCTCCGGGTATAATCCTGTCGACTTTGATGTCATGTTCCTCATATATGTTACCGTTTCATCCAAGACACTCTTGTTCAGCTCGAGTTATGGCATTAGAGACTTGTCAAGGTCACACTCCGCTCAGGAGGCATACCATACACTGGTAACCTCGAGATAATCCAAATTACCACACTAACTGTTCCTCTTCTTGCAACTTACAGATCATATGGTCCAGATGGTGGTGTCGAAGCTTCATGGACAGGCGATGTCGAATGAATGAAGCAATTTGGGTTCAGCTCTATCTCGTTGGTTAGCTTATACTCACTCTCAGCGAGCATTTTCAATCAGGGTTTACAACTGACATGTCTTCTTTTAAGGTAATGCTACCATTACTATGTCAATCTTAAGTATGAAGATGACAAAGGATAGTATGATAAGCATTCACATAGATCCTGAGATATCATTCCATTAGAGTAGATCGTCATGTAGTATGACTAATCACTACCCAATAGGAAATTGCCGAGGGGTATTTGAGAGGAAATCTGCTATTCGCATCATCAAATACATCAAAAGGTGCTTCAAAAATCCATAATGTTTACCACTATGAAGCATGGTGTAGATTCCGCAAAACGGAAACCTCATGACTCACTTCCGAGGTGGCAACATAGGACTTTGTCCGCACATAATCATTATCGGCACAGCCCTTCATAGGAACACCGGCTATTGATATGCCAATAGGAATCATTTTGATCAAAAATATTTAACTCTTACATGTAGAAATCAAAATTTCTAGGTCCAAAGCATCCAAAACCCCTCATGTAGAAGTCAAAGTTCTTAGGTCAAGAATATCCAAATCTTCTCATGTAGAAGTCAAAGTTCTTAGGTCATGAATATCCAAATCTTCTAATGTAGAAGTCAAAGTTCTTAGGTCAAGGACTCCTTGACTCATCGAAACCCACAAAATTCCTTATTCCATTAAGCAGTTCCGATAAACTAAGCGAATCCTATAGAGAGCATCTTCAGGTAGCATCTTCTTGCATACAATACATATTCTCAGTTTAGAGATTCACCACTCTGGATATACCAAAAGTACCTTGTTCTAACCATACACGTGACAAGCCTTATCCAAAGGAGTACCAATTCTGAGCCAAATTTTATGTCTCGACAATGCTTGATCGGCACATAAGGTCCATAATTTACGTACCCAAGGTCGTATCAAATTACTCATGCCATGCATACCCAATGCATGACAAACTCAGGCGTACCGACTACCTGATCCTCATTCAGGTGCAAATTCATTAGTATTACAATTATCCAAATATGCGTAGCAACTTCATCTTATCAACAGGACACATTGGCTTCTTGTAGACGGACGGTTGACAGTTGGGTACCACAAAATGGATGTCCAAGGATGTGGCATTTGTCAGATTACCTCAATAAAGGCTTTTGTCTGATGGATCCACTCTTCGATTCCCATAAGGCAAAAGTACCTTATAGGACATTAAAAGGTCTAACCCCCTTAAAAGAATTCCAACTTCTAGATAAGGGGTTCCATGGGGTAGAAATTCATTCCGCTGATCGGCAAAATCTTATATCCATTTAAATCTACACCGACGGCTCCAACTATTCTGACACTCGTGTCGGTTAGAGGGGTTCCACTATGAGCAAAGGAACAACTGGACACCTTCAAGAGCTCAACAAAGAATACTCGTACTTCACTCTCAAAAGCTCTCGGCACTGATCACATGATTGTTCACCCCAAAACACCTCCCAAACACGCATCAAAACACATCGTATACTCTACACGAACTATAGAGGAGCACACATTCTACAAGAGATAAGGTGACTCTACGGGAAACACTTGGTAGTCTATCGGCCTACCATCTCTCGTAGTCAAGACAAGGGTTATGTTAGTGACCTATCCTTCACAAATCATCTTATGACGCACCTCAAAACGAAACTTCATAGCTTAGAATGATCAATAAATATCAAAGATATTCAAGGTAGGGTCATGCAAAAATTACATCGAGGTAATCTGTGTAATAGATCGAGGTTAACAACCATGAGCTCTGCGCGTACCGAGTAGCTCAACCATGTGTCTGCAGCCACTGGGAGCTCTCGGTTGCATCGCGACACCGTTGGTTATTTCTCAAGACACTATCACAGATAATACGCATCGAGATGCAACTTTGCACGACAGAGAGGTTCCTACACGAATAGGCATCACGTGCAAGACAAGAAGTGAACGACCGACAAGGATGGTCGTATGGTTAGAGAATGACAAGGAAAAACAAGGAATGATACATGGCCCATTGTCTTCATGGCATACTTCTACTCATCGAAACGGTTTCCCAATACTAGGTTTATTGAGAAAGCTAGCTTAGTTAGACAATCATCGCGAAACCAAGTTAGCTGCCAATCCAAGGATTAGCAAACCAATAGGTCTAATGCCCAAGGATCAGCGAGAAAGCAACTAAAATAAACACTTTGGGCATGGAGTTAAGCTGTCATCACAACTTTCTATTCGCATGAGCCGTATTGATAGGACTATTTTACCAACAATCTGCTATCGCGATCTAAGCACGTGCACAAGCATATAAACAATCAATTGATAAGAATATGTGAGGCAATATTCTAAATTTTTGGAGGGAGACGGGGACGGAATGGATCACCCCATCGAGAGTGACTTTATCAGTTTTTGATACTATGACTATGTGCTGGTGGATTATTTCAAAAAGATACACCCTATAACCTGCAAAGAATGTCGTAGGATGAAAACATGGAAGAAATATTACATTGGTGTAGATAAGGTAACATGTTACGATTGGTAATCACAATGCTGGCGCGTCTCCGAGTGTCCCAACCATGTGCGTCCACAAGGAGGGTCCTAGGTTCCGTCGCTGCACTGCAAACTTCAATCGAGACTATATCACCGAATCCACGATCAATGATATGATTTGCCAGAGGATAGAACACAAAAACTACAGGACATCTTGTACCGACAGCTTTGGGCACAAGACAAGATAAAAAGAATCATCATTGATTTAAAATTTGAGAATACCAAGGAGTATGTATGGAACTAACATGACATATACTACGCGCTAAGGTCATGTTGTTCCCACCGGTACGATGGATAGCAAGATTCGCTTAAAACTGGTCTAGGTATGTGACAACAAGGAACCAACGTCGACATACCATCATGGACGGATAACAAGGGAAGCGAATTCTCAAGGACGAGAGTTGAACATTTTCTTATACCACAACAACATTCTAGTCCAAACCTATAAGCCCCACATGATACTCGTTCATAGTGGCTAGTCTTAGAACAAATCCGTCAGCCAACACATCACATCATACAATTCTACTGACCAACATATCATGGCACCCACAACGCATGGATGCACGCCATAACATAAAGGTCCACAAAAAGGAAGCAATTAACTCTACTAGCAAGCATCACTCAGACTACTCCTCAGGTTGCTGGTCCATGTTCTCCACATAACATGTATCTTCAACTTCGTCATTCTCCATGTTAGGCATTGCTGAGGTATTGCCACCGATTCCTCTTTTGTTGTGGAGCCCTCATAAGCGGAGATGACCCCAGGTACTCCTAGTCATTCCAAGAGGAATATGGTGAAGCTGAACATAAACATGTTGACTTCTTCTTGACCACCCTTTCTAGGAGGATTGAGTTGAAGCTAATTGTAGACCCACTACGGATCTCCTTGTAAAGTTGTATCGATAACGCCCAACACGATCACCCAATTTCCCAGGCGATGTTTCTTGTTCCAACATTCTTTCCAATGTTGCATGACTGTACCAAGGCTTGCTGCCACTGACCAAGTAGGGAAAGTATATTTTAGAACTGACTTTGCGCTACAAAGGCTTCGTGCATAGCAACATTCTTTCGTTGCGTAGCCCATTCCTTGGGAAGCGTTATTTGCGCAAGCAACATAGTCACCGTCTTTACTTTCTCTTCGAATCCCTTCATCACCGACTGCTGCTTAGTGGTGACATAATTAGACTCATGATTAAGAGGTTCCAATGTACTCTCAAAACAAGAGTAGCTCTTTATCATGGCAAACATTGCGCTGCTAGCAATACCATTGCTATTCTCAGCCTCATCCGTATCACCAACAAGTGTAATCTCACCAATCTAGTGCCACACGACATGGTATGGAGCACCCTTGGGAAACACACTCGCAGTGGCACGAGCAATCTCATCTGGACATCTCTTAAACAAATTCCCTCAGAGCTCTATAAGCAACCATATTCGCACCTTCCTGAGGGTTCCTGCCTCGAGCGATAAAGCGGCGGCCACACCAAAGTGACCCACCCTCGCTCTTGGCGGAAATCACAACCTTGACAGGGAGCAAACTTAGACGTTGACCTTCCATCTCTTGGCTCCACTGGTAGTGAGGCTTCTTTACCCGTGGTATAACCCACAGAGTGCAGAACTCACTACAAAAGAGACGGCATTCCAAATTCTATCAGCAACTTCTTGATTCCATATGGCTCACAAGTGGCAAGCTGATGTTGTAGAGCTTCTGTCTTGGTTGACTTGGCCTTGATGTGCTTCATTCGTGCCATTTGTACATCCGGATTACAACCCTCATGAGACAAAGATTATATTGGTCAATTTTTATCGAAAGAGAAGCATTCATTTATAAGGAAAGAAATAGTGTTGTACCCATGAAATGATCATATGACATGATGCATGCACGTTTCGTACGTCCTCACAAACCTAGAAAACAATAGATTCTAGCGTTTTAAGCGGTGGAATATAGACGGCTCTCATATAGTGGAAACTAGTCGAACTATACGAACTTGCGTGGTTAGTGTACCTGCAGAAGATTTCATTTCAGCCCATTCCCCATGAATGCAATCGACGTAAAAACTCGGCACCTCAGGAATAAGGTCAAAGCTCCGAATACAAACAACTCCTATTCAACATCCTTCTCCACATAGGAATATCCCCGATATCCCTGTATGTAGGTGCACGCTAACCAATCATCGTCAGAAGACGACATCCCACACATGGGACACTTTCATATAAACATGTGTGGAACATGTAAATAATCCGGTGTCATATATGCACTCCCCTAGATCGGCAGTGCATCCGATCATGCTCTCACAACTCACACTTACCTTGGCATTGAACCAACTTACCAGAGCGTAGAGGAGTATGAAACCAAACATAACCATTCAAGTGAATGGCCCCCATATATATCCATCGTGTATGAGTACGACAAAAGAAAATATGATGCAATACCCTTGGTTAGCCTGTTAGATAGCCACCTAGCAGTCCTTAACTGGGCGTATAGGACACGACCACTAGCACACTTTAGTTTTGAACTCATAGTTTTTCAAACGCCTATATAACTATAAGTTGGCAAATAGTTTTGTAAAACAAATCCTTTTGTTTTTAAACACTCAAGTGAACAGTAAGTGCTGAACCTGGAGCTGATGCCATCTGTAACGGAACCGACCAACTAATATAATTATTGTTCACTAATCAAGCCACCGTGGCAACTTAAGTAGTAAACCACAATTATACCAGCCCGAAGAGTCCGCAAAATCCCGAAAGATCTCGAACTTTTTCGAGTCACACCCGGATCACGAGTTCAGCGGTTCCCATTCACTTAAGTTACTTTTACAAACTTTATAAATACACCAATAGCTACAAATATAATATTTTACAACTCAAGTTTTTCAAATAAACAGCGGAAGAGAATTTTCTTTGCAAACACACTCACACCTAAGTATTTAAATATAGTGCCAGCTCATAGTCGACTCCTTCAAAAGCATGAGGATAAGATATAAGAGTTAACTTGCCCGAAGTCTATTACTCCCGTAGTGGGATATGAGTCCACTGTGTCACCACCGTGGTAGTTCTTCAATCTACAACAAACAACATTGGGAATTGCACCCTGAGTATGTTGTACTCAGCAAGACTTACCCGACTAAAAGAAAATAAAGACTCTTTGGTGGATGCCAGGCTTTATAGTGGGTTAGCTGACTCCTTATTTGCCAAAAAGATGAGCTTATTAATAATCATTTAGTGACAAAAGGACTCTCTAGCTTATCCAATTAAGTAGATCCTGCCATTACTACATTAGCACCTGCAGCTACTCACATTTTAGGTAGAAGCAATCAACATTAAGTAACCGCATTGATTGAGTAATCATTAATCCAACATGAGTGAACATAACCAACTCGCATAAGAGATATTATTTGCGGCCGTGCATTGTCTCGATCAAGTATTCACTTTGTCCGGGAATGATGGCGATTATAATCGATTACTACTCGGGCGAGGGTATTCCTCACACAAACCACACGACTCCGCCGGAGTCGATTCGATCACCATGATCTACTCGGGAAAAGACGCGGATCAACATACCACCACCATGACCAAGCAAACTCCGGCGGCCAACGGGTAAGCGTGCCCATCAAATGACACCGCCCCATCTTAAGGTCTCACCAACCGGGCCCTTGTTACACCCACCCCCATCGCCAGCATGGATACATGGCAGTTGAAACCCAGCCCAAGTAGATTCTTGGCTTCGCGGTTGGGCACCCGGGCCCTTCCAGCTATCTGTGAGGCGGCATTCAACAAGATCGAGGACGTACAAAGCCATATTTCTTTAAGAGGTGATTTAGAAGGCCACATGGTCATGTTCATATCCAACATATCACAGTCCTCAATCCAAAAGGGGTAGTAACCACCTATCATCGCGGAAGATGGTCGATCATTCGGCTTCTACCGATTAATAGGGCAGGCCTAAGCATGTAGACGATCCTGTACATAAAAGTAGGATATTGCTGGTGGCAAGGTAGTCCTGATGCAACTACGGTTCCAACCAACGCCTATAACTTCATGCATCATAAAGAATAAAAGGACGCAAGGTAAAACATTTGCAAACCGTAGGAGGGATGCTCCGGGGCTTGCCTTAGTTAGAAGATCAGGTTGAAACTCTAGGTACTCGACTACTCCACGTCGGGTTCCTGGTTCTCAATCACTTCGCGTGCGGATCTCCGTTCGCGACTTGTCCTTCTGGATCCTTGACTTTAGAATAACCTATTTAATCTGCTACACTTATCACTATCAAACAAGCCAATAAAGCCAAAGACGTAAACCTAGGCATAACTATCCTAACTCAATCATCAAGACACACACTAAGTAACAACCAATCATACATAGCCTAATCACTACCATTCATCATCATTAAGTTCAATACACCACATCACACAATCGAGCTTCACTACCAATTATAGACATATAATTGGCAGTCCAGTAGTAAAATCATAACTGGAGTTCTATAAACCCTATGAACATTAATGAGGACAATCTGAAAAGCTTATCAAATTGCCCGTCAATAATCTTAAGACACCAAGACATGATTCCTAACTTAACTGGTCCTAAAACAGACAACACTAGAACTGGTTCTGCGAAAACAGCAATTAAACAGCCTTCCTAACCAAGTTACAAGAGCCATAGCTCCTAAACTAATCATCCAATGACCACCATATTTCAACAGTAGGACCATCTACTAGTTACAAACCAATCACATGAGACAAGTTGCCCAGAAAACCAATGTATAATTGGGTTAGGCATGACATCATGCAAGCAACCCCAAATTTGACCAACTATGGGTTGTACAGCAACCCATAGCTACATACATCCTAAACTCCTACAAAAATTACAGTATATAACACATGGCAATGCCAGTGTATAGTCCAAGTTTCACCCCAATTGGATGATCCTACTGGCCTATACAAAAATGACATGGCAGCACCAAACCAAGGACCTATAAATACTTTGTACTACCAACTTGATCAAACAATGAAACCAACCATACACAGAGCTACATTAGGGCATATAAGTAGCCCACAAAAAGTATGAACCTCAGATTCAACCTACACAATTGATTTATGATTTATCTTCGACATAGGCAACAAATGGCACTTGAACTACAACTCTAAATTTTACCACAGCAAGCATGCATGATACAATTATCATAGACAGAGCATCACAAAAGAAGACTAACAAAGTAAGAATCACATTTTTCAGAGCAACTTATGAATTACTATGCATTTCCTAAGATTAAAGGCATTCCCATAATTAAATCTAAACTCAATATAAAAGTATCACAAACAGAGCATTTCCTATTTTCTATGCATAGGGCATCTCATAAAATAAATCTAGGAACTTGAATCGTCGGATTTGGACAACCCTAGCTACCTCTATGAATTTTGCAAGGCATAAATGAATTTAAAATCTATTTCATTATTCGGAATAGGACAAACGGTTTGCACTAAGGCCCCTCGGTTTCCCTGAAATTCGCCGAGCCCAGATCTGAAAGTCTCGTGTGCACAGCGCATTTGCGGAAGCACCCCCACCTTTCCCAAATTTCCCAAATTTTAGGACGAAGCCCCTGCGCGAAGGGGAGCGGGGGAACTCGCCGGCCGGCCGATTCCCGGCGAGTGGCGTCCCGAAGCCGGTGTCAGCGAAGCGGCGGAGCATGCGGGGCCCTTGCGCAACCGCCAGTAATCACCCAGCGGCGCGCGACGCCATGTGGCGGCGTGGCCACATGCGCCAGTGGCCCGGCGGCGCGGCTACTCGGCGGCAGCAGCCCCCGGCGGCTGCGGTGGCCAGTCAATTGGCTTAGGAGACGCAGCGCGGGCCAGAGACGGTGACGGCGTGAGCGAAGGACAAGGGGATGAGGCCGGAGCGATATGCGGTGGCGTGCCATGGCGGCTCCGGAGGTGGCGACGGCGGCGGATTCGGCTGGCGGCCACGTCGTTTGCCGAAGCATACCGCAAGGCAGTGGCGAGGGTAGAGGCAGGCGAGGTAGAGCCACGGGCGCTAGCATGGAGGAATCAGAGCGGCTCGGTGGACCGAGCTTGCCGCGGCGGCAAGAATGGCGCGCGGCGGCGGGGGTGCGCGGTGAAGGAGGAGGAGGCGAGGAAGAGAGAGAGTGGAGTGAGGAGAAGTGAGGGAGAGAGACCGGTGGGCGTTCCCCCTTGGCGCTCAGACCGAACAGTGGGCGAGAGGGCGTGGCGGCGCGGGCGGACGACGGCGGGCGCGTGTCCCCGGCGTTGGCGGGCATGCACGCGGCCACGTCGTCATTCAGTCGAACGTGTGGCGTGCGCGGAAGTGGGCAAGGTGGGAGGTGATTTTGGGCGGCTTGGGCCGGGTGGGTCATGGGCCCAAAAGGAAGTTTGAAGCCCAAACGTCACTTTATCTTTTCTATTTAGGCACCCTGGTCATTTGAGCTATGGTTTAGGAGATATTTGGTTGCCAACATGGCAATGTCAATGTGTCGATATCGCTTGACCTAGAGCTCGGTTCTCTCGAAACGGGTGGCCAAACTCGATCGGATTGATCCCGACTTTTGACATGTTGTGCCCCAATGGGTTAGCTATGTTTTTCCTAATGAGGCCAACTGAAGTTGTTTCATGGAAATCGGAGAACGCGGCATGCCAATCTGCCGACGTCATTAAACCTAGCGATTTCGTCACTCATTTTGAGCACCTTCTAGACATTTTCATGAAAAGGTCAAAACATAAAGTTTTCTCCAAATACTCTCCTCTTCGATCTTTATTAAAGGTCTGACTCGAGATAAGCAACGTAGCTACTACTTCTAGTTCAAGCCAACAATCACACGACTAAGCCATGCAGAGTGCAAACAAACATCAAGCAATCACGTCAAGATGATGATTAGATGCTAATGATATGATTATGCTTATGATTTGCAGAGTTAATGAATGATTAACTTCCACGAAGTTACAGGAATCATCCTTCATATCAAACTTTCTATGAATTAATTCATTACAGAAAAAGTCTCACTCACCTCCGAATCTGCTATAGCAATTTCTACAGATTTCTCATGGTCAGAGTTGACATCTTCATCGCAATCCCCAAAGTTGCCAAGTTCAGTCGCGGGAGTTTGATCATTAGCCTACACCAAAGCCGTATACTCCATATCAATTATTGCTACTGGGATCATCCTTTGTAGCAAACTTCCTATGAATTACTTCATTACAAAAATCGTCTCACTCACCTCCGAATCTGCTGTAGCAAGTTCTTAAAATTTCTCATGGTCAGAGTTCACATCTCCATCACCATCCTCAATGTTGGGGCAAGAGCTTGTTACCCCATCACCATGAATAGTTGCCTGCAACAAAGGGAAAACGGCAAACCTGTCAAGATCAACAAGCAATAGATGTAGAAGCTACTTCTCAGCTACAATTCAGTTTCTTTTCTTTTCCTTCCGATTTGATCACAGGAGTAGCACGAAACTGCCACTGGACTAGAAAATTACTTATGAATTACTTTTTTTAAGAAATATGCATCACTGACCTCTGGATCTGCTGAAGCAATTTCTTCACATTTCTCATCATTATAGTTGAAATCTCCACCAGCATCCTCAAATTTGCGGCAAGAGATTTCACCCACATCACCATAAATAGTTGGCGTCAACATTGGGGGAAGCAACGATCTGTCGAGAAGCAGAGAGGATGAAGATGTATAAGCTGCTGACCTCCTCTTTTTTCTTTTTATTCAAATCACAACAAATCAACAAAAGAAAATTGTACCTCGAAATGAAGATTGAAGCACGTCCCCTTCACTGGCTTCAGCAAGCAGTGCACTCTATTGTTTGCCTGCACATCTCCCTCCGATCTCCCTCTGAATCTCACAAGTAGAACATGTGGAGATGAGGAAATCGCCTCTCTCTGTTCACCGAGGAACACTCGAGAAAGGCAGGTATTTGATTGAGTTTCTCCCGCCAATCGTGAAGCAACAGTCAAGCTTCTATACGAAGGAGCATTAATTCTGTCAGTGGCTTCCTCTGCAAGAAAACAACAGCTGGCCGCCTCCTTGCCTGTGCTAACGCCGTCACTAGGATAAGATGGGAAGGCCCACAGGTTGCTTTGAGATTCACAGGGATGACACATGTCGCTTAAAGGAGGGAGGTCTCACAGATGAAGGAAAGGGAAGGTCCTGTACAATTTGCCTCCCGATCATATCGTCCTCGGATGTGTCTGGGAGGTCTGGGACCTTTGCCTACAGGCTTATCACCTGGACCATGCTGTCTTCGTCACCGAGTCCCCCCTTCATGGAGTGGTGGATCAACTCGAGGAAAACTCTCCCAAAGCCTATCCGATGTGGGTTTGATTCGCTATTCTTCTTCGTCACCGAGCAGCGGAACGCTAGGACATTTGACGGACCGCTTAGAACACCGGCACAGCTGACCACGGACATCCTGGAAGAGGCAGCGCTCTAGGTAGCGGCGGGCTTCAAAACCCTAGCTGTCTTGGAGGCCAGGAGGTAGCTTTCGTCTACGGATGGTCTAGAGCGATTTCTTTTTATTTTTGTAATACACAACCTCGTGTGTTTGGGGTGGTGCTTGGGTAATCTGTGGATTATCTAAACCTTGTGGCAAACTCTCTTCTCTTAATGAAACACATGCTCATGCACGTTCTCGAAAAAAACTAGTCTCTAAAACACACATACTATTGGGCGATTTAGATGTATTGCAGGCCTATAAATTATTAAATAAAAACTCCCGCACATATGGTTGTGTTGAATCATTATTCTTTTGAGGAAAACTATTGATCCAATTCTCTTTTTATATATATATTTTTTTCTTTTATTTTTATTTTTTGAAAATAGCTATTCATCCAATTCTATTTTTTTAAATTAATTCATCCAATTCTATTTACGAACATTCTGAAGCCTTAGCAAATCATACTTTGTTTGAATTTGTGCGCCGTTCGATTAATCCATGTTCACGGACAAATATATATGAACCAAGGTCCAATGGGTCGCTCAAAAAAATATTGAGCCCAAATAGGCCCTGTCGGTCTGGACCTGTCTCGTTGCCAGGCGTCCCACCGCCTGAAAATGGCGGGAAAATCCGAGAAAAAAGAGGGAACCTCTTCCCTTTCCCCGCCGCCAGCCACCACTGTCACACAGAAGCCCGCGAGACCAACGACAAGCCGAGCCCGCCTCCGACGAATCCGTCCATGGGGAAGGGCGGGGGCTCGTCCAGCCGTGCGACACCGACAGCAACGTGCGCGTCCTCCACCGCCGCCGGCCCCGACGCGTCCGTTCCGGCCTCCGATGGCTCCAATCCCCAACCCCCCGTATGTTATCTCCTCCGATGCACCACCCTCCTTGTTGTCGATTCGCTATCTCCCTTTGGCTAATGTTCGCATGTTTTTGAGATTGCAGGGTGCCACCACCGGTGGGAGGAAGCCTCGGAAGCCTCGGAAGCCTCGGAAGGCACAGGTTTGTGCTCGTGGATTCGTGTTGTACTGTTCACCGCACTCGTGCCACTAGACTTTTCCTGGATCTCTTTTCGTTCTTCTGAAACTGTCGCATTTATATTGTGCCATTGCTCGGTGTATAGGATCAGAAAACATATCACATCGAGGTGCGCTACGGGCACATGAGAAACGTCCGGCTAGGAGGAAGATACATCGAAGGTTTCTGGGACGTGAGAGGAGATGATTTGGATGAATGTGGCCACATAGTGGCGGAGCTGCCGCAGCCATGGCCGATGACATTGGTGGATGTCAAGCTCTGGATCTTGAAACTGTTCCGGCTTCATCCTGAGACACAAGATCTCAAAATCAAGGGGTTCTTCAAAGAATTCTGCGCTGACTACTTCGATATCCGTCTAGATGACCATGGTCCAGAATTTTATTCGGACAACTGGGAATGGGAGGACCGAAGTTTCCATAGTGACAGGTCTTGGACTTCCTTTGTGAATAAAATGAAGAGAAAAAAAGCGTTTCAGGAGCTCAGGCTGTATGCGGACTGCTCTGAACTCAAGCACTATGACGTTCTGCTCAAAGCCGTACCTGATGGTTACTCTCAATTGTCAATGGTTTTGCTGCCCCTGGTGAACTGGTCTGATGCGCCTCTTCATCTGCGCTCTCAGCAAGACAACCTGCTACCAATGACAGTGAAGGAAATTGCAAAAAAAGTTGCTGATGAATGTGGCGAGCAGTTCAGTCTCCCTGAGGTTTGGAGGGCAAAACAGAATGCTTTGGAATTCAGATTTGGTACGTATTATGATTCATACGACTATGTCCCAAAGTTGCTTAAGGACATAGTGTTAACACCAGAATTTGGTCAGGGATATGACAGGTGGGCCTACGAGCAGCAGAGAGAACGATTCGGCAAATGCATATGCGGTCGGCTAATTTCCGTATGTTCGGCAAATGGTCAAGCGGTCGGTAACGGCTTCGTTTGAAGGCGAAAGAAGGAAAGAGGAAGCTGACCAGAAAGGGAAGGAGTCGTGATAGTCAAGGACTCCGATTTTGGTTAGAATTAGCATATTTGTAGCTTTCCAATTTTGTTTAGGCGGTTCGTAAATTCTTAGGACTCATGTTCTGTCCGGGGTATAAATATAAACCCTCGACCATTGTAATAAGGGTTCACAACCAAATCAATACAACCGGCTACGTGCCACCTTTCGAGTCCTTTAGTCGTGTCGTCGAGTTCTTCGAGAGGGTGTTGGGAAAAGGCATCTCAGCAGCGGAGACATGGCATGAGCCTACGGTCAATTGACCCCCATTTATCTTGTTTACTACGGTTGTCTTTGCTTGTTACGCAGGTTTGGATCGGAGGTATTGGGACCGCCGGCGGAGACCATGCCGGCTGCGCTGAGAAGGTCTCCGGTCGCCATCCGGAGACAACGAGCCGGCATCCCGACCTCGGGCCTCCGAGCGGAGGTAGCGGCCGGAGGCGGAGACCCTTGGCCTCGGCCCCGGCGGAGACCATGCCGGCTGCGCACGAGAAGGTCTCCGGTCGCCATCCGGAGACAACAGGCCGGCATCCGACCTCGGGCCTCCGAGCGGAGGTAGCGGGCCGGGCGGGAGACCCTTGGCCTCGGCCACCGGCGGAGGCACCGGACGGAGGCGCAAGCCTCCGATCCCAGAGCGGAGATACCCGGGCTGCGGCGGAGACGACGGGACGGGAGCGGAGACATCCGGTGGCCCAAGAGGCGGCCCGCCGGCGATCCCAGGAGCGAGGAGGACATCACACGCCTAGGAGGCCCGGGAAAGGGTCCAAAGAGGCCCATCGAGCGCAACGGCGGACGATCTTGCCCCCATCGACCCCACTCCGGGCGAGTCTTAAAATTAGGGTTTCCCCGTCTCCCCTTTGGGGTTGTAATGTCTTTTCATATTGGGGAGCTTTGGACCGGCTATAAAAGGAGCCCCCGGTCCACCGTTGTAAGTCGGGATCGGGCTGGAGTGGAAGAGTTTCTTCTTCACACTCTAGCATTGTATTTGTAATTACGATTGAATACTAAACCCGCTGGAACCGTGTTCCAACGGTTAGCGCCCACCCGTGTGTCGGCCGAGAATATCACTCACGAGATGCCAACAAGAAAACGAGATAGCGGCCGGCCGCCGCTCGGCGCGTGCCGCCGCGGGGACGGAGACACCCGCGGAGGCACTGAACCACCGCGAAGGGCGGACCACGAAGGTCCGCCCGAAGCACGTATGCCTCCGAGCGAGGCAACCGAAGATGAACGGGAACAATGATGACCACGGCGAAGATGAACAACCTCCGGCAAGCCGGGGCGATCGGCACCCGGGGAAAATGAGGTAAGTCGGCCGAGAGCCGAAATGCAGCGCATGGACGAACGAGACAGGGGCGAGAGCGAGCAAGCGGCTACGCATAGGGCAATACACACCTCCCGGCAAGCGAGAGGAGATTAGGCGGCAAATGGCAATATTGCAAGCGGAGATTCGAGCATGCAACCCATAACAATGCATCAAAACAATACTATGACAACCCCACAACTCAGCCAATACATGGCCGCAACACCCCCAGAGATACCTCAGATCATGGTTTACCAGAGGACGTTCGACCCGAAATCCCCACCGTCGAAGGCCTACGAAAAGCACCGTGGCCTCCGGGTTACAAGCCCATGGTCCCGCCTAGGTACAATGGAAAAACAGATCCACGGCGGTTCTCGATGAGTTTTGAGGCGGCGGTCGCCTCCGCGGGAGGAAATGACGGTGTCCTAGCCAAATCCTTCGTTATCGCCGCGAGAGGGCGACGCACCGACATGGTACTCCATGCTGCGGCCTAGCACAATCTACTCATGGGAGAACCCGAGAGACAAGATAATCGCCAATTTTAAAGGATTCTCAAGCGAGTCATTGTCGTCGGCGGACTGTTCGGCAACAAACATGACAAGGGGGAACCGTTGAGGGATTATTTCCGAGATTCTTACACCTCGGGCGAAGGCGCCGGACGTGCCGGAACAGGCGTCGCAATAGAGGCAGCAATTAAAGGTCTCCGCATTGGACCCTTCGCAAGCCACTTAGCGAGAGAAAAGCCGGCTACCATGGAAAAGCTGCATGAAGAGTTTGAAAAATACTTGCAGATCGGACAATGACCTCCGGAAAAGACTGGATGAAGGAGAAGGCCGAGCAAAAGGTATTCCGGTAGGAACAACAATAGAGACAACGAGGTCCTATGACGGGCGAATGCTCGGCAAAGGCAAGTCTTCAATGTGCAAAACAAATTTCGGCCTCAACGTTCGGCGGACAAGGAGCCGGGGAACGGCCAAGACACAAAGGCTCGGAATAACCAGAATTTCAACAAGACCAAGTCGAAGAACTGGAATAGGAACCGAGAAACCAAGAAGGCATTATTGTATCTTCCATGGGGAAGAAAAGGGGCATAGCACCAAGGAATGCCCCGAAACCAAAGAAACAATGGATCGGATGAAGAACAAGCAACGGCCGCCTCCACCCGTTCCGGAGCCAACCGGACAAGTGAATCACACCTTCACCACACAACACCATCGGCGAGTACAACCCAAGCTATCCGGGTACACTAACGGTGTCTTCCCTCGCGAACGTCGCACGCGGTACTATCCACCGTCCCTACCGGCATGGCGGCACATGCGGTACCGGATGTCTCAATACGGCAACCGGGCACCCGTCGGAGCGGAGAGTGCGATCACTTATGTCAACACTCGACCCCCACGAGATATCCATGGTAGAAACACCTCGGTCTTCACATCAACGCGAGCGGGGCGACGCGGCATTACCTCCACCTCCGCAACAAAGGCAATTCGAGGCACTACCGGCACCTCCGCGGCGGGTCACACCGCCCCGGTACCATGCCAAAGGCTGAACCTCCGATTGAGAATCGAGATGAACCCCCACTCGCTCGCCCACAATAGGAATGATACTACCGATAGCCGGCGGTTCAACGATGGAATTCGAGACAAAGAAACGAGAAAAAGATCACCTCCGATTGGTGAATAATGTGGGCTGTGCGGGGAGCACACCGAACAACGAGAATGGTCTAAGGCCCAAATCAGTTTTTCGAAGAGGACCTCCGATTGGAGAGTTACCCTCACACCGACGCGATGGTCATAAAAGCAAATGTGGCGGGATGGGAGATAAACGAATCTTGGTTGACTCGGGAGTTCGGCGATATCATCTTCGCAAGTGTGTTCGATCAAATGAAGCTCGGCGGGTCTCGGGCGCAACCACCGAGATACACCTCGATAGGATTCGGAGGAAGAAAGATTCACGCCCTCGGAAAAATTTCCCTACCCGTGTCTTTTCAAGATGGGGACAACGCGAGAACGAGAATACATCACCTTTGATGTAGTAGACATATATTACCCATACAATGCAATCCTAGGAAGAGGATTCGCAAACAAGTTCAATGTGGCAATCCACATGGGTTACCTTTGCATGAAAATGCCAAAGACCGCATGGAATAATCGCGGTTCGAGGAAGCGAGAAGGAAGCCGGGAACATAGAGAGAGCAATATACAAGGCCCACGAAACATAAACACGGTGGCATCGGATGAGCCACCGAGATATGCCGGAGGAAAGACGGACATGAAGGACCGGGGAGGACACAATAACGGTGCCCCTTGACGAGGCGGTGCCAAATAGGAAGGTTACGATCGGAGCAAATCTATCGGAAAAGAACGGACGGAAATTAATCGGCCTATTGTCCAAAAACGAGAGATGTCTTTGCATGGTCGAGAAGACCTTAAAGGAATCGGGAGAGACATAATCGAGCACACCCTGGATTTAAACGAGAACGTAAAGCCAAGGAAACAAAGGCGAGAGGAAAATGTCGGAAGAACGAACCTTGGCCGCGAAGGCGGAGGTGCGAGGTTATTGGATGCAAACGTCATACGAGAGGTCAAATACTCGAAATGGCTAGCAAATGTGGTGCTTGTTCCAAAGAAGAATGGCAAAATGCGAATGTGCATCGACTTCAACGGCTGAACAAGGCATGCAAAAAGACCCATTCCCGCTACCCGGAATAGACGCCTCGGTTGATAAGGCCGCCGGATGCAAAAGATTCTCCCTCCCCGGACTTTTTTTCGGGATATCATCGGTGGCTCGGGAAAGAAGACGAGGAAAAGACAAGTTTCACTATACCAACTGGAACCTATTGCTTTGTGCGAATGCCCGAAGGGCTCAAGAACGCGGTCGACCTTCGCAAGAATGGTACAAGGCGTACTACGGTCTCGGTTGCGAGAGAAACATCATAGCCTACGTAGATGACATTGCCGTGGTAAGCAAAGAACCGGAGAACCATCTCGAAGATCTCAAGGAAACCTTTGCAAACCTTAGGGAGGCCGGATTGAAGCTAAACCCGAAAAAATGTGTCTTTGGAGTCGGCAAGGGAAAAATGTTGGGATACGTCGTCGGACCCGAAGGTCTCGGGGCCAACCCGGACAAAACAAAAGCCGTTCTCCGGCCATGCCCGAGCCATCAAACAAAAGAGAGGTCCGGCGACTCACGGGAAGAATCGCGGCATTGAACGGGTTTATCTCCAAATCGGTGAGCCGAACGCGGCCTCCCCTTCTTCAAGGCACTCAAGGCCAACGAAAAGTTTGAATGGGGACCGAGAGCAATCGAAGCTTTCGAGCGGCTCAAGAAATACATGGCGAGGACCTAATGGTGGCGCCCGAATAGCGACGAGCCACTCCTTTGTACGTGTCGGCATCGGCGGGGCGATAAGTGCGGTACTCGTGCAAGAGAGACGAGATAAATGGTAAGCGGGTGCGGCGGCCGATATACTATGTGTCGAGGCATTGCAAGGAGCAAAGCTGAATTACACGAGAGATTGAAAAGATAGCGTATGCGGTAATCACGGCTTCAAGGAAGCTAAAGCACTACTTTCGGGACCACACTATTCGATACCGACAACAAGCGCGACCCTTTGGCCGAGATCCGAACAACAAAGAAGCCTCGGGAAGAATTGGCAAGCTGGGCTCTGAGCTGTCTCGGTTCGAGATCAAGTTTGTTGCAAGAACAGCAATCAAGTCGCAAGCACTAGCGGACTTTCTCTCGAGAATGGGTGCCAACAAATACCTCCGAATCAAAATCGGAGGTATCCCACTGGACACTTTACACGAGATGGTGCACAGGGGAGTCCGGGGGGCGGGGCCTCCGCAATTTTGTTTTCACCATCGAGTCGGGACAAAATATGCGGCTAGACTATGCTTCAAAGCAACAAACAATACAGTATGAAGGTGTCATATTGGGGTTGACAAAAGCAAAGGCACTCGGGGCCACTCACGTGCTTTGGTAAACACAGATTCACGGTTGGTAGCGAGGACAAGTGGAAAAAGAGTACACCGCAAGGGAACCGGAACTCGCAAAATACTTAGAGGTCATGAGAGGCCTTGAAAAGAGATTCAAAGGGTTCACCCTCAGGCATATACCGAGAGGAGAAAACATGGAGGCTGATGAGTTGGCAAAGGCATCGGCAAACAAGCTTGACATGCCTAAGCGGGCACCTTTTACCAAGAGCTACAGCAACCGGCCACGGCCGGGTTAAACGAGCATTTGCGGAGGTACTGCGATTCACTCCGAAGACTGGAGGCAAGCAATCATAGATCAAATCGGTGGCAATCATGTAACATCGATGAAGCCGCGCGGCGAGATCGGCGGCTCGAGCAAGAAGCTACACCGTAATAGAGGGGCAGCTGTTCAAAAAAGGCATAGTGCAACCACTACTCAAATGCCTAAGCAATGAAGAAGGCCAGGAACTCCTACGCAGCATTCACGCAGGGATTTGTGGATCCCACATAGGCCCAAGGGCATTATCTGCAAAGGCAATTCGCCAAGGTTTTTACTGGCCCACTCACATCAAAGATGCCCTACGCATCGTGAAGACATGCAGCGCCTGCCAAAACTTCTCTCCAAACCAAAGTAAGCCAGGGGGGAGTCACAGCTCATCCCACCAACATGGCCTATGCAGAGATGGGGTATGGACCTCGTTGGGCCGCTCCCGCCAGCTCAAGGAGGTAGTAAATATGCGGTTGTGGCAGTCGAATATTTTACAAGGTGGATCGAGGCCAAGCCACTATCAACCATCACCTCGAAACGGTAAAAAAAATTTTACGCGGAACATAGTGTGCGGGTTCGGTGTCCCAAGAACCCTAACGGTAGATAACGGAAAGCAATTCGATTCGACAAGTTCAAAGAGTACTGCGAAGCATTGGTACTCGGTGGCCTTTGCATCGGTATACCACCCCGGAGAGCAACGGGGCGGTTGAGAGGTCCAACGGATCATATTCTCGGCAATCTCAAAAACGCTACACGGCTGAAGAAAGGAAAATGGGTCGAGGAGTTGCCTAAGGTCGTGTGGTCTCACAACACCAACATCTCACGAGCCACCGGCTTCACACCCTTCAAGTTACTATATGGGGAAGAGGCTATGATGCCGGAAGAGTTAAGAAACCAAAGCCTCCGGGTCACAAAACGGCGCTAGCGAAAAAATGAAGAATACAAAGAGATGATAGAGGCGAGAGAGACTAGAAGTCATGGACAACATAATCAAGTACCAAAACCAAACGAAGAAGTGGAGGGATGCCAAAGTGGTAATCAAAGACATCAAAGAAGGAGAGCTGGGTCCTCCGCCGGAAACCAAATGCACCAAACGCGAAACGCAGCCAAAGTGGGAAGGACCCTACCTAGCTCACCAAGCGGGAAGGAAAGGATCGTTCTTCTTACGGGATGAAAATGGGAAAGTATCAACCCACACCGGAATGTGGACAACCTCGGGAAATACTACATCTAGAATGTAGGGAACCTCCGTAAATCTATAAGCGGAGGCATCCAAGTAGATCATTTTCATGTTTCTTTTCTTTCCCTTCAAACCGGATTGCACTCTTTTCCTCACGCGGGGACTCCTTATCGGAGGTGAGGTTTTTAACGAGGCAACTCCGTTGTAATCAACCTCTCGCAATATATAAAGAGGGCCCCGAGAAACGACGAGAATGCGGCAAAGTCGCGGCGGCCGGCAACGCAGCCGCAATATTCGACGGTGCTTTAAGCATCGGAAGAGGTCACTTCAAACTTCGCCTTGACCGGCGGACCTCAAAAAGATTTGTAAGTGACCTCCAAAAAGGTTGAAAACCCTTGGAAAAAGACGATCGATCGGGCACTAAGGGGTACAAAAAGCCAAAAAGGCATCACCAAAATCGGAAAAAGACCCGGCAAGCGGCTAGGGCACCGATATTAAAGCAAAGATCGCTTGATCGCCCGGCGGCTTCTCATGCCTCCGCAAGATCGGCGGAGGCATGCCAAACACGAAAACCAAAAATTGAAGAAATCGGAGCAATCTAATCGTCATAAGCAAAAAAGGCAACCGGAAACAAAGAGAAGGTAACACGGCGGGCTGAGCAAGCCACTCCGATCCATTAATTTGCATACAAATATGAAATCAAGGCTACAAGAATCACCAACGCCCTAGCTCCAACTAGTGTAGACTCTAGAGAAGGTGTGCCACCTCTTACTATTACAATCGGCAAACGAGCACGCAAAAGAGCAAAGAGCGCTGCAATTCTCCATCTCCGAGAAGGGAGGAAGCCTTAGTACCGACGGACTTCGGCTCCCGGTACCCAAAACACAAGCGCCAACCGATACACCTCGGACTAGCCCGCCCCACTACACACCTCGAAGAATAGGCCAAGTAGCAAGCACGGTTGTATTCGTAGCCGGATACCACTCCGCACCTCTCGCGAAAAGCGACACACCATTGTGATATAGCTATTACGAATTCTTACTCGATATCGGCTCAAGTGCATCTAACGGCAAGACCATGCTCTCACTAAATCAAAATCTGGCGAACACTACCCCAAATGACCAAGCATCACCAAAATCCATAAGCCTTATATAGCCCTAGGGAGGAGAAAGGTAAATAAATGCCTTGATCGCAATCTAATGCATTAAAGGAGCAAGATCTGTACCATAACTCATAGTAGCAATCAAGCTCATTCAAACCGCATGAGTACCATCCGCGGCGGTTGTTTTGGTCCTCGAGCAATCAAGAGAGCATATCACGAGAAATCAAACACGGGATCCACAAAGGCATTTACTAAGTGTACCAAAGAGGTCGAGACATTTAATCCAATCGGCCATGCCAAGGCCTATAAAAGGAAGGCGCTTCCGGCATCCACCCCCCGGCATCACACAAAGCACGTATCAAGAGTAGGGGGATGGAGGCTGATGTATATTTACAAGAGTTCCACGGTAGCGGTAGAGAGACAAATAAGAATTCATAAGCAGAGGGCCACATAGACCAAAATGAACACCACCCTTTTCTTAAGAGCATGCACCAATGAGCCTTGCCTCAGGGAAGAAAACGGGATAGGGGGGACACCGCGTAAGAATTCGTAACGTCCCCCTATCCCCGGTCAAAATCAAGCAACAGAAGGGTGGAATATCACGTGAAAGTGAGCCCGAAGACAGGTGGTACCCGTCACAAGTTGAGAGTCCCCATTAGCAAGGGACCATGTCCAATTAGCTACGGTTGGAGAAAAGGCAGCACTAAGAACCTAATCTCCATGCCTTAGCATGGAACCATGTAACCTAACAAACTGCCCATTCAAAAATATCAATAAAAGGTACCCGACAAAATGCCTCCGGAATCTGACTAGTAACCTCCGCGCGCAATTCAAACGTAGTATGGACTAACGTTGCAGCGCGCGAAGACAAGTTCAAAAAACTACGTCTTAGCAAAGACAGTACCTCCGTCTTAACACCTTAGCTCAGAATCAGGTAACACTGGCATATAACACAAAAAAAACACGTATACGATAATCTAAGATTTCTTCCATAGCCTCCGCGCATGAAATGAATGCGTCTGAGTTCCATTACACAAAGGCAAATCTCGGAAAAAGACCAAGAATAAACAAATACATAGCCTCCGAAAAGAAAAAGGCAACGAGAAAAAATAAACATCTCATGAGAAAAACCGACGAGCGCCAAATTCAAGGACCCCTCCATGCTAGCGACCCAACGAAGGTGTCGCGCCTATCGTCCAACTGAGCGCGAACAAATTCAAACATATCATCAACGCTGCGATGAGGGAACACTGATCGCCAGCAATCCCACAGAAAACCGCTAACGTAGACACCATCGCGCATAAGGGTTGCAGGTTCCACCTCCTTCACAGGCCCAAAATCGGAGACTGCGCGGGAGGATTGACCAATAAGTTTCATTTACAATACGCGCACCCCGGGCGCCACGGCAAAAGTAACAAGTGTTTTTACACTGAGACACAGAAAAGTAAAATCCTAGTCTACCTCCTCCCCGCGGACGTCGTGGGCCTCAGCGGCTCTATCGGCATCTCCATCTTGCCTCTCTTGTAATGTCTCCGCGGGAGGACTGGCGCGAGCTTCAGTGTGTGCCCGGGTTTCCGACAGAACCTCCGCCTCGGCCTGAATCCTCGCCGGAGACACGGTTGCCTGAGGAACCTGAGAACCTCCGCCGCAGCCTGGTTGGGAAGGCTCACCAAGGACGGGGACACCTTTCATCACAAGCCTAACTGGTGTCCGGCCTCCGGCGGCAGCCTTAAAGACACAAAAATATTAGCTCCGTGAAGAAGCAAAAGAAAAGATAAACATAAAAGACAAAGGAAGACAAGTTTCACCTTCCGCATCGCGTGAGCAGCAGCAACGGCTTCCGCCCTGCCAAAAGGCACCCAGAAAGACTTCAAGAATTTTTGAATGGTCTTGCGGATTGGGCGGGAAGTCTCCCCGAGCTCTGAGGACTTGGAGATCTCTGGTAGACCAACAGCGCTAATGTCCAGACCTCCGCGAACCAAGCTCTTAATTAAACCGATGGCGGAGGCCTTTGCCGCAAAATCGGACACGCCTCCGACGAATAGGGACGGCTTCGCGGATTGGATTTGATCCAAGACATCAATCCACTGGCGACGGTTAGCGGGAAGAGGAGAGGCAACACCACCAAACTCTTCAAGTACGACGAGATATGTCTCCGCAATTTCGATACCGGCAACCCCGATCTCCTCGATCTCCGACCAATCCCTCCGCCTCCTTCCGAAAGGTCTCCATGAGTCTTTTCCATCGAGGCCACGGTGGGTGCGGAGGTTCTCGACACCTCCGTGGCTTTATTGGCACGCTCAATTGCAACGTCCTTGGCTTCATTAGCAGATTTGAGCCTCACTTCCAAATCCTCAACCTCCTTCTTCGGGGCCTCCGATTGCTTTGGAGAGCGGTTTCCAAGTTAGAAACTTTGGCCGCGAGGTCGATCTTCTCGCGGCCAAGGGTCTCCACTTCTCCCTTCGGGGCCTCAATGGCTCGCGTCCGGCTGGGCAAGTTCCACGACTCCTCGGTGCTCAATAGCGAAGGCCATGTGATGCGTCTATAGACGGTAATAAAGTGAGAAAAAAGCAACAAGGAAAAGATTAAAAGGTCAAAAGCCCAAAGCACACTCACCATACGGTGGTGCTCCGGTTGAAGGCGCGAGAAGGCGTTCGTAGGGCGCGCATCAAGGTAGTTGTCAACTTGGGCAGGGATCAAAACAAAAACCATAGGGAAAATGATCATGAGTACAAGCCCGCAACAGCCCAACCTCGCGGAGACAGCAGTAAAGTAACATGACAAAAACCTCCGTAATGCTCGAAAATATCATGAACATTCAAACCCCACGCACCAAACGTAGCGGAGGCATCTGAAAGAGAAGCGAAGACACATCTTAGCAAAGCCAATCGTGCAATCAACGTGTGAGCTAAAAATAAGACAAGAGTAAAGAATCTTTACCTCCAGAAGCACGAGCGGCGGAAGTAGAACCTCCGCCCGTAGGCGGAGTCATGCACCACGCGCCGGAACACGCGCGCCAAATCAACACCGGGAGGAGGCCTCATGCTCCCAAGAATACCGGCAAGCTCGGCTATAGAATAAAAAGGTTAGAAGTCTTCTCACCCTAAGAAAAAAAGAGAGGGGAGTGGTGTCCAAGAAACTTAGCCAAAGTCAAAAAAAAAAAAAAAAATTTTAACTTACGAAGAGAAAGCCCGCCCACCGGACCTTTGTCACCAGAACGGAGGCCCGCCCTTCACCGGAGGCCTGCCGGGCCGGCGGCCTTGTCGACACCTTATGGCCGGGACTCCCAACAAAATCATCATCGGAGATGTCGTCGGGGATATCACGAACCTGGTGAGCCGGAGAAAGCGACGCCTCGGTGTCCCCGGCCTCTTCGTCCCCCTTCGCTTCTTCCTCTTCTTCACCGGCCTCACCGTCTTCGAGCTAGACGGCTCGGCAAAAGCGGCTCGGGAAGGGGTGAACGGACACCTCCGGTGAGGGGACCCGCGGAAACAGAGGGGCGTGAAGCCACCTTCGCCTCCGCTGTAGGTGAGGGCTTAGCGGACGCTACCGCCTCCTTGGCAACCTCTTCTTCCCCGTCGTCACCTTGATAGCCGGCCTCGGAGGCATTGGGGGACGCGATGCGGAAGCCTCAACGGCCTCCGGCTCGGAGGTCTTCTCCTTCTTGGAAGGCCCGCGGCCAACGCAAGAACGTTTCTTCTTTTTTGATGCCTCCGCCTTGACCGTAGCAACGGCGGCGGCATTCTTCAATGCTCTAGACTCTATCTTCCGGAGCACCTTGCCGGGGACGGGCGGGAGGAATAGCGGATTTGAAGTTCTTCAAAGACGCGGTTCAGGCGTGGCATGAAACCAGCCTCCGCCTTCCGCGCAAGGTATTCACGTTCGGAGACCTCTCCGATTAGCTCCACAACCTTCCTTTCAATACGATTAACGAAATTGGTCCCGGTCTCCCCTCGAGGTAACCGAGACCGAAGACGGGGCACGGTATGCCCGCGGCTTCTCCGAAAACCGGCAACTCCTTCCGTACAATCTCAAACTTTGGCCTCTCCTTAGCCAAGGGCCGGCGGCCGGAGGCCACTATCTCCTCCAGAAGGTCGCGACCTCCGGAGTATTTGCAAGCCAAAGCGAAGGCCTTTCGGCGGACTTCTCGCGAGCGGAGGCCGCAGCGGGAAGACGCCGGAAGAGGCTTCAAATTGGTGTGCGGCTTCATCGCCGTCATAGCGGAGGCCGGGGGTACCTCACAATCTTATTGCCATCGTCATCCTCCCCGTGACACCGATAGTCTGCACGTAGAACCAATACTCCATCCAATTGGCCGGCTCCCACTTCCCCTTTTGACACCACGAGATCTCCAATCGTTCATCCCGAAACCTTTTCGCCATAAAGGTACGGGCCCCAAACCGTGCTTTCACCTTGTCCTCACCAAACGACCGTGGTTGCTTCGCAGTTCATAGTGCCTCACAAAGGCATTAACATCGATCTCTCCGCCATAAGACTCCACTTTGCCCGGACAAACTTGCTAAGGTTCAAGAAGGCATGAGGAGTTAGGTGGTGAATTTGAGCATTGAACTCCCCGAACTCTCCTCAAAAAAGGATGGGCCGGCGGCCGAAGGCCGCAAGTAAAGAAATCCTTGAAAACGACCGCATACCCCGGGCGGGGTTGGCTCGATCTCGACCCCGGAAGCTTGGCACGCCCGACCGGGATGACACCCTGTTGCTCAAGGTCTTCGATCATCGCCTTGGTCATCTTGCTAGGACCAAAATCGTAGGTAATAGCGACCATACCTCCGGGCCGTGTGAAGGAATGAGGTCTTCGACGGAGGCTTCCACGTCGAGAGAGACTCTTCCCGGATCTCGGCCTTCGCCGCAACAAGCATACACTTCTCAAAAAGATCAAGCCAATCTCCGACCTTCACTCTCGAAACCGGGAATAAGGACCGGTGTAGCGATGGTGGAGGCAAGTGCGCCTTGTGGAGGTGCCACGATGGAAATCGGAGGCAACCGTCGTATGCGGAGGTGGCACGAGAGAGTGAATAGAAAACCACGGCTTGGGGTAAAAAACTATTACCGCCCCTCCCCTTTTATAGTGGCCGGACGGCCGGTCGTGGGGGGAAGACATCCCCCACGCCAACGGTAAAAAATCCAACGGTCGAAAAACCGCACCCGGATCCAACGGCGAAAGAGAGAGAAGGCAAAAGAGAGAAAACCTTTTTCGGACCACGAAGTCTCCGTCCACCAAAGGCGAGCCGGGGGCCATGGTCTCCGCCGATCTAGCCAAGAGTTGATGGCCGGGCCCGCCTCCGCCGGACCTAACCCTCAAAGGCGGAATGTTGGGAAAAGGCATCTCGGCGGGAGACATGGCATGAGCCTACGGTCAATTGACCCCCATTTATCTTGTTTACTACGGTTGTCTTTGCTTGTTACGCGGGTTTGGATCGGAGGTATTGGGACCGCCGGCGGAGACCATGCCGGCTGCGCCGAGAAGGTCTCCGGTCGCCATCCGGAGACAACAGCCGGCATCCCGACCTCGGGCCTCCGAGCGGAGGTAGCGAGCCGGAGGCGGAGACCCTTGGCCTCGGCCACCGGCGGAGACCATGCCGGCTGCGCTGAGAAGGTCTCCGGTCGCCATCTCGGAGACAACAGGCCGGCATCCTGACCTCGGGCCTCCGAGCGGAGGTAGCGAGCCGGAGGCGGAGACCCTTGGCCTCTGGCCACCGGCGGAGGCACCGGACGGAGGCGCAAGCCTCCGATCCCAGAGCGGAGATACCCGGGCTGCGGCGGAGACGACGGGACGGGAGCGGAGACATCCGGTGGCCCAAGAGGCAGCCCGCCGGCGATCCCAGGAGCGAGGAGGACATCACACGCCTAGGAGGCCCAGGAAGGGTCCAGCAGGCCCATCAGCGCAACGGCGGACGATCTTGCCCCTGTCGACCCCACCTGGCAGAGTCTTAAAATTAGGGTTTCCCCGTCTCCCTTTGGGGTTGTAATGTCTTTTCATATTGGGGAGCCGGGTAGGCTATAAAAGGAGCCCCCGGTCCCGTTGTAAGTCAGGATCGGCTGGAGTGGAAGAGTTTCTGTTCTTCACACTCTAGCATTGTATTTGTAATTACGATTGAATACTAAACCTGCTGGAACTGTGTTCCAACAGAGGGCCAATCGATCCGTCGACCTCCGTAAGTCCCGGCAACCTTGCTATCATGTCTAGTATCGTGCGGCGGATTTAGATTATGATACAAGTAGTCTCATCCGTTTTGCTTAGTATCGTGCGGCGGATTTAAGCTTAATGATGGGAAGTCTTTGCTTGTGCCTTGTATCGTGCGGCGGATTAAGACATGAGTAAAGATAGTTATCGGCTCTCTTAGATTTGGCAAGATCTAATAGATTCATTAAGTTATCACGTGTTGCATGTTTCATTTAATGTTTATTTATTTGCAACACTCTTTTGCCCAATCTAGATTGATGCTCTTTTCGGCTTTTTGGTCATAATCTCATGTTTATTCGATATCAAGTAGATCAATTTCATATAGCCGAATTAGATCGATCTAGATTGTCACGTGTTGTGGGTTCATTCACGTTAGATGTAGATAAGCCTTGACAGGACCGGGTACCGTGCGGCAGATGCAGGTCTTTGGGTTACTCTAGAGCTAGTCATCCGGTGGACTAGAGATCGGTTTAATCTGATAGGTTTCTTTTACATGTTACTTGTTTGTTCCTTCTTCATGGACCCCAATTCGGCAATTTGGCCGATACGGTTATGCTTATACATGTAGCGAGTATTTATAGATCTGTTAGGTAATTACGTGCTTTTAGCTCTTTACTTGTTAGATTGTATCATGCGGTGGATTGATCGCGAAGGGGTGGTGTAAATTCATAGCGAGTGGTATCATGCGGTGGATTAGCTTGCTTGGGTTTATGCTCGACGGGTTTATGAAGGCTAGACGTGCGGCAGACTAGTTGGAGTAGCCTATGCATGTGTTGTTTAATAGATTTATATTTATAAGTTACTTATCCTTAATTATTAGTGCTTGATGATGCTTTAAACCTGAGATGTAGTTTGATATGCTTTGATGATTTAATCTTGTTCAAACATGTCTTCGTTTACACGCATTCGGCAAATTCATTCTTTACATCGGTTATGTTACTTTAGCCGAATGAACGCAATGTTGGCGATAGCTTCTATAGCTATGTGTCGTCGTAAGTGGCTTCGGGGCCATAAAGATGGAACTGTCTGGTCTCACCCAAAGACGTTCCGCTTATGATTTTACCGTTTTATCCCTTGTCGACTTTCAGGTCAAATCGACTGGCACGCCACCGGATTCAGACGCCCGGGCACCCGATTGAAGCTAGGCTTTCCGGCTTGCTGTGTGTGAGACACAGTGCGCCACATTTTGTGTAAACACACTTTTTGGCACGCCCAGTGGGACAACTTCTCAGTTTAGGATGGGATCGGAGATTGACAATAGTCACGTTCTGAACGTGACCATGGACGAACTGCGACGAGCAACGCCCGGATGGTGGAGCGAGGCAATGGAACAATCCATTGAAGTGTTTGATGTCTTTCTCCAAAAACAAGAGTGGCGAGTGATGGTCAAGCAATCATTGCCACGAGTTCTTCTCGCCGGTCGGGCGATATTACGACGAAGAGGAGATGCGAGAGGGTAGTTCAAGTCATCTACAAAGCCGTGGAGATACCATGTTGAATCATAACACAGCTTTTTGGGCACCTTCCGCAAAATCATGGTTGATACTTTTGGTCCAACGGTTGACAAGCGCTTTGAAGAAAAATTTGGAGAGCTTGGTGGACCGGTGTTCTTTAACACTCAAGCAATCTTCGGGGAAGCCAACCGGGGAGGAGAGATGATCGGTACAAGCAAGGATGGAGCTGTTCATGATGAAAAAGAGAAGCCTCCCGTGACCGAGCAGCAAACTCATGGCCAAGTAGTTTTTGGTGCAACAACGATATACCTGCATCTGCTTACAAGATTTCTCCAAAGGCAAACAGATTGCGAAGAGTGTTTATGGAGATGGGTACAATGAGTTTACCGATTACGGTGCCCTTAATGCTTTGCCGAATCCGGGGTATATGAGTGCGTCGGGAGTACCTTCGGAAGGCGGGGGGCACAAGATGCCAATGATGTTCTCGCTGCGTAATGGCCGATATGATGCGAGAATCGTTCGGCCTTAAACCAAAGAATCAAACATATGCATACAAATCTCCCTTTCCAGAGTGGTACAATAGAGTAGCTCTTCCACCAAGAGTAAAGCCACCGATAGATTTGACTAAATTCTCGGTCAAGATGACACTAGTACCATTGAACATATTAGCAGTACTTGATGCAACTTGGAGAAGCTGCTAGTGATGAAGCTTGGAGAATCGATATTTTCCTATGTCTCCGACGGGCCGGCTTTCACATGGTTTGCTTCACAAATTCTACCGGCCAATTCCATTAGAACATGGGCGAATTGGAGCAAAAGTTCCATGCATACTTTTACACAGAACCAATGAGAAGAAGATGGTTGATCTGTGGGCTATGAGGATGAAGACTACCGAAACACCAATGGAATATCTTCGTAGATTCAGAGAAGCGAAGAACATGTGCTATTCTCTGACTATTCCCGATGACCAACTCGCACAATTGGTCATTGCAAGCATGCTGCCACATATCAGAGACAAGCTATTTGGCATCGAGTTTGAAGATCTTGGACAGCTTGCACAAAAGTTGACAGCAATGAGCAATCAAGCCCAAGGGTTCAGAAGAGATGCTCGTTTTCAGAAGAACAATGCAACTATTGACATGTATCAGGGATTTCTAGAAGAAGCATCTGAGTATGAAGATGAAGATGAAGTGGCTGCTGCAGAGTTGAACTGGACGAAAGAGCCTACTTTGGTCAGTCATCGATGGGTGAAGCAGCAAAAGGGATCTTATGATTTTGATGTCAGTAAGGCAGATAAGCTCTTTTTGTATCTGATTCAAGAGGGACGCATCAAGCTGCCAGAAGGACATCCTATGCTGCACCCTGAAGGGGTAAAGGATAAAAAGTACTGTGGGTTTCATGATACAGGTTCTCATCATATCAATGATTGCCGAGTGTTCAGAGTAAAAATTCAGAAAGCTATTCAAGATGGACACTTGAGATTTGATGGCAAGATGAAAGTAGACAAAAACCCGTTCCCTCAGAACATGGTCTCTTTCTCTATAGGCATGGTTGATGCCAGTGAATCCAAGGAAAAGGGAAAGATGAAGGTTCTGACTTCTGAAAGAGCCAAAGAGAGTGGTGCTGTTGACCCTGATCGGCAAGTTACCAAGGAAGAAGTGCAACAAGTACGGTTCAGAAATAGCCGAACGAGAAAGGGTCAAACTTCAAATGCAGCTAAGGGAAATTGCCGAATACACGCGAGCCAAAGCGCAGAGTTACAAGACAACACTTGTTGAATAAGTGGCAGAGGGAAAAGAAGATGAAGTATGATGAGGAGCAGCAGTACATTGAAGAGGAACGCAGATTCATGGCAGAGCATCGAAGATATGAAGCAGAAGTGCGCCGAAGAGAACAGGAAGAGCACATAAAGGAGCAAGAGCAGTCACATTGGAACTGTTCCTTCTTCAGACACTGTTGGAATGAAGGCTTGAAGTTGCCTGCTAAAAACAATTGCCCTGAATGCAGTGATCAATATTCAGAGTATAGGCAATCTCGAGTCAACCGTCCCGTCCATGATAGACTTGGAATAAGGATTCCCGAGGACGATCGGTGCATAAAAATGAATAATTTTGATGGACATCGAGGAAAAGATTTGCGAGATCAAGCTTGGGCTCATAGCAATGTTCATAATGCGAGGAAAGCTCATACGGGTGGCAAAGAGGACAATGGTGCCCTCCCCGGTCTACGGAAAAGCCGAAGAGAAGAGTTCGAGCGTTTGAGGAATCAAGAGCCGAAGCGTGAATTAGCCGAAAAGAAACCAAAGGTGTGGCGTCCTAAGAAAAAGGATGATGGACGGGGTCCTTCGGTGATACTAACATGGTGTTCTTTATCCCATTGGAGTTTAGAGCTCCCGAAGATCAAGAAGTTCGGATGAAGTATACTCGGACTTTGATGAAACCGAATGCCGAGACCCGATGGCTCAACTTGTGTTGACTCGGCAAGCAATCTTTGACAAGCCGCTTAAAAACCGTCATCTCGAAGCCATTATACCCGAAGGGATATGTCAATGGCAAACCTTTAACCAAGATGCTTGTTGATGGAGGGGCTGCTATCAATATTATGCCCTATGCTACTTTCAGAAAGCTTGGTATGACAAGTGAGGATGCAGACTGACATGATCCTTAGAGATTTTGCTGGCAATGCTTCTGATACTCGTGGAGCAGTACATGTGGAGCTGATGATTGAATCCAAGACTTTGATCACTACTTTCTTTGTCATTGATGGCAAGGGGGCATATAGCATGCTTCTGGGAAGGGATTGGATCCATGCTAATTGCTGTGTACCCTCAATTATGCATCAAATCCTTATTCGGTGGATAGGAGATGATGTAGAAGTTGTTCAAGCTGATGATTCAGTGAGTGTTGCCACTTCCGAGCCTGCTTATTGGGAATATGATGGACAAGACTGCCTTTCGGGTAAGAAATGGAAAGAAGGTCCCGTCAATGTGTTCGACAGAGATCAACAACCGATCCAAGCGATAGGCTCGACAAGAACTTTTAATGGGCAATCCAATCGATGGCAACAAAGGCAAACTGGGTCGTGGTTTCATGTCGGCTGACAAGTTAGAAGAAATCGATGTTGGTGATAGCACAAAGTCAAGGCCGATGTATATCAGTGCAAATTTAGACCCAGAATATAAGTTGAAATTAGTAGAGTTGCTGAAAGAGTTTAAGGATTGTTTTGCTTGGGATTACACAGAGATGCCTGGTTTGGATCGATCAATTGTTGAGCATAAGTTGCCTATAAAACCTGGATTTCGTCCTTTCAAACAACCTCCACGAAAAATTTATAAAGAGGAGGTATTGGCCGATGTAAAGAAAGAAGTTGAAAGACTGATTGAAGCAAACTTTATTCGGCCATGCAGGTATGCAGAGTGGATTTCAAACATAGTACCTGTATACAAAAAGAATGGAAAGATGAGAGTATGCATAGATTTCGAGATCTCAACAAAGCTACTCCCATGGATGGTTACCCAATGCCGCTTGCCGATTTACTAGTGGATGCAGCGGGTATGAAGTCATCGGTTTATGGATGGCAATGCGGGCTACAATCGATTTTCATGGCGCTTGAAGATATTGCAAAAACGCATTCGATGTCCTGGCCACATTGGGTTAATGACATTTGGATTGAAGAATGCTTGGTGCAACTTATCGAGAGCCATGAATTATATCTTTCATGAGTTGATCGGCAAAATTGTGGAAATTTACATTGATGATGTGGTAGTCAAATCCGAAACCATGAAGAACATTTAGCCGATTTAAGGAAGACTTTGGAGTGCACAAGGAAACATGGTTTAAAGATGAATCCAAATAAGTGTGCTTTTGGAGTCTCGGCTGGTGAGTTCTTGGGGTTCTTGATCCACAAAGGAGGGATAGAAGTTGGAGAAAAATAGCCGATGTTATTGTATCGCCTCTAGTGCAAAGAATAGCCGATATCATGTGTATCGTCTTCAGAACAAAATAGCCGATACAATTGTATCGCCTTTAGCCAATTCTTGAAGGTAAATGAACAGTTTGATCCTATCTCTCAGCCGGTAGGTTTATCGGGGAAAGATAAAGCGAATTGAAGTGCTACACTACAACCTGTCAAGTCATGGAACAGTGCCGAGATCTAATCGACTGAGGTGACGTCATACGTTCGGGAAAATTTCATTCGGGAAAGGTGTTGCAGTCGAAATACCAGCTAGGGGGCGAGGAAATTCATAAGAATAAATGCAATTGCTGGAACACCATTGCAGCCAAGACAGACAAGATCAAGGAGACGGCCAACATTCTTCATTTAAAAGTTTTTATTACAACCCGTGCCAATCCTAATACAAGCTACTCCTCTTCTTCGAAGAGCTTGTTGAGGACGGACTCCGGGTTGGTGGCGTTGGCCATGGCATCGGCGTGGTCGTCGTATTCCACCAGGAGGCCCTCAATGCCGTCGACCTCATGGGGAAGCCCACCTCGGAAGCCTACCGGCATGGGAGCATAGTCGTCCCCCGGTCCAGACGACATCCCCGCCCGCCGAGCGCGGTGCCGAGGCGCACGCCGTGAAGCGCAACCTGATCAATCTGACCAGGAACCGCCTCAAGGTGATCTCGCCACGGTCGCCCCGAGCGTTCACGTGGTTGGCCGCCGCGCCTGCCACCTTCAGGGCGGTTAAGCTCATTGGAGAGGTCTCGCAAAGATAGAAAACAAGACAGACTAGTGAGCAAACAAATTGGGAAGAACGGGAATTGAAGCAATGTTGGAAGAACAAGTGCGGTGATGGTCTCGGTCATCCGCCGGCGTATCCTCCCATTCCAAATGGCGATCCCGAACTTCTTGGTTTCTTCACCAAGAAGCTCCTGTGCTTCGTCCCTCTCGCGGCGGTATGCGGCGGCGTCGTAGCGGGTGTACGCCGGGATCTCCTCGTTGTTCCTATCCCATATAGGGCGGTACAAAGAGGAGGACCCCGATGAGGCCGAGGCGTGGCCGCGCGGAGCAGAACAGGAGCCGGGCCGGAGCCGGAGCCGTGCGGGGCAAAAGGTCGAACGCCGCGGCCGGCGCCAGAAACGCCATTGGCCGGTGCTTGATCTTCGCCGTTCTACAAACAAGGTACAATTAAGATCGGCTAAATAAAAAGAAACCGCAAACAAGATGGAGAAGTTGTCTCCTTATCGCAGCGACGGCCGCCGCGGTTGCTTCCCCGCCACGTCCGCGGGAGCGGGAACGGAGGCGGCCGAGGCCGGAGCGCGAGCCGGCGGTGTGCCTCCCGGAAATTGGCGACATAGTCGCCGGTGTTCCCGACGGCCCTGAAACGGATCAAGAAGATAGACAACCGCAAGGGGGCAGGGACTCAGATCGGGTAAAAACTATCAAGCAGCACAACTTAAAAGGTTGAAGGTCTCACCGCCGGCGCCGGTTGCTTTGCTTCCTCATCCTCGTCCCGGGCGGGACGCTTGCCACGGCCGCCGCGCTTGCCATCGGTGGTGGTGAGGGTTTTTTGAGATTGGGGTGGAAGAGGAAGTGGAAGAGATGATAGCAACTGCTTGCGCTTGGATGTGATGATGATGGAAGCCGAGTGGCTCTATTTATGAATGATGGGAGCCGTGGCGGAACCCTGCGGGAAAACCAATCGACGATTAGGGTTTTCACACTTCGTGGGCCGGTATTGAGTTGGGTCAAGCCCATTACCGTGGTCGATTCAGGTTACCGACGCGGTCGGCTAAAAAGCTAAAATGGGAATCATTCGGCTAAAAGTATGTACTTGAGCCTACGGTTATGTTCGGCCGATTTGCACAAGTGTGAGTATAGTCATACTCGGGACAACCGAATGATAACGTAGCGAGAGAAGAAAGAGAAAAACAAAATATTAAATCAAAAAGGAATAAAATGTTGAAGAAGTATGGTACATTCGAGCATAATATTTACATATGTCATCATACAAGCCGAGGTTTATACACTCAAATAAGAGTTAATGACATTCGGGGCGTCGATCTTGATTTTGTTGACCTCGTCAAGGGCTTTCTTGTCTTCAACTTCAGAATTTTGGATCTGCAGAAGGCTTTGCTCTTGATTTGTTTGGTCTCTCGACAAGGGAGCTTATTTTGGACTTAGCCGAGTCAAGAGGTGGCAGAGTAGCAAGTTTGGCCTCATGAGATTGAATGTTGGCATCCAATTGAGCCAACTGAGCTGCCAGTTTGATCCTCTCATCTCTCATGCTCTGCAATTCTGGCTCCAAGGTATTCCAAGACTGTTTGGCTGACTTGAATTCAGAGTAGAGCTCTTTTACTTGCTGTTCTCTGGTTGCCTTATCGGTTTCCAAAACAGCCTTGTTAGATGTATTTTTGTATGCTCTCTTGACGACAAAGAAAGTGGTCATCAAGATGGGACAAGGAGTTTATGGCATCCTTAAGATCAGAAGGGAGCTCTTGGCCAATTGGCTCTGCTATTTCCCTTATCTTGTCAGATTCTCGAGTCAAGTCAACAATGTCCTTCTCTAAGAATGAGATTATGTCCTTCAATTTAGCCTGACTCTCTGATGATAATTGCCGATTAGAGGAGACTTCATCATCGTCGGCAAATTCTTCAGCAATGAGGGAAAAACTGGCCTGTTGAAAAGCAGTGTCCTGATAATAGAAGAAAATTTATTAGCCGAATGACTTAGTTCAAATAGGGAATGACTGAGAAAGATCAAGATAATACCTCTTCGGCAAAAACCTGATCAATAGCTTCCTGAGTAGCATCAAGACTTTGAGTGATCGATACGCTTGCTTCTTCATGGATAGCAGTTTCATGACTTGTTGATATATCTTGAATTGCCGAAGGGGTTGAATCCGGTACGTCTTGAAGAAGAATTTTTTCGTTGCTTCTCCCGGGCCGATAAAGAGGAATGCCTATTTCTGTTTCTATTTGTTCATCAACCCGATGAGAAGGAATTTCTTCCGTTGCTTCTCCCCGTTCACCCGCTTGGTCATCTCGTCCGGTGAGGAGAAGTTTCTTCGCTTGTTCCTCCTTGATATTCTCGGGTCAAATATAAGTAAGGTCGATGTGTAAACAAAGAGATGAGAATAACAAAGTGCGATGCATACCAAGGATGCTGATAGGCTCATTGGCATTTGCTTGGCCAGTAGAGGCTCCAGGAGAATTCTCCAAGATCACTACCCTGCCAGGACTTTGAGGGTTGACTCCGTACTGCCGAAAGATAGTGATGAATGCAAACATATTTGCGAGATAAAAAATAAGGGATCAAAAGCATTCATACCCGAGGGAGTGGCATGACCTTCTTTGATCTTGTTTTCTTGGGGATTGCGGTGTCCTTGATGGGGAGGAAGGAGTTTTTCTTTTAAGGTCCTTCGGAGCACTTTGTGTCATCGCAGGTGTTTTGTTAAAAACTCGCTAAACTTGGAGCATCGTGCCCCGGAGCGCATTAGGGCCGGGTTGCCGGTATTGAACCTCTCGGAGGACTTGGAGGAGCATTGTCCAGTTCAAAAGATGTTTAGATACAAGAACAGAGACATAGAATGAACGGTAGCTATAAGAGTGTACCTCATCATCAGAAGTGAATGAGGGCATTAGAACTTGGCATAGAGGGTGGACTTGTGCTCTAAAAATGTGAGAGTGCCATTCTTGCCACCAAAGAGAGAAGGAGGGATGAGCAGCTTCAATTATCACCAGAGGATTAGGTTCATATACCGGAAGCTTACATCCAAGATTAAAGACTTTGTTGGCCTCAGTGATGTTTAGCAATGACTCCCTAGGTCTGATGATACTTGAAAAGTATGGCCTTGGGGGCAATTGACCAAGTCCAAGCTGCCTGGCAACCATTTGGGTTGTAAAATTCATAAGTTGAACTTATCACCGGCCATGATGAAATTCTCACAAAGCACGGGCCCGATGAAAGAATTAAAGATGTCCCCGGAATCATCATCTATGCAGCCCACTCATAGCTAAATCTACAGGGGAGAGTTAAATTTTCATTCTCTCGTAGGGAAACCAGATTACGTGGTTGAATCCCTTGTAGAAGATCTTAAAAAGGTGGCCAAGGTCTAGATCAATGACAATGGAAGATGCAGCTTCCCCATATGTCGACAGATTTATATCTCGGGATCCTCACCTTCGGCGTAGTTGATTGAAGGAAAATTCAGGTTATGGAGGTCAACCGAAACTATCTCGATGCATATACAGTTGCAACCACATTTGGACAAGCCACCACGGGCCATTGACACGGGAGATTTCACCGACCACGCATTTGAACAAAGATCGATGCATCATGTGGTAGACTGCTCCCAAGAGATACTTGCCCAAAGGGATCAATTTACCTCGCAGCTAATTCTTCACCATCACTATATGATTCAAAGTGGGTTCATTGGATTTGCCACGTAAGATGAATCTCACAACCACATGTTCATGAAAACCCTATACTCTTTATCGACACGGTGCCGCTTGAAGCATAAGTCCTGGATATACTTGGCCCAACCTCCTCCCGATTTGATCGACCTCGTGCACCGGTGCCTTTAAATTTGAATGGGTATGTTGGCTTGGTGATGTTTAAACCAGTCATCATGAAGATGTCCGACAGAGTGATCGACATTGGACCGTGACCAAAGATGAAAGCATTGATGGCATCGAGACCATAAGTGGGAAGCGGCTCTCGGGAGAGAGTCATTTCTTGGCATATCGGCTAAAGAGAGCTCCAAGCGGTGTTGAATATCTTGTGATTCCCGTAAATCACTATTCCCGGACTCGCATCCTCCGATACCAATCACGCCATCCCGTGATTGAAGGAAGGGGCCAAGTTTTGAAAGTGTTCGGCCATCTATTTGAGGGGGCAATCCTAGATTTAAATGGGATCCTCAAAGTCTCTTTTTCAATAAATTCCCTCGGATTGGAATCTCCCCGTGGGCCAAGAAAAAATGATCCAGGATGAGCAAGATTGGAGATCAAAATCTCATTCTTCATTTCCTTTAGTAGAAGTGAAGCGGATGAATCAAGAACACATCTGGAAAATGATTCAAGAAAATTGCCGAATGGGTAAAAGCAAGTAGGGTTACCTCTAGAAGCTCCTCTTGAGTTCCTGTTGCCATGATGGAGCTGGTTGAAGTATCCGTCGCCATTGACAAAGAAGCAAGCACGATCTCAAGTGGCGGGCTGGGCGTCGGCGGTCTTGACCTAGGCGAAAGCGGCCCGCGAATAATTTCAAATAAAACCCTTTTATCTCAAAATTGAGGGGGCATGTGTTAACACCAGAATTTGGTCAGGGATATGACAGGTGGGCCTACGAGCAACAGAGAGAACGATTCGGCAAATGCATATGCGGTCGGCTAATTTCCGTATGTTCGGCAAATGGTCAAGCGGTCGGTAACGGCTTCGTTTGAAGGCGAAAGAAGGAAAGAGGAAGCTGACCAGAAAGGGAAGGAGTCGTGATAGTCAAGGACTCCGATTTTGGTTAGAATTAGCATATTTGTAGCTTTCCAATTTTGTTTAGGCAGTTCGTAAATTCTTAGGACTCATGTTCTGTCCAGGGTATAAATATAAACCCTCGACCATTGTAATAAGGGTTCACAACCAAATCAATACAACCGGCTACGTGCCACCTTTCGAGTCCTTTAGTCGTGTCGTCGAGTTCTTCGAGAGGGCCAATCGATCCGTCGACCACCGTAAGTCCCGGCAACCTTGCTATCATGTCTAGTATCGTGCGGCGGATTTAGATTATGATACAAGTAGTCTCATCCGTTTTGCTTAGTATCGTGCGGCGGATTTAAGCTTAATGATGGGAAGTCTTTGCTTGTGCCTTGTATCGTGCGGCGGATTAAGACATGAGTAAAGATAGTTATCGGCTCTCTTAGATTTGGCAAGATCTAATAGATTCATTAAGTTATCACGTGTTGCATGTTTCATTTAATGTTTATTTATTTGCAACACTCTTTTGCCCAATCTAGATTGATGCTCTTTTCGGCTTTTTGGTCATAATCTCATGTTTATTCGATATCAAGTAGATCAATTTCATATAGCCGAATTAGATCGATCTAGATTGTCACGTGTTGTGGGTTCATTCACGTTAGATGTAGATAAGCCTTGACAGACCGGTACCGTGCGGCGGATGCGTCTTTGGGTTACTCTAGAGCTAGTCATCCTAAGTGGACTAGAGATCGGTTTAATCGATAGGTTTCTTTTACATGTTACTTGTTTGTTCCTTCTTCATGGACCCCGATTCGGCAATTTGGCCGATACGGTTATGCTTATACATGTAGCGAGTATTTATAGATCTGTTAGGTAATTACGTGCTTTTAGCTCTTTACTGTTAGATTGTATCATGCGGTGGATTGATCTGGCAGTAAGGGGTGGTGTAAATTCATAGCGAGTGGTATCATGCGGTGGATTAGCTTGCTTGGGTTTATGCTCGACGGGTTTATGAAGGCTAGACGTGCGGCAGACTAGTTGGAGTAGCCTATGCATGTGTTGTTTAATAGATTTATATTTATAAGTTACTTATCCTTAATTATTAGTGCTTGATGATGCTTTAAACCTGAGATGTAGTTTGATATGCTTTGATGATTTAATCTTGTTCAAACATGTCTTCGTTTACACGCATTCGGCAAATTCATTCTGTTTACATCAGTTATGTTACTTTAGCCGAATGAACTGCAATCTGTTGGCAGATAGCTTCTATAGCTATGTGTCGTCGTAAGTGGCTTCAGGGCCATAAAGATGGAACTGTCTGGTCTCACCCAGCACGTTCCAGTTATGATTTTACCGTTTTATCCCTTGTCGACTTTCAGGTCAAATCGACTGGCACGCCACCGGATTCAGACGCCCGGGCACCCGATTGAAGCTAGGCTTTCCGGCTTGCTGTGTGTGAGACACAGTGCGCCACATTTTGTGTCAACACATAGTATCTTCAAACCCAGGTAGTTTTCTTGACATCAAGGATACAGAGGTTGTAGGCTGCAAGGATTTCTGAGTCCTCAACTGTATATTTTGGGCACTTGCACAGTGCATACGTGCCTTCAGTTACTGTCGCCCTGTGCTTTGTGTTAAGGGCGCACCACTATGTGGGAGACTAGTGGATTGGCGCGCGCTTTCGCACGCCTGTACTGTTGAAGAATAATTGTTGATGTGAATAGTGTTAAAAAAATGGATAATTGAGATTACAACCAGACGTTCTCGAAATAACACTGCTAATTTAATAAGTGCAGTGATCGATACTACAAATACAGTGTTCTTATATAGCAATAGCTTTTTTTTAAGGTACAATAAACATATTCGAGGGATAAAATGACCCTTGCTAGCACATATCTATGATAAATAATTGATAATTTAAACTCGGCAAGTCGCTCTCATGGATCTTGAACTGTTTGTGCAGGCTGCAAGTACACTGTTAAGTATTGTTCCTGCAAGGAACATTTGAATGAATGTTATGTATTGTCAGCGTCAGTTGTATGGATGGAGAATTTGGAATAGCTTACCTTCATATCATTGAATTTGTGAAACTGATCAATGGCTGAGTCGTAGTATTCTCTTGTAGCTTGCAAGATGGATTGAACTGAATTGTGCAGAGGTGATTTCTCAGTGTAAGATGAGCCTGGAATCCATAGGTGTGTTTCAAACGAATTGAAACGCTGGTGTAAGTTTTCCGTGTGGCTTATAATTGAGTTGACACAATCTTGAAGGAGGATTATGTCAGTATTGTGTTTGTTGATGACAACCACAATTTTGGCCAAAGTTGGAAAATTTATGTCTAGAATTTGGTATCCAACTATGTTGGTAATATGTTTCAAGGATGCGTAGATTGCTGCTGTTTCAACTCTTGCTGGAGTTTTAGCGGTGGTTTGGTTGTATGTATATGTGTCTGAGCCTACTCTAATTTGTGTTTCGTAACCACCGTTTGGCATTGGTAATGTTGTAATGATAGCTTCACTGCCAAATACATGTCTCATTGCAATAGCATGTATTTTCTGAAGCCGCGAGTTATAATGTTTAGGTAGGGAGACCTGTATTTGTTTGCTGTCTGTAAGGAAAACATGATAAAAATTTATATAAATGTTTAGCGGAATCTAAAGAAAGTTATAGTGTTACCTTGTAGGTTGAAAGTATATCTCTGTATCTTTGAAGCTCAATATATTCATCAGATATCTGATTCACTGACCTAATGAGATCCTCAGTGCCTGTGTTTTCAATAGATGCTTCAACTGAAATAGTTTCAAGTTCCTTAACAACGATGTTGCTGGCACTGTGGTATGAGACAGCTGAATTTACACTTTGGACAGCTTGAATCATAGAATCAATTTTTGCAACATATTCTTGTAATGCGTGACTCATAGAGATAGCTATTTTTTTGCAGCAACCAAAAAAATGATTCTTGCCACTGTAATAATCTTTGAGCTCATTGATCATCAAGTAACTAAAGTCTGGAGCTGTAAGGTCATAGTCGACACTTAGGTCACTTGCAAAACTGTCTTTTAGCTTGGAAAGAGCTGCATTGGTAGGATTGCTCAGCACATTTGTCAATTTACTTTTTGGTACCAAGTAAGATATAAGTATTTGGCATACCTGAATGATTGTCTGCCTTAGTTCGGAGAGGTAAGATTGCGAGTGGATCGATAGTAATTGTTGAAGTAGCAATTCTTTTTTCAATAGGAAGAGTACTCCCCTGTGTATTATCATGTACTATCCATGGTAACTGGCCATCTTCATACTCTCGGCACCATGGAAGGAAATCAAATACAATTGAGGGTGTGGAAACAGGTGACCATGACAAAATTAGTTGCTGTAATTTAGCATCTTGAGGTTCTATGATGCAATTTGGATGAGCATAATATATAGTGCTTCGTAAATTATAATCTGTCAAGATGGTGGCTAGAGCATTCCAAATTTGTTCAGCACTAAGACTTTGTGTTTGCGTAGGTCTTGGTCTAGCTATTACCGTGTGTAGCCGGCGAAGATCTGCATCTGATGGAATTTGAAGTCAGTTAGATTGAATGTTTAATAGTTTTGTGTGTTCCTAATGCTATGCACGTTACATTTCACTTACTTGGTATTGTAGAAATTCTGTAATTGGATGTGGACGCCTCCATGACCTGTTGAAAGAAGGAATGATATTTTAAGTGGATTGCTGAATTTGCACGAAATTGTTTGATGTTGAAGAGATATTTGTAGATCACAACAACAGTTCCCGAGAGGTAGGATTGTTTGATATCTAAAATGTATGGTTGACGGCGACTCTATGTGGGCTTACTGTACGGGGATTGGTTGACATACCTGGCGAGAATGACGGTAGTTTCAACAGCGACAAAGGAGTAGTTGCTTCGTTCTTTGTTCGGGCAGAACCTAATGACGCTGTTGTCTGTAGATAGTGGATGACCCTAACCATATATCAGATCGGATCAGAACAAAATGGAGATAGCTATGCTTTGGGTGCCTAACCTTGCATATGAAGAATGGGAGAGAAGTAGTGCGCTTACCTGGTGATCGTCACCGGCCGCCTCCCGCTCTGCCGCCCTCAACCCTCCACTCCCCGCAATGCGGCGGCCCTTGGCTCTCTGCTCCCTGCAATGCCGCACGGACCTGCGACCCAACTCCGCAACTCCGTCCGCTGGGATTCGCCGCCGGTTGCCACCACTTTCCCGGTGCTCGTCTGAAGTGAGGAAGGAGGAGGATCGGGGCTTTGCCGCGCATTCATCAACACGGGGAGAGCGAGGGAGGAAGATAATGGCCTTCCTGTTCTTGTTTCGATACGGAAGGGATGGATCTGGTATGGATAAGGTTGGTTGGCGTAGCGAGGTTTCTGGAAACAAGGAGAAAGAAGAAAACCGATAAATTGAATTGCGTTGGTGTATGTGGCTGCTGGGCCTATTTTTTTTTAATTTTTTTAAAAAAATGGCCACGTACTGTGGGTATGATTTAGTTGGGCCTTTTTTTTAAAAAAAAAAAAAAAATAGTCCAGTCGTGATTAATGGGCCTCTATTTTTTTTATTAAAATGTGCCCATTCATGGTTGATGGGCCTCTAGTTTTTCTATTATGTTAAGCTTTGGCCCTTCTGGATTTTTTTTTTATTATTATTTTAAGGTAAGTGTATGTATATGCGGCAGTAAGCGGGCCACATTGTACTTATTAAAAGTTAATGTGAAAGGATATAGTTATAAGTAGAATAGGTTCCACGCATAATATTTTTACATAAGCATCGTTCACAATTGAAGTCATAAGTGGCACAGGTTCCACACGTAGTAATATTACATAAATATTTTTCAGAATTTAAACGTGCACACACATTGATACCTAGGTTTTTGCCAAATAGAGTTCATCTAGCTCAGAATGGCATCTGGGTGGTAGTTGGAGAGGTGGAAGTACGGAAAACGTGGCTAATATCTTGACCACGTAAATAGAGCCAGTACTATTACAACAAAAGGATGCAGTCAGGAAGGCGTCTCTGACAGTATCTGCAAGAGGAAACGATCATGTCTTTAGTTACATGTTATTTACCAACATTATCATGTGGAGTGAATTTTATATTTTCCTTTTGGGAGTTTGGCAGAAGGGAAGAGTGGTAAGAGTTACCTAGATATTGACAGTGAAGAGGTCAATGATTAGATTTCCGGTGCCTTGCCTTGCTACCAGATTTGCTGCTGTCAGTTTTTGCCCTGCCATATTTGGGATACAAATATGATGAAAGGTTTGCTCACCGCCCCTTTTTTTATTCGAAATTTTAAAGAGTACACATTTATAGTTCTTTGCGGATATTGGTAAAGGAAGAGTGATACCTTTTACCCTTGGGAGGAATGTCAGACAGAGTCCCAGCATGGATCTCTTTGTCTTCAGATTCATTTGCTTCATCGCCAAGCTCCTGATATGTTTAACCGTTTAACAATCTAAAGTTACTGGTATGTGTATGGAGTAGTTCATGAGGTTTTCCTTTTCTTCTTTCTTTCTTTTTTTTTTAGATGTAGGGTTAAGAGATACCTCTTCAGCATCAGATGTGTCACCAAAAAGGTTCCTGCATGCACTGGTAAGTTATTTTTTGTGTGTATGTTACATATAGCAATTGTTAAATCAGTACATGTGTGTTTCTTTTGTAGAGCGTGCTAGAGGCATACCTTTTGGTATTGTCAGCTCCTGATGGGCTCTGCGTCTGAATGGATATAGTAGGGGACTGAGAAAGTTTTATCTTAGTAAAGGGTACTTATAAATGTGATGTAATCATGTAATCTATTTTAGTATTTTAGGAAGAAACATACCTTGTCTGAGATTGATGCTGAACGCGCTACGTTCTGTGGTGTCTGAGGGCTTTGTAACCTAAGAGCAGACATTGGCTTTGATGGTGTTAGAAGTGCTTGGGATGACGATCCTGGAGATTGAGAGGATGAGCCGCCTTCTTCTCCCTGTAATGGCCTCCTACTGGGGCGTTCGAGAACCGCTTTGACGATATACTGTCTGATTGCAGAGTTGCTAAGGTCAAGAGAAAACACGTATCTTTTGCCAATTATATTCTGTAGCTGTTGAGGAAGTCCTCTAGTCTGGCCTAGTGGGTTCATGAGACTGTCACAATCTCGACCAATAATATTTGTAGCATTTTCATCGTAAGCGAAGAACCTTGCTTCACCGGATTCATCTTTTCCCATAAAAGGCAGTGAGTACCTGCACATTTGTGGGAATGAAGATAATATATTGGAAATAGTTAATTTTGCTTATACAGTGACAGAGGTAGCAATTAAACGAAATAGGTAGCAATTTGAGCAGAAGCACCTTGTGTAAGTAGCAGGTTGGTTGCATATTGCGCACTTGTAAGTCATGTCGTTTTGCTGCACAGCTTTTTTCTTGTGACGTTTGCATGACATGTACCACCAGCTAGAATTTGTGAGTATTGAAGTTATGGTGACTGCGCATTTGTATGCTCCATCCTGTTAGGATAAATCAGCTAGTACGTGAGCACTTGTAGCAACATATATTTTTGGTTTACTATTCATAACAATTTTTTTCCCATGTTTAGTGTTGTTCGAAGTCAGGAAAGCACTGTACCTCAAAATCGTAAGAATCCTCAATAGCATTCAGTTCAGCTATTGACATAAACTTAAGTGGTTTGTCAACCATCATTGTAGGTGATGAAACAGTTGTTGTTGCTGGACGTTTGATGTGGATAGGAGTATCCTTGAACCTGCATTATATTGGGGTATGAGTAAATGATGTTTTGGTAATTCAACCTTTAAGCGATCCCTAGTCTTGTTCAAGGATAGCTGAAGATGTTTACCTGGTGTAGTACGGAGCTGCCTCTTCAATAGGCGGATTCAAGTAATAAGCAAACGGTGAGCTACCACTTAAGTATATAGTATCTGTCAGAATGTTGTTAACAAATAAGTCAGATGCTTTAGAATGACCATTTCTTTAATGTATGTCTTCTTATGATTTCTTTTTCCCTTTTTTTTCTCTTCCAAGCGCTTTATTTCTTCTCTGCTCTTAACGATGTAACTTTTTGTAATGTAAAATGTTGTTTACAAAAGAAAGTCAGAGAATTGCACCTGGATCATTCCACTCCTGTTTTGGTGTGCAACCTACCACAAGGCAGACAACAACATTTCCAAGGCTTTCATTATAAACGTTGTCAATGCTGAAATTGATAGCGAAGTCGCCCCAAATGGTTACTTTCATAACATTGTCGCTGCAAAATTACATTTGAGTTACAGATGCAACATTTGTCAACCTAGAATACATAAAAGGTATTGTATGAGGACATACTCTAGATCTTTCAGGTACAGCTTCCTCAAATGTGTAACTTTTTCTTTGCCTCTAGGCACCTTGCTTTCAAGGTCATTGTACTCAGTAATATAACCTATTGCATCTAGAAAAGAGAAATGGAAGAGACATCAGGGGAAATGGTTAGCTTTTTTTTTCACATTTTAAACTTTCTTTGACTCAATTCTTTTCACCTCTCTTATTTTTCTACTTACCCACATAGTCGATGACATTCTTGCCTGTTGGTTCCATTGCTGGGAATGGTGTAAGCCTGTACACATACTCTGGAATGTTGGGAGGATACTCTCTAGCAGGGTCCATTACTGAGTACTTGGAAATTTCAATCATCAGCTCTCTGTCAATTGTTCTGAATGTTGTCTTGGAACTGCTAACATTAAACTTTCTGAAGATATAAACTTGGCCCACATCAATCTCAGGCCCTTTTTCAGCTATCAATGGTTGAGGGATCTCTGCATACAAGGAGTCTCCCTGTACAAAATGCTAATGTAGTGAACTCTGTAAAAAATGTAAGTGTCAAAGAAGGAGCGTTCTATTTGTTGGAATATTATACCTGGGCATCTGCGATGATGATGCCCACATATAGTGGTTGACCACTTCCTGAGTCCTCTTTCACCGTCCACTTCCTCACAACTCTGGCTGTGAGAGCCCTCTTTTCGCGTCCTCTAACAAGCCCACCAATGGTGACTGTTTCATTCATTGCTAATACCTTCAGGTGTTCTGTCCAGTGCCTAAGAAAAAAAATTAAAAATGGTTAAAAACAAGAAGGATCTTATGATTTAGCAGTAGGCATTGAACTTATGTAGTGCGTATAGGGATTAGCTAGCTGTTGGTTCATGTGATGTTATGGTAAGATTAGCGTAAGAGCATCTAGAGCAGCCAAAAACACCTCAGCCAACATTGCAGAAAGTTCGATTGGCACACAATTCTGAAGTAATGAGTACTTACGCTAACCACCAAAGCAAACAAGAGTCTATTGCAAGGACTCAGTAAACGAAATGTATAACATAAATAAATAGTTTGCAGCTGCATTAATGTTTCATAACAAAATAATCTAGCTCTATGATTTTCAGCTAGAGATGATTTCTGAGAGACCTATAGGCTTCTCTATATTTCAAGTGCCTAAATATCTGTTTACAAATAGTACAGTTAATTTATGAGATGGTATTCAATGATTCAGGTAGGTATTGCAATATCTCTCTGTAGACCACATTCCTTGTTTCATCTGTGCAGTTGCCCTTGTCATCTTCAATGAGGATTTTGAGGCCTTGTTTCGATGTGACACGTGAAATAGCAACGTAGAGTTGTCCATGAGAGAAAACAGGCCTTTTGAGATATATGCCAACATATGATAGTGTTTGTCCTTGGCTCTTATTGATTGTCATTGCATAACAAACTCTGACTGGATATTGGCGCCTTTTAAGGGTGAAAGGCCATCTCTTGCTTTTCTGTAGAAGCGTGATACGTGGGATGGAAAAAGGTCTACCTTTGAATCGACCATTCATTATTCTAGCTTCAATGCTCCAATCTCCGATTGCTGTAACAATAAGTCTGGTGCCATTACAGAGGCCAGCAGGCTGGTTGAGGTTGCGTAAGCACATAATAGGAACTCCTACTTTGAGCACTAAGCGGTGCGGTGGGAAGTTGTTTCCATTCAAAGTGTTGAGGAATTCAACTGGATACATCATTTCGTAAGCCTCATCGGGTCCTGTAGTTTTCTCTATACTATCTGAACTTAAATACTCTTTGGGATTTCCAGGTACCAGGTTTACAACGTGATCATTTACCGTATCCATCAGCTCGTTTGTAGGAGACCGAATGGCTCTATCACCTAGGTACTCTGGGTCAAGGAATCTGCTTTGTATATTTGGATATATTGCACTGACAATGCATTGCAACTTGTTGCCTTCAGTGTTCAGTAACAGATCAGATGGAATTTTAATCCATGTTGGTTCAGACTCCCCTTCTCTTGCAGTGGCTGGGATCTTTCCTTCACCCACCTTCAGAATCCATGAACTGAAATCAGCAATTTCCTGCTGCTGGTTAGGATCAGCAGACGCACATTTTAGCCGCATGTTTTCTGTGAGGCTCAACATCTCCACATGTGTCCACAGCCGCGATTTGCTAATCGCAGCATCTAGGACTTCAGCTTTGTTCCCTCCTTCAACAACTGGAAGTATCTGTCGTAAATCCCCACCCAAAACAACAACCTTGCCACCAAAAGGTATGTGCGCAGCTTCAGGATCCTGGACTTTCTGTACATCTCTGAAGGCTCTATCGAGTGCTTCAAGTGCTTTGCGATTGGTCATGAAAGCCTCATCCCAAATGACTAAACTTGTAAGTTCAATCAATTCTGCAAGCATTGAACCACGACTGATATCACATACTGTATCATCTTCAATCTCACAGGGGATTTTAAACCGTGAATGAGCTGTTCTGCCTCCTGGAAGAAGGAGCGCAGCCACTCCAGAGGAAGCCACAGTCAGTACTATTTTGTTATTTCCTCTAAGGTATGATACAATCTGGTTCCAAAGGTAAGTTTTTCCAGTCCCTCCATATCCCGATACAAAAAAGAACCCTGGTTCTTCATTGAGCACTCTCTGGACAATTGAATTAAATGCATGTGTTTGACCTTCATTCAGTGTAGCAGTAGGATTGGACATGTCCATTTCAGGATCAATGGGATAAGAAAGTTCTTCTTCTAGTAGACGATTGTAGAAATGAGGATATCCAGAATGGGTCTTCGGAGGGAGGTTCATCTTACGAATATCTTTTCCGCCCTCTGCAAGCATCGAACCCAACTCATCTAGAAGGTAATCTCTGGTTAGTCCATCTGGCAGCTGATAGTTAGGATCTCCAATGTTTTCTCTGTATTGGTACTGGATGTCATCACACATATGCCGCCATACTCTTTCAAAGAAAGCATTCTCATCTCCAACTTCACAATAAAGCAACATTGTGACAAAAAATCTTCGCAGCTGCGCAGAAGTGGACCAAGCCGCTGCCTCATCAAAGGCATCGTACCATTCTTGATCATCACCTAGGAGACCTCGCGATCTACAGGCTTCCTTAAAAGTTGGGTGGTACCTTCCATTGTGAAATCTGACTTCTTCATAGCTAGTGCATCCTTTCACCGTGATCAGTAGCAATCGTAGAAAGTACCTCTCACCTGCTGAAGGATGAACATAATGCATGCGGCCTATCTTACCCTCCTTGTTTCTTCGCGGTCTCCATTTTCTATCTTTGTGTTCCCATATCCATTTAGAAGGGAATTCAGGATAGGTTAGGTCCCTAGCCGAAGGATTGTATTCATTACATACAAACCATTCTGTCAGCATAGTTCTTTTTAAGAATTCTATTGATGCCTCACTGTCCATTCTCTGTTTTGCACTGAAGGAAACAAAATTCTCATTAGGAAGATGAACTGGCATTCTTTCTACTGCAGGATGGTGTCTATGTATGTCATATCCAAATATTCTCCAACATGCATCATGTTGACATATGTATCTGCAGTCTAGGTACTCTTTGATCTCGTTAGCTGTTTTGGTTTCAGCATCATAGGGCACAGGATCTCCTCTCTTTACCCTTTGTAAATATGCTTTGCTAGAATCTGCACCTTTTGTCACATATTTGAATAGGTACTTGATGAAGGTCGTTTTATTGCACCATTCAACATTGATGTGAGCTTGATACTTTTTAAGAAGGTATAGATTGTATGGGACAACCCAGCTATTATCTAAATGGACACCACCTTTCTCTATATATAAATCAGATCTTCTTCTTCTATAAGTTGTAAATCCATCTGAATTCACAGTTGTCTCTTCTTGATAGGGCTTTGGAAAGCGTTTGGAGCATTTTTCTTTTTTCATACATGGACATCGAGGGTTCTGTGCACCACACGGTCCATGCATCATGTGTTCAGCAACCAAGGCATAAGCTAACGGATCTGTCCTTGGATCTGGGATCTCTGCACTTATGTAACTGTCAATCATTGTAGGTGTTGGGTTCGATGTATCTGCTACAGTCCACACTATGATATGTGCATGAGGAAGACCTCTTTTTTGGAATTCAACTGTGTGTAACACTGCAGTGGAAGAAACAGTGGGGGGTAAATCAGTGTGTTCGTAAGAAGGACAATGGGAGGGTGTTAAATGAATGATTTGGGTTATGTACAAAGGATAAGAGCTTTACTTGCGTTGGAAGGTCCAAATATGGATCCAGATTTGATATCATGCAGCAGCTCTTCTAATTTCATGTTGAACACACGAGAAATTGCTTCAGATCGGTCATTCGGTTTCATTCCAGCATCAAAGATAGCCTCTGTAATCTCTAGCCATTTTGGGTTGCATGTAAATGTCACAAAAAAATCTGGAGGACCATGCTCTCTGCATATGGCTATACCATCATGATAGTTTTGTATCATGTATCTTCTTCCACCCGTGAAAGATGCTGGTAGCACAGTCATCTTGCCCATATCTTCACCATGGGTAGATCCCCTTGTGATGGCATCACAAATGCCTTGAATGCTTTCTACTCGTATATCTTTTTGTTTGTTAATAAGAAAGCTCAGTCTGTTTTCATCAATGCAGGCTCTTGCATCCACTTTTGCTTGACTGGAGAGCTGTCCATAACAGATGTATGGGTTAGGCTGACCTCTTCTATAGTGCAAATTGTAGCAGAAATAATCTTGCATTGTAATTTTTGTGTATGCATTGTCTTCTGTTGGCTCTAAACCAGCATAGGGCACACCAGCTTGCCATCCACGTTCTCCAAATGGAAACAGAAGTGGATATTGTAAAGCCATGAAAGCCGGGTGCAAAGCTGAAATCCGTTGCAGATCATTTGTCTTTGTCTGAACAACAATATCTCTTTCGTACGACTCTGGTCCAAAGTCACCAGCCACTAACATTGCAAGCTCGCTAGTGGCTGGCAAATTATACTGTGGTGGATCTCCATCACGTGGACCGACAATTTGTATGACAAATTCAGCATCAGAATCTTCTTGCAACCTTTCTCTTGCCATCCTAAACTGTTTTGCCAATGGATTGTGTTGATCTAGCATGGTAATCAGTGACTGGACAATAGCAGGATCAAAGTCAACACCTCGGCGATCGTCTGGGTTTAGCGCTGAGATCCTATTCTGCACCTCATTCTCAGTATCATACACATAGAGCTGAATGAATTTTGGTGGAGTGTTTTCTGGAGGAAGCAGGGAACCAATACGGTGATGTATCTGTCCACAAATCTTGAAAACTGGAGGTCCACCGCCATCATTCACATTCCGATCTATATCAGCACCCATAGATGTAAAAGCAAAGAGGCAATTGTACTGCCGCATGCTTTTCATGAATTTGTTTGAGGTGGGACCACCATCAAACCGTGCTAAAGAAGCAAGCGGTTCTGGCCTTGGCGGGAATGGCGGTAATTTAACCTTTCCACCTCTACAACATTTGTTGTATATAGGTGCTCCAGTTTCAGGATCTTTTCCAACATTCTCAGCATACCAAAATAGCGCATGACAGTTTGAGCATTCTTGGTCAGGTCCACCAAAGTAAGATCTCCCAGGATAAGAAACTGCAGAAAGATTTGGAAATAGATATTTGAAGATATGACAATATCAGAGTGGATGGTTCAAGTCTCTGCTATGGACAGGAGAAAAGAATTTGTTGACTGTGGACACAATTGAGGGACCTGTGAAGGCATGTACCTTTAAGTGCAGCCACAAAAGCTTCATCAAAATGTCCACAGGGTAGATTGGCACTGCGTATTGATGCAGCACCTAGAAAGCATAGGTCAATTGACATGGTCTGATCCTAGAGAATCATTTGATCCCATATTGGAAGGTAAATCCAATTACCTCCCCAGACCATGCGATGCTGTTGGAGAAGGAGTCTTCTTTTGTTCCTCGCCACCGCTGGGTTGTCACTTTCAACAGCATGAGATGTGTTCCTAGCTGATTTGGGATAGTAAAATCATATATGTGGCATAAAGAGAATGGAGCAGCTTGTTTGTGAGAAAGTTTGTGATCAAATTGCGTACGTCTCCGGCGCCTTCTCGAGGACTGTTGTGAGGAAGGACCTGGCTCTAAACTATGGGCAGCTTGATTTCTCCGTGCGCCTGTATGTACGAAGATTGATCTAAAATGGGTGCAACCGTGTGTTGTTGAAGAACAGTAAGTACTAAACAAAACACCATGTCGTAGACGGTTGAGGGCACATACGTCCTCGTGCGCGTACGGCAGATGGTGTTGCTACCGCTAGTTGTAAGCCCCCCTGACTCGCAGCTAGGAGCATTTATGAATAATAATTAGATTAAGAAATATCAAAGCAAGGTAAATCAGGATGAAGCAATACATGGCCAACATACATACCTAAAGATGGAATGATCTGGCCATAGTTGACAGCAGGTGGTTCCATGACAGACAGTAAGTGTGCAACTAACTATCATGCAGAAACAGCAAACACATGTATTCTGTACGTAACCTAAATGTGGAATCGATGGTCACGGTATGAATCTAAAGTTAGTTTGTGGAAAGCAGAGGGTAATGACGACCACAACTTCATTTGGCAAACGAAATTTCATTGCAGATATTTTCCCTTCTCATGTTACAGATAGAAGCATTCAATTCAGTAGAAGAAGGACAGGGAAAATAGTTTTTAAAAAGTGGAAATTTGGAATCAAATAGCTCCTGAAACACAACTTTGAATCGAAATCTGGGCTTGAATAGCACCGATGTCGTCAATAATTTGCTGGGCAGTTTCTAGAACATTTGGGGGAGATATATTTTCATCTTTGGCCGACTCAATGATCAGCCTAGCAAGCTGCACGCCTCTATTAGCAACTGGGAAAAGATTTTGAGCCAAATCTCTATACAGTAACAGACCATGTATACTGTAATCTACTATGACAAAACCAAACATGTCTTGCAACGTGCTCAAAGCTTGCAGGGACGCAACCTCATACGCTGCAGCATATTGTAAACCAGGTGGTGCCCAGAAGAATAGGCAATGACCATGGTTGACTCTTAAACTTGGTAAAGATAAACCTATTTCCACACCAAACAGATCATCTCCATCGTCAACTTTCTCATGGACAACGTCTGCATAGGGCAGGGCGCATCGCTGAGCAACAGCCTGTAGCAGAGATAAGTAGGAGATCCGAACAGAGAACATGCTGCCTACAAAGTTGTTGTAATCGACGATATTTTATCAAAAATGGAGAGGGGAATATGGCCGCCGTAAAATCTGTGACACCGCTAGCAAAACATTTTTTTTTTCCAGTTTTGACACACTCAAAATTTCACACACCAGCCTACAGGAATATTCATTCCGTGTAGGGAAACCAAATAGATCTATTAGTGATGCTTGTAAAACCTTTGCATGTGCACGGGAGAGATGATAAACAATGACATTGTCTTTGTTGGGTGCATACCTTTTGCAATAATCAAATACACTTCCCCTTGCAGCACTTGGCGAAGATGGCAATTCCTGCACGGAAGATAGAACAAAGAAGTAGGTAAGTAAACCCTACAAAAATTGAAAGGCAGCGACATCAGCACCACGCACCACCTATTTGGTTTTCACTGTTTCCAGCAGAGGAGCAGAGGAGAAACCCAAAATATTCCTGCAGCAAACACAAGGTTCTTGAAAACGCATCTAGAGAGAAATGTGTAACCTGATACTGATCCGAATGCAGAAGAAAAAGCTGGACAACCAGCCCTTGTCCACCTGAAGAATGTCGACCCCCAAGAGAAGGAAGCAGCTTCGGAGGTGCGGCGATGAAGAAGGACGCAGTTCCAGCGGCACCGCCGGACGAAACGCGGTGAAGGACGGCCTTCCCTAGCCGTTCCCGCGAGAGGAGCGGGAGCAGCCGCCGGTAGCCATGTCCTACTCGGCGGAGAACCAACTTGAGCGGCAGGAAGACGAAGACGACGGCGGCACCAGCAGCGTGGAGAGGACGATAGGGCAGGAAGACGAAGACGACGCCGGCGGCAGCAGCGTGGAGGACGAAGACGACGGCGGCGGCGGCAGCGTGGAGAGGACGACAGGGGAGTTTCCAATGGGAGGACGGCCGACAGGAGGACGGGTCGCTTTTGATTGTCGTCGCCGACCAGATCGGGCAGAAGCCGAGGCAACCAATAATTGGTAGGCAGAAGCTGAAGCTAGAAGCCGGTGAGCGAATCGACTTCAGAAGCGAAGCAGCTCCCAGCTTCTCAGACGCGGGAGAAGGACAGCCGCATATCAAGGAATCGGACGGTAGAAATTTTTTGAGCAGACGTGGACGTGGTTTCTTTTCTAGAAGCTGGTCCTCTTTGTATTTGTTAAATATCAAGGGGTGCTGTTGACTGCCCTTGCGTTAGATGCTAATGATTGCCTTGTTCCAGTAGCATTTGCTATTGCCAAGAGAGAGACAAAGGAAAGCTGGCTTTGGTTTCTTTCTTTTTTTTTTTTTGAGAATCAGCTGGCTTTGGTTTCTTAGGAATGTGAAGAGAGCAGTCGTGAAGGAGCGCTCTGGTGTCTGCATTATCCATGACTGCAGTGGAGTTGGTAAATGCTGTAGATGATATTCAGAATAACCCGGATGAACCGCACCCATGGAGGGATGTACGAAGCCGGTGGTGTATGCTACACCTTGGTGAAGACTTCTTGGCATATTTCAGTGACAAAACATTGATGACGATGTTCAAGAGGCTTTGCCAGCAGAAGCAACCAAGTAAGTTTGCCGGCATCTGGAAGGAGCTAGATGAGTTGACATCAAAATATATTGCAGAGAAAGAAAGCAATACAAGTCAGGACATGCAGCAGGGGTCAGGCGAACATGATGAGGCAGAACTTGAGGCACCGTGCAGCCAACTGAAACCAGTGCAAGATGGGGAAGAAGGAAATCATGGAGACGACAGCCAAAGGAAGATTACAAAGTTTTCTGATTGGATCCATCTGAAACCGAAGGAAAAGTGGTCACTGCTGCATGACCCAAATAGTGCTAGGTATGGCATCATGGGCATTGATATATCTGATATATATAAGCATAGCCATGTATTCAAAGGAGTACAGTGGCTTCCACTCTGTGCCATAGTGGAGACATTCAAGCGTATTGTAGAGTACTTCAAAAACACAAGTGCCGCAGCAAACAAAGCAATCAAGGATGCAGCAATGAAGTTCCCTCAACGTGTCCAGGATGAGATGAATCTCAAAATGCAGAAGGCCCAGGTGCATCAGGTGATCTGCGTGAAAACAGATGGAAACAATGAATTATTGTGGGATGATATTAAACAGTATGTGGTTCAGTCAGGGCAGAAGCGTGTAGGTGTTCGCCTGTATTCAAAATCTACTGCTAGCCTGAATAGGTTCGGAGCGCACGCAATCAGAAAAGGTGCTGCATGTTCATGCAACAAGATGCACCTTCTTCGCAAACCCTGCTCTCACGTTGTGGCTGTCTGCAGTAAAATTGGAAGCACTTCTACATACATGTCCCCGTACTACAGCCTGTCCTGTCTAGGTAATACTTGGAGTATAAAATTCAAAATAGCTGATAATTTGTTCAAGTACAGAGAATCCATGCAATTTAGCTGGGAGGAGAAGAAGACACCAACTTGGATCCCGGACAAAAAACTAGAGTGTGGCTTTCCTGATTTTCTAACCTCAGAATGCACACAAACTGCCACAGAAAAGGAAGAGGAAGAGCAAAGCATCTGAAGTTGATCAGTTCGAGGCAATCAAAGAACTGAAGAACACTCAGAGGAACCTAGCCAAGCTTGAACTTCTATGTTCTTCTGTCAAATTAATCCCCTGTGTAACCTAATATGCAGTACCTTTTGAGCTCAAGTTATCCTAGTTAAAACTGAACTTTATATCTGTGTGCTTCACTGCTTGTATCATGCCCAGGAAACTGAATTTCAAGGTATGTTCAGGCAATATGGTTAGTAGACCTGTGACAATGTGCTTTAAATTCAAGATTGCACCAGCACTGAATCCTCATCTCATTCATAAGTTTGTTACAGTGTTGATATTTATATTTGCTTAAAACTCTACACCAATACTAAGTTTCTGTAACATCCCAAAAATCCGAGTTACAAAATTTTTTGCCAAAAACCTATGAGTGATGAAGTGCCATGTAGTTGCAACCCAAAAACCCCACCTAGAATAACCCGGAGTGCATTAGTATTTATTTCATCATGCATTTTAAATTCAAAGTTTGAGTTGGAGTTTTGGTTCTTTTGTTTGCTCAAATTAAATCAACTCAAAGTCATATTTATTTATTATGTTTATAAATAAATATGAGCACACCTACTATGTTATGGGAAATAATATCCCAACTAAGCCTATGACTACCTATGACCCCCATAAAAGTGCTACACATGACACATGGGTTAAAGAAATGAAAACAGGAAAAAGAAAAGGGAAAAGGAAAAGGAAAACAACAGGAAACGCCATTCGGCCCATAACCAGCCAGCCGGCCCATCTCTTCTCTTCCCCTCTTTTCTTTCTCGCGCCGCCCAATTCCTTCCTTCTCCCCTTTCTTCCAACCCGCCGCCCAAGTTCCTTTTTCTCTCCGCCGGCCCCGGCCCAGCCAGCCGCGCCCGCCGCAGGGCGTGGCGACAGGGAGCCGCCGCCGCCGCCGACGACTCGGCCCCGCGTGGGCCCACCTGTCATAAGCGCCGTACCGCCCCTCCCCGTTTCCCTTCCTCTCTCGCGCCCCGAGCGGGAAAATTCGCCGCCGTCCGCGCCGATTCCCTCCACCTCGGGTTCCTCCGGCCGAAGGCGTGGCCCCGGTGAGTCCACGTTGCCGCGGAGCCGCCGGAGCCGACAAACGTGTCAGACGCACCGCGCCGCGCGAGCATTTTGCTCTCCCGCGCACAACGGCCGCCCGACACGCGACCTACCGTGCCCCCATTGCCCGCCTTGGCCGCGAAGGCGAGCGAGCGAGTGCGCCGTGACGCCGCCGAGCCCCACCAAACCCTCGGAGCCCTCTCGACCGATGGATGGACACGGACGTCGAGGATGGACGCGTACTCATGAGCCACGCGTCGCCGCCTATAAGAACCCGAGCCCCGTGCTCTAGGGTTCCTCGATCCCCCGCGCACCGCGGCCTTGCAAAACCCCAATTCACCTTCTATTGCCAAGAAGAAGAAGAGGAGGAGGAGAGGAGAAGAAGGAGGCGGGGAAAGGAGCCGCCGCCGCCGAGGAAGGAGAAGCCGTGCGCCGCCGCGGGAGAAGGAGGGCGTTGCCGGGGAGCCGCCGTCGCCGTCCGCCCACGCCGTACCCCGACGCCCTAGACCGCCGCGACACCGAGCCGCACCCCCGACGTCCCCGACCGCGCCGGTGAGCACGACACCGCCCGATTCCAACCTTGCCCATGCTTCATGGCCATGGCGCTCCGTGCGCGTAGGCCGAGCTCCGCCCCAGCTCTTGGACACACGCACGCACTAGCACGGACTAGCCCAGCCAACCGAGCGCGGCGCCACCACACGCCGCCCCCCGCCCGCCATGTCCGCGCGCCGTGGCCGTGCCAGCCACGGGTGCGCGCCACCGTTCCGGCCAACACCGGCCACCGACACCCGACGGATCTCGAGGGCCATGTCCGCCGCGACGAGGCGCATCCCATGCGCACGCCGCGGGCCCGAGACATGCCCCGAGAGCATCACCTCACCTCGCCACCGAGGGGCGTCCGCACGGGGCGCCCGGGAGCGCCACCGTGGCGCGATTGCGCCGGCCGACTCCGGCCGCCTTGCTCGCCGAGGCAAGGCCGCGAGCCGCGCCGCGGGCCGCCGCACGCCGCGGTACCACCGGGTTGGTGAGGATGGAGCCTTGAGGGCTCTCGCGACGCCGCTTGCCGCGCGCTCCATGGCCGCCGGCGCCGTCAGCAGGCCACTATGCGCCGCCATGCATAAAACTTCGGCCGCCGTCTTGTCAAAGTGTCATCTTGGAGCGCCAATCGAAGTTCCGGGCGCTCAATTGGACCCCCCGAGGCCTTCTTACCCAACGCCGCGGGCGCGCGCCGCGCACGCCGCCGCCGTCGCGTCGGGGAGAGGTGACCGTCCCTTATTGCCGTCGCCCGTGGGCACCGCCACGCTCCTTCGGCATCGCGGAGCCAACGCGCGCGCCGGGCCGGAGCGCCGCCCTGCCGCGCAGCGCGCCGTGCCGTCGCCGGCCGCTCCCGGCCGCGCGCTTGGCATGACGAAGGGGATGGGGATGGGAAGAGATGTGCGGGAGCGGGGAGCGTGACGCAATCTTGGTGGACCAAGCCACTCCCGGTGGGTCCCCAAGGAGCGAGTCCACCGCGCACCGGGTTCGGTGGACCAAGGAGCCCCGGCGTTTCTCCGTGAGCCAAGTCCAGGACCGAGTCCGCCGGGCCGGACCCCACCGCCACTTGTCCACCGTGAACCCCGTCCCCGTGCACCGGCCCGACCCAGTCCCGAGGTGCCACGTGGCAAGCCGAGAGGCAGCCACGTGTTGGGCCCGGCCGCCCCGGGGCCCGGCCCACCGGCCCGCATGCGGCCCATTCCGCGGCCCATTTTTGGCCCATTGGGCCGTTGACTGTCAACCGTGACGCGCATGACGTCATCGTGGCCGACGCGCCAGCCACATCAGCCGCCACGTCGCCCTTTGCTTGCCTGGCCGCCCGCCCTCTCGTGCGACACGTGGCGGGCCCCCGTGATGCCACGTGTCACCGTTATTTAACCTTGTCTTAATCTTTTTCTAAATCTATTTCAAATTTTCGAAATTCATAACTAATTGCTCGTAGCTCCGAAAATACAATCAAGGTACCAAAATTCTCGCAAATCGAGCACAATAATCTGAAATTATGTTTGAGTGCATTTGGTTCTTCCATATTTTATTTGCTTCTTTGTGAACTTATAGGAGTCCGCCGACGCGACTATTAAATAACCGTTTCGTTTCGCCGGGACGAGGAGCAGGAGTTTGACCAGGACGACTACGAGTACCGGAGGACTTAGGCGACGACGACGGAGGTGCCACATCCCATCCACTTTCTTAGATCCCATTACGCATTGCAATACACTTTACTTTCTCAAGACATTTATATTCCCGTGATAGGTTGCATGGTAGTATTTATACTTGTTCGGCCCCCGCCTTGATTCGACTATCACCCTGCTACCGCTTTAGGCTAGACTTGCGCTTACTACCTTTTGCTCTCGTGTTACTTCTACTACGCTTTATATCTCGTGATGTGAGGCGTGGTGGACACGAGATTATTTGGGGAATATTATGGCCGGAACATGGAGAGCGTGCTTTGCGTGAGTCTTGGGTGAGTGGTGAGGGTTGAGTCGGCGAACAGATCACGACGAGCTTTGAGCAAGTCTTGCCGAGGGGATACGGCTCCGGTATTCCCCGCTTTGTGAGTACCGTGGCGGGTAACTCGGTTTGGATTGAGGTGTCCTTGGTGTGAGCTCCTTGGGGTGGAGCCTTGGAAAGGAGGTGCCGTGGCAAAGACGGTAAAGATTAGCCCATACAAAGGGAGATATCGCTGTTCGGCCAATACCTAAGGACTTGAGGGCTAGTGACCGGATCATTGGACGCCTTACTTTCCACTCGCTCTCCAATGGGAGGGGAGACGGCTCTAACCATCCGGTAGGACGAATGCCATTACCGTTGGAAGTAAGCGGAATGTGTCGGGAGGTACGGGCCGAGAGTGCTCACACCCTCCTTAACCAAGATAGTGACCCCTTTGGCCTCGGTACTATGTCTCACAGCCTCTCGGCGGCCGGGGCCGAGTGGCGGATGGTATTCGTTCTAGGCTTATGGCGATCGGTATCCGCCTAGATGATGATCAAGATCGATGATGGCTATCTTGTGGATTAGTGAAACCTCTCGCAGAGTGTATGGTTGATCGATCGATACATATGCCGACTGTCGGCTATGGACCAAGTCCCGTGTGATGCTTGCCGGACTAGGAGAGGAGTCTTCTATCTTTCTCGGATGAGTGCGTGTGGTTGGGATTGATTCCGGTTGCGAACCTTGGGAGGTTGTGGGCCGCGAGGCATGACGAGAGGGAGTCGTTCATGTCGACCACGCGTGGCGTGGAAGGGGTGTGTGGTGTGAGGTGTGTGGTATGGTTGGGATGGAGGATGGATTTGTGAATGGATAAAATTTGACCAACTTTATATATTAAACTTGGTTACTATATGCATAGGAAACCCCGGCTTTATAGGTTCCCTTGTTATATCCTGTATTTACTATTATTGCATCCAATTCCACAAATAAGCATAGGGTGGGAATGTGGCCGGTACAATTCGTACGATACTTTGGATAAACAGTGATGAGGACGAGTACGACTATGATGATGATAGCTATGAGGATTAGTGGGTGTCGTTCCTACGCTCAAGTGTTCGGAGATCGTGTTGATGCTTCCGCTTCTACCTTCACCGTTCCGGATGTTTACTTTTCAGCTGATTCCGCCAATGCGGCGATGTAATAAATTATTGTAAACCCGTACTATTTTATTTTCCCGAGACGATGTATGGAATGATATCACTGAACTATTGTAATATGATGGATTCTATCTCGTCGTGTTACTCTCGAATCCGTGAAATTCCCATCGCGGAATTTGAGGATGTTTCAGGTTTGGTATCGCTCCATGCTTGACCCTAGGACGAGACCCTTAGGATTGGACGACTAGTATAAGAGCCAGACCTTCTTTCGGTTATATCACCGACCATTGCATCTCTTTTATGCATGGCTTATCTTTATATCTGACTTGCTGACCAAACTTCCCTTGAAACCTGCAGATGACAAGCCTAGAAAACCCTCCAGTCGGGCCTTTACCACCCTACCCCACCCTCAAGCTGACCTACATGGGGAAGATGCCTGGTGGTTTCTCCCTAACCCTCTACCGAGTGCTGAAGACCCTAGACGTCCCTGTTGATGAGATCAAGTACGTCTGCTCAGGACAGCCAGGGGAAGATGGAGGAATTAAGGGCCACGTCGTCACCAGTGTGGAAGTACCTGCAAGTCTGATCCCCGCCTCGTTGATCGCCTTCACCGAGATGTCGGTGGACGAGACCTGTGAGGAGGGGATTCAAGCGAGCTTGCCCACAAAGCTCTCCGCCGCGCACCGCGAGACCACTACCTCTACCGCAGCGACGTAGTTTCGCCTACTCCCTCGGGCCCTCCGCCTTGAGCTTGCCCCCGAAGCGCAAGTCGTCGAGGCCTTCACCGTGAGCCCGCCTATGAGGTTGACCCCCGTCTTCGTGCCTCGGTTACCACCGGTGAACCAGATCGACATTGAGGGACTGGAGAAGAGGAACCGTAGTTACCGTGGTCTCTTGCGGATCACCAGGGAGTGGCTAGCCAAGGGAATCGAGGAGAATGCCAAGCTGCGAGAGACAGTGGCTAGACTGCAAGACCGCCTCGCCTGCCAAGCTAGCAAACACAAGGATGAAATAGCTGACCTCCAGAACAAGACCGCCGACATCGGCAATGGGAACGTGTACCTGGACTGCAAGATCCTAGAGCTGCAGAGGGACCTCCAGGATAGGAGTGCAGCCCTAGCCAGTGCACGAGAGCAGTCAAGGAGCTGTGGAGTGCAGATGCACACCCTCAGCAACAGCAACTTGACCCTGAAGAGAGAGCTCAAGGAGCAGAAGGTCAAGGCCGTGAGAAACCAGGGTCACCTCATCAACACTATGAGGATGAACGAGTTTCTCCGCGAGAAGCTCAAGTTGACCGAAGAAGCTTGGGCCATGTCGGACAAGAAGCGACTCGGGAGCTCGAAGAAGTTCGGCGCTGCCCCCACACAAGCGCGTGCGGCCTCACAAGGAGACGTTCAAGCTCGGCGAGTCGACTCGAACTTCAAGGACCGCCCGCAGCTGGGAGTGAAGCCCACCGATGAGCACGCCGAGGCTCTCGCCTACGTCGCGCGCTGCGCAAGACCGGGACGAGATAAGAGTTTCGGCGAGCGCGTTCCGTCCCGGCTTCACCACCGAGTAGGTGTGAGTGAGTCGGACCCTGCGTGGTCAAGTATCATGTTCCATCATAGCTGAGTAGTCATCAGTCATGAGTCGTGTGAGACGTGAGATGCCATGATGTACCCCATGAGTAGTATGAGTTAAGATGTACCCCCATGAGTTACCATGCGTAGAACGAACCCCTCGTCAAGACCTTGTTATTACTATGTCATAATATTTTCATTCCACCCATGTAATGAGTGATCGGATTTTATCGCTTCTTATGGTTTTTTTATTGCTTCTTTGCATGAGTGTTGGATAGAATAAATGTCTTTCCCTTAAATTGTTGAAATCATTTAATTCTATTGAACTATATAATAATGTACTATGGGTACTAAACTCTTATGGCCGTGTCACGATGTCAACCCGTCGTTCGCCTCGCTTGAGCGCCGCCCACCGTCCCCGAGCGCCCCGGGACGTGGTGCCCGTGGTCGTGGCCGTGGACGTGGTCGTGGGCCGTGGACGTGGTCGCGGCCGCAATCTCAACCTGGGCGGTGACGACCGTCGTGAAGTGACCCCGCCACTTGTCAACAATGAGGGTGAAGAAGTTCCAGCTGGGAATGCGCCTGGAGGAGGCGGAGAGGAAGTGCCAGGTGGAGGAGGTGGGCAGGAGGTTCCCCCTGGAGGTGGAGGCGGCAATGCTCCACCACCGCCACCGCCGAACCTAGCTGAGGTCATGGCGCAGCAGACTCAGCTTCTTGCCGCTCTGGTCAATGGTGCCAACCGCCGCCATGGTGGGCCGCCCGAGGACTTTCGGCGGAAGCCGGAAGGATTTCGAAGCCGCGTCCCCCCCCACCTTTGATGGTCTCGAATGCGGATCCAATGGTTGCCGATGATTGGCCGAAGGAAATTGAGAAGAAGCTTGATCTCACCACCGCACCGATGAGGAGTGCGTTGGGATTGCTGCCCACCACCTTGTAGGTGGAGGTCGCCGTGGTGGGACAGCTTACCGTGAATCCCACGAGGACCCTGCCAACATCTCGTGGGATGAGTTCGTGGAGGAGTTCCGCAATTTCTTCATCCCTAAGGGCGCCATGAAGGTCAAGGAGAAGGAGTTCCGCAACGTCTCTATGATCCACAACGAGAGGGTTCATGAGTACACCAACCGCTTTACCAACCTGCTGCGCTATGCCCCACCCGCGTGTGCTGATGATGAGAATGAGAAGATGTACTACTACCGTGAAGGTCTGAGTACCCGCATCAAGCTGGCCCTCGCTGGTACAGAGAGCCGTACACTGAGAGAGCTCATTGACCGTTGCATGGACATTGAGAAAGTTCGCATGGAAGCAGACGCTCCAAGCGTGACAAGAAAGAGAGGAAGCGTCGTCCCCGAGGATCCTCGCGCTCCCCCTCGAAGCGCCGCGGAGAGAGGCCCTGTGCAAGGCCGCTACCGCAACACTCGAACTTTGCGCCGCAGCTGGTCGTGGTGGGGGTAACTACACCAACAATTACCCTCGCCAGAACAACCCAGTGGTGAACCGCCCCGCGGGGAACCGCCCTGCGCCTGGTCGTCCCGCGCCGAACAACAGCAATTGGAGGGCTCCCGCGACAACCCCAACAGGCGGTATGGGCCCTACTTGCTATGGTTGCGGACAGCCGGGTCACAAGGTCATGGACTGTCCCCAGAAGGCTGCTACCCCGGGAGCTCAGAACACTCAGCACCGTGCTTCTGCCCCGCGAGGTCGTCTCACTCACCTGACCGCAGAAGATGCTCAGGCTGCCCCAGATGTGGTGTACGGTATGTTTTTAGTACATGGTGCAAAAGCTTCCGTACTTTTTGATTCTGGAGCTACTTGTTCTTACATATCTGCTAAGTACGCTAGAGAGCATAACATACCAGTTACTCCCCGTAGAGAACCTATCATTACCGCTCGCCCCTAGGAGAACTCAAGAGTACCCACCTATGCAAGGGAGTGAAACTCACCATTGAGGGTCTCACCTTTCTAGCCAACCTCACCCTGCTACCCTCCACCAGTCTAGATGTTATCCTAGGGATGGATTGGTTAACCAAACACCGAGGAGTCATATCTTGCTCACCCAGATATGTTCAGATAACCCATCCCAGTGGCCAAGCTGTTAGATGCTTACCCCAGACGGAACAGTTAACCAACCTCCTATGTGCCCTAGCAACCAAATCTGAAGCCAAAACAGAACCCAAGACAATAGATGATGTGCCCGTGGTAAGGACTATGGCCGACGTTTTCCCCGAGGAATTACCAGAATGCCCCCGACCGTGATGTGGAATTCGTCATCGACCTCATGCCCGGCACGGGTCCCATTGCTAAGCGACCCTACCGCATGTCGTAGATGAGCTAGAAGAGCTCAAGAAGCGCTTGAAGGAGCTCTCGATAAAGGCTACATCCGACCCAAAGCTTCTCCCGGGGATCTCCCGTCTTGTTCGTGAAGAAGAAAGATGGCTCAATGAGGATGTGCATCGATTATCGTAATCCGAATGCCGTCACCATCAAGAACAAGTATCCCCGCCAAGGATAGATGATTTGCTTTGGATCGGTTGAGAGGTGCCAAGTACTTCTCCAAGATTGATCTCGATCGGCTATCACCGAGATGAAGATCCGGAGGAAGACATTCCCAAGACCGCCTTTGTCACCCGATATGGCCGCATGAGTGCACGTGGTGTCCTTCGGACTCACGAATGCTCCCCGCCTACTTTATGAACATGATGAATAAGGTATTCATGGATGTGCTCGACAAGTTCGTCGTGGTATTCATTGATGACATCCTTATCTACTCGCCACCGCCAAGAGCATGAAGAACACCCGAGAACAAGGCTCGAAAGATTGAGTCTACATCGCCTATATGCCAAGTTTAGCAAGTGTGAATTCGGCTTGAGGAAGTTGCCTTCTTGGGTCATGTGCTTTCACCGATGGTGTAGCTGTAGACCCCGCCAAGATTGAAGCCGTGAAAGAATGGGAACAACCCCGTTCGTGACCGAAGTCGAGTTTCTTGGGATTGGCCGGATATTATCGCCGATTCATCGAGAACTTCTCCAAGATAGCTCGCCCTATGACCAACCTCTTGAAGAAGACCAAGGAGTTTGAGTGGACGCCTGAGTGCGAACAAAGCTTCCAAACTCTGAAAGAAAGACTGACCACCACCCCTGTGCTAGCATTACCGATATCGGCAAGGACTTTGTAGTCTATTGTGACGCCTCCCGTCAAGGACTCGGTTGCGTGCCGATGCGGAAATGGTAAGGTCATTGCTTATGCTTCTCGCCACCGAAAGACCATGAACAACGTTATCCTACCCATGATCTCGAGCTAGCCGCCGTCGTGCATGCTCAAGATCTCGGAGGCATTACTTGATTGGCAACAAGTGTGATATCTATACCGATCACAAGAGCTTGAAATACTTCTTTACTCAAGAAGACTTGAACATGAGGCGACGCCGATGGCTAGAGCTCATCAAAGACTATGACCTTGAAATACACTACCATCCGGGAAAGCCAATGTAGTTGCCGATGCTCTCGCCGCAAAAGCTACCGTCACACCCCGATCTCGCAGTCCGTACCACCCGAGCTTAAACGGGAGCTTGAGGACTTTCGGCTTGAAATAGTACCTCATGGCTCGCTAAATGAGCTCCGCATCCAAGATACAATCTCACCGATCGCATCCGTGAAGCCCAAAAAGAATGTAAGGATCTGGGCAGCGCATCCGTGGTCTCGATGGAGCGTGGGTATAACCCCGAATTCGTAGAAGATGAACAAGGAGCCCTCTCGGTGCAATAACAGAATTTGTGTGCCCTCCGATCCGGCTCGCGAGAGGAGATTCTAAAAGAAGCACATGATTCCAAATACCGCATTCACCCCGGTTGTGTAAAGATGTATCGTGACCTCGGAAGCACTTCGGTGGAAGAGCATGAAAGCGGAGACATTGCGGGACATGTGGCCCGATGTGACATCTCGCAACAGTCAAGGCCGAACACAAAAGACCCGCCGGTTTGCTAAAGCCCCTTGATGTTCCCCTGAATGGAAGTGGGAAGACATATCCATGGATTTCATTGTAGGGTTGCCTCGCTCCACGCATGGAAACAATGCCATATTGGTGATAGTTGATCGCTTGACTAAAGTCGCCACTTCTTGCTGTCAAAGAGACAATCCGAGCGGAACAGCTTAGCCGATCTCTACATCAAGGAAATTCTCCGCTTGCATGGTGCCCCTAAAAGCATCGTATCCGATCGCGGATCCTTGTTCATGTCCCGTTTCGGCAACATGCATAGATCCATTGGGACTAAGCTCGATTATAGTACAGCTTACCATCCTCGGACCGATGGCCGGACGTAAAGGGTGAACCAAATTCGGAAGATATGCTTAGAGCCTCGTGTCCCGCAATATGGAACCGATTGGGAGAAGAGTCTACCACACGCCGAGTTCTCCTACAATAATAGCTACCAAGCCGCATTAAGATGCCACCGTTTGAAGCTCGTATGGGAGACCTTGCAACACTCCGCTTATGTGGTCACAACCGGGTGAGAGAGTTTTTCACGGAGCCGACAAGATCAAACAAGCCGAAGAGGGTGTTGCTCAAGTTCGGCAAATCAAGGCCGCTCGAGCCGACGAAGAGTTATGCCGACAAAAGGCGTAGAGACCTTGAATTTGAAGTGGGAGACTCCGTCTACCTCAAAGTGTCGCCGCTTCGTGGCACCGTCCGGCTCCATGTGAAAGGGAAGCTTGCTCCAAGATACATAGGCCCCTACCCGATCATTGAGAGAATTGGGAAGCTTGCATACAGGCTTGAACTACCTCCAGAGTTGGCGGGAGTGCATCCCGTCTTCCATGTGTCACAACTACGCAAGTGTCCGAAGCCGCGAGCAACAACACGTGACCACCGACGTGCTAGATGTGCAAGACTCACTCGAGTACAAAGAACACCCGATCAAGATTATGGGATGGGACACCAAAGAAACTAGAAGCAAGTCAATTCCTATGTGCAAGGTTCAGTGGAGCAACCATACAGAAAGAGAAGCCACATGGGAGAAGGAGTCGGAACTTCGTGCCATATACCCCTACCTTTTCGACGGGTGAGTTACTTTTTAAATCTCGAGGACGAGATTCTCGTAAGGGGGTAGGACTGTAACATCCCAAAAATCCGAGTTACAAAATTTTTTGCCAAAAACCTATGAGTGATGAAGTGCCATGTAGTTGCAACCCAAAAACCCCACCTAGAATAACCCGGAGTGCATTAGTATTTATTTCATCATGCATTTTAAATTCAAAGTTTGAGTTGGAGTTTTGGTTCTTTTGTTTGCTCAAATTAAATCAACTCAAAGTCATATTTATTTATTATGTTTATAAATAAATATGAGCACACCTACTATGTTATGGGAAATAATATCCCAACTAAGCCTATGACTACCTATGACCCCCATAAAAGTGCTACACATGACACATGGGTTAAAGAAATGAAAACAGGAAAAAGAAAAGGGAAAAGGAAAAGGAAAACAACAGGAAACGCCATTCGGCCCATAACCAGCCAGCCGGCCCATCTCTTCTCTTCCCTCTTTTCTTTCGCGCCGGCCCAATTCCTTCCTTCTCCCCTTTCTTCCAACCCGCCGGCCCAAGTTCCCTTTTCTCTCCGTCGCGCCCGGCCAGCCTGCCAGCCGCCCTGCCCGCGTCGCCGCGTGGCGACAGGGAGCCGCCGCTGCCGCTGACGACTCGGCCCCGCGTGGCCCACTGTCATAAGCGCCGCCGCCCCTCCCCCGTTTCCCTTCCTCTCTCTCGCTTTTCGCCCGGAGCGGGAAAAATTCGCCGCCGTCGCGCCGATTCCCCTCCACCTCGGGTTCCTCCGGGTCGAAGCGTGGCCACGGTGAGTCCACGTTGCCGCGGAGCCGCTGGAGCCGACAAACGTGTCAGGACGCACCGCGCCGCGAGCATTTTGCTCTCCCGCGCACAACGGCCGCCTGACACAGTACCCAGCTGTCCCCCATTGCCTGCCTTGGCCGCGAAGGCGAGAGCGCGAGTGCGCCGTGACGCCGCCGAGCCCCACCAAACCCTGGAGCCCTCTCGACCGATGGATGGACACGGACGTCGAGGATGGACGCGTACTCATGAGCCACGCGTCGCCGCCTATAAGAACCCGAGCCCCGTGCTCTAGGGTTCCTCGATCCCCGCCGCGCACCGCGGCCTTGCAAAACCCCAATTCACCTTCTATTGCCAAGAAGAAGAAGAGGAGGAGAGAGAGGAGAAGAAGGAGGCGGGGAAAGGAGCCGCCGCCGCCGAGGAAGGAGAAGCCGTGCGCCGCCGCGGGAGAAGGAGGGCGTTGCCGGGGCCGCTGCCGTCGCCGTCCCGCTCGCCACGCCGTACCCCGACGCCCTAGACCGCTGCGACACCGAGCCGCACCCCGACGTCCTCGACCGCGCCGGTGAGCACGACACTGCCCCGATTCCAACCTTGCCCATGCTTCATGGCCATGGCGCTCCGTGCGCGTAGGCCGAGCTCCGCCCAGCTCTTGGACACACGCACGCACTAGCACGGACTAGCCCAGCCCAACCGAGCGCGGCGCCACCACACGCCGCCGTCCCGCCCGCCATGTCCGCCGCGCCGTGGCCGTGCCAAGCCACGGTGCGCGCCACCGTTCCGGCCAACACCGGCCACCCCGACACCACGGATCTCGAGGGCCATGTCCGCCGCGACGAGGCGCATCCCATGCGCACGCCGCGGGCCCGAGACATGCCCCCGAGAGCATCACCTCACCTCGCCACCGAGGGGCGTCCCGCACGGGCGCCCGGGGAGCGCCACCGTGGCGCGATTGCGCCGGCCGACTCCGGCCGCCTTGCTCGCCGAGGCAGCGCCGTTGAGCCGCGCCGCGGGCCGCCGCACGCCGCGCGGTACCACGGGTTGGTGAGGAAGGAGCCTTGAGGGCTCTCGCGACGCCGCTTGCCGCGCGCCTCCATGGCCGCCGGCGCCGTCGCGTGCCACTATGCGCCGCCATGCATAAAACTCGCTGCCGTCTTGTCAAGGTGTCATCTTGGAGCGCCAATCGAAGTTCTGGGCGCTCAATTGGACCCCGGAGGCCTTCTTACCCAACGCCGCGGGGCGCCGCCGCCGCCACGCCGCCGCCGTCGCGTCGGAGAGGTGACCGTCCCTATTGCCGTCAGCCGTGGGCACCGCCACGCTCCTCTCGGCATCGCGGAGCCAACGCGCTCGCTGCCGGGCCGGAGCGCCGCCCCCTGCGTCGCGAGCGCCGCCGTGCCGTCGCCGGCCGCTCCGGCCGCGCGCTTGGCATGACGAAGGGGATGGGGATGGGAAGAGATGTGCGGGAGCAGGAGCGTGGACGCAATCTTGGTGGACCAAGCCACTCCTGGTGGGTCCCCAAGGAGCGAGTCCACCGCGCACCGGGTTCGGTGGACCAAGGAGCCCCGGCGTTTCTCCGTGAGCCAAGTCCAGGTGGACCGAGTCGCTGGCAGCGGACCCCACTGCCACTTGTCCACCGTGAACCCCGGCCTGTGCACCGGCCCGACCCAGGTCCAGAGGTGCCACGTGGCAAGCCGAGAGGCAGCCACGTGTTGGGCCCGGCCCGGCCCGGGCCCGGCCCACCGGCCGCATGCGGCCCATCTCGCGGCCCATTTTTGGCCCATTGGGCCGTTGACCTCGTCAACCGTGACGCCGCATGACGTCATCGATCTTGCCGACGTCGCCACGACCACATCGCCACGTCGCCTTGCTTGCCCGGCCGCCGCCCCTCTTTCGTGCGACACGTGGCGGGCCCCGTGATGCCACGTGTCGGCCGTTATTTAACCTTGTCTTAATCTTTTTCTAAATCTATTTCAGCTTCAGAAATTCATAACTAATTGCTCGTAGCTCCGAAAAATACAATCAAGGTACCAAAATTCTCAGTAAATCGAGCACAATAATCTGAAATTATGTTTGAGTGCATTTGGTTCTTCCATATTTTATTTGCTTCTTTGTGAACTCTATAGGAGTCGCTGACGCGACTATTAAATAACCGTTTCAGAGCCGGACGAGGAGCAGGAGTTTGACCAGGACGACTACGAGTACCAGGAGGACTTAGGCGACGACGACGGAGGTGCCACATCCCATCCACTTTCTTAGATCCCATTACGCATTGCAATACACTTTACTTTCTGCAGTACATTTATATTCCTGTGATAGGTTGCATGGTAGTATTTATACTTGTTCGGCCCTGCCTTGATTCGACTATCACCCTGCTACCGCTGTTAGGCTAGACTTGCGCTTACTACCTTTTGCTCTCGTGTTACTTCTACTACGCTTTATATCTCGTGATGTGAGGCGTGGTGGACACGGAGATTATTTGGGGAATATTATGGTTTGGAACATGGAGAGCGTGCTTTGCGTGAGTCTTGGGTGAGTGGTGAGGGTTGAGTCGGCCGAACAGATCACGACGAGCTTTGAGCAAGTCTTGCCGAGGATACGGCACCGGGTATTCCCGCTTTGTGAGTACCGTGGCGGGTAACTCGGTTTGGATTGAGGTGTCCTTGGTGTGAGCTCCTTGGGGTGGAGCCTTGGAAAGGAGGTGCCGTGGCAAAGACGGTAAAGATTAGCCCATACAGGGGAGATATCGCTGTTCGGCCAATACCTAAGGACTTGAGGGCTAGTGACCGGATCATTGGACGCCTTACTTTCCACTCGCTCTCCAATGGGAGGGGAGACGGTCTAACCATCCGGGTAGGACGAATGCCATTACTTGTTGGAAGTAAGCGGAATGTGTCGGGAGGTACGGGCCGAGAGTGCTCACACCCTCCTTAACCAAAGATAGTGACCCCTTTGGCCTGGTACTATGTCTCACAGTCTCGGCGGCCGGGCCGAGTGGCGGGATGGTATTCGTTCTAGGCTTATGGCGATCGGTATCTCGCCTAGATGATGATCAGCATCGATGATGGCTATCTTGTGGATTAGTGAAACCTCTGCAGAGTGTATGGTTGATCGATCGATACATATGCCGACTCGTCGGCTATGGACCAAGTCCCGTGTGATGCTTGCTGGACTAGGAGAGGAGTCTTCTATCTTTCTGGATGAGTGCGTGTGGTTGGGATTGATTCCGGTTGCGAACCTTGGGAGGTTGTGGGCCGCTGAGGCATGACGAGAGGGAGTCGTTCATGTCGACCACGCGTGGCGTGGAAGGGGTGTGTGGTGTGAGGTGTGTGGTATGGTTGGGATGGAGGATGGATTTGTGAATGGATAAAATTTGACCAACTTTATATATTAAACTTGGTTACTATATGCATAGGAAACCCCGGCTTTATAGGTTCCCTTGTTATATCCCGTATTTACTATTATTGCATCCAATTCCACAAATAAGCATAGGGTGGGAATGTGGCCGCAGTACAATTGTACGATACTTTGGATAAACAGGTGATGAGGACGAGTACGACTATGATGATGATAGCTATGAGGATTAGTGGGTGTCGTTCCTACGCTCAAGTGTTCGGAGATCGTGTTGATGCTTCCGCTTCTACCTTCAAATGTTCCGGATGTTTACTTTTCAGTTGATTCCGCCAATGCGGCGATGTAATAAATTATTGTAAACCCGTACTATTTTATTTTCCTGAGACGATGTATGGAATGATATCAGCTGAACTATTGTAATATGATGGATTCCATCTGTCGTGTTACTCTCGAATCTGTGAAATTCCCATCGCGGAATTTGAGGATGTTTCAGTTTCGCTTACAGAAATTACGTCTTGGCTGTTGACTTTGTAATGATTAATTGATAATATGCATAGATTGAGTTTGCTGTGCATCTGTGCAGGTAGGACAACCGTTTCTGAGGAAATGTTAGGGCAACTGTTGTGTAGCTAACTTTGTGATTGATGATTTTTTTTTTGTCTTGAATAGTTCTGTGAAGCAATCTCTGATTCAGATGCCCCCAGCAGAATTCCATTCTACAGAAAATTGCCGGTGTCTTGTATTACTGTTCCCAACGTCTCCAGTGTTTTGCATGCTTATATCCAGTGGTGGTTTTCTGAAATCGTAATTATTAGTTAGTACTTAGTACTAAAGTAACAGTGACTTCATCATACCAGTTGATGTACCCTTTCAATTTTTTTCCCCTCTGTTGGATGGTCTATGCTAAGCTATGTGCCTATGTGAGTAATGGCGTTTGTCGCTTGTCAGGAAGTAAGATATTATTACCTGAATGTTAATTGTGTTGCTCAGACTTGGTCATCATCACTTCGACTGAATGTGAATATTTACATCAAATAATTAATCCACTTCCATGTTATACTAACACCAGTACACCACCCTGAATGTATTTGTATCTGAAATCACAGTTTTATCCTACATGGTATAATTGAGAATTCTGGCATGGATCAAGAATATCAGCACCAGTTCGAATTTATGTTCATGTCTCACTGAGCCTCTCAAGCACAAGTCGGTGAGAAGCACCCGTCACCTATGCCCAGGAAGATTTTGATTTTTTGTTTTTCCCAGTGCAGCGGCAACATGTTTTGTCGTCCAATTGCTTATCCATTGCAGAATTCAACCAAGTTTTTTGTAAAAAAAAAAAAAAAAAAAAAAAAAAAAAAAAAAAAAAAAAAGGTACTATTAGATGCAGCTGTGAACATGCGGGGTCGGCAGCCACTCGGAGCCGATGATCAGCGTGCCCAAAGAGTGCAGGCCGCGGGAGAATAATCCAGCTGCGAAGCAATACCAAATCGCGTTTTGAGTTTGAGAGACGCGGGATGAGGATGCCAATGCAACACGGCCCACCAGGCTCGCGAATAATCCAGCTGGAGTGTGGAGGCGGCAAAGGCAACGCAGCCCACCAGGCCGAATAGCGTAGAGGGAGGCCCGAGGCCCGTTATGTCGAGAACCCCGTGGGCACGTGGCCGTTTGTGCCGTGCTTGGGCCCACGGTCCGTGGCCGGTGAGATGCTCCGTCCCGTCCACCCCGTCACGGCACCTTGCACACACGGAGCGTCGGCTGAACCGCGGGAAGAAGCTGGCCGGCGACGTGCTCCACCCCAAGCACTCGATTGAATTTTAAATTCACCAACGCGCTGATCTAGTTCATTCCCCTTTTTTCTATAAAATAAAAAAACAAACAAAAAAAGAAGTACCCAGAAACCAGTTATTATATCGCAAGTCGGCAACCCCGTCAATATGTTTGCATTTGTACGTATGCAGCTGGTGCTGGACTGGGCCGTGAAAACCGCGTATGCCGTGAGTGAGAACTGAGCACTGAGAACAATCCAGCGATTATATTTTTTATTCTCGATCGGCTGATGCGTAATAACAACACTCTATATAAGACGGGAAACTGTCATGCATGTTGCCCAACAACAAAACCATCAAGCATTCCATCATATTTCATATCCATACGCCGGCACTTCAGCGAGCTAGCTAGCTAGGGACCGTTTCGACGTCGACACAAACATCTTGCATTGCTCCGACACACAACAGTACGCTAGCGCTACTAAAGTACCAAGCCACCTTGCATTGTTTCTTTTTTGGTCTCATCGATTAGCTATTATCTATGGCGCTACCGACGAGGAGGGCGTCGGTGATGCTGAGAATCGCGGTGGCGGTCGTGCTAATCTTGCAGTGTTGCAGCGTGATGATGATCCTCGCGGCGAGGCCGTCGTTGCCGAGCGAGCCGGGGGAAGCCAACCAGGACTGGCGGGATCCCGGTTACTCCGGCGTCGGCGAAATCGGCCACCAGCCATAAACTAGCTTACACAGAAACTTACAAGCCTCCTACTTATTACGCCTCTCGGACTGATGTTTCCCTTTACGTATTCATACACACATTGTGTTATACGTTCGACACGTCGAACGGACGCAGCGGGAGCCCATTGGGCCGCGAGCACGGCACACGACACAGGGGACACGGGACACGCACCCCGGCTCCTCCCCACTTCACTCGTTCCCCCGCTTCACCCGTCTCCTCGTTCCCCCACTTCGTCCTTCTCGCTCCGCGTCGTCTCGGCCGCCGCCACGGGCCGCGCCGCCGCTGCCGCTGCTCCACTGCCGTCACCGCGCCACCGCTGTCTCGCGCGCTCGTTCTCCTCCTTTTCCTCTCTCATCGAGCGCTCGTTCTCCTCCTTCCCCTCTCTCGTCGCCTCGTCCATGTCTCCCCCGCACAGCCCGGCCATGGCGTCCGCGGCGGCGGATCCGCCGGATCCGCCGACGGCGGCCTCGGATCCGGCGGGACCCGGCTGCGGCGGCCGCGGAAATGCGGGATCCGATGGAGGCGGCGGCGTTTCCAAGGGATCCGGCCCGGGACCCCCCCGGATCCGGCTGCGCGGCTCCACTGCGGCGGATCCCGACCTGGCCCAGGTAGGCACCCCTCCTCTATCCATTCTACTCTCTCCCCCTCTCTGCCGTCTTCTCCATTCCTTTTTTTAGTTTTGTTTCAGCACGCGTTCATGCGATGTTTCTCCTGTGTCACATTGTTTGGTGCAACTAGTACTAGGTGTTTTGTTGCAGTAGATTTAGGGTTCTAGGGCTTTTTCTGAGGTGTTTCAATTTTTATGCCCATGTTGTTTCTTTTTTCAAAATTTTTTGTTTCTTTTTGTTGTTCTTATTTGTTCCAGATGTTTGCCCCTTTTTTTTTGGCTTTTTCTGTTTCAAAAAGCTTCCTGTTTTGTTTCAAGTTCAATTTCCATATTGTTTCAATTTTTTTGTTTCGGATGTTTTGTCCTCTGTTTGTTTCCATTGTTTTTTCGGATGTTTTTTTCCTTTAATTTGTTTCAGTTTGAATGTTTTGAATGTTTTGTCACAGTTTTTGTTTTTTTGTTTTGATTTTTTGTGTTTCAAATTTTGATTCTCCTTTTAGTGTTTCTACATTGTTCTTCAGTTTGTTTCAATTTCTTTTTGTTCTCTGTTTCTGGGTTTTTCTGTTTTTGTTTCTGTTATTTTGTTTTTCAGTTTTTGTCTTGTGTTTCAAATTGTAAATTTGATTTGTTTCAAATTGCGAATTGGATTTGTTTCAAATTGCAAATTTGATTTTGTTTTTAAGTTTTTGTCACGTGTTTCAAATTGCAAATTTGATTTGTTTCAACTACATTTCACCTCTTGTTTCTTTTTTTTCTAATTTTTCTTCATTTTTTGTGTTCCCGTGAGCACGGCAGGTCGGCAGCCATGTTGGGATGGTGGCGGCGGCGGCGGAGCTGTCACGGAGGAGCAGGCCGCACGGGGAGTGTCGCGGCTGTGTGTGTTCGTGTGTGCGTGTCGGGGGCGGGGTGGGTCTGTGTGTCCCCGCGTGCGGCGTGTGGGCGCGCGATGCGGGGTGCGCGCGCGCTGCGGGGGGTGAGGTAGATGGGCCAGGCCCTGTAGCGCTAGGCGTTCGATGATCGAACGTTCGAGCGCTAGTCGCTCCCATATGCATTGCATTGTATGGGCTTTGCAAATTATACTATGTTCCATTTCAACATACGTACAAAAAATGGATTCTATACAAAAAGACGGATTCTTTATCTTGAAGACGTTTGTAACTCAGTAGTAGAATATGGATACAAGTTCAGCAGGAAATGAGTATGTACTAGTAGCTCGTTTACAACGACGAGGACAGAATCAGAGTGCTAAACCTTACTAATATATTATACCTATATGCATTTTCATGGTTTACTACTGGATCGAGCTTTTGGAAATACCGAACAGTACAAACCATCGGCCGCCGCACTCGTACGGCAAAAATGCCAAACCCGCCTCCGTCGCCTTATCAACTGTGTAGAATGCACCGTAGGGCTCTTCGTCTCTTCCTCTCGACGTAGCAAAGGAAGTTGTATAAAAATGATGAGTTAACAGGGTAAACCTAAGACCACATGAGTTATGAGTTATGACCTTCAGTGGTGTTAACTAGTTCCAGACGATGTAAAATCAGAGTCAAAACTATCTAGTGAGTCAAAATTTGTTCTGGACCTGCCCTAAAAGCACTATAATGTGATCACAAAAAATTCACCGCAGAATTTGTTAATTCAATGGAAGCCCTATTATCTAAAAATATTTAAACTTCTAAGCAATGAAAAATGAGGAGATAAAAAGAGTAAAACATTTAATCAGAAAAATGAAAAGGAAGCCTGCACGAATATTTGCATCTTTGATAGAGGGCAATCATCATATGCCTTGCCAAAACCTTTGCATCGCTTTAACCAGAACATCACATACAGAAATGAATGCAACTGTTACCAGAAGCATGAGCATCAGAGCATGTTTTGTTCATAAGTATATTCCAATGTTTGTTGGAACCTAATAAATATTGCTGCCCGACTTTCCTCAAATTGTAAACTGCAATCAGTTGTGGGACACATCATCTTGACATTCCACAGCACAGCAATTGTGTGTGCGCTGGCGCTGTCTTCAAGCACCAGTGAAGAAGACACATGCTCATCAACATGTATTCGTCATCATACAATGAATTCCGTGCCAAATTGCATGTCAGTTCCCAGAAAACCCATCCAAAATCATATGTAACTCTACCGGTCAAGCTTAGGCCTCTTATAGTCTTTTCCATCCTGCTCAGGGCTTCCAACAAGTTGAGGATGGTCATAGCCTTTTTGGTGCTTCGACGTGGCATCAAGCTGCTGTGACTTGTGCTCAGGAACATCATTTTGCTTATCAAATGGTGAAGGAGGTTGTTCCTTATTGTCCCTCAGACAGCCCATGTCTTCAGCTGTTGTCAATAGATTCTGCTTGACATGGTGACCATTCTCCATTATGTGGTCAGTGTTTTGAAGGTCTGGTGGATGCTTGCTACCATCGGACAAGTTCTGCTTCTTATCCTGTTTAATCTTCTCACCATCAACAGCCAATTCGACACCTTGTTCTAGCTCTCTCTCAAGATCATCATCATCAATCAAATTTACCTTTGTGGCAAAACCACCTTTCGATTTCCTTCGCTTCTCCAAAGCTGCTTTTACCTTATCCTTGTCAATTTTATTCATTGCATCCATTCTGGAGGTTGACACAACAGGAGCTTCATTGCCACCAACACCATCTCTTGCTTCATTGCAATTATCATAGGATAGATGTGGTTGATGTTCTTCCACCGGATAATGAGATTCATGGCTGGCCTTGGAATAACGATGTCCAGGCGAGAACCTTTTGTCATGGTGCAATCTGTCCATACCAGTATCGGTTTTCTTTCCACTTTTGTTCTTTTCTTTGCTGCCACTATGGTTAGCATTGTCTTTTTGGAGCATTTTGTGGCCAGAAATATGCTTGTCTGAATTTGAGTGTCCATCGTCATGGTGACCTGAAGCACTAGTTGAGGACGAATGCTGCAAATTTGGCGGTCTGGATGCCTGAAGATAACCATGAGGAGATGGTTCCTTGGAGTTTCCTTCAGACTTTACAGATGAACGTTGATTATACACACCAGCAGGGCTCCCTTCGGCTTCACTTCCCTGTGATGATTGTGCCTGTGTTGTACGGTTTTGCTGATACATCTCCAACAATTGATTGCTAACCTCTGCAATCATGGACAACAAATATGTTTTATCATCAGATCAGATGCAACTTAAGAGCCCAAGAGATAAAAGAACATGTCAGACTACAATGTCATAATAAGTTAATAAATAATAATTAGTACAAACAAGAATTATCATGTACTACCTAGTCAAAGCTAAACAATATATAGCAAGTAGAGACCAGCTCCAAAAAGGACAGAAGCTTGCTGATCATTTTAGAGGCCACTAAGATTCTAACAGCTAAATGGAAGCTGGGACTTGAGTAGTTTATCGGTTCCTATCAAACAGCAAGGTATTCATCCTCTTTACCAAAATGGTGTATGTGACAAGACACCAGTACAAATTAGAAAATATTCACGAGTTACTAATTGCAAAGTTCTTACAGGTCGTTTGGTTAAGGGTAATTGAAAAAAGGGAATGGGAGTTTGGAAGCAAGAGTTAATCTTATGGTCATTTCATGGGAGTGGGAATTTTGGTGGGAAGAGGAATGAGAGTTTAGAGAGTCAACTCCCACTAATCAATTCCCTGAGGAGGGATGGTAATTGGATGAGAGTTGCGTTTTTAATGAAACATAAATGCATCCTCACCTTTCATCATGACTTGTCTATAATTCCTCACTCAAAAACACTAATACCAAACAAGGGATATAATATTTCCCTACACGAACCAAACAAGAAATTGGTACTAAAAGTTAAATTACCCCCATAGACTCCCACCACTAATTCCCATTCCCCTTTCCCATCACTTGCCAAACGAGCTGTTAAGGCAAATTAAAACAAAAGGCATGTGGCAGTATCAAAATCCCATTTATGCCAAAGGACTCTAGTTCAATCGGTTAGAGCTTTCTAGTGGCACCACCCAGACCTGAGTTTGAAACTCTGTGGAAAAGATTTTCAGGATGGGGGTAAAAATATCCCCTCCCTGTGCCTCCCTGTGTGGGACAGCCCAACCTGTGGCAAAGGTGGCAGCCAAACCTGGGGGTTGTGGAAGTGATCGCCGGCCCAGGCTACGGTCTGCTTCACGGGTGAGGCTGGGGTACGGGGATTTTCTCGGTCGGGGTACTGAGACTTTCTTCTTGGTATAAAAACCATGGGGCGGTCTTTCCCCACCGGCTGAGTTTCTTTTTATATCACATTTATAGACAACTTCAACATATACCAAAAAAGGCAGCAACATACTACCTCATCCCACAAAGAGAGTAATTCTGGTTTGATTGAGCTTATACGAAAAAACCAATATTTACGATACAAATAAATATCATTAGATTCATCATGAAATATATTTTCATAGTAAATCTATTTGGTGCCATAAATGTTGATCATTTTCTCTATAAATTTGGTCAAACATAAGATAGTTTGACTTAGGATAAAACCAAAACGTAACTCTGTAACGAAGGTAGTACTAATAGCAAGGCACATAGCACCTAGAAATACCCAACAGTAACAAGATCATTTCACAAGGTCGAAAATTAAAATCCATATTTTGGAGGCAGAATATCATCATAGCATGCCCAGAAAATTGCCTAATGCAAGTCTCTCACGACCAGCCCATTTTTAGTCTAAATAACAATGTACACTTCTGATCGTGCCTATTTTTTTCTTAGAATAGCATTAAAAATATGCTACTTTCTTATGCAGTCTGCAACAGAAAAAAAAGAAATGGTTCAAGCATGCTAGAATTTAAATAAAGTGACTAAAAAGTAAGTTTTGGAATTAAATTGTATATAATGAATTATAAGGTGTGAAAAAGTTGAGACGGTAAAAACCCAAACGATAACATGGTATGAAATGTATTTCCGTCTTCATAAACACAAGGCTAACAAAAAAATAAACATTTGTTTAACTAATGCAATGGACAACAATGTGATCCTACTTTAGCCTGAATATATGTTCAATGGAGTATGTCAATAACTGCTAGCAGTAAAGAAAGAAAACACAAAGTTATCAAGTTAAGTATCTATGATGTGTATTCATTCCTTCAAAACCAGGAGTTCCACACGAGCAAAGTTCAATTCGACACACCAGACATATGGTACTAATTCAATCAATAGTGATCAAAACATATGCAGAACAAAATAAACAAAGTAGAGCAGGTAGAAACGTATGCACTAACTTTGCAAACAAGGACCAACCTTCAAGCTGTCGTGGCGTGACACCAAAATCCTGATACCAATGCTTATCACTATCAGATGGGAGCTTCACTTTGAGAAATTTAGCAGCCAAAAAGATAGCACCAGCTGCAATATGATGAGGCTTGAACTGCAGGCAAAGCGAAGTACGCAGCCTGTACAGTGCACAACATTAAGTGTAGTAGATACACAACTGTGAACTGCAATTTCAAACGACAACAAGGGTAGCACTAGCATACCCATCATTTACAAAATTCCATGCAACCTGAGGAAGTGGACTTTTATTATCAACACTGTATCTCCTTATTGCTTCAACCAAGGGCCTATAGGCATGGTGAACATTAAGGTCAAATCCAAGTGTTACAAGTACAACTCGCTCCCCAAGTAACATAAGTTCTTTTTGTTTATCATATATTTCCTGCAAGAGGCAATAGTAAGCACTAATATCAGTAAAAACAATTCTAACATAAATGGATTTCTTACCAAATCTGAACTGATGCATGCAGAAAATAAACTCCATATGTAGATTCACAAGCAAGAAGTGCAAAAGGATAACACTATCATAATGTTCATGCACGAGTGCTCGACACATAGGAGCATAACTTTTTATAGGAAAGGACATTTTCAGGATTATAGACTGTTCCGCTTAGATAGCACCTTGGGATGATTTAAGCAACCATAAGCTGATAATGGAGGCATACAATGACAGCTATTGATGGCAATCATCATTTTACAAGTAAATGTTTATTAAGCATCATAAACCGTTAAGCATTGATATTAGTAGCATGTGCACTCAAAACCAGGACAATAAGTGGATCTCAACTGCTTTTGCATTAAGACACTGTATCAAAATTTGAATCTACAAATTAAAATGGGACTAAACCTAATTTTTTTTCTTGCATAAATAGCTATACAAGAATACAACCACATCCTAGAAGTGTACAACACAATGGGTTATAAAGTTAAAAAAAATGTACTAGTTCCCAACTAAAGAGTATGAAACGATATTAGCTTAACAGTAATAATCATGCAGGAAAAAAGTCAAAAAAAACTAGATAGTGTCTCAACTTTTGGAGCAAAATAAGAGACAACTTAAACCATTACCTTCTGCTGCTTGATTCTCTGACTAGCTTTAGGATCATTCTGATGAATCATCCCGTAAGAAACCAAGATGACATCCCTCAAAGATTTAGGTGTTTCTTCTACTTTTCCAGCCAAGAATAAACAAACTGTGGCGATTATCTGTGTGGATATTAGATTCAAAAGTATTGGTGCCTATTTGATAGAAACAAAATACATTTCACAGGGTAATACCTAGCTTGAAGGAGTAAATCAATACCAAAGATTCAAAGTATCCCACAATCAAAGACTTCATGTCATACTACTAGAAGAACTCGGTTTCTAACACGAATGCAAGAGAAAATGTGAAAAATGAGCCTGTACTTTGTCTTATCAACTGCTAATATCCTGTTAGTACTCAGGGATACAAAATGGAAAAGGCAAATAGTTGAAAACTTAGCAAAATAAAATTATATCAAAATGTAAAAGTTTCTAAGGCAATGAAGTTACAAACCTAAAAGCTTAACTGCTTAAGGGAATTTTTGCCAACCATTGAAAACCAAAACTAGTGACAATCATTGAATAACACTTACTCGTCTATCATTTTTTGCAAGGGATTGACGAAGGTAAAAACGATGACAGAATACCATTGCTGTGGCAATCGTCACTTGAGGCCTAAAAACAGCACACAGATGAGTATTTTACGAGATAAAAGGATGAGCTAAAAGTATTTACTTTAGCAAACTTGGTGAACACACAATCCATTTAATATAACAAAACTTAAAAAAAAAACTGAAGGATTCACACAAGCAAGGCAAGTTGCATCATGATCATATAATCACTGAGGAAAATGCAATACTTTAGCAAGCAACAACCAAGATCAACCATGCACACAAAAATAAACACCGGCAAAACCTCAGTCCATTTTCAAATACCAGACTGTGGAGTATGCCAAAATTCAAAATATACGCAAATTTCTCTCTTCTCGATGACAGTATGACCATCCTTAGTCAAAGATACACAACTATTTACAGGATAAAAAGATACATATATATTGTTACCACAAACAATTGTAGATATGTGCATCCCTCCACACAAGTGACTATATAAAAATGAGCAAACAAAAGCATATAGCATACATATTATGAAAAGCTTCAGCATCATGAAAACATCAAAGTAGCACTTCATTTTAAAGAGTATTCTTAGAATTTACAGAAAGTGAACACAAAGAAGAGCCAACAATATATAATATAAGAAAATAAATGTCTCAAGTCTTACATTTTAAGCGCTATGCCCAATTCTTGTAGAAACTTGCAATACAACTTTCGAAGGCTAGACTCTTTCTTAGAATCAATACCATCCCTCCTGGATGGAGAATTTTCCTCTAATTCCTTTCTACTGAAATACCATGATGGACCAAGTTCCCTAGCTTCATCACATCTGGCCTGGGTACATCCATTGGGGCTATTGTCCACAGCTCCATGGTGTGACGAATCACTTGGCACCATAGCCATGCAAGCTTGGTTATATCCGATACGAATTGATTTGCTCCTTCAACTCCTAATCAGTCTCTGAATAGAGAAGGTACAACTGATGTTACAAATAAAAATAGATGGCATGGCACAATGCAGCTTCAGAATAATATGCAGAGCAGCGTATGCATTCAACAGAAAAGCTAAATTCCTAGAATGATCATAAAAATGAAAAATGACAGAATGGAATATGCTGCCATAACATGCTAAAAAGGCCCAATAATACACAACCATGCCAGCATTTCGTGATGATACTCAATTTAAGAATGGGATGGTATGGTGTGGTTTAAGACAATCCTAACATTTGTTAATAAGAAAGCATTCCACCACTAATATTTTAATAATTAGTCTACATCAATAGAGAGGTTAACGAACTTCTGAACCCAAGCAAAGCCAAATACACAAAATAATTCGCGGCCCCTTTCTTTTCCAGCATTGTCCATGCCCATCACACCCAGGGGTGGACGCAGTAGAGGACATGGGTGTACACCCGATAATTTTTTGCAAACAGAATCGAAGTTACTAGGTGTAATCATCTATAAATTTGCAATTAGAACAGATCCCAAAACAAACAGCTTAAGCTAGGGTTTGGGTGGTCGGTTTCGCATAGCAGGAACGGAAGAGAATGGATGGGCGTACCTGGTGGTGGTTTTCGCCGGCTAAGGGCCCGAAGGAACCTGTCGAAGGGGGCGACGGAGACCTGGGCACCTGGCGTCTGGCGAGGCCGGCGGCGGCGGTCGCCCAGTCGGCGCCACGGGAGAGAGAAGAGAGAGCGCACGCTTGGGGGAACGGGAGAAGAAGAGGCTCTTCCGTATGGATACACGCGGACCGGAGTCCAGGCCTGTTCCGATGAGACCCCATCAAAATTTACATTTTTTTTTGAGGGGGATCAAAAATTTACATGGGCCTGGAGCAGACCTGACAGTTTTGGTCCAATCCAGCGGTGTCTCTAGGCCCAGATGTTCTGAATGTAAACCTATAGTTTTCTCAAAAAAAAAAAAAAAAGCATATACCTATATATAAACTTCCCTCCAAAAAAAAGAACTTTTATATATATACCTATATAAACTTAGGTTCGTTTGGTTCGCCGGAGATTTTCATAATCCAGATAGAGAATCATTAGAATGCTAAAATCTCAAATTCTAGTAGATTTTAACATATATATTAGTACAGAATCCAAAAAAAGAAGATTTTTGTAATCCAAATTGTAAATGTAGAATTCTAAATAAAAATAAATAAATTTAGAAGAAAATTTGAACTTCTGAAAACTGATTTTATATGTGGTTGGAGAGCCAAGTCTCCAACACATTTGGATTGATGCAAATATGACTCATCTAAACAAGGTCCATACATATATGGGTGTGTTTGGTTGGTTCGGTATTTTCAGTTATGAGATGTGGAAAAAAAATGTTGTGAACCTTGGAAAAACAGTTTCCAGTTATATGTTGTGAAAAAAATATTTGTATATACCTATATAAACTTAGGTTCGTTTGGTTCGTCGGAGATTTTCATAATCCAAATAGAAAATCATTAGAATACTAAAATCTCAAATTCTAGTAGATTTTAACATATATATCGGTACAGAATTCAAAAAATATGATTTTTGTAATTCAAATTGTAAATGTAGAATTCCAAATATAAATAAATAAATTTAGAAGAAAATTTGAACTTCTGAAAACTGATTTTATATGTGGTTGGTGAGCCAAGTCTCCAACACATTTTGATTGATGCAAATCTAACTCATCTAAACAAGATCCATATATGGGTGTGTTTGGTTGGTTTGGTATTTTCAGTTATGAGATGTGAAAAAAAAAATGTTGTGAACCTTGGAAAAAACAGTTGTCAGTTATATGTTGTGAAAAAAATATTTGGTTAAAATAATTACAAAACCTCTCATCTCTCTTTATCTTTCTTGGACTTTAGAACTATATTACTTCTATGGTACTAGGCCATATTTGTAATCTTTCTAGAGAAAGACCATGGCAATAATTTGAATTATATTACTTTCTTGAACTTTAGAACTATATTATCATTAGATAGACCATAGATTCTTTATGACATCAAACAATTACAACCTCTCATCAGACGTTACTTGCAAATCCTACAAGTTCATTGTAGTCTGTAGTGCCTGCAGATTCAATTTGTTAAATAAAATTACATGTACATATGGATCGGAGAGTAAACATATTTTATCTAAGAGATGAATGAACGAATATTCAAACCTTAGGTTTGGTTTTGCAACCTTTTTATTTATATACTGAATATGTACACAAAAGCTTGACCAAAATCACCTTGTTAATGATGTACGTATAGGAGTATATATATACATTTCGACTCCAATTTCTGTTGCAAGTCTATACCTATGTCAGGGACTGCTTTATTATGGCATTGCATGCACTAAATCCTATCAACTATCAAGTCGATCTAATTAATCAATATGAATGAACATCTACCAAAGAATGAATCCACCAGTCTTCCATGGAATCCGAAGCCCTTGCAAGGCACAGACGACCAGACGAAGTAGTCAGCACTCAGCAGAGCTCTCTTCAGGACTACTACGGCGGGCAAGGGAAGTTGGGACCCTGCTTTTTGTCGCAGTTAACGCTGAGGACCTCCATGATGAGCGCCTCTGATATCCCTGGGCCACCCCCTGCGCCGGCCGCAACCTGCAGCAACGGCCTCGCCGCCAGGATCACGTTGCAGAACTGCATCAGAAGCACGGCCACCATCACCACCCTCGCCATCATCGCCGGCCGCTTCAGTGCCGCCGCCATTATTGCAAGCAAGCTAGCTAATTAACTAGGAAGGCTTTCTTGCTAGTAGTTTAAGAAGGATTTCTTGCTAGTAGTTTGAGTATGTGTCTTCTGTCTAGTACGTAAGTCGAATATGCTTGGCTCAATGTTGGTTTGTGTTGGGAGGGAAACATGCACAACGGTGCCATTTATAGTATCGTGATACGCTTGCTTGCCAACCTCCGACCGGCCGGAAAGGTAAAACGAAGGACCAGGTCATCAGTTCAACTGGTTGATTCAAGCCATGCAAGCCTAATACTCCGTACAAGTGAAGGTGTCAAGCTACGCGGTTTTCAACGGCGGTCGATCGGTCCATTTGAATTCAGTTTCCTAAGTCATAATTTGAAGTCCATGGAAACCATGACACATTGACACACTCGCAGATGTGGTTCGAATCCGTGTGTGTATGCATGCGTCCTTTGGCTTCTTGCTTAATTGGATTTGTGAATTTTAGCTGAATATTTTTTTAGCACTTACGGTTGGGTCTCTCATTCGTGTTCTTTCTATTTGTGAGAAATTGGTGCGAAGAAAAAGCACACGTACAAGTCACTGTATGAAACGTAGTACCGCACGTACAGTACGTACACGTAACAATACTATACAAGAAGTTTAGCTGAATAGAAAAGGCAGTGTGTATGGCACTGCATGCAGCTGGCAGCTGACTTTGATATCGATTGGTTGTCAACCTTGTGAGTTGAACTGAGAACTTGCATGCGGCCTTCAAGCCACAGCGCGGCGGACCGAGTACGTATACTACTTGAGAGCTGAAAACCGCGTACTTCATTCCTTGCGCTTCACTCAGGCGTCAGGAATGAATCGCAATGCTTACAAGTACAAGAGCGATCAAAGGATTCAGAATGGACCCGGTCCGCTATCATATTTTTTCTGCTGGCACGCGCAGTTAAACTTGCATTTCAACGAGACTATGATAAAGCCACCACCTTGTCTCTCTTCTTCCGACAAACCATTCCAAGCACAGAGCAACAAGGGCATCCCATATTCCCATTCCCATCGGCCCACCTACTCAAACTCCAACAACGTACTACTGTAGTAGTTGTAACCAGAGCTCCATCCATAGATCGTCTCGTCTGCACCGCAATCACATTTGCTAGCTATAGCTGCCATCTAGCGGCCTAGCTTGTCCAAGGCGAAATTTTGTTATAACGGCCTTGTTTAGATTGCCCCTAAATTCCAAGTTTTTTCACTCTCTCTCCATCACATCAATTTTCGAACACTTGCATGGTGTATTAAATCTAGGTAAAAAAATTAACTAATTACATAGTTTAGTTGTAAATGACGAGACGAATCTTTTAAACCAATTTATTTCATAATTAGACAATAATTATCAAATACAAACAAAAGTGTTACAGTGTATTTCAGTCTTCCAATTTGCAATCTAAACAAGGCCAACATACAGATACAGCACACCAATAAAACGAACGACGCGCGTGATATGGCATCGGCGGCGGGCGGCATCGGCAGCGGCGATGGCTGGCAAGGGTGTTGATGGTAGCCATCGTGCTGATGCAAGTGTGTTCACATCATTTTCTATTAGGATAACGTTCAAAACAAAAACGAGAGGATATAAAAGAACAACCTTACACACTATTACAACATATTCCTAATCCTAGATAGTAATGTGATCCACACAGTGAGTAGCCAAATCTAGGGTGGCCATTTGGCCAAGTGGCGGCCGCTGGCATATTCTTTCTCCAGTAGTAGAAATAGATTATAATAATAATCTGAGATTGTTTTTTATCCTGTCATTTATGTTTTAAACGTTATCCTAAATTGATAAAAAAAAATCATACACAGTATACGACCCTTCGTTAACAGGATAAGGAGGAACTTTGAAGGCCTCCTCGATCAGATTGAATAATACTGTGTCACGGTGAGTGTGAGATGATCAAGCATGGTATAACAGGTTCGTGATGAATGAAATTAATTTGATGAAGACATGCAGTCGTACGCCGCGCGCGACCCGGCCATTGAATCCGACCTAACTGCAAGTGTAGTAGGTACGGCATGCCATCCAAAGGAATCGTATCGTAGATTCGTAGAATTGGAATAATTAAATTCAATTTAAATCATGCGACGATCGAATGAGTTGAATCAGTCCATATACACAGTAGGCGCAGAGAGAATTTGTTCGCAAACTGAACAACAGGGCACGCGAAAAAGTACGTACGCATCCTACTTCTAAAAGAACGAAATGATATCGTCTCCACACAACTAATGACCCCCCTCCGCAAATGACCCAGCTGTCTCCCACGCCGCCCTCGCGTTCGCGTCCTTCTCCGAAAAAAACCCGCTCCGCGCGCTCGGCTGCCGCGTGACCCGCACGTCTCTCTCGATAGAACCGCCGCCGGCGCAGACGCCCAGCTCCGCAGCTCTTCTCGCTCCAATGAATTGCCGCCCTTGCGCCCTCGCCCTCGCCCTCGTCCGGCTGCTCCATCGCCCCACCCCGGCCATTAATTCCACCCGCCCGCCATACCTCATTTTGGATCCGCATCAGAGGGGGAGTTGTCGTTGCAGTCCCACCTCGATTCACGCCTCGATGCAGGGGTTATCGTCGCCGCTGCGGCCTCGGCGCGTGGGCAGTCCCAGTGGGCGTGCTGTCGCCTCGAGACTCAGGTGGCGAAGGGGGCGGGTGATGCCACGGCCTGAACACGTGATGGACGATGGTACCACCTTCGCTGCCCGTCGTCCGAGATTTGGAACCACCCACATTGATCCAGCATCTGTGACTCTCAACTCCAGGTACGATTGGATTTGACCGTGTCTTCCCCCTCTAATCGGTTTTTGGTTTTGATCCGTGTTGATTGGGTTTTGATGGTGGTTTGTTTATTGTTGCCGAGCATCATGGACACATTGGCTAGAGAAGTGGCAGCGACATGGCAAAAAAGAGGACAAAAGGCATTCAGCGCTGACCAATAAGAAAAGCACGTTCAGGTATCCTCCACGAATCCACCCCATCCTTGCGTTACTTTAGCAAATCTGACAACACCACATGCCAAGGTCAGTGCTTGCATCTTCCGATCCATCTAGCAGCCAACCAGTATGGTGGTTAACTTGCCCTTCCAAATCAAAAAGACTTTTGATATGTTACAGCTTTTTGTATGAATTACTTGATATGCTTTGCCCTGCTACATGTTGCCAAGCTTTCCTTGCAATAGATAAAATAGCAAATCTCTGCACATAATTAGTGCATGAATCCTACCTATGCTAAGTGGGAACTTTGCATATGCATAGATGGATTCTCTTTATTTTTAGTGGTTTAGCTTTGCAGTTAGAACTAAACAAAGACAAATTAAGACAATTTTGGTGTTAGGTGTATATTTGTAGAGCTGTGGCAAGGCTCTTATATGATTATATCATGTATTTTGAGAAGGGATTAGAAAGGTAAGGTGCAATTGAGTAACTTACGGCGGTGCGTCATTGAGAAGTAGGACATCACAATGCGTTCCTGCTTTCCTCTGATGCTCCACACAATATGCATTAGGAGAGCTTCTAAAGTGTGTCAAACTGCATACTCTTATCTACTTGTTAAAGTTATGTAACTCAAAAAATTCTTAGAAATTGGCGTCCTGAAATTGCAATTATTGTTTTAGCAATGTCGGTTTCTCTATATGGTGAAAAAATGATGAAAAGAAGACGTAAGAATTATGATGTGTATTTTTTTAGTGTGTCCAGAATACGTTGCGTGGTATGACATCCAAATTGGGAGTACGAGATATCACCAAATGGTTGCTCGTACCTCCAAGCTAGCCATCCCTGCCCGAGACGACCCAGGCAAGGACTTTACCAGCATCTCCCTGCCACTACTCCAGGCCATCGCCAAAGCCATCAAGTTCTTGGTACGCTAATCGACTACAGATTTAAGTCAATGTGACAGTTTAATTAGAAATGCCGTGCAATTGCATTGTGGTTTCAAGTTCCTGGAGGAAGCATGAAGGAGCCTATTGGATTATCCTCAATGCATTGTGATTTGTTGATGACAAAGCACAATATCTTGTATTTCAGTAGTTATAAATGAAATTTGGATGCACCATATGGCACTTTGAACTTTCATAATTTAGTGTGCTAGGATAATCTATCTATCTGTAGACCTTTGACAGTTCAACACAAATGATTGCAACTGTAGAAATTCAGAAAAGTTATTGGCTAGAGCCTATCTTATGTTGCATGATTGCAAGTATGAATAGGTTTGTCTTGTGCTTTACCAGGACACATGACTGATCATATGTTGGTGCAACTGAATAAAGTGATTTGACAATAGTTTCATTACACAAACCTAATTGATCCATGAAGGTTGTTCAACAATGACTTCTGGTGTAGTGATTCAGAAGAATCAATGCAGACGTCCATTGGTGAATTATTTAAAATAATATCTGACCTTTTATAGGTAGATTATGGAAATTCAAGCAAACTAGAGTATTTTTGAGCTGTTGTATCCATTGGCAAAGGCAAATTTCCTAATGCTTAGTTATCTTTTTTAAACAAGAGATTGTTGAAAAGATGGTACTAACACTGGTTAGTAAAAAGGTTCTCAAGATTTTCAAAGAAAAAATAGGAGAAAAAATCATGGCGGGCCTAAAGGGGCAATGGTGCAATATCAATCAACCACAATTGTCATCCCGACCTACCCTTGCCGAGGCCGCCAATCGAATTTGATCAAGCAAATGACACATTTTAGTTAAAATGCAAGCATGTTGCAATTGGATTTGACACTATGCTTCTTTATACAGTAACCTTCATATAACAAAAAGAGTGTGGATAAGATGGGGAGCCTGTAAGCTGCAACCATGGAGAGTGTTTTCATGTGCCGCGCGACTACAAGTGTTAATGTGTGGTTGTCTCTTTTATCAAAAAAAAAAAGATACTGAAAATAATAATTCACAATAGACAACTGAAGGCGTGTTTCATTTATTTATAATCAGTTGTTGGATGTCATATGGGTGGTAGGGGTGGTATCCAAAACATTTTTAATTGCTACATGGAAATTAAACAAAATCGATGAGCTTAAACCTGAATTGCCAATGACATGTTAGTCTTGTGACGCTAAGCATGACAATGACGTGTGAGTCTTGTGATGCTAAGCATGGCCCCTCCAAGAAAGGAATGACATATTGTCATTAAATATATACATGCGGTTGAGCTTGATTGTAAATAGAATCAACCAAACACATTATTCAAGAATATTTTTCCGTTACAACGCACGGACACATACCTAGTATATAAATAAATAAATAAATAAAAGGATGTAGACGGTAGACGTAGAATGAAATCGGAACAGACCGACCGAGCGCTGAAAACCGTGTAACTAGCTACTACAGTACTATGGTATTACCTCGGTAAATAACACATTTTTCATGTTTAAATAATATATAGCAAATATGTCCGTATGTTGTACTGGAAAAAATCCATCAAATCAAATATTTACGAAAGCACCATGACAAAAATTCTAATTATTTATTTATGTTTGTCTCTTCTATATAAAATTTTAAAGATATAATATTTTTTATAATCATGGCATCCATAATATGGCTATTGTTCGCAATATAATATGATAGCGTCAATGTGTATGTATATAGGATGTGTGTGCGAACCACGTTAAACCAATCAGAGAGTCTGCTTCGACTACGTACGATGGGGTGGCTCTCCACGCCACCATGAAGGCGCTGCTCTTTTTCTTGTTGTCTTGTGGTCATCTACCGTCGATCTGGATCACCCCATGAGTACATCTAGGAGACTACAATTCATGAGGAGGGTGCCATCGTGCCCGCTACCTCATTTGACGCTTGCAACTTCTCCTTCGGTAGCACTTTCGTCATCATATCCGCACCATTGTGGTCGGTATGGATTTTTTCTCAAGTTGCATTAGCTTGGAACTCACCACTTCTCGAATACAATGGTACGGCATATCAATATGCTTGATTAGAGAATGAAAGCTTGAATTCTTGGCAAGATGAATGGCACTTTGGTTGTCACAAAACATATTGTACTTCTCTTGTTTATGTCCTAATTCTGGCAAGAAGTTTTTCATCCACATCACTTCCTTACAAGCTTCAACTGCTGCAATGTATTCAGCTCTTATTGTTGATAATAAAACACACTTCTGCAGTTTTGATTGCCATGACATTGCTCCCCTACAAATGTCATCATCAACACTGCAGAAATGCGAGAAGTGTGTAAGTGTGTAGGGGAACAGTGTCATGGCAATCAAGACTGCAGATTGCCATGACACTGGAATGCCAGAATCTATTGTTTGTTAATTGTACATCTTGAGAATAAGAAAATGAAGGAATGAACGAATTTACAGAATTAGATGCGTGGTTGCACTTTTTTATTCCCTAGACTAGATCAACCTGCTGATGAATCCAACCCAAATCACCTAACTAATTATGTATATATGTCCTTTTTTTACAAGCCCACTAATATATCTTGTCGATCTGATATATATGAACATTTTCAAAAGAATCCATGTATTTTTCCATGGAAGAACTAGCCCTCTCCAGGCCAGGCAACGAGAAAGTTGAATCGTCAGAGAGCTGTTTAGGACGACGCGCAGGGAAGGCGCTTGGGACCCTGCCATTGCTTGCAGTTGCTTCCGGGGCCGTTGAGGACCTGCATGTCCAGCGCCTCCGCGCCATGTCCCATCGTCGTCGTCGTCGTCGCCCGGCCGTCGTCCGCAACGAGCCAACGAACCGCAACCATCAGCGGACTGACGAAGCCCTTGCAAGGTACAGACGAGACGATCGAAGTAGTCAGCTGATCTCTTCTTCAGGACCACTACGGCGGGCAAGGGAAGTTGGGACCCTGCTTCTGGCCGCAGTTGACGCTGAGGACCTCCATGATGAGCGCCTCTGACATCCCTCGGCCACCCCCTGCGCCGGCCGCAACCTGAAGCAACGGCCTCGCCGCGAGGATCACGTTGCAGAACTGCATCAGAAGCATGGCCACCATCACCACCCTCGCCATCATCGCCGGCCGCTTCAGTGCCGCCGCCATTGTTGCAAATCAAGCTAAAGCGGCTAAGCTAATTAACCAGGAAGGCTTCTTGTTAGTAGTTTGAGTATGTGTCTAGTACGTAAGTCGAATGCTTGGTTCAATTCAATGGTTTGTGTTGGGAGGGAAACATGCACAACGGTGCCATTTTATAGTATCGTGTGATTCGTGACGCTTGCTTGCCAACATATCCGGCCGGAAAAGTAAAACGCGAAGGACCAGGTCATCAGTTCAACCGTTGATTCAATTTCAAGCCATGTAATATTTGTCATGGCAAGCCTAATACCAAGAGTGTCAAGCTACGCGGTTTTCAACAGCTAGCGGTCGGTCCATTTGAATTCAGTTTTCTAATTAAGTCATAATTTGAAGTCCATGAAAACCATGACACATTGACACACACACACAAACACTCCCAGATTGTGGTGTTGTGGTTCGAATCCGTGTCTCATGCATGGCGCGAAAGCGCGAAGATAAAGCACACAAGCTATATAGTCACTGTATGAAACGTACGCACGTTGTAGCTGAAAAGGTGTCCCGTGTACGGCATGCACTGCATGCAGCTGGCAGCGCTGCATTTGATCGATTGGTCGTCAACCTTGTGAGTTGAACTGAGAACTTGCTCGCGGCCTTCAAGTTCAAGCCACAACCGTGGACCGAGCACGTACTACTGAATACTGACTACTCTCTTGTGAGCTCTCTGAAAACCGCGTACTTGCTTGCGCTTAAGGGAATGAATCACAATGCTTAAAAGTTAAAAGTACGAGGGCGAAGAATTGAGAATGTACCCGGTCCCGCGATCATATTTTTTCTGCTGGCACGCAGTTAAACTTGCGTTACGAAACTATAAAAGACCACCACCTTGTCTCTCTTCCTCCAACAAACTGTTCCAAGCAGAGTTCTTCATTCTTTACTAGGAATATACTCTTTACTGTTCCAAGCAGAGTATCACATAAGACTACCTTCTGATGGACATGGAAATCATTTTATATACGCTTTTCTATCAGTTTGACCATCGGCACAAACTGAATGAATCGCCGGAGAATTATCACGACGATACTAGTCCTCGCCAGAGAAAAAATATATATAATTGCTAAATTTGTAGTGTCATTGTGGCGAAATATTCAACGCCTTTTTTTTTTGACACAGCAGCATGCATGTACACGCTGCGTATGCATGGAGTTTATCTTTCGTGCAACCTTAGGTTTCAAATTAATGGTTCAAGGCCCTGTTCGGATCCTTATCTGCTACAGTAATTATCTCTTTTGGATCTAAACACATATAAATCAGGTAATAAAGTCTTAGCCAGCTAGCTTTCATCAGATAGTGAATCTAAACAAGCCCAAATATAACAGTGTGATTCAATACTAAGAGTGTCTTAATTATTTTTTCAAAGGCTATGATTTTAACACTTTTGCTTTGAATATGTTATCGACATATGATTTAAATCGTATGTGGCCACTTTTCCGGTGATAAACAATCTAAGCACACACTTCATTCCCAACAATAGTATAATTATTTTGATTTGTTTCTACATTAAATTTCTATCAAGTCTATAGAAAAAAAATACACCAACATGCATCTACAGTATCAAAAGTAGTTTTTGTTAAATTCTCTAAAACATATGTTTTAGTTGATCATTTATCTAAACTAGACACAAGGGAAAAGGGTTTTTATGGTGAAAATTTTCATCACAAAAGCTCTCTTCTTTTTTGCCACAAATCAGCCTCTGTGATTACTTTTTAATTGCTATAAGTCACCACAGATACTCGCCTTACAGATACTCTAGATTTTTTGTTTCCACAAATGACCGTACTCATTAGTGACGAATTGTAGTGCCACTAGTATTGTGGCCATTTGTGGTCCCATTTGTTGCCACAAAAACATATATATTAGTGGCAAAAAATGGCACTTATAATATTTTTATTTAGTGTATAGAAAATGTATTGTAGATGTTTTTTTTTTCTAGAAAGCTTAATCATAATTGAAGAAACAAGCTAATGTGAAATATAGGTTAGAATAACAGGAATATTATAAAAATTATCTCTTACGGCTAGAATGTCAACTATATGGTATAATTTATAGCTATCAGGACTTGGACTTTAGACGGAGTAGCTAGTAAGCATCGGTACTCAGCCAAGTTTCTGCCAGAAACTCCGAATTATCTGGCTGACCGACCTCCGCGCCGCCACTTTTCCGGGAGCTGAGCAACGGCCGGCGTGAAGAAACGGTCGTCAGAGCTAGCACAGCGGCTCCTGAATTTGATCACCGCATGCAGTCCGCCGCGGCTGAGTCATTGAATCCGACCGACGAAGCATGCAGAGAGAATTTGGAAGGCAACAAGCAGGGGAGATTCCTGCTCATTGTTTTGTTCTTAAACGAAGGGATGTATACTGTGCATCATTTTTTATTCATATAGGATAATGTTTAAAACAGAAATGACAGGATATATATAAAAAAATAGTCTCGGACTATCACAATATATTCCTCCACTACTATATATACCTATAATAAGTTGTCGAAAGTTAAATAGACACAACCACAAATCTCGTGTAGATGTGTTAAAAGTGATCCACATGGTCGAGTAGTCAAACCCACATTGGGTGACCATTTGACCAAGTGGTGCCCTATTGACATATTCGTTCTATAATATGATAGTAGGAATAGATTGTAATAGTCTAAGACTGGATTTTTTTTTATCTTGTCATTTCTGTTTGAAATGTCCTCTTGTGTTAATAAAAAATGGTGTTGAGTCGATTAAACTGAATACTGTGTCACGGTGAGTGTGAGATGATCGAGCATATATAACCGTTCCTGATGAAATTAATTTGATGAAAATGGCCAATCCGACCTAACTGCAAAGGGATCGTATCGTAGAATTAGAGAATAAATAAACAAATTCAATTCAATTCATGCGAAGAATGAGTTGAGTCAGTCCATGTACGTACAGTAGGCGCGGAGAGATTTCGTTCGCAAACTGAACAACAGGCACGCAAAAGCTACGTACGCGCGCATAAACAAAAGGATGTAGACGTAGGAGTGAATTGGAATATATGGACCGATCGAGCGCTGAAAACCGTCGTAGCTAGCTACTTGTACTACGGTTGACACAATTTTTGTTTCCGGTTAAATCTGTTATGCCAGCTCCAAACCGAATAGATTTCTATGAGGCGCAAAATCTTTGCTGGATAGATCATGAAAAGTTTTCATTGAAAACTTTGATTAATCGAGTTTTTTGATCGATCGCCGAATTATTCATTTTCAGACGGGGAAAATGAACATAATATGTACACTTGTCTCTGCAGGAACAGGGACCGCCGCAAGTGCAGTAGCACACACGGAATAGTGACAAGGACCTGCTGTTCCGTTCCGATCGATTTGTCACTACACGTTCCAGTCCCAGGGGCTGCCGGCTGCCGTATCCCCGTACGCGGTGGCCACTGACCATGACCTACGTATTCTGTTGGTGCAATATAATACATGCATGCATCGACGAGCTTTGGAAACCAATTGAGTTGTCAGTGTGTGACCGCGTGCGCACGGGGCGCGGGTTAGCTGATGCGGAGACATGAGGAGGAGGAACCGATCAATGAGTCCGCGGCGACTACTCGTTGAATTTGACCAAATTGAATTCCAAAATACATGCCACATTGACATGACATGTTGGTAAGGAATGTGCCCGCGTGGATGGACGTTGTGCACAACTTAACCTAAGTGACACCCTTTCACAAGGTAAGGGCTGCATGCATTTAACTTAAAAGAAAAAAAGATTGAGACCAAATTCAACCGTTTATACACAACAGCATACATGTTGGTCTAGTATAATGGCGCTTTGGTGCCGTAACACTATATACTGTTTGACACGCACTTTGACCTTTACGTAGGTACGCTTGGACTCGATCAGCAAAGGAAAGGTCAATATGTGCGAGCGACCTTCCTACATGCGGCCATGCATGTTTACTGGCCCCACAACATTAGACGAACAACAGTTGATCGTTGATACGAGGTTGTTACTGCCCCTCGTGCTGTAATTAGCATCACGTACTACGGACATGCATACTCAGGATTACGTGTGTGGAGCCAGTGATCCGTCATGCGAATCATGCATGTGTAGCTACTAGTAACTATACATACAATAGAGCATCTCCAACAGAGTATGTAAATCATTTCCTAAATGTAAATTTGGCTAATATTAGGAAAAAAGAGAACGGCTCCGGTATTCCTCTCGTAGAAAATTGCACGAATCTTAAAAGAAAAATAGTTGAAATTAGTTAAGGGTAAATTTGTACTATCTACAACTAATATCAACATCCTCACAATCATGCATGCAGATCGCTTGCATAACAACCGGCGGACCATCTAGCAGCCCCCATTAAACCTTTCAATTAAAATTTGTCATGATAATCATTAAAGATGCATGAATGGAGGCAAAAACATGTTGCTAGTGTGTTGTTCGAGATGATTTCCATCTGTAATTCGAGATGTAGATCGAGGATTTAGTTCTACCGTTTCCTATGGTTCTCTTATCTACACCAAATTGGCAGGGCAACAAACACAATCTTTAATGTAACATTAGAGGACGTTCGGCCATGGCCATGGCTGAAACGACGCAGGGAGAAGATGACTACGAGGCCATGAGACGATGAGAATGGAGGCCTACAGGGGCATGCATGCAGATTAGTTTAGGGGACTGAGTTAGATCCGAAATTTTAGGGATGGTTTTTACCCACTGTTGCTAGTATTTATTTTTTATAGTACGAACTTGCCCTTCAACTAATTCCAACTGTTTTTCTTAAGATTCGTGCAGTTTTCTAAAAGAGGAGTACCAGAGCACTTCCTAGGAAAAAATAGGTTCCAACAGATTCGCTAGATGACTCTCTAATTTGGATAACTACATCCCGGAATTTTCGCTATCCAAAGATGGATAACCAGCGTCTCTCGCCATTCAGCCTTGCGCGCGCAATCGAATAGCATGTGGCCTACGGGGAGACCGGTTGCAGTCGTTGCGTCTAAAAATAGAAGGCAAATCGGAGGAGATTAGATGACGTGGCAGCCTTTTAAATATAGAGAGTCCTGATTTAGATAATCTGTTGGTGTAGTCTAGTTTTTTCAAGTAAAATTCATTATACAAAACAGCTAAATCACTAAATTTAGATAGTTATTTTAGATAATCTCTTGGAGATGCTCTAAACATACAACACAGTGTGCAGATTGTACACAGTCGTAGAGAGTACGTACTTTGTGATTAAAAAATATGTTTGTTTAAACACGTATGTATTGACACAGGCACAACGCTAACTTTTGCCGAGTCAATTCTTCAGACTCTTGGAGCTACCGCGCCTGTCAAAATAAGACACTTCTTTCTCTTTTTATGTACTTCTCAGCAATGACAATTCTCTAGTCAGCAGGGGAACATTTTTTCTCCTTTTTCCTCATATAAAAAGAAACTTCCTTTATCCTAAAAATATAAGAGATTTCTAGTTATTATGAGTTAAACTACTCAAGTCTAGCCATGTTTTCATAGGACCATGCATACTTTTTTAGACATGCATAGGGTTAGCAGCATAAGAACAACACTTACAAAAAAAATAGTGTTTCTTCGTACAAAGTCGCAATGTAAATTTCTTGTCAAAAGAGGTGTTTGAATTTCATAAAATTTGTTGACAATGAGTTAACTTTAAAAATCCATTTTTTCTTGTTGTACTTAATAACTATATACAATCCTAAACTACAGAATAATGTATAGAACATATATGCAGAATCTATTGTTTATATATAAAATTCATTGTACACCTTGAGAACAAAAAATGAAGAAATGAACGAATTTACAGCATCAGGTGCGCAGTTTGTGCCTTTTTATTCCCTAGATCAACCTGATAAATCCAACCCAAAATCACCTAAGCTAATGATGTACAGTAGAAACGACCTTTTTTACTACCCAAAATCACCTAAGCTAATGATGTACAGTAAATACGACCTTTTTACCTATGTCAGAAATATCGCATTGCATACACTAATTTAGTACTTATATATCCTGTCGATCTAATAATATGAACACTTTTGAAAGAATCCATGCATTTTTCCATGGAACTAGGCAACGAGAAAGTAGAGTTGTCAGAATCGATCCAGGCAGGCGTAGTCCCAAGCTGTTTAGGACTACGGGCAAGGGAAGTTAGGACCCTGTTTGTTGCCGCAGTTAACGCTGAGGACCTCCATGATGAGCGCCTCTGATATCCCTCGGCCACCCCCTGCACCGGCCGCAACCTGCAGCAACGGCCTCGCCGCGAGGATCACGTTGCAGAGTTGCATCAGAAGCACGGCCACCACCACCGCCCGCGCCATCATCGTCGTCGTCAGTGCCATTCTAGCTAGGAGATCGATCGATCGATCAGATATCTTTGTGTTGTGTGTCGTGTAACCCGGTCGGCAGGTCGTAAGAACTGCACAGCAAGTAATTCTGCAAATAAAGCAGAGGCTTGCTATAGCTAGCTTGACCTGGAATGCTCGTGTTCAGCTCTGGCTGATTGTTGGTTTGATGGGAGGGAAACATGCCACGATGGTTGCCTTTTATAGCATCGATCGTGAGACGTGAGACCTGACGCCGAAGAAAAGGTAAAACGAGTTGATGACGGACCAGGTCACCAGTTCAAGCCTTGAATACTACTAGTCGTAATAATAAAATATTTGCCTGGGTCAAGGCCTAATACTCCTGGCCAGTTAGCAAGGACTTCAGATTGCTGCAGGCTGTAGCACAACAGACAACAGTAGACTACTCTAAAACCTGGATCGAGTTACATATTTTAGTATGTTTATTAAACACGTTTGTTTGACTCTGACTGAATTATATTGCAACAGACACAACGTTTGACACCTGACACTCATCAAATTGTTCACACTCGATTGAGCTACCGCCGCTTTCAAACTCCGATTGTGCGAGCGCTAAACTTTACTATTTTTTTTTTCATATTCTTCAAAATTTGCAGTCCTTGCTTCCCACTTCCGCCTTTGCATACCGTAAATCAACTTTACTAATGTAAACACCACAAATTAAATTTAAACTTTAGATGCTTTTACTTTTTAAGGAAGCTATAGAATGATGACTCGGAGGGAGTACTATTTAGTTGTACTTGCCGAGCAAGCTTACGGTGTCAAATTCAAAGACACGTGACGTTGATCATATGGGACGCGAAGTAAGGTGTATTTGTATACTAATGTAAGTAATTAATTAATATTAGTAACGGGCCTAATCTTTGTCGTGCCAAATTAAAACAGTACTGACAAGTAATGACCCTCTTTTTCTCGGAATGTTACAATTTGAAGTAGGGTTCATATGCCACATGGTGGTATATCTGACTTTGATGGATGGATTATTTCAACTTTGTGAAATTGGAAATTGAACGTACGAGCACTGAAAAAACACGCAAATAAGGCGCGGCATATGCGTACGTAGGCGCTTGCGCTTAATGATTAACCAGGATCAAAGTCTAATCAAACGCGTAAGTACAAACTGAAGAATGGACCTGGTCCCGCCGCGGTTAATGATGAACTAGTTAGCAGCCTAGCTAAAAACCTATCAAAAGGACACCACGTTGTCTCTAGCTTTTCCGACAAACATTCGAAAGGGACTGATATTAAAATGGCATCCACGGCAGGGATGACAACGATGACGATGGCAATGAGAGCGGCGGTGCTGGTGGCCGTCGTGCTGATGATGCAACGTCATGGTGGCAGAGAGGGCGACGTTGCTGGAGGCACCGGCGGCGTGGCGGTGAGGGACGGGAGCAGCTGGCTGGGGACATTGTTCGATCATGTCCCATTATATTCCTTCTTTCTAGCTGCTACTGAATACTGATCCTAGCTAGCGCTATGGCGCTAGTTGTTCAAAATCTGTAATTAGGATATTAATTCATCCGTGCAAAATGCGTGGAGTCTTTGTTTAACATAAGATTGATATAGTTCTTCGTATAATTTTGGGTTCAGAACATATCTTATAAAGCACATAACATTGTATTCACTCTTTATTCAAATAAAACTTATATATCTGTTGTACTGCTACTTTATTTCTCTTCTCACCAACAGAGAAATTAAATCACTTTGTGTACATATATGTACACGTTTAAGAATTTTTCCTCCAACCAAATGAATTGGTTGAGAATAACTAGCTAGCATATAGCATGCATGTAGTGTAGCCACCAATGGCGAAGCTACATAGTGATGCACCCACAAAAAAAATCCTGCTAGAATCAAATTTTCACTATGATTGAAGATTAAATTTTCACTTTTCGCAAAAAAAAGAAAGATTAAATTTTCACAACTATAAGAGAAATGAACCCCCTCTAATTTGTTTGATCTAGCTTCGTCACTTGTAGAGCGTCGTTATCATAGAAAAGAGAATCTTTAATTTTATATGGATTGCGATCAAAATATTGAACTGTTTTTTTTAACACAAAAGCATGTTGCATTGGTCTATAATATGTCGTTGGTCTGACACTTTGACCTTTGCATAGGCTTGGTCCGCTTTTGACGACGAGATCAATAACGGAACGTCAACGTGTGCGAGCGACTTACACGTACATGCGACCACTGGCCACAGCATTAGACGAAATGACGATGAACAGCAGAGCTTTTGTATTCATGCACGGAACTAGTTTGTTTCGGTTAGCACAGTAGGGATTACAGGTCTCCCTAATGACGTACGTACTATACCTAGCATGTATGCGTTTACTATTTGCCAGGTGGCCTAGTGTATGGCGATGCCTTTCAACAAAAGAAGTCTTAGTTTTGAACTGATGAATTCATAGCATTTCTTTGCAAGTAGCTAGACTGTAAGACATCCTTTTGTGGGAATAATAATCTAGTTCAGAAATGAAGAGTGACTATTTATATATTTTTTTAGATAAAGGAGTGACTCTTTATATTGAAGGAGAGAATAGAATTGGTGTATAATTAATTGGATAGATGTATTCCACTAAACCCTTGGGCAGTTTATATAGAATACAAGACTTGGGAGACAAGGCAACCCATGGAAACACAATATCTATCAGATATTGAGCGTGTGTTCTAATTACTACCTCCGTTCTGAAATGGATGAACTCCAACAGTTTGGCAAATATCATTGGATAAATTTCTAGTTTTGCCAAGTCGAAAACTCATTTGCCAAGTGAAAAAATAGCTCTTCTTCAATAGTTTGCTATTTGGGCTTGGCAAATTAAAAATTAGTGGTCCACATGTCTTAATTTTTTGTGGGGACGCATGTAGCTTGTGCGATTCCTCTTCATCTCGCGTGAAGGAGATCAGGCATGCACTTGTTCGCACACCGCATGCACTTGTTCTCGCGTGAAGGAGATCATGCATGCACTTGTTAGCACACCGCATGCACTTGTTCGCACACGCGGGAGAACCGGGGAAGTGCCGAAATCGTAATTTGCCAAGCGCTGGCATGCGCGCATATTTGCGCTGGAAAGGCCTCTTTTTGCCAAGTTTGTCAATTTGTCAAATGCTTTTGCCAAGTTGTTGGAGGAGGTTTTTTATGGTTTTACCAAAAATCCTAATTTACCAAATGGTTTTGCCAAACTCTTGGAGTTACTGTCATAACTCATAACCGCTTGATGATCAAAGGGACGTGTATATATAGTGAGTTGTAAAATCCTAATTATGAGGTGGAAAAGTAATAACCTCTCTATGCTTGGAATATTACAAGGTGGGGAGGAAATTCTTGTGCATGCTGTGGACTTATATATCTTACAACAATTTGACTTTTTGAATATAATACTGTCTTGAAACAGACAACAGCGGAACATCTTCTTTATAACTTAAAAAAAATGAAAGTGCAGATCTCCTGTCATTTGAAGCCAACTAATGTAGAATATCGGTTCATTTTCATAAGAAATATTTATAGGAGAAATCAGTATTATGCGTATGTGACGACGTGTGGCGTGTCCTCAGTCATCGGATCAGTCAAGTCCATTGTGCATGTGACGACCATATACTGATTTCTTATTCCTCTCCGAACGAAGACACAGGACCCGTGCCTAGTTATTACTTTAGACGGCGACTCATTCTAAATTGACATGCATAGGTAGTGGTAGGCAACGAAGGTACTGACATGTACTCCAAACAATGATCTCTAAGTTTTTTTTTAAGAAAAAATATGATCTCTAAGCTAGTTTTGTAATTGTACAAATCATAATAAGGAGGAAATAGTTAAGTATTATCTGCCTTCTCACTTCTTCTTTTTATTTTTGAGGATGTACTCCTAATTACTTTAATTAATTGCACTGAAAAGAATTGTTTAGTTCCTTTTTTTTAAAAAAAGAATTGTTTAGTTGGTTCGTTAGAATCAGTCTCATAAATAGCATATGGGTAATACTTTGAACAAAAGATTCAAAAGCTTGAATTGGCACATTCATGGTAGTATTCCTGTGAAGTAGAATAGTCACACCGGATTTGAAGGGGAAAAATCAGACACAAAGAATGGCGACTAAGGATATTCAATAGCGGAGCAAATAAGTTACTGACTGACGTGTAGTGAGGTATGGACTGGACCTGGATCTGATTCTCCTGGTCATGCGCTTGGGACAGTACAATAGTGGAGCAGAGTCTCCTGCCACATGATGTCAATTCATCACGACCATAATAATTAGCCTCACTACAAAATCCACTCCTGTTCAAGGAACACTTAATCATGGAAACTCTATGGAGCACCGCACAAGGGATACTCAAGTTTTAGAAGGTGCCATCGCGTGTGGGCAGGGCAGAGGTTCAAAAGTTTCTCGGTCTACATGGTCTTTTTAAGTGTAATGCCTGGGGCTGTCTTACCTCAGCGGTTCGATTTTTTTTTCTAATTTAGCATTTGGTTGGATGAACGAACATGTATGTATTCTCTAATATATAACGTGTTTTTCAGAAGAAACATGTAGCTTAGGTGTGATTGACGCCTCAAGAACACGAACAGATCGACTAGACCTAAGCCAAGCACCTTGTGGTATAACGTTACCAATGTCCGAGGGGACGAGGGTCAATTGTGTAAACAAGACCCTGCCCAGTTATTAGGCCTACTACCGATTCAAGTTGACACTCACCAAGCAGGGAAGACACGGACTCAACATCCTTAACGTAATCCGTATTTTAACTGCACAAACATATTTCGAAACGCTGGGATCATTAGCTCAATTCTTGAAGGGGGAAAAAAACAGACAATTTTGTTTGTCAAATATCACAGCGAATGCTTAGGAAGGCGCATTCCTAACTTATTACAAAATTTCCTAACCGTAAAGAAAACATTTGCAGCATTTTATTCCAAGTACAGGACAGGAAAATAGCTCAGCAGACAGGTATGTACAGCCATTCTACGATACAGCATCGCTGGTTCCGTAACATGAATTTCTCAGACATTCCTATCAGTTATTTCTGCTACTCTGCTCGTGGAATTCCAAAATTATGTCTAGCTGTTGTCCTGCAACAAGAATACTCCCCTCGAGAACACCTGCACCATAAACTGAATATAAAAACAATGCTGACAAAACATTTCCTTAGCAGCCATGAAAGATATGTCAAATGGATAACATGGGCGTTTTCTTCAAAGTTAAAACAATAGGAGGATACAAATTTATGTTAGTTACAGTTTTACAAATCCACCATTCAAAGAAAAACAATGGACGAAACCACCTATAACTGCATGTCATTCAGGATGCCTTTTAAGTGGGTTTTGCTACTCAAACTAGTGGTGTAAAAGATCAAGAGCTCATAGCATTAGTCCATAAAGACTTGAAATCCCCATGACTTTTTGATTAAAAAAATCCCCATGACTTAAAAAGTTAAAATTCATTATCGATGTGATAAATTGTTTTAATAGAAACAAGTTTTAACACAATGCAGCACTGACTAAACATAAATGTGCAAGCCAAGATAAAATTGCTTACCTCCTAGGAAAAATGGTATCTACTGCTTACTTACAACCTCATCTTTAGATTCTACCTGAAATTGAAGGGGGTAAAGGTGTAATCAAACACAAAAAAGACAAGAAATAATAATACTATAGTTCAAAGCAAATTATTCTCAGAACTTATATTTCCTAGTAAATATGCAAGCCAAGGCAAGATTTCATTTCAGGACGGCATTGTAGACCTGCTCTGCAGATTTTTTCCGAATTTTTCTAGTTGCAATCCTCATTGTGACAAATTCCTCAGCAGATGTTGGGTGAATGCCAATGGTGGCATCAAAATCTTGTTTTGTCAACCCAGCTTTAACAGCAATTGCAATTCCCTGACAGAAAACCAATAAATTCAGGAACCAGTTAAGAATGAAACAGAAATCAGGAATAAACATGAAGCCATGCAAACCTGGATTATCTCAGGTGCATCATCACCACACATGTGCACTCCTACAACTTTGTTTGATGTAGCACACACAAGAAGCTTCATTAATACACGATCAGGTAGTCCAGACAGAGTGGCCTTGAGAGGTCTGAAGTTGGCAACAAAGACATCAACATCTCCATACTCTTCAATTGCCTGCAAAAATAAGCATCTATGAATTCCTTTGCTGTTGCAAATTATGACACTATGATGCAGGCTATGTATCATCACCTGCTCCTCAGTAAGACCAACTTGTCCAATTGGTGGTTGGGAGAACACAGCAGAAGGTATAGCTCTGTCAAAAATTGAAATTCACAATAAAAGAGTAGCCAGTTGATATCCATAAATATTATGGCCTCATGGCCAGCGTCCATGACAGGATAGACACCACCGGATGTTGGCTTGTTGGGGATGAGAACTAGATCGTAGATTAGAGGGAGGAACACAAGAGGGGAATTATATTGATTTCTTGCTTGACTTTTTAATTGGTGCATCTCTCTTTCATAGAAAGGTTTATTTGACTCCTAACGAATAGATCTAATGCACTACTTACAAACCTAACATTTTCTCTAAGTAACAGTAACCTTCAGGAAGCGGACACTACAGTGGCAATGTTATTGTGCCAAGCCAACCTAGGGAGCCCAGCCAACTGCCCATAACAATAAAGTAGTGAGATTAATTATGGTTTTCAGTAGAAAGCTCAAAGTCTGGTCTAGCTGGATAGGTAGGCAAAATGAGCCATCAGGATAACCACCATGAATGTGGTGTTCGGTGATGATTGATATGATAAATATACATATACATACCTGTAATCTGGTTTGGTAGGTTCATTGCCAAAGACAGTTTTCGCAAATGCCCCACCCTCCATCAGTGCAACTGGTGTCAGGTTGACCCTATTGGTAACATCTCCCACAGCCCAAATGGAATCAACAGAGGTACGAGAATACTCGTCAACCTAGCACGAAATTGTTGCAAAAACTCCAAAGATTACAGAGCTGACAAACAAAATGAGATAAACTTGGCACCAGTTATTGTAATAACCTACCACTATTGCACCACTCTTATCCATTTCGACCCCCACCTCTTCCAGTCCAAGGTTCTACAAGGATTGCAACTATGTCAGGAATTAGAATGAATGAATAAATTTATGTGTAAAATCTCAAGAACTGCAACTGCTCTGTGTTACAACCTTTGTATTTGGTCTGCGACCTGTTGCGAACATTACATGTGAGAACCCACCAAAAGTTTCTTTATTTGTCTTCAGAGACAACAGACCATCATTTGATTTAGTTATAGCTTGAGGGCTCTGTTCTGTATGAAATGTGATGCCTCTTAAAGACATTTGTTCAGCTAAGAAATCTCTAACCTGTGCATTGAAAACAGGACAAAACATAAACAAAGAAGCAATACATTTTATCCGTTACCAACACTATCTTTTCTGTTCTAAATATATGCTCACCTCTTCATCAAATCCTCTTAAAACTTTCTTCTGCCGAATAAACACATGGACTTCACTTTTTAAGCCATTGAAAATGCCAGCAAACTCCAAAGCAATATACCCACCCCCCACAATTGCAATTTTCTCAGGTTTTGAAGGCAAATCCAGTGCAGCATCTGAATCTATAACATGCTCTATACCAGGGATATCTGGCATCGATGGTCGGCCACCAACACCAACTAGTATGTGCTTAGCAGTGTAGAGCTTACCATTCACACTGACAGTATGAGGATCAACAATCTGCACTAAGAAAAAGAATACATTAGCACACACCTTTTATGCAGTATTCATTTCAGAGGCAGTCTTATCCAAAACATAACCTGATATACAAACATCACCCAACCTTTCCACGGCCTTCAATCAGAGTGACTCCTGCATTGTTTAAAATATTCCTGTAAATGCCAACTAGGCGCTGCAGCTCTGTATTTTTATTGGCTATGAGAGTGTTCCAATCATGCTTCGGCTCAGTCTCATATGTCCATCCAAAGTTACGAGACTCTTCAAACTCGTGGGAGTACTTGGATCCATACACCAGCAATTTCTTTGGAACACATCCACGAAGCACACACCTGTGATGCGAAAAAAGGTACTGGGCTTTACATCAAAAGTCAACAAATAAAGCATATTACAAGGCTAAATATAGAACTGACTGCTAAGTACTAAGCAGATTTCATGAATATTAGTTTGGAATATAAATCATCACAAACACAGGATAAAATGGCTAAAAGATATTTATAAAAAATGTGTTACCTTAAGTGGTTAACAACGTACCAAGAATAGACTGATTAGAAATTAGACAGAAAAAGGAATGCTGTAGTGATGTGGTAAATTCTGCAACAACACTTCCAGGTTCATTTTGACTGTGTCGCATAAGCATCTTGCATCTCATCAATTAGTATTTAATGATAAGCAGATGCTCATCAAATGCGAGATCCAATTCTCTCCAAATTTATAAACTGCAAATGCTGGAGCAATGCTGAAACAAGGCTACATTACAGTGGCACAGACAACACAAAAGGGCTTCCAATTTCTGCAGGTAAGCCTATTGTACATCCAATCAAATTCATCAATTAACACTCTAGTAGAAGCAGCAAAGCTTCAAGCATTTATAAAAGGTTGCACACCTTTTTGATCAAAGTCACACACTTCAATTAACACTCTAGCAGAATCAGAGTTTGAGGAGCATATATTTGCCACTAGACAAAAGTTGGAATAACCACAGATTGTGCAAGCAGAAATCATGTAGCCCAAACACTGATGTAACATCAGGGCAACATCTCCATCACAAGAAGAGACGTCACCGGTCAATAATCATTGACGGCAAATTCATAAAAATAATATGACACCACATTGATGTGCCATTACATTCATCGTTTTCAGTCCAAATACTCATTCAAACAAACTATTAAAGCACATTGTAGTAGTACTACAATGATCTAGTCCCAATAAAAACATCCCACAGCCGAGCAACACTAAACAGAATTAAATGTAACTGCTGATGAATGATAGTACAGGCAGCGTTCACTAGGAAATCACCCTCCAGTTCAGAATCACTCCATGACAGAAGTTCAGCCCAACCACGTGAATGGCAGATGCCAAACCGAGGCAAACTTTGCGGCAGAGGCACGATCAGGCCAAGCAAAAATACACGGAGTGTATACACAATACGGAGTACAATACATGAAGAGGAGAGGCGTCCACTTACGTGCCGCCGAGGCCACCGAGCTCGTCCGAGGCGACGGTGGCGAAGGGCATCTCGCAGATGGCGACGCGCGCGCCGTAGAGCGTGGAGGCGAAGCGCGACGCGCGGACGCCGCCGCTCCCGGCGCCGATGGTGAAGAGGTCGTAGTCGTACTCCCCCTCGGCGGAGGCTCCGTTGGGCGCCGCGGCGGACGCCGTGACGTGGCGGCGGCGGCAGGGGCGGGCGAGCCTCGGGAGCGCGGCTAGGGAGGAGGGGAGACGGAGGAAGCGCCGGTGGGCCCCGCGCGGGGAGAGGGTGCGGGTCAGGGTCTGCAGCGTGGAGGAGCAGGAGAAGGGGAGCGTCGCGTGCGCCGCCATGGCTGGCTCCTCGCCGCTGCGGCGGCCGGCGGCGGCGGCGCCGCTTCCGAGAGTGTGGGGGAGAGGAGGGAGGGAAGAGGCGAGGCGAGCCTGGCCAGATAGATGATTCGCCGGGCGTGTGTGGAGAGAAGACAGAAGAGAATGCGTCTTTCCTCTGGCCTCAAGGCGTATAGTTTGGGAACAGACTAAAACCCGCTAATCAACTGTGAAGGCGTATTTATGATCGTTTAAGATCGTTTGCGTTAACGAATTTGCGGGGCGGATCCTGAGAGGTTTCTTCGATACCTTTCAGATTGCCTACTTCCAATGGAGCTGGAAATTTAACCACTCAACGACAGTCATTCAAGATCAGATTTTGGAGGTTTGACAGAGTGACCAATATTTTTTTCGATAACGCGCTTATGCACGAGTTGCTTTAAGGGAAGTTAGAGTTTGTTTACACAGCTTGTTGTGGCCGTTGGCGAGGTGCCATAGATCACAACAAGCAACCACACAAATATATGAATCACCGGCTCGAACGGTGCAGCAATACTGGTGTACTAAGAGCATCTCCAAGGGCTTTAGCAAATTGACTTGGCATTTATTGTTGTTTGCAAACTCCCATAACAAAATGCAAAGGATAAAAATAAGCCATCTCCAAGGGAATTGACATTTGGATTTGGCAAAGGATAAAAATAAAAGGTCTCCAGGCGCGCGCGCTTTCCTCGCGCGATCGGGTTTGCAAAGCTGTCCACGGCTTGGCATTTTTACCAAGTTTACTCCCTCATTTGCCGAGTTGCTCAAATTGTAAACTCCAAATGCAAAAATGTTGGATATATCTTTTGAAGCTTTTTAGCAAATTACTCAAATACAAACCTTAAATGCAAAACCCTTGGAGATGCTCTAATTAAAAAACTAGTTGTGCGACTGAAGCAACGTGCCCGACCAATCAAACCTCGCTCAACCCGGCAGCAACGTGCCCATAGAGTGACCAATATCGAAAGGGAGACGTTGTCAAAAAAAAAAAATATCGAAAGGGAGACCACTTGAAAGGCATTATTCTCAGACAATTCAAATGTAACAACTGATAAAATGTTAAATAGTGTTGTTGGGATGGTGCCACTAAGCTGGTTATAAATCAAAAGACTTGAGCTTCATCAATCATCAAGCTGGTTATACCAGTTTTTCCCTTAGAAGTATTTCCTCAAGGTTTACGTGTATATAATCCAACGCAAGGACTCCTCTAAACACTTATCACCAAGCACAACTATACATCGTATAGAATATAGAATATTATACTCTTAAGGTGGTCCGAATCTATCTAAATCTTGTCTCGTGTTCACCCTCAAGTTCCTGGTTTTGATGGAAACTCATTGATCAATCTACTTCAGGTATCCATCGGTAGGTTGTCGGTCTAAAAAAATGAGTGTCGCCTTGTTCCTCCTATGCTCTTGAAGGTTTCAGCTGTGCTGACATGTGGCTAAAATATTCCATTAATTGTGTACTTTCTTTGTACCGTGATGACTGAATGTGGCTAGTGATTTTTATTTGAGAATTACTTTTTTACCGCAAGTCTAACCATAGCAGTCAATTGCAAATTACAGACTTGCTAAGCCTTAGTTTGCACTTGAATTTTTTTGGAACATTGCCAACTGCTATCTATGGGACGTTGCATTAATTGAGCGAAATCCTTGTATCCGCGGAGACCAAACAACAACTTGCTATTGATGACTAGCGAGTTCAAGTAAGCTATGTTTTTTGCTGTGAAAATTAAAGATAGTAGCTCAATATCCGACAGGTAGTAAGTTTTTTTTTTATTAAAGACAGGTAGTAAGTTAGTAACTCAATATCAGAAAGAACATAATTTTTATATTTACAAATATAAATTAGCTGGACTAGCACCATACAATTAGACAGATTTTCATTGATCTGGGCAATGAAATATATAGAAGCAAATTTAACAAATTTTGACACAAAGGCTGAGTCATCGTACACTATTGCCAACATACAAAAAATCTTCACTACAAACATACAACAAATGCTTTGATGTTCATGTACGAGACGATTACAGCGTATATATGGAGGCCTAACAACATCTGACTGCTTTCGTGGCCAACCACCTGCATAAATTCGCATGGTACACACACATTCAGGAGAATGAAATGCTTACGCATCTAACGGTAGATCAGATAAGATCGAGATATCACCGGGCAAAAGAAACATATTACTAATAAAAATAAAAATGTTGTTGCAAACTCGGAACTCTTACACAAGGAAACTACATTAACTTAGTCCCAGTTGAGTGCAGACATTATTACATTAACTTAACATATAGAAAGGCAAGAGAGTCACAACTGAGAGAAAACTAAACATTGGACCTCACTAATTAATACCACGACATGATTGTAGCATTTCAAAGCCAAAATGCCACAGGATTCGCATTGTAAAATGCATCAAATTGTATCTCATAGCATTGCACCGCAGTCTCGGCAACCGTCAGGTCTCCATTCATGTCATAGCTGAGAGAAAGTGTCGTCAAACGACAACGTGTGCTTAGGGGGTAACCTTCCTCCTCCTCTGCTTGATGTAGCTCTTCCCACCGCTCTGTCTGAACCAGCTCTCGGCACTTCTCCAGCCACTTATGCACGGCATTGGCATCCCCATTCCTGATGTACTCCACAAGACAGAACCTGCTTTCTCCCAAGTAGACTAGTGTAGTGCCTATATGACCCTCAGTTGGGCCCTTGCTCGACAGATTCTCCTTGCTGAACCACACATGTTTACCATCACCTAACCACCTACAGAAGCAGAGGTGGCCGAAGGCGTCTACGTCGTCTCTTGGGAGCCCAACAAAGACGCCCAGGCCATGGACAAAGTGTGCGCGGCCGGAGAATGGCAGTGACCACTCGGCGCGCTTTTTCCACTCATAACGCACGGGGTCGAAGGCGAAGGTCGCGTCGGCGGTGCTGGCGAGGATGGTCCGTCCATCGGAGTCCACGGCGTAGGAGCTGACGTCCATTCTCTCGAATGTCGGCAGCGGGAGGTCTTGCCAGTCCGGGGTCCGGAGTGGCTTCATGGAGAGCATCTTGAAGGTGCCCGTGTCCAGAACGTATAGCTCCTCATCGCCGACGGGGATGTAGATGGGGTGCTCAGGATACAACTCCCCAGGGGCAACGTGGATGCTCCGCGAGCGGACATCGACGATGGGCACCGGAGCGTAGCCAAAATCATACCTGGGATGTGTTGCCAGGATCTTAGTGCCAAGGGTGGCGAAGAACTCGGGATACCCACGGCTAGCCTCCAAGCGGATGAAAGGAGGCGGCAAGGGCTGCTGCTCAGCGCCGGCATCCGACAAGTTTAGCTCACGGATGCTGTAGCCCAACTCCCAGTCATCAAAGATGAGGTAGAGGTGCTGCTGCCCCGTCGGCTTTGACGTACCAGGGGCATCAGGCTCACCGTGACTTGGCTTCGACAATGGCATCATATCCTATACACACGACACGAACCGGCGCGCAAAGATTCAGATCGGATTCCTTGGATTTGGCCAGAAGTCGGAACTGACCTTGATTCCTGCGATATGATTTAAATACGAAGAATCGATTAACGAACGGAAATCAATAAACCCCAATCCTCCTACTGCAGCGTAACCCGACAAATCCAATCTGAATCGGAGACAACAGAGAAGAAGAAATCGCAGGTACGCACCTACGAGAGGAATTTTCAAGAGCTTTGCCCCGTTTATATAGAAGATGGAAAAGGCTATCTGGCGACCCTTCGGCCCAGAAAAAGAAAACAACCCGGCCTTGTTGGCCCGTTATAGGACGGTGCCGTTTATTCCAGCAACTGTTTTTTTTTTTTTTTTTTAGAGAAACCGACGCGAGCTGAGAGCAACTCCAACTGAATACTCAGATAGTCAGATTTAAGCCCCTACTTCTCCATATGATGAGGATGACATAAGCTTTCCAGATGACTTGATTTGTGGGGATGGTTCGCATGTTAAATTCTGACGAAGCTCTGAGTTCGACGCTTCGACTCCGTAGTCCTCCCTATTCTGTCTTGTGATCTGGCTCCACCAGATTTTTTTCTCTTGTACTGCAAACAAACAAGTAATTCCTGTGTTACAGGAGTTCTGGTTGGGCAGAGCACCTGGATAGTGGATAAGATAGTGATAGACTGATAGCCACTCCGTGTCCTGGTAGTCAGTATTCGAGCTGAATGCTTTCACTGATCTCCAGCCGAGGGAGTTTTACCACGGCACTGCTGAAAATGATGTCCAGGAATCAGAACAGCTCCTCAGAACGACTCGAGGGCCACCACTGCCGGCTCCTTCTTTGTTCTGATAATGAATAGTGAATACTGAAATACCATCAGTCTCGAGCTTCTTTGTAGGATCCATGCCAGGTGCTGGTGGATTTGGCAGTGGCTCCACCCATCAGTCTAGGTCCGGAATTCAGACAGCAAGCATTGCAGCAGTGGAGGCCTGTGCGCATTCCAGCCTTTTTACTTGCCCCTTCTTTTTAATTCAATTAAGAAAAAGGTGTGCATTCCAGCTAGGAGATACTCCTTGAACATTGTGCTCTATAAAAGAAAATGTCTGAACGAGATCCTGACAGCACTGAAAGAAATCTGGCTCCATTAGGAGAATGTCAATGGCCACCAAGCTTCACTCCAAGGGCATTTCCCACTGGGGAGTTCCATGTTTCTCATCCAGACATCTAGCATCTAACTTTCCTTTTTTTTATTGTAAAAGCATCTAACTTTGCTGCCCAGTATACATACTCTGTGCCATTCTTCCAATCATGCCACCACAAAATGTTGATACGGAAGCATCCATCAAGCAGAAGCATCAAAATGATGTCCTCTTGTGTCAGTAACTGGCTCAGAAAGAGCAGCCTGAATGGCTTTCTGTCGATCGCCTGCATCAGTATAAGCAGCAATTCTTGGACCAAAGGTTCAAGACCGTCACTGCTTTGCTGCAACAATCTGCTGACATGCACGAGCGAACGTGTTCTTCCAGTGGCCTGAATTGGGGAGCACCTCATGAATGGTAACAAGAACTGGGTTTCCTTCGGCATACAAATAAGTTTTCATATGCCTAAGGTTTTTCTGAGCAGTTCTCAGACCTGAACTTTTCATCACTTCCATCCTTGTGTTATGCCTGAATGATATATGTGATCTAAGTCAGATACAGCCTGCAGGTAAAACAAATGGACAAGGAAGAGAACAAGAATGTTTAACAGATCTCTTGGCTGCTCTGCCAAAGATAGATCCCCAAAAGGCTGAAGCCGTTGAAAGGTTTGGTAGACAAAGCTAAGGGTAAAACAGACTTTTCTTATGTCAGCCGCTAGAGGGGACGAATTTATCTCGCAAAGAAAACAGCAAGGCCATACCTTGCTGATTTTGTCTAGCTCCAGGATTTAAAATGAAAACATTGTATTCATTAGTAAAAGGGAAACAACAAGGCACACTCAATCAACTTTCCTTTATCCTTTCTTTATTCAGACATCTGTACCATACAAGTTGACCGTGTTATTCACTATGTTTACAAATAAATAAAAAAAGGCTCTGCAGTTGGCAGTTGAACTGTGCAGTAAAATATTCGCACCAGAGAAGCTCTATAGCTATGGAAGGAACAAAACTTTAACTTGTGGCCTCTAAAATTTTGCTTTCCCTTTATACGAAAATAGAAGAACTATAAACAGGTTATATGCTATCTCTTCATAATAGCAACAGTTGATAAAGTTTATGTGAAGTGATGCAAGCTGAAAATCCTATCTTGAAGTTTCTGTGTCCATCATAACTGGCTGTTCACCTTCAAACTCCGATATCACAATGAGCGAATCAGTCATTTCAAGAAACAGTGGCTCCGACTTATTGATAGGATTAATACGCTGCCACGGGATAAAGTAAATGTTAGTCATTAGCACCTAATAGATCATAGCTGCTCGCATTCAAAATGACAAAGAACCTCATGTCTAAGCAAATCAGGTGAATAGAATTTTAATGGCATCTGAACAAAAAGACGATCTTAACAAGACCTTATATACTTTGAACACCATTTCCACACAAACTATCAAATAACAAAGAAAACAAATTACCTGCTTGCCGTCCTTGACGTAACCAATCGCAACTTCACGACGTAAAACTGCTCTTTCAGAGAGCTCTGAGAATGATATCTTCTCTCCTTCCTTCATGTACAACCCAATTTCCTAAAATGAAATAAACACAGCAGGGTAAATGCTTTAAAGATCACATGCAGCCTATAATTTGCTGGGAACACCAACTATGGTAATTGTACCTTAATGTAGATCTCATCGCCTTCAGCATTTAGGATATCCTTCCATACTTCATTCAGCTCACTACTTTCCGCAACTACATTTCAATGTTAGCGTTAGCGAAAGAACTTCAAAGAAAATGAAAAAAAAAAAAAACAGACAACCAACCTTGTGCTGTCACACGGCTCATTATTTCCTCTGCTCCAATAAATGAAAGGGATGGTCTTATTTTAGATATCTATATAAAATGCAGAAGTCAAGATTTTTTTTTTCCAAATTAAATAGTTTTCATTACTTGATCAATTTAATATATTAGGAAATTCTTACTTGTTTTCCCAGTCCCATGTCAACAATTTCTGATACAAGATTCTCAACCTAAAAGGCATTCCAAGTGAAAAATCAGATAACATAAACAAATAGGTGTCTTTTTGGATTTTAGAGTAGGAATATTTATATTTATAAGAAAAAACACTGGATAATGGCTAATCGAACCACATCAGGATCCAATTTAAGTCCTGTTATATAAATTAAAAAAAAACTCAACTTGCAGGGGAAAGACCGCCCCTGCAGCATTGCATTAAGAAGAAACTTCTCTCACGCAGGCCAAGAAACACCCCAAAGGCCGGCTGCCTTGGACGTGGCACTGAGCGTCATGACTCATGACATATTCCTGAGGCCATGTGCATCACCCTAATAAATCCCTAACTAATTGGCCCTTCCGTGTCTGAGACGAACAATCTAATATTTTTATATTCCGTGTCTGAGTCGAACAATCTATATTTTTATATTTACTACATATTTCTCCTATGATAAGTGTTTACACGTATAACTGAAGAACACAACCGTTATCAAGTGAGAACAAAGAACAAAGTAGCATCATGAAACAGTACATTCTGGGTCACATTTGAGACTAATATAGATACTTTGATGCAAACATGAAGGTTCACTTATTGTATCATAAACATTATTAGTTAAGTACTGGTGAGCAGAGCTGACCATAACGCCATGTTTCTGGCAAATGTTTTCAGCAAGAAGAAGGGTATATGCCAACTGTTTATCAGCCTGTGCAGCATCTGCTGGAACCAGAGTCACAAATTAAAATTCACTTACAATAATGATAAAAAACAACAACAACAGAAATGATGATGATAGATAAACATCATAGTTGTTTTACTGGTACCTCCAACAAACCAGTCTCTGTCAGATATCACAACTATTGAAAGTGGAACGTTTGTATCAGGGGCAGATTTCCGTATGTTAATTATCGTTTCCTTCAGAGTCTCATAGTTCAAAGGACACCCCACCTGTATCAGTATGTTTTGAGATAAAACTGAGAGAGTAACTTTTTTGTCTGTCCATGCACACTAAGTTAGAGGCTGAGAGATACCCGATGAGTAACTTCAACATTTTTAAGCTGGCTCTGCAAAAGGGGGTTGATGATACTGCTCCTCTCTTTAATAGGGGTTTCTGACAAGATTTCCTGCACATTTAACTAAATTTGTTAATAAAACTATTACCCTAACTTTTTATGGGAGTACAAGTATAACGGTATGAACCATTGTTAAAATGTGAGTAGCGCGATTTGTTTATTTTTGTCACTGTGCCTATACATACCACTGTACTACCAGGTCCAAGGTAACTATCATACTCCCGTATCATTTCGGTAACTTTTGGTCGCCAGCCAACAATAAGCACACATTCCTTTGGTCCCAGCATATAATCACTGCTCTGCATAAAATTAACCAGAGATGAACCCAATAATTTGGAAAGCGATGAATTACCATCGATACATCATTATATCAAACTTTACCTTAGAAAGAGATTTTGAGGGCCGCTTTACAATGTTCTTTAGCCGTGTTTCATTATCTATGGTAGTAGCCGCATTAGATGATCCTTGATCCTCTCTTGATTCAGAGTGATGACTAGTTGTTTGTGTTTCTTTCGGTCCACTTAACACTCTATATTTTGGTCTTCTCATCCCATGAACAGGAGTAATAAGAAGCAACTGTGAAGCGAAAAAAGAAATAAAATGTCAGGCATTGTGTTGACCTCGCTAGGGAGGGGGGTGCAGCTACTGTAGATGGCGCAGGGAGGGAGGAGGGAGGCGGCAACTAGGGCAGAGGGCGGGTGCAGGGAGAGCGGAGGCGGCGCAGGGAGGGAGGGAGAGGGATAGAGGGGAGAGCAACAGCTCAATTCTAGCTTAAGATTCAAACGGTTACATGGCGCATACCGACCGCGTGCCCCTGGCTGCACCCAGGGTGAGGCCACGGCTGGTCAGGGCGCGTTGTTGGGCCTCGTTCGGCTCGCTAGGCCCATCACAGCGGCCTGTATTTAGGCCCATGACAGACATCTACTCATGACTGATGCTATTTTCAAATGGCGCAGAAGAGCAGTGTATTGTGATAATCAACAAGAAAGAAAAGGTACAAAGGAGAGGCAACAGCCTACTCCCAACACACAGCTCACTTTGATGGGCCAGCTGGATATAATATCCCCTTGGTTGGATATTAACAGCTTGGCCAGCTGCTGCTTTAGGCCCATGACAGTATTTCATTAGCTCACTTTGATGGGTGATTCAGCCATTCAGGATAACTAGACAAGGGCTTGAAGCTTTCAACAATTGCACTGTTATCATGAATTCCTATGTCAAGGGAAATAATTTTCTACTAGCTGAGGTCAAACAACAACCAGCATCCAGAAAGATACTTACTTTGTCTGTTTCTTTCAGCAGTTCTTCCTCGCTTGGGTGAAAATAAATTTTTCCAGACCGGAAGATACCGCAAACGACTGCCTGACCATGAACATAAAGGGGAAATGTAATAGCAAAAGGCAGATAATACAGCAGGGTTGAATTAATGGTTTGGAAAGAACATACATCTTGGATTTTATGTCTGACATCCTTGTACTTCATGCCCCCTAGTTCAGGCCGGCTGAAAAGGTTGAAAATATTTTCTGCAGGACAAAACAACAAATGTAACAAACCATGTAGCATAACTATCTAGAACCTAAAGGAATCACAATGCTGCTGAATAAATTTAACAACGCCAGCAAAGCAGAAATATACAGAAATGTAGAGAGATGAAATTACAGAAACATGGCCATATCAGAACAATTTGCACACGTAGGAAATACATTTTATGGTATTGTCACGGGCCTAAATATGGGCCGCAGCATCAGGCCAAGCAGGCCTAACTGTTGGAATTGTGTTCTCTATTGATTTGGCCTACCCTAGAAGGGTGGCTATATAGTGTAGCATACATGGGCCTCATGGGCCTAGCCTCATGGGCCTCCTAATACATGTAATACATGTATATACTCCAACACTCCCCCGCAGTCTGAACTACCGGCGCAGCGGAGTTCTGGACTGGACATCTAAAAGAAAGAGCACACACACATGTCCCCCACGCCCACAACTAGCCACCGGTGATGTTGAGGCCGGAGCGGAAGTCGGTGAAGGTCGACGACGGGAGGCCCTTGGTGAAGATGTCGGCGAACCGGGAGGTGGTCGGTACATGGAGGACCCGCACCTCGCCGATGGCCACCCGATCACGGACGAAGTGAAGGTCAATCTCCACATGCTTCGTGCGCCGGTGCTGGACGGGGTTGGTGGGAGAGGTAGACCGCGCCGACGTTGTCGCAGAGACGAGCGTGGCCCGGCGAAGGGGGCTATGGAGCTCGGCCAGAGCTGCGGAGCCGGAAGCCTCGGCCACACCATTGGCGACGGCGCGGTACTTGGACTCGGACTGAACGGGAGGCCACTGCCGGGCGCTTGGAGGACCAGGGACACCGGGTTGCCTCCGAGGAAGACGGCATAGCCAGAGGTGGACCGTCGAGTGTCCGGACAACCGGCCCGGCCGGCGTCGGTGTAGACGACCCGGCTACGCGTAGAGGAAGACCGTCGGTGCGGGAGCAAGCCATGATCGGCGGTGCCTCGGAGGTACCCGAGGAGACGCTTGAGAGCAGCGGTGAGATGAGGCTCCCGAGGATCATGCATATGAAGGCACAACCGCTGAACCGCATAGGTGATATCGGGCCGAGTGAAGGTGAGGTACGAAGAGCACCGGCAAGACCGCGGTATGCCGTAGGATCGATCCACCGGGGTCCTCTCGCCTCGGACGGCTTGCTCGAGTGTCAACCTGGAGTGGTGCGGGGCTTGCAACCGTCATCCTGGCCCGCTCAAGTATGTCCAGAGTGTACTGACGCCGGTGAAGAAGAAGACCACTGGATGAGGCTCAACAAAGACTCCAAGAAAGTGGTGAAGCACACCCAAATCCTTCATCGCAAACTCCCGCCGAAGAGGTGATGATCCGGCGAAGAAGGGACTCACCGGAGGCCGTCGGACTATGTCATCCACATAGAGTAGCGTATATGCGCCTCGGCCCCATGGTGATAGATGTACAGGGACGTGTCTGACTTGGCCTCCACAAAACCAAGTGTCAGGAGGAAAGCAGCAAACCTGTGGTTCCATGCCCGGGGAGCCTGCTTGAGGCCATAGAGAGACTTGTTGAGCCGGCAGACCATCTCAGAGCTGGAGGAGTCCACAAACCCAGCTGGCTGACTGCAGTAGACTGTCTCAGTGAGAAGACCATGCAGAAAAGCATTCTTCACATCCAGCTGGTGCACGGGCCAAGAGCGGGTGAGAGCCAGTGAGAGCACGGTGCGGACGGTAGCAGGCTTCACCACCGGACTGAAGGTCTCATCATAGTCAACCCCAGGGCGCTGAGTGAAACCCCGGAGTACCCACCGAGCCTTGTACCGCTCAAGGGTACCATCGGCCGGCGCTTGTGGGTCCGCATCCACTTGCCGGTGACGACGTTGGCACCTCGCGGCCGGGCACCCGATCCTGTGTCCGGTTGGCGAGGAGGGCCGCGTACTCCTCTTCCATCGCGGCGCCGGTGAGGGTCCGCCAAGGCCTCGCGGACGGAAGAGGGTACCGGAGAGATCCCCGTCTCGCAGTGCTGGCGGAGAGGGCCTGCGGACGGACGCCCGCCTCGTCACCATCGGGTGAGTGTGACGAGGTCCCGGTGAAGCGGCGGCGGGTGGTATACCGGCGGCTCCACACGGCGGCCGGAGGCCGCGGGGCGGGGCGGCGGCGGCGTCGGTGTCGCCGGCGGAGAGGGGCACCACCGGTGGGCGCAGTGACCCGGCGAAGAAGGGGCCACTGCGGGGCGACGGCGGGGCGGCGGCGGTGCCGCAGCCCGTCCACGGCGGCCGGTACACGTGCACCGGCCGGGCGGGCGAGCAGCGGCGGCGCGAGGCGGAGCCGGGGCGGTGGTCCACGGCGCCGGTACACGTGCACCGGCTGGGCGAAGCGCGTAGGTGCAGGTGTCGCCTGAGGCGGCGGCTCGGGACCCCCACCCCCGCTCGGCCTCCATGGTCGAGCGGGGCAGGTCGGGAGAGGCACCGGCCGCCGGTGAAGCCGGGGCACGGCCCCGCGAAGGGCACGGTGCGGTAGTACCCGCGGGAGACAAATGAAAGGTGGCTCGACCACCGCGTCGCTGGGAAACAGAGAAAACGTCAAGCTCCCGTGGGGTGGAAGTGGTGGGAGGAGGGGTAGAGAAGGGGGAAAACCGACTCATCGAACACCACATGGCGAGAAATGAGAACCCTACGAGAGGTGAGATCATAGCACCGGTACCCCTTGTGATCCGGGGAGTACCCAAGGAAGACACACAAGGTGGACCGAGGAGCCGGCTTGTGGGGAGCGGTGGCGGGTGTTCGGGTAGCACGCACACCCGAAGACTCGAAGGTGATCGTATCGAGGAGGGTGCGAAGAGAGCGTGGTGTGGTGTAGGAGCCGGACAGCAAATGGGCGGAAGGTAGGCGGTTGAGGAGGTATGTGGTGGTGTGCGGGCACTCGGCCCGAGCGAAAGCGGGAAGTGAGGCCTCGGAGAAGAAGCGTGCGCATGGTGTCGTTGATGGTGCGAACATGCGCTCGGCCTTGCCGTTCGAGAGGAGGTGTACGGGCAAGACATGCGCAAACGGACACCGTGAGAGAGAAAGAACGCACGGGAGGTGGAGTTATCAAACTCGCGACCATTGTCACACTGGACGGCCTTGATAGTGAGGCCAAACTGTGTGGACACCCAAGCGAAGAAGTGGTGAATCGCAGGGAAAGCATCAGACTTCGCACGCAAGGGAAAAGTCCACAAGTAGTGAGAAAAATCATCAACCACCACAAGATAGTATTTATAGCCAGAGATACTGAGTACAGGCGATGTCCACAGGTCGCAGTGTACAAGATCAAAAATGCGAGCCGCATGAGAAGAAGAACTGGAAAAAGGAAGGCGGACATGACGACCCAACTGGCACGCATGACACAAGTGCTCATCAGGAGCGCGAGAGCAAGGCACAGCGGAGCCGTGATCGAGCCGTGTCAGCGGCCCGCCGGGATGGCCGAGACGACGGTGCCACGTAGTGGAGGTGGTGGTGGCAAGGGCGTACGCCGGCTGGAGGTGAAGTGGAACTAGGAAAACGAAGGGTGTATAGGGGCCCAAGGTCTTTGTCACAACGGAGAAGAGGACGCGAGAAGCCAACTCCCGCACGGTGAGGCCACAAGGGTCAAACTCAACCGAGCAAGAGTTGTCAGCTGTGAAGCGACGAATAGAGAGGAGGTTGTGAACCATACCGGGAGCCACAAGAACATCAGGAATATGAAAGGAGCCATGGGCGCCGGCGGTACCCACGGACGTGACAGGAAGACACGAACCATTTGCGACCATGATGGACGAAGGGTGAGAGGAAGAAGGTGGGTGGGCGGAGGAGAGCATACCGGGTCGGGAGTGGTGTGGAAGGTGGCACCCGAATCGGCGATCCACCGTGGGCCGACAGAGCCGTCGGGCCCATAGTGCCGGGGAGTGAGCCAAGGCCGCCGAGTCCCAGCGGGCGGCCCGGCGAGGCGCCGGAAGGTGTGACCCACGAGGACGCCGCCGGGTGACACCCCGGAGAAGCAAGAACGAACATGGCGGTGGCCGGCGGGGCGAGGCTCACCGCCGGAGCCCGGAAGGGCCACGGAGAGAGGGCCACCGGAGCGCCACCGCCCTCGGTGCACCCGGGAGCTCCGGGTAGGCCACATGGAGATATCCCGAGCCCATGGGTTGTCGAAGAAGGGCCAGGGAGTATCCTCGCCCGAGCACCCGGAGGCGTGCGTGTGTTCCCACGTCCACCACCACGCCCCCACGACGACGACGGCCGCCACACCCGCTTGGCTCGAGAGACGACGGTGGAGGGTGGTCGCAAGAGCGCCGAGGAAGACGAGGGCGGCGGCACGGAAGTGACCCGGGGCCGGGCACCCCGAGCGAGCTCCGCCGTGACGGGTGGATCGGTCGGATCATCGTGCCGATGACCGCGTCGTGGTAGGCGCGCCCAAGGAATGGCGGTCGCACGAACACGGGCTGCTCGCCCTCGGCGAAGGCCGGCAAAGAACGAGGGTGGCTGCGAGGTCGGAGGCGGCCTTGTCTGCTGAGAGGTGGTGCGGCCCTGTCACGGCCGCGCCCGCGGCGGAAAGACCCACACCGGAAGAGGGAGGATTGCCGGCCGTGGCGGCAGCGGCGGCGTTCAGGCGCGCAACCACCGCATCGAGACCTTCAGCGGCCGCGGCGGTGCTAGAGACGGCCCCGCCCTCGCCCCCATCCTGCCGGAGGGCCGCCACCCGGTCCGGACCGGGAGCAAGCGATCGCGGGGGTGGGGCGTGCCGCACGACGGGGTGAAGACGGTGAAGGCCGCGCCAGGAAGAGGAGCCGCGCCCGCACCAGGAGTGGCCGCGGCCGCGGCCATGGCGGCGGCGGCGCTGGGCGAGCTCCAGGCTGCAGCAGGGGGCCGCGCGATGGCTCGGGGCCGAGCCTCCTGCTCCCACGGTGAGGAAGAAGAGGGAGGAGGAGCCTCAGTCACCGCGGCTGGCGCTGGCTGGAGGTGCGCGCCTCCCCCATCCACTGCGCCCCCATCCGCGCCGCCCCCAGCCGCGGGGATGGCCCCGGCGGCCGCAAGAGCCAGGGCGGGCCGGGAGGCGGAGCTGGACTCGAGGGCGAATCCCGCCGGCGGCGGAGCCCGCGCACCCGCCGAGCCGGACTCGAGGGCGAACCCCGGCGGCGGCGGAGCCCGCGCACCCGCGCCGCGTGGATCGATGGCGCGGCCGCGGGATCGATGGCGACCGAGGCGGGCGGCGGCGCCAAGCGCGCGTCGGATCACCGACTGCGGCGAGCTCGCGACGGCGGCCCGGGAGAGGGAGAGGAGAGGGAGGAAGGCGGCGTAATAGAGGGGAGGTGGAGGAGCGGGTGGCCGGCCGGCCATGGTGGCGCGGGGCGGCTCACCGGCGGCGGCCCCGCTCGGCGGACGGGGCGGCGGCGCCCTGCCCAGGCGGATCGAGGGTTTCGGGGAGAGAGAAACCCTAGGCAGATACCATGTTGGAATTGTGTTCTCTATTGATTTGGCCTACCCTAGAAGGGTGGCTATATAGTGTAGCATACATGGGCCTCATGGGCCTCCTAATACATGTAATACATGTATATACTCCAACACTAACGAGGCCCAACACCGGGGCCCTGGCCAGCCACGGCCTCACCCAGGGGGAGCGTGGGCTTAAGGGGCGGCCGCTGCGGCCCCACCGCCCCCCTCCCATCTGGGAGAATCCGGAGTAGATGTAAATTAGAGATAGATACGGATAAGTTTGGAATAAATAGAAATAGAGTTTGTTTAGGAAATAAGATTGGTTTGTTAGGAAAGGAGAGTTCAAATCTATAAGGACTCCTCTAGTTTGCATGGGAGTCAAGTCCCCTAGGGACTATAAATATTGGGGTCATGTAACCGTTTGGATCTTAAGAAGAATTGAGCGGTTGCACTCCCCTCTATCCCTCTCCCTGTGCCTCCTCCCTCTCTCCCTGCGCCGGCCACCCCCTCCTCTGCCCTAGCAGACACCACCTTCCCTCTACCCCTGCGCCAACACCAGCCACCACCACCTCCCTAGCAAGGCTGTGACAGGTATATTGGTACAATATGTTGGCCAGGTAACACAAGTGAATTCCAGAACGAGGAATAGATGGCAGCAATGACTATGGCTGCCTTAGCTTCGTTATATAGCAAAAGGCAAACTTGGTTTACAAGAAGCTCTCCAACTACTACAGCATATTCTAGTGCATAAAGTAGATGCTAGGTAAATACAGCTGAGTACATCTTTAACAGAAAGCTAACCAGCTAGATAACAAAGTACAATTAGGGGGAAGCACTAGGCTTAACTCTCACGATATGCCCTAAGTGAATGTTGATTCAGAAGTTCTGAAGCATGATAAACATGTTTGGCATATAGATTTAATAAAACTGGCAACACAAAGATTTCTGAAAAAAAAGCAAGAACAAGACAGTGTGATATAATGCATGGCAGTACATTCAACTTCTATGTATGACAGTATGAGTATGGTGGTCTTTAGGTGATTGTAGTAGAAATTATGTGCTAAGCCACTGGTTGAAAGAAGGATAGAAATAAAAAAGTGAAGCATGCCAGTTTGACTTGGAAATGCACCAATATATGTATTCGCAGACATATGACAGTAAGATAAGAACATTACTGCGCTGATTAAGCAAGTGCTTGTAGATTTTCAGAAGGCCCTTTTGCCTAGAGCACTGAACAAATAACTTAGAAGCAACCATCTCCACAGGTTGCACATTTAAGCCAGTGATTGATTTCAGAAGTTCGCATGTGGTTGAGTTAGAAGCCTACATTGATATAAAATGTAAGCAGAAAAGCTTAAAATGTTGATAAAATCCATAGTATAAACTGTCTATGGGCATATACCTCAACAACGATAGGGATAGGCGCAATTTGTTTACAGGGTTGCAGAGCCAATAGAGAGACAAATGCATCTGTATCCACTTCATATCTGATCAGGTTCATGGAGGTAGATTGAAAAATAAGTATCAACTATCAAACCAGGTTTGTAGTAGCCGGCAATACAGAACATAATTCAAACATGGATAGGTGGCGTTAAAGTTTGCAAAATATAAAGAACTCTTGTCTCACAATATATATATATATATATATATTTTTTTGGCAATTAGCCACGAGCTGATTGTTTCAAGCCATTCATTCAAAAATTCAAGTTAACAGTTACCGGCATCCAATGTTTAATCAAATGAATATAAACCATATTTCACAAGAACCAGATGACCTGCTGTTACAATTCTTGCTAGTTGACAGCAAAATCTTGATTCACTAATATAAAGGAACTTTATGAGAAATTGGACAAGCTGCCCCTCTCTCAAATGACACGGTACAGGAAACATCATGTAACACATGCTAGCCTGAGCCTGTGAGGAACTCGGCAGTTATTCATCAAAAAAAAAAACATTCTAACATGAGCAAAGTCGAAGGTTCATGATACATACTTACCTTTCGTTCTTTGATGGCAATATAATTATAGACTTTGCTTTGTGTGCTGCTGCTCTCTCAAATGATTTTGACATGCTAAGACTAGCACTGCAAGTTAAAATGAGAAACCACAACCAGTTTTCAGTATTCAAAAAATATCAAAGCAAATATTTTATGTTCGTGAGATGTGCTTGTGTTTTCCACAAAAGTGAAATTGAGATTAAGGTAGACAGATTAAATAAACTTGCCACTTATTGAGACAAGAAACACTATGACTAGTAAATCCCTTTACCTCTTGCTGAATACATCAATATGGTTTAAATCTTTGGCCACGCTATCTGCGAGCTTGTCAATCTGCTTCCTTGGAAGATCCGCAAGAAGGAGGACTTTCTGCTTCCTTGACATTGTTCATAAGAAAACAATCAGCTGCACTAGATGACTAGATAGTATACATAGATCTTACCAATCCTTAAAAGTAAAGGGTGAATTAACCTAACCAAAATGATATGCCATCCTTCATTACCTTGCTGTAGCTAAACCTAAGCGAATTGATGATTCATGATACTTATCCAATTGGGTCAATATGGATGTCAGATGATTATTGACTCCACAAATAATGATATGATCATCCTCAATAACCTGCACCTGTGCCCCTTCCCTTACTTTATGCATCTGGTTCTGTGGACAACCAGGTGAGTATATGTCAAAAAAAGTGCACAACATAGAAAATTTGCATCTCAGTTTCAGATAATTATGAAATAACTCACTCTAAATTGTTCTGTCATTGCACTTAATAAACGGGAATAGAATAATATACCCCAGATAGCAAGAAAGAACCCAAGGACACGCTCAACACGTGTCTTTTGCTGTTCAAGCAAGCAAAACAACAGATTAGAAAAGGGATCATTAAAGGAGAAAAGAAGAAAGAAATAGATAGGAAAACAGCTGTGAAAAACGTAACAGTTCTTAAGCCTTACAGAAACTGGCAGTACTCTCCCTCGTCTCTACTTACCCTTAGATGGGTAGATGATGAACATAGACATGCCCAAGCTTCCCAAAAGCAGTCCTCCAGGGATTGTTGTTCCTTCCTGAATTTTAAACCAAGGTACTTCATCATTTTCATATAAAAATTAACTATAAAGGCTATAGTATGTCCTCTATAAAAACGGGGAAGAAGATAATGCATGCATATTTAAATAAATAACTAACAGACCTGAACTTATGAAACAGTAATCCTCCAATAATGACAAATGAAAAGCATGTGATGAGCAAGGTAACGATAGACCTGTAAATATAATCCGGATAAAATGTGAATTTAATAAATTTTCATAAACTTCAGAGTAACTAAGGAGCTGAGAAAAGAAACATGAAATGATAGCATACAGATAGTACAAAATTAGATGCATCACAGAATCACACTTACAAGGCAATGTTCCGATCAAGCTGAGAATTGAACAGATAGTACAATCGTGAAAAACTCCATCCGAATTTAGGCAGTGGTGGAAGAGTCAAATCTAGCTTAAGAGGCATGGGTGTTTTGGTAGGATCAGATATGGAAGCAAATGGCAAACTTGTAATGCCATTTGACATCCGGGGGAGCAAATTCATCATCAACTGCATCCGTCCAGAAACAATTCTGTGTAGAAACCAGAATGCTATGGTAACAATGGTAGCCATGTTGAAGTTTCCCTGGGAAAACAGAACAGAAAAAACATGAAGCAAACATAATGTGAATTAAATGGACAATTCAATATAAAGTGTTCTGACTAGACAGAGGGCCTTGCATATGAGTATCCTTCAGTATCCTCTCACATGACAACTCTAAGCATAACATCCAATCAGCATAACATCCAATCTGAAGCATATTATCATACATGTCCAACGAAAACACATTCAGAGGGTTGACCACAATCAAACCATCACCACAAAAGGAACAGACGGACTGCAGTTATGTGGTGACCAGTTTGGTAGAGAACGTTCCACCGAATTTAAAATGCACTTATTCATTTTCTCATCTATGCAGCTCGGAAATCAGAAGTAGGGTGTCCTCACCGCACATGAAGCACCACTTACATACTCTGACCAAAGACTCTAGTTGGCAAACATAAACATTGTCATAGAAAACATGGCATGCATCTCGAATCATGCTGCCATGTGCCTCGTATATACGATTCCTTCAGATCACATGGCAGCCAGCCAGTGGCACCTACTTCAATACATAGTAGTTGGCGCACAAAAGGACCAAAGAAAAATCACCTGTGTGGGAATGCGCAAGGAATTTGCTGCGGCCGTTGAAGTGCTAGGCGCCTCTGCATTTTTCACAGTAGTAGTGTCGCCATCATCGGGCCTCCCGTCAGAGGCGAGCACTCCAACTCCTCCTGATTAATATGTAAGAATAAGCTTATAAATAATAACAAGGAGCGGACGAGGTAAACTGACAAGTGACAGAAGCAGACCGTGGCAGAGCAACCGATTCACCGTACCTTGGCTGCCGGGCGCGGGCAGATTGGTAGCGCAGCGAGCTCCAGCGCCGCGGCCATGGCGATGAGGAGGAGCGCGGAACCGCAAGGGGAGCGCGTGGAACCTGGAACCAGGGAGAGCTACGTGTTCAGGCTCCGTCGCTCTGCGGAACAGAAACTTAGAGCGTATCGAAGCAGGCGACGCGCGGCGTACCTGAGGGCGCCGCGGGGAGTGGCGGAGGGGAGAGCTCGCCGGAGCGAGGACGGCGAGGGCAGTGGTGGCAGCGACGGCGAGACGGACGCGTTGAGCTGCGACCTCATCGCCTTCCCTCTCGCTGGCTCCGCCCGCGCTGTCTCGAGCGTATCTTTGCAGTTGCTACGAGGCCAGTACCCGCAGGAGTGACGACTGAGGCTGCTTTTCAGTTGGACTGACGGAATGCGGGCAAAAAACAGGATGAGGCGCGCGGGACATGGGGTGGCTGTGGGCTCTCTGCACCAACTCTTGTGTCCTTGTACTCTCGATCTCGGCATGCTGGACTCGATCCGGTGGGACACGATCAGTCACGCACTCACGCTGGCATCCGACCAGAAACGAAAAGGGTGATGGAGGTCAAGCCAAGGCATCGTAGTCTTGGACCTGTTTTATCTGCGCCGTCGTTATCGACACGTTTCGTGCTGTTGAAATGCCTACATTCTTCTGTAGAAAAAGGAGATCCTGTGGTGGAAATTGGGTCTTTTCCTTTTAAGACAACCACAACAGAATTGTACAGCACGAGTGACACGATGATTCAGAATCAGGATTACATTACATTACGAATTTTATATAAGCATTCAGTCCAATCTCCATTCTACTAATTGGTCCACCGGGGGGTCATCAGTAGCAAGGCACAACCCCAATTCTCCAGTCTAGGATACACTCACAACAAAAACACACTTTGGAGGTCTGGTGCATCTTGAGCACGCAGCACAAACATGGGAACAGTAGCTCACCTTAGGGGTCGAGCAGAACAAAATAAAATAGCGCTGTCAAGCTTTGCAGAAATGAGGAGAAACTAAGGGTGGTAGTAGCTTACAATATATAGTTAGCTATCACTAGACCTCAACTTGATGGAGAACCACCCGGATGAGCTCATCAGTGTTAGTGTGGAGAATAGTTCCAGGAGTAGTTGATGGGCACGTGCAGACGAAGAACTCCTCTTGGGAGGGGTCGCTGCGTTGGGGCTTTGACCTGAGGGAGTCTCAGGTTATCTCCTCCAAGACCAAGTAGAGAGCAGTATGTACAACGATTCCCTCCGGGATCTGAAGCTGCCATTCCCTACCATCACCAGCACTCGCTCCACTCCCCATGGCCTCACCCTGCAAACGAGAACCATTATCTTGTTACTGACCAAGTGTTTTTTTGTGAAAAAATGCAGCAATCCTTATAGTTGAGAAACACAACCAATGATGATATTTGCAGCCCATGTTATATATGCAGTCAAGCAGTCAGTGTACAGGATCAATGCGGGCAAACAAGAAACCTTCAGCATATCACAAATGATTCACAAGAAATATGACTTTGCTCAGAACTCAATTCTGGAAAGGCCACTTCTACAAACAGTGGGGCCCAACTAATTAATTATACACACAAAAGCACCAGGCAGCTCCCTGCCAAAAATAAATTTCCTCCGGTACATGAGTACCAAAATTCTTAAGGACAATGGGCCCATGATAAAATGATAGCCTGCACACTGGGTCACTACATAACTTCATCCTGGTCCTTTCAACTGGGAACTTAGCAATCATTGTCCTATGATACATAAACATCTCATCTACATTTTGGAAGGGCAACCACTACTACAACTAATTTTGGAAGGTAGACAACCAATGCAGTTCTTCATAACTTAACGCATTCAAATTTAAAATTGGCATAATACTCATCACACAGTTTAAATGGGTAGAAACTCATCATATTCATACCTAGAAGAATTTAAAATGTTGATGTATCACTAGCTGACATTACTCTCAAAATCACATAAAATACAGATACGAGATACTCCTATGCAAAAATAATCAAAGGGAATTGATCCAAACATTTTGGCTGACAAGAAAACAGTAACACCTCAATAGGCATGGGCTGACTCATCTGGCAGTCCCATAAGGAAAGAAACAAGTCCCAGGCAATTTGAGTATCATTACTTACCCACGCTTGAGCTGTCCTTTTTTTCCTTCTGCATTCATTATTTGTGAGGTTTGTTTATTTAATTTGCCAAATGTTCAGTAAAGAGGGAGAGGGGGAAGAGGGTGGAGTGGGGGGCAACGCCAGAGGCAAAGCACTGTTGATACGAAACAGAGAGCTGGGTCATACTACTACTACATAAGTAGGACCCAGATGGGAGGGCAGGACCGCAGAAGGGTAACTTCCGGCCGCTGTCTCATCAGCCCTGCCCAGAAACCTCTCTAGCACCGTCGTTTGCTCAAACACTACCTTTTCACAGGTGTATTGATGCAAAACAATCTCGACCAGGCTAATTATAATTTATGAGCACCACAGAATGACATAATAAACAATAAAATGCTAAAATATCAGTTCATGAGAACAAATTTTTAAAAGTATCACTAGTTGCCTAAAGGGGCAGCAAGTGATAATAATTTTGAGATAACTTCAGCAGTCCAAGAGGGACATCGAAAAGGTCCAGGATGCGGCAATAAAAAAAATGCATGGCCCTAATTCTAACAATGTACAAGATCAAATCTGTAATTAAATGTAGCACCACACATCAAGAGTGGGAATAATACAAATACCCTAAGGAATCAAGTATTCATCAGCTATTGAATGCATAAGTTAGATACAGTCTATTTTCAAGAGTCCAAGATTCACGGACTTGATAAAAGTTAACTGGACACTAGTATAAATCACTGTAATAGAAAACCAACAGTTATAAAATGGCATATGTTCAACAACATGACTAAAACAAGATTGGCATATCCAATATAGACCCCTCAGATATTGTTTCATTCAATTTAAGAGACAGTAGCAAGCACCTAAAATCACCTTAGAGAGAAATAGCCTAGAGTCATCTAAGTTCATGCTGGACTTTATAAAGATCCATGCCATAACACTAAATTCACGCCTGTCAGCTAACAAAGCTAGCTCAAAAGCAGGCCCACAAAAGGTGACATTTCAATATCAACTCTCCAGAACCTCCTAGCGTAAATTGGCATCTACAACACTATGACAACTCATATGTTGGTAAAACAGCCAGTCAACTTACCCAGTCAGCTAAATAATCACTGCATACCATGCTTGTACCACAATGCACCCAGGTCTGATTTCGATAGGCAATTACTGTAACTCCTACAATTCAAAGACGTGGACTTCTTACTAGATGCTACAGCTCTCTTATAACTGTCACCAAATTGACTAGAGAGCATCTACAAAACCAACCTGAGAGCTGTTTATTCAGACATCCTTTCGAGAAACCAAAACTGTTAATGACCGCAACGTGCTCTCAAATAAGTATAGAATCCAACAGCCACTCTAAGGACATGGAAGCAGAATCACCAGGTGGCTCTTCATAGAAGAATATATATTTTGTGGTTAATAACAGAATATTGAACTATGGTGTCGTCACATTCATTAGCCACTATACGAAACATGACACCAACAGACCAGAAAACTCACAAAATCTGAGGGCACCAGCATTCTATCAACTTTCGTGCCCTAGCCAAATACTATACTGATAATCTAATACCACAACCGGCCACACCATTTTCGCATGAATCAAACAACACAGGGAAAAAAAAAACACAGAACAACGTGGCAGATAGGGGAAACATCGACACAGAAACACTGGCTACCAACCCCTACAATGACAACCGCAGCACATCCGATTTATGCAATCCAAACCACCAATCTCAGAGCAACTTGGCTGCAGCACTACACAGGACCCCATAAAATGCTACCATAATACAAAAGCATTCGATCACGAGGCCACCACGGCACGTGCTAGTGCGAATGAGGAGCGATGGATGCGCGCACCTTCAAATCGATCGCGTCCGGGGAGAACACGATCGAGCCGAGCGGGCCGGAGATGACGAGGCTCGGCGGAACCGAACCGAGGCGGAGCACGGCAGGAGCTTGTGCTCGGATCGATCCCGGACGACGACGACGCGCAGGCTACCGACCGGCGTCCCCGAAGCTGGGTGAGGCGAGCACGAAACCCTAGCCCCCGGAGGCGGCCACAGGCCCCGCCCCGCGCCCGGGGGGGAAGGAGAAGGGGGAGGGGCAGCAGAGCAGTGTCGAGACGAAACAGAGGGCTGGCCGTGCTGGGTGATACTACTACTCCTGCACAAGTACTCCTACCGCTCGCCCTTCCGGATTTCCCGCGCGAGCGCGGCGCGGTGGTTTTACCTCCCTGCCCCGGCGCAAGGCGACAAGGGCGGCCCGGGCGGGGGAGGGCAGGAGGGTAACTTCCAGGCGCCGTCTCGGCAGCAGACGCCAGCAGGCGACCTTGCTTCTGTTTTACACTTGTGCCCCCCCGCCCAGAAACCGATGGGGTCTGCTCTGCTCTGCTCTGCTCGGGGGGCAGTGGCATAGCAGAACACGCGAACGTGTGGAGACGGCGAGAGGCGAGAGGCGAGAGGGCGAGCGGGCCTGCCCGCGGCCCGCCGGTGAGGAGCGCCGCGGCCGCGCGGGTGAGTGGAGCGACAACGACACGGATGCGGAGGAGGCGCTGGGATCGAGGCGGCGGGGATGTCTTGTCAGAGACGACGCGGCGTCGAGAGTGAGCTGTGCTGTCCGTGCTGCGCGGCCGCAGCGATGGTTTGTTTGCGTGGAGGAGGGCTCAGGTTGACGTGGGCTAGAAGAGCAAGCTGGCGCTGCCATGCCATTGCCAGCGACAGCCGGCAGGTGACGCAGCAGAGGAGGCGTAGAGCTTCTGCGGCAGCCGGATGTGGAGTGATGGATGCCTCAAGCCTGGGGCCGGGGCATGCGTCCTGACGGGATCGCGAGCGCAGACTAGCCATGATGCGCTTTCGATCTCGCACAGCATCCCGCTGCTTTTTCTCAGTTCTGATTTCTGAAGCAGCAGCAGCAGCAGGAACAGGAAGTGGCGCCTCGCTGGCACTGTACCTGTAGAATCAGAGGCAGCAGGTTCAGCCTTGTGGGCCCCCTCCACAAACGTGCGGCTGGGTCATTAGAAAATCATCAAGGCAGGAGATTGATCCATCGAGCCAACAATCGCAGTTGCAGAAGAAAAGGAGCAATCAAGCTATGCTGGCCGGAACCCATGGTGACTGACCATGGTGTGGCTGGCAATATAATTAGAGGAAACAACAAGGGACAAACGGGCCATTGGCCAAGCAAGGAGACCACGGCACAGGACATGCTTTCGTCTTTTTCTGGGATAAGAGAGGAACGTGTACAGAGATCGCACGCTTTTTACGTGATGATTTTAAACCACTCTCTGTCTGCGAGATTGCGAGAAAAGGCGGCAACACGGCGAGGTGCAGCGCAGGCGGCCATGATTACAATTTCAGGAATCTCAGCGTTCAGCATCAGCAGGGGCCCATGCTGCATGGGGGGTTTGGCACCCTATCACGATCCGAGGTCTCTGTAAAAGGTGCAACCAAATGATCTGCGGCTAGTCTGGACCCGCTCCAGTTCCCGTCCGTTGCAATCACATGGAGTGTCATCTCTCCTCACAAGAGGAAAAAAAACCACATTACACACACTATAAAATGCTGCTATAATCAAAGCCCGTGACACAAAAAAATGCTGCTCCTTTATGCATCACGATCCCTCACCATAATGAGGTTTTCTTCACCGCGACGGCAAGGATTTTGATAGCTTATGGCGAAGCGCGGACAGAAACTTGATACCTGATGAAAATATCTCTGGCCAGTTCATCCGCGGCTGATCAGCTGCCTACATGCACTTGGGTCTCTCTCGTGGGCATAATATATGCTGCTGATCTCTCCAAATTGCCACTCGTGCAAACAACTTCTGCTTTGTCAGTTACCAGGTGTTCCAAAATTGCTTGGCACCAAACTCATCCAGTATTCATATTCACATTCGCCAAGGTGTTTTTGTGCCACTTCCATTCCGTTGCACCATCCATCAGGTTGTTGCTGAATCTGAATGGTGGACAATGTGCGCCAAAACTGCAGAAAACAAGAAACATGTCACTAGTTAGAAATCTGCCGGTGCTACCCTTGTGCAATTTAGCCGATAAAGAGTTTGTAACCATCAGATTGTGAGCTGACAGTAAACTTGAGGCGCTAATCTTGACTGCTCCAATCCCTGGAAGCCATAGGTGGTGCAGAATTTGAACTATGATGAATCATGCTCATATATAGGGAAACATCACCATATGGGATGTAAATGCCCTAAATGCAGAACAAAATATCAGAATTTTTTTCCTGATTCCAGAAACAAGAGTTTTAATTTAAATAAAAAGCAGGTGGTAATTGAATACAAAAGGAACACAAAAGTGTCTCTTCTTATTAATATGCAGCTCTTGTGCGTGTTTCCAGGAACAAAATATACAAAACTGAATCTTTGCACCATGCGCATCAGTCAACACCAGTACATAATGGATGCTGTTATGTACAGCAACTGACAATAGGATATTTAGCAGTAGAACTCTGAACCAAATAAGATAATTCCACAGGAAAGAAGATTTACAGTGTAAAGCAACAAATATTAGATAAATAAGACAGGGCCTATGAATTAATGCTAGCAACCAAAAACAGAAAAGCATCAAAACCCACCAACTGTCCAGATTGCACACCTACATCAGATATCAGCTTTCGCCACATTGGCCAACCAGAAAATCAAGTATATGGCCATGGTGCCTTGCCACTTAGAGTAGAAGGACATCCTAAAATCGTTGGTCATTTAAAGACTTGAAAACGACAGTCAAGCTCTGATTGGCCAGATTTATAACACTAACTCCTTGAATATGACAAGTGAAACTGTGTTTTTCTGAAAGATAGAATGCAGATGCACTTTAGCCATGAATTGTCATTTTCATGTTACTTCATTCAATTCTGACATCATGATTTATTGAATATAAGTACGCCACAGAAAGGGACAGATTATGTTACTAAAAAAAGGACGGATTACAACCTCATAGTCAGCTAATTTTGTTTTGGATTTCACACAGATTTTGGTCTAATAGATAACTGACATGCCATTATGCAAATAAAAAATGACTACTTCCTAAAAGCATTTCAGTCAGGTTTTCACATCCACTAACAATCTCAAAAGTGCCTGCAATTTGGTCCTAGGGCACAAATGTTACTAAAATTTAATTCATGCCGTGAATCAGCATGCAATCTGACCATTCTACCTATTAATATAATAACTCACAATTCTCATGCGTATTGGAGAAAAAATTGGTACGAGCACAGTAAATCTTACATAGCAGGCAAAATTGTAAGAAAAATAAAAAGAAATTAGATTTCTTTTTCTATGTCCATCAATTACTTTTACCAATTAGAGAAAAGACACAAGTCCTGTGTTCAACATACTACCTCCCTTTTCAAATATATGACCTTTAGACCATATATCAAAAACAGAGAAAGCAATATCTAACTCTGTGGTTATTTGTTTTGGTAACTATTTGCAATAACCTGACTGAATAAGACATCAATATCCAAAGCATGTCATCTAAAATGTCTCAAAGAGAAATCAATAGTGAAAAGATTTTAACTCCTACGAGGTAACTAATAACTATATAGAATCCTGACGAATAGCAAATACAGAACATGTTTCCTGAAAAGACAAACAAATATCGCAAGAGGAAAAAAATACACTGAAAGGGCAGTGCTCAAAAGAGAGTTTGGGTGCTTGCTGGCCTTCCCAAATCACATCACCCACGAGCCATGGCAGAAAAGCCAGAAAACTGCTGAAAAAGAGGAAAAGGACAACACCTGAACTGAAAGAAAAAGAACAAAAGGCCCACAAACAAACAACCCGATGGAAGAATCAGCCCAACAACAAAAAATACTGAGGGAGAAATTAGTGCATGGGGAGAACAACAGTGAAAACCATGGAATAGATTGTCAGGACACAAAATCGACTGAAATGACAAAGTTAATAAGGCACATAATGTTTAGCAAATCCGTACTGCATATTTTTCAGGACGAAAATGTCAATAAACAAAATAAGACACTGCAGAAAGGCGGGGTGCCATCATAGAAAATTTATGTTTGCCAACTAAGATGTAATGCAAAAATTAAATGAAGTCACAACAGGCAGAACTTATAAAGACACTGCAAAGTTGGACATTATCATCAGTAGTTCAGTACTGAATCTTTTGTCGAGGTCAGATAAGGCAGTTCAATTTGTAGTTAAAGCATGGGTTGCAAAAGCATATACCTTATATTCTGGTATGTAGACCCAGAGAACCAAAAAAGTAACAAAACTCACCTGCAGATTGCAGAAGATTTCAGCAGGATCCACACCCATGTGAAAATGATTCCTATGAATTCACCGTGCATCAGCCAATCAACTATCAACATTCTTTTTATCAAAGATGGTTCGCCCCATTGGCCCATTCTGTGTACAGTTCAGTAGATGGATCATCACTAAAGTGTATCTACATCTAAGATTTCAACCATTTGAAATCAGTTCGGAAGTGATTTGCTTTCTTGTACTCCCTTTTCTACTCCTATCATTGTTCATGTCAAAAGGATGTGTCCTTGTAGCAGATTGACCAATAATACTATGTTTGAAAATAATTTGCACTTGATCTTACAGCTGAATATAGTGCCCTGTACCACTGACGCAAGCAATCATGAGTGTTATTTCTTCTTAACAATTCTAACTTTCTTGTCTCATTCTTTGTGACTCCACTTCTTACTAGAACAGCCTTTAGTGCCTGGAATGTTGCATCATTTGGTGGTGTGTTCGATGCCAACATCTTCTTGAATATTTTAAGAGCCTCCTCTGTTCTTCCACCAGATACATACATTTGGATTGCAGAATTGTAGCTTAGTAACTGAGTTAGGAGTCCTAATGCTTGCATTTCCTTGCAAATCCTGTGAGCCACATCATAGCAACCAACTTTCTTGTACATACACACCATCATTGCATGTGAGAATTCATTGGCAATTCCCCTAACCTTCAGACCTTCAAAAACCTCACATGCTTCCTTCACCATACAATGATCACTATAGAGATCAATCATGCAATTAGATGCATAAAGGATGGCATTGGTATCCAATGATTTGAGTAAATTATATGTTTCTCGGGCCTCTGCCATATACCCTACTGTTGTGTAGAGCTTTATCAAAGAATTGCAGATCGTAACGTTTTCATATAAACCATCCTTTTTCATTAAACCAAAATATGCTGAAGCTTGTTGGACATTTCCAACTTCAGCATATGCATCAATTAAGATAGAGTAGACAAAAATATCAGGACGGATCCCTGACATGATCATTTCTCTAAATAGGTATTCAGCCATTCGTAGATCACCAATCTTAGCAAAGCTACTAATTACCACAGAGTAGGGGATACAGTCTGACAGCAATTTCACAGCTTTCATTTTTTCCAAGTAGTAAATAGCCTTCTTTGGCAGTTTAGCAGTAGACAGAAGTTGAATGAGAGAAGCATATGTCACGTAATCAGGCAAAATGCCATACCTCTCCATGCCATCAGCTATCTCACATGCCTCATCAAGCTTCTCTACCAACCCATATGCTTTGATCATAACATTGCACGCAGCAACACTGAGCATTTTCTTCTTTAGGCAACATATAAAAGCCTTCTCTGCAAGAACTATGTATCCTTTCTCTCCAAATGCATCAATATTTGCAGAAAAGCATTCAGAATTCATATGGTGATGGAACCTGTCAAACCAACGCCAAGCTTGCTCAAGCATCCCAACATTTACATACATCCTTGTCAAAGCTGATTGTGTGTATTCATCTACCATGAAGCCCCTCTCATCCATTTCCTTTAGAAGGGCTTCCGCTTTAGTGACCATGCCCCTGACAGAGTATCCATATAAGAGTGTGCGGCCGCTCACAACATCTGGTACCAAGTTTTCTGCTTTCATCTTCCAGTAGTAGTACTCTGCAGTAGCAATATCATTGCTTTCTCTGTACAGTGCAATCAGTATATTGTAAGTCCTGGTGTCAGGAAAGCAATGGAATTCCTCCATCATTCGGACCAAAGAAGCAACTTGTTCCATTTCATGCTGCTTACCCCAAGCATGGATCATTGAGTTAAATGTAACAACGCTTGGCGCAACACCTTCTCTCAACATTTGGTTGAACGTATCTGACACTTTCTCAAGATGACCAGCCTTTCCATAAGTATCAATCAAGGTGTTGTAAGTATACAAGCTGTAGTGAGGACATCCCTCCTTCCTTCTGATTGAGTCCGAGGACCACCTTTCAAAGAAAAGCTCAGCTGTTTCATACTCTCCAGCCTTCTTATGCGCCTGCATCACAATATTCATAGTGACCTCATCAGGCATCAAACCACGCTTGCACATGTCCCCAAGCCAAAGCAAAGCCACCGATTCTCTCCCCCCTTGACAGCAGACATTGATCAGCGTACCATACGTTGAGTTGTCTGGCACCACACCAAAGGAATGCATCTCATGCCACAGCCTCAGAACGAGGTCCCATCTCCTTGCCTTCCCCACAGTATAGAGCACGACATTGTAGTGAATCACATTGAGCTCATGGCCCCGCTCCCGGCGAAACCAGTCAAAGATCTCGACTGCCCGTCGCCAATCTTTCTGCTCCTTGAGGATGATGGTCCTCTCCCTGTTGCTCAGGGTGTCCTTCCACGCCCACAGCGCTTCCCCTACGTCCCGGACATGCTCTAGTGCCTCCAGCATTGCCGGCAGCGACCCACTGTAATGAGCCCAGTTGCCTTTCTTCTTCTTCTTGTTCCCTATGACAGTCTGTTTGGGAACCGTGCATGGAACTACCAACTCTGTTTGGCAAATTTCAACAGTTCTAGCTGGTGGTGCAGAGACTGCTTTAATCTGGAAGTTGAGAACATGCTCCCTCCAGGGCGCCGGAGCTGTAAGATCCGGCAACCGAGTCCGTGGCTGAGCAGGAACATGGAGAAAGCAATCGCACGGGGTCAGCATCTCGCCCTGCTGGTATTCAGCCTGAAAAAAGAGCGTAGTCACAATCTGGTGCCAGTAAGCATTTGGGAACAGATACAGTAAATTGAAATTCCATTCGAAATGGAAATCTACGGGCGTGAAATCTCCTACATCGAACCTAAAATTTGGCTCGATAATATTCGATTCTTATTATTCTGAACTTTGAACTCAACTCACCGTGGTCGGCGCCACGACGGGCTGGCGGCGGCGAGGAGCCCGGACCGCGGCTGTAGCGGGAGCAGCAGCAGGACTGCAGGAGCAGGAGCAGGAGCAGGAGCAGGCGTGGATCAAACGACGCTCGTCGGCCGAAGCAACAAGCCCTTCCCCCTTAGTACGCCCTGGGCGGCGGCAGCGGCCAACCCGCCATTGCTCGGGACGGGACTGAAGCTGCCGGTTGAGGAGGAAGATAAACAAGCAAGAGGGCATGTTGCCCGTGGGCTCACAATGGTAAAGGCTTGACCAAATGGGCTGGGCTCGTGGCCACTTATTGATAAATGGACCTATAATGGCAGCCCACTAGTATCCATGTAAGCCCGTAATGGTTTGATTTCCATCGGCTAACACAGTCGAGTCTTTTTTTTTTTTCAAACTTAACACAGTCGAGTCTCAACAGCTGAAGTCCATTTTTTTTTTCTCGAACCGAGGGAACAGCTGAAGTCCATTTACCCACGACGATTTACATACTACGGGCGATCTGGTATGCACGGCGCAAGGCGATTCACGAAAATGAGTTCCAGAGCCCCCTGTCAACACACAATTTCGTTGAGAGATTTATCAAGGACATCGGAGAAGAGAAACCAGGGAAGACACCAGCTCGGCCGACTGCAAGAAGTGGTCCTCGTTGGATTGTTCCTCCGGCTGGGATGGTGAAGATAAATTTGGATGCAGCCCTGTCCAAGAATACAGATAAGAGTTCGGCCTCAGCGATCGCCAGAGACGTTAATGGTCGGTTCATGGGAGCATCCTCTTTGGTTTTGAGAGGAATAACAGATCCGGAGACGATGGAAGCCATCGCTTGTCGTGAAGGTTTGGCACTTGCACGAGATATCTGTGATAATCAAAGTGTGGTGAAGAATATCTCCCATGGTTCCAGTGGAGTTTATGGCCAAGTTATTGAAGAAATTCGCGCAAGTAAATCCTCCTTTCGTTCAATTGAGTTTGTGCATGAGAGGAGAGAGTCAAATGTAGATGCTCATAACATCACTCGTAGTTCAGTTTATGAAGACTATGGCCGACATGTATGACTTTTGTACCCACCTTTCGGTGTTTGTAATACCTATACATGGAATGAATAAAGATGTGTAGTTTCTGCTAAAAAAAACTAGTAATTGTAATTCGTATAGGAGTACAAGATGAGAAATAATGCCCTGTGTGTACAATAAATAAGGTGGTCAATAAGCCCGAGCAGACGGCACTACAAGTGCACGCACGCAGGCACACGTACGCACGAGCTCCGGTTCTTTGCCTCGGGCATACAATGTAGTAGCATAAAAATGCAGAAGCAATTCAGGTAGGGGTGGCAGCAGGTAGCACGATTGCACGAACAACGTTCGGCTAAGCTAGGCATGGTGCCCGTTGTTGGACGCTGCCTGCTGGTCGGAAGACGCGAACGGCGACACCTTGGGCACGTGCACCGGCAGGTCGTGGATGTCGTCGGCCCAGGGGTTGGTCTCGCCGGCGTCGTCCACCGTCCGGAGCGCCTTCCAGACGGCGCTGTTGCACTTGAAGCCCGAGCCGAAGGCGATCTGCCAGACGCGGTCGCCCTTCTTGATCCGCCCCTTGGCCTCGCAGTAGGCGAGCTCGTACCAGAGCGAGCTGCTGGAGGTGTTGCCGAAGCGGTAGAGCGTCATCCGCGACGGCTCCATGTGCCAGGCGCTGAGCCCCAGGCTGCGCTCCAGCTCGTCCAGCACGCCGCGCCCGCCCGCGTGGATGCAGAAGTGCTCCAGCGCCAGCTTGAAGTCCGGCACGTACGCCTTCACCTTCTTCCCGCCGGCGACGCGGCGGAGCAGCACGGCGCCCAGGAACCGGAGCTGCTCCGACAGCGGGAGGACCAGCGGGCCCAGCGTGGTGATGTTGGAGCGCAGCGCGTCCCCCGCCACGGACATGAGGCTCTTGGAGAGCGAGACGCCGACGTTGCCCTCGCCGTCCTCCTCCTGCGTCACGCACGCGTAGCTCTCGTCGCTGGCGCCGCCCCGGTGCGTCCGCACCGTGTGCACGAGGCGGTACTTGGCCCGGGCGCGGTCGGCGGCGCGGTTGGAGAGGAGCACGGCGGACCCGCCCATCCGGAACAGCGTGTTGGTCACCAGCATCGGGCGGTGGTTGCCCAGGTACGCGTTCAGCGTGATGTTCTCCGTGCTCACCACCAGCGCGCACGTGTCCGGGTGCACCTGGAAGAATCAATGAAACGGTCAATACAGTGTTGTTTAGCTCAGACGACATGCATCCATATCCATGGCCGCCGTATGGTGATTTTTCTGAAGCTACTATACTTCTGCAGCTGCGGCCTGCGCTGCAAGCAGGCAGGCACGTCAGTACCATTGATTGTCATAGGTACTGTATGAGTATGACGCTGCCCATGTGCTACAACCGGCAAAGGCAGAGGGAGGGCCATGGCGGCACGGCGCCATGGCTGCTTGCCTGCTGCGCCAAACGCGATTTTCATAGGTACTGTATGAGTATGTTTTGGAAGCAGGGTCGCAGGCAGGCAAGGCTGCAGTGCATGCAGCAGAAGCGATTGGATAGCGATATCGGACGGCACGGTGAGCACGGTCCCCGGGCCCCGGCATGAGCACCGCCGGAGTACCAACTGCCACCCAACCACAATTACTACTAAGCCAGTACAACGCCTGGGGTTAGATTAGAGTGGGGACTGGGGGACTGACTGGGAGCCGCCCTCGTGGATCAGGATCAGGTGCCTGCCTTTCCCCGGTGACCATGGTTTGGTCCCTGCTGGAGCTGGACGCAACACAAACACCAACTGCACTGGAACGGCTGACAATATGAACGCACAACGCACTGGGTCATGCGTCTGTTGACCGTTAAGCTTGCAGTCAACTTCGTTCACTTCCCAGGCCCGATCGCACGGACGGCCTCTTGTGTTTCCTGTGTGGCAAGGTCATGGCCATGCATGGTCCTCCTAGCTAGAAGCCAAGCTTGTTCATATGTGGATTTTTTTACATAAAGAATAAAAATATACAGACTCTACATCTGTGGATGCAGACCTCTTAAAGAAACCAAGGACAAACTCATCATCCCCTTGACGAACCGATGTAAAATGTGACAATCTAGTTTTTTTGGACGTCGGTATAAAAATGATTATGAAATTTCTCCTTTAATTGAGCCCAAGAACCAATAGTGCATGCAGGCAATGAAGTAAATCAAGCAAAAGCAGTGCCAGTAAGAGATAAAGGAAAACAACGTACTTTCATGTAATCAAAGGCACATGCTTCCGGGCATCGCTAATTAGCGAACGTTCACTAAGAAGCTACCCAGCGAACGATTTCAGACAGCCCCGCAACTTTCCATTTTTGGTAAAAAAAAATTCCGCAACTTTCCTTTTTTAGAAAGTTTTCTACTTTTAGCAAAATAAAAAAGTTACAAATCCAGACACATAAATTTTCATACATAACTTATATGTCTAACTTATAATTTTAACTTATACACATAATTTATATAATTTTCAACGCTACAAAATTAAAAAATCTAACTTAAAACATATGACTAACGTGATCAAACTTAGAAATCTAACTTAGAACACATGACTTATGTGACTTAACTTAAAAGTCTAAATTAGAACACATGACTTAAATGATCTAACTTAGAACGCATGATTTAGGTGATCTAACACATTGCAAAGTTCAAAATCTAACTTAGAACGCCTGACTTAGATGATCTAACCTAGAAGACATAACAAAATGACAGCAGTATAGAAAAAAAGTGAAAAAATTATTTAAAACATATTCAATTAGGATCTAGTTTTATTCGTCTCGTCGCGTAATATATCGGTGCAAACGGAAATAGAAACGGATACACAATTTAGAAAATATAGCAAGTTGAAATAAATGTTTTTGTTTTTTTAACCTGACGTCAGCACTGCATGCACGGATGCTCTGTCGGAGCGTTCGCTGGATTCGTTCCGAGGGAACGATCGCCAAATTGGATTTGGGCATGCTTCCCCTAGTTGAGCTAAAAACATGCTCACATGCTCCATAGAAGTTTTATTATCACTATCACTAAATTTCTGAAATTCCGATACTTTCCAACCCTTTGGAGCTTTCGAGAAATCAAAATGAGCAGGGTATGATTTGTGGTAGGTAGTCTTTGCTAGGCCTAAGTGATACATCTAGGGTTTCCTCGAGATTTAGACAAATCTTTCTAGGTGATTTCGGCGTGTTTGTAACACGCATGGTCCTCGTAGCTGCTGGATCTGCACTCTGAACCTGCGTTCAATAGATGCATCTTCGCTTTGGATGATTGGCTTGCTTTTTATGCCCGACGCGTCAGTACGTACGTATGGCTACGGACGGTTCCGGACAGGTATAATGTATGTCCTTGGGCGTTGCCACGGTAGCGCCATCAATGCACGTGTCTACCTTAACAAATAACACCCCGACCTATCACCACGTACTTATACATAATGACAAAGTTAATGATGGACGAATAAGATGTTTTACATTCTTTTTGTTGGTTTTAGTGTTGTGGACGAATAAGATGTTTTACATCCTTTTTGTTGGTTTTAGTGTTGTCGCCAATGTCTATATGGTAGGTTGGCACAATATATAGATGGGACAATTGTGCAACTGCCCCTATTCTGAAGCGCAATTGCTCGTTTGCCCTTATTTTTTTCACTTTGCTCGTTTGCCCCTGTTTTTACCAAACGAATTCACCGTTTACCCCTCTTTTCCCCTTCCGTCAGGTAATAAAAAAATTTAGGCCAAAAAAAAAAGATCGTGAAATAGGAGAAAAGAAAAAAGGACCACACTACCCCTTATCCTCTCCCCGTCCTTCTCCCCGCGTCGGTCCATTCCTTTCCGCGTCGGGGACCAGGGTTCGGCGCGGACGGCGGAGGGGCGCTGCCAGGAGGCCGGCCGCGGGCGGAGAGGCGCTGCTGGAGGCCGGGGCGCGGGCAGACGGGCGCTGCTGCTGTCCTCGGAGAGACGCAGCCTCCTCAATGGATCCACGTGAGGCAGGACGGGCCGCCAACGAGGGGCGCCATCTGGAGGAGGTAGGCCGGGTCGCTGCATGCTGCGGTCGTGGGTTGGGGGAGGGCCGTCGCTGCTGCCTTCGGGGTCGCGATGATGGCCGCTGCAGGTCGTTGTCGGAGTGGAGCAGTGCCGCCATGCTGGTGTGGAAGGAGCTGCCGCTTCCATCGGGGATGGAGCGACGGGAGGCATGCAGGGAGCGTAGACGCCGCCGGTGGTGTGGACTGTGGACCAACGAGATAAAGCTGGCCTGCCTGCATCTAAATATAGGAGAGAGAAAGGGAGGGAGAGAATCACGCATGCAAGAAAAGCAGTTTTCGTGCCATTACTTTGCACCAATTACTACCATATATTTCATTGGTGGTTATTTTACGTTTGCGGGATGAGATTAGTGTCGCCGGAGTTGGGCGGAGCTCCACCGGCGCCCTTGATAATATTTAGAGCGCAGGGTGCTCTATAGCAGATATAGTAAATATTATGCTTATATATAGTGCAAATATATAATGTCATTTGTCCAACATAAGTGCACATTCAGCCAATACATAAAACAGGGGCATTTGCACAATTTTCAGCCAAGGGTATTTTGGTCTTTTCAGCCCCAACTTAACACCGTTAAGTGGACTTAACCTGACAAAAGAATCAACTGGCTTCGTTTTGGAAAAATAGGGGCAAATGAAGCAAAATTAAAAAACGAGAGCGAAACGAAATCAAGCGCCGCAACGGGGCAGTTGCACAATTGGCCCATAGATGCATGCAGCAAAATATGTCTTCGGCTATACCTCGATGGCTCGATCGATCGATCTACTCTGTTAAACCTTTTTGTCTTTGTGTCAAATTTCTCCGGTCCGGCTTGCTTTCACTGTGCCTACCGAGAAAGATATAAAGATCTACAGTGCCGAAACAAATGCGCGATGAAGACAAATTTTATGGTGGATCTGGATTGGCTCCCCCCGTTTGGTGGAGCTCTAGCCAACTCTAGCTCCAGCATGCACTGTACCAATGAGCTATTTTATCTCATCTCAAGATAAACTAGAATCCAATATATCTGGTACCGATCTTGCTCTTTTATGCACCACAGAAGGAACATAGAGACGTTTTTTTTTTTGGGGGGGGGGGGGGGGGGGGGGGGGTCCTATTCCTAATTGCTATAATCTTGGTTAAATAAGTTTATAGAAACATCTTTCTGACCTATATAAGCTTGGTTTAATTTAGAGAAAGATTGGTCGACTTGATACAACACTAAAGCATCTCTACCTTTTTTTTTAAAAAAAAAAAAAACATCTACCTGTTAGAGTGGAGATATATATGTACAGCGCCGTCTAGTGAAATATCAAAGGTTGTCTTGAAAGTATATTGAAATTGTTAATAAGAGCTTGATGCAATGGTAAGTGCTGGTTGAATGAGGCCAGAGATTGCCAAACACTGTAGACCCTTCCCAAAGAAATATGGCGTCGCCGCTAGCTTTTGCAGTAATTTTCTCATAACTTGACAGTCGACACTATGATTAGCCTGTTACTTGTTACTCCAATATAGTCCTGGCTAGTATTAGTCACAATAAAAAAACAAATCTGTCACCGGTCTCCTACAGTAAATGCCACGAATCGGCCTTCAGTCAAGTCGAGCTATTCGATCACTAGCTATGTTCACTCGAAATAATGATTCACTGTGTGTGACTGATCGGTCACTAAACATGCTCAATCTTAATGGTGCACTGGCTGGGACACATGCATGCATGTAATCCTACCTACTCGAAGATTATTGTGATAAATGATACCGTCATGCATGGTGATGGTCGTGCTCGACCAATGAAATGACACTCCTCTCATCTATTCAAGCGACACGTAGTGCTAGCTAGAGGTCAGTTAGTCAGTACGGAGGAGTATGTAGCTATACCTGAAGCAGGTGTTTGGCGAGGTCGATGGCGATGATGCCGGCGCTGCACCCCATGCCGCTGAGGTTGTGCGTGACGACGTCGTGGCGCAGGCCGTAGCGGTTGACGAGCAGCGACGTGAAGGACGGCGTGGGGCTGAAGAGGCTGGAGTTGACGATGACAACTCCAACGTCCGCCGCGCGCACGCCGGTGGCGCGCAGCAGGTCGTCGACTACGCCGAACACGACGGCCTCGGTCTCCTCCCTGGCGGCGCGGAGGCTCATGTCGACGGGGTCCGCGAGGATGGAGGCCGGGAAGTGGGTGGCGTCCCCGACGCCCGCGCGCTCCAGCATCCGCGTCTGGAACGCCACGCTCTCGTCCGTGAACCGCCCCGCCAGCGCGAAGTGGCGGACCGACTCGGCGCGGGTAGCCCGGTGCGCGGGACCGGGGCGGTACGCCGCCAGGTCCACCAGGTACACAGGCCGCGGGCGCGACGCCGCGTAGTACGCGCACGCGCACGCCGCCAGCGCCGCCGCGGCCACGAGCCACGCGTCGGGGCGCGCGCTGCTCGCCGCCGCAGCCGCCTCGCGCAGGAGGGTGCGGGCGCTCGCGAGCGGCGGCAGCGGCGCGGACGGCGAAGGCAGCGCCGGCACGAGCTGGGCCGCGGCCACGAGGAGCGTGACGGCCAGGAGGTGCGGCAGGCGGCGGGCGAGGCGGTGGTACAGCAACCTCGCGTGGTTCAGCGACGCCTGCCGCACCGTCCGGAACAGCTCCCGGTCCATGGCGATGGAGGACCGAAGCTGCTGGTTCGCCATGGGAATTAATGAGCTCTGAAGCTCAGCTGTGAACGTGTCGCTGCTTGGGGGGGCTCTTGTTGATCGATCGAGACCACCGCACGTACGTGCTCGTGTTAGTGTGAGCTGAGCACTGAGCAAGAAGCTTTTAGAGGTGTGGCGAGTCGCAGCGCAGCACGGTGGATTTATAGGCGCGGGATGGAGAGGACGTGACGGGGTGAGCCCCAGGGCCTGGGCCGGGGCCGATGCGAGTAATGGCGCGAAGACGCTGCTGCTGCAGCGGCTAGCTGTTGCGGAGGTAGCGGTTAATGGACGCCCATGGCATGTCGTTCCTCCATAGCTGACGACCTGCACCTGTGGCTGTGGTCGGGCGGGTGGGTTCACCGAATTGGCAGGCGCCATCGCCCGCCATTCGCCAAGCTAGCGGTCGTCCGGCGGAACAACGTGCAATGCGGCGTGCAGCCTAGAGTAGACTGCCAGAGCCTAAGTCTAGTCTTAGTCTTACGGACGGGTCAAGGAATTATTGTACGCGCTCTCCTTGCAGTTGATGGTTGGTGCACTACCGTTGTGCGTACATGTGAAGCCGCGCGCCTGACGACGCTGCATGGTTTGGTTTCATCGATCAGAAGATCAACTGTTTACCGGCGATTTCATCGACTATCTCTGCTAACCATCAACCGATCCGTCGAGAGAGCGATCTGCCGCCCGATGCGCTCGCTTTCCTTCCTCCTCTCGGCGCTCCTGCTTTCTCCTGCTCCGGCACGGGCGCGGGCATCCCAGGCGAGGCCGTGTGGGCGTCGTCGCCGGCAGGCATCCCCGGCGATGCGCGGCACTGCCCCCTCCTGTCCCCAAGCTGTGAACAGTTTGTATTTTTTTATAAAATTTGTGAACAATTTGAAATATATGTTTCTGATATTTGTAATTAATAGAAATAATTTAGAATTTTTTTCTAAAAAAAATATGCATATGTAAGTGTAGAAATAATTTATGTGTTATCCTCAAATTACACCTCTAATAAATTACACTGAAGAAATTATTGAATATAATAATAAGACAATATAAATATAGCTAGATGGCAATGTAAGTGTAGAAAAATTCTATTGATAGGAAGAGCCAAAACAACTGAATGTTACCTAGATAGATCCAAATTTAAACTTGAATGACTTTATAGAAAATAGTATTGATATTCAATACTTTAATCAAATAGGCACCTAGTAACTTATTCAGTGTCATGAATATTAGTATCTTTTAATATAAATTTTTATACTTAGCTCTTGTATCGTTTAACTTAGCATTGTTCTAAAATAAGTAAAGTCCACTGGCGCTTCTCAAACTTGTTCAGACATAATATATACCCTGGTCTCTAAACTCGCAAATTGTCTGTTTAGTGACCTAGGTGATAATTGAAAAAATGACTTAAACATGCAATTTGTAAGTTCAGATACTAAAATGATACATCGGAATAAGTTTGAGGACCATGATATGCAGATTTAGAGACCAGGATGCCTAACAAGTTTGATGACCATTAATAAACTTTATTACTCTTCTAATAAAATTGTACTACCATTTTGCGACGACGGAACGTGTACTGTGCGCAGCCAGCTGCTAGTGCTAGCTAGCTAGCTCAGCCCTTGTTCGTGCCACGGTGTACCTCTGGCAAGTACCAAGTGCAAAGTGCTAGACTGGTAAAATGGCCGGTACCATACGTTGCACGTGCAGTGAAGGGTGGCATATCACCGAATTGGAGATCGCGCCAAGTACCCAAAAATCATCTATATCAGGCAGAGAGGAAGCTGCAGGTTATTGGGACCGTCAACCAGGAGTACTCGATCGAGAAGTCTGGAAAAGAAGCCGAACCTTTCTGCATCTGTCGTCCTGCTCATGCAGCAGATCGGCGGCCATGACGCCATGTCCCATGCTGGAATGGAGATTACTAGTTGATACTCCATTTTCTTGCAAGATCGCTCGCCGTAATCTCGTCTGTACTTGGGCATGGCTACTAGATTTCAGTATATCTCACTACCTTGACAGGAAACAGGAGCAGGAGAGGTGGCGTTGACGATGCCCGGAGTAGGAGAGGTAGCGTTGACGATGCTTTTTTTTCGAACTAGGGGATTCCCCATTTCCATTAATGCCATTAACGGAAATACAAGCATTTTGGACAGTTTAGAAAAAAGCAAAAGGGAAGAACGGCCCAGAGCGTGACCGTTTCAACAGGGCAAAACAAACTCCACCATACATCAAGGAACTCTCAGGAGCTTTCCAGCACCACGCACAAGAAAGAAGAAATGAAAACTGACGACATCGCCAGTAGAACTACACATCCTCCTCGCTTTCTTCTACTCTTCATCATCTAGAAGTTCGGAGCCCTCGCCATATTCATTCCCAGCAGGTGGAGCAGTCAGAAGCAGCATCTTCGGTTGGGCCGGCTTCACTTGAAGGAGACAAATAGCCACCTTGTACATGGCCTCCACTCCATCGGTCATCAGCTTCTGGTCCTCCTCCTTTAACAGCCCTGTCCAGTTTTTCATTAAAGCACAAGCGTGACTCACGATGGTTAAGGGATTAGATATCTTTTTCCCCTCAAAACACATGCAGTTACGAGTTTTCCAAATGGACCAGCATATGGCCCCAATACCAATCATATGAAACTGATTATACCCAGGCAACCATTTGTCACACCAGGCAATGCTTTGATCAAAGTTAATTGGAATGTCAGAAGCTCCAAGAGCCGTGGCACACACTCCCAAACACATTTAGCCATAGAACATGAGAAGAGCAAATGGTCTGTTGTTTTCTCTTGGTCACAGAATTGGCAGCTGGAATCACCAGTCCACTTTCTCTTGAGTAGGTTATCTCTAGTTAGGATGTCATTGTTTGCAACACGCCAAAGAAAGATTTTAATTTTTGCAGGGATTTTAAGCATTTCTGCGATCTGCCACACCGTCACCGTCCTTTTCAGAGCCCATGCTGCTTAATGCGCGTACTCACTTAAATGAGAAATGGTCGACATTCTAGCTTGGCATGCTCAATCTCAACGCACGTACTACGCCATGCTGGAGCTGGATTACACTTGGGACGACGGCGCCGGCAGGTGCATATGCACGCATCTCACCACAGCCACAGCCACGTACATAAATGCAATGCAACCGACAGCTACCTCTTCTCTGAGCATCTTCTCCGATCACCATGCCATCATCATGGAATGAAAGGAACAAGAAGGAATTACGCGCGCCCCAGCTCCGACTCCGATCCGCCATGCCCATAATGTGCTCGATCGGGCGCGGGCAGGGCCGTCGCGTCGCGGCCAACGCCGCCGCACGACGCGTGGCCGGCCGGGGCCCCCGTCGCTCCCGAGCTCAGCCTCCAAGCACGTACGCACTGGCCAGTCTCCAGGCAGCAGGCCCCTTCGGAGTTATGCCGGCCGGCCGGCCGGCCGGTGGCCCGGCGGTACCCACACGGAGATGCCATGCCGAGCATCCATGTTCGGTGTCTGCTGCTGCGACGCGCCAGGCGCCCGCACGCGGAATGTCCGCGCGCGCGCTGACCGTTTCCTGGTGCATGCACGGCAAATGCCGAGTTCCCTGGAGTACGTGGTCGTCAGCGTGGTGCCATACCGGCATGCCGCCGCCCGGCCGGTGCGCCGACCGTGGGGATAGCGGGAGCACGGTTTTCGCCACTCCTGGAACGGATGGGCGCTCATGGGCGCCCTGCCTTCTGAAGATGACCGTTTTTTGAACAATGCTGAGAAAATGCTACCCAGCTGTGCCACTGCCATGTGGGGCAAGGGCCTATGGGCCCCACGTGGCAGTGTCACAACCGCACGGTCCCTGCACCATAGGACATCTGTTGCTTTCAGGTCACATAGTCACTAGTCACAATAGTCGCTTTGTCAATCGCCATGGTGGATAATTTGTTTTCATCCGCGGTGCAATTAAATGGATGATCTGTCTAGATATGTTGCCCTTTAATGATAAACATGCAGCTGTCAGTTCAGGAAGAATGTGTGAGCAGACAGATCGACTAGCTAGTCGATGCATGCATGCCCGCGTTCTTCATCAGATCCTGATGAGCTGGGTGCTGCTTTCTGATAAGCTATACCTCCTCGAATTGAAACACAATGCCATTTCATAATTTCAGTGGCATCTTGTACTAAATGTATGTGGGACGCCCAACATGATGTCTCGAGTTCCTTGATATATACGCTACGGTTTCTTTTCTAACGGCCCGTTTGGTGCTCCGGAATTAGAATCTCTATCTAGTGTCCTAGTGCAGACAGCAAATAAGCTCAACAGAGTGTTTTATCCACATTGCCGACGGTGTCATGGTTGTCTAACAGCAATGGTTATGGGAGTGAGGCAAATAGCCGATGTCTGTGGAGACATGGACTCTCATTTCCATTTTCGAGTCTAGCGTCATGTTTGCTAGATTGTTTCTGACTAGCTAATTCTAGTAAATACTGATTTGTTGTGAGAGAAAAATGCAATTGAATGGCTACCTGCTAAGCATCGATACAACAAGCAAACTTTTTTTTTTTGAAAAAAAAAAACTAAGGCAACCCTCCATTTCCATTATCAAGACAACGAAAATACAATGTAGCAGAAACTGGGACAGTTAAGAAATCTGAAAAAGGGTAGGTCAGGAGATTGCCACCATCTTCGACCGAAAGCAGGATGAAAAGGGACCTGACCCCTACCCAAAAGCTATTTGACCCAACAGCTTAACCATAAGCCTACCAACTAACCAAATTTAACTGCAGTCTACAACCAACTAACCGATTATAGACACAACAGCTGGCTTGAAGACCAGAGTAACAGTTTGTGACTAACAGGGAGACATTTCTTCAGAGTTTCCACTCGGCATCACTTTTCTTCTTTTTTACTGGCTTGCCAATCCTTCTTGATGTTGCCCGTTCCATCTTCCAGCCTTCCAGGTCCTCCCAGCTTCTTCTTCTTCTTGCCTGCAAGCTTTGATGCAACCTCTAGCATGGTATTGATAAGTCTGTCACCTCCTGTATATAAGTCTGTCCAATACCCCATAAGCATACAACTATAGCATACTATATAGGCCAGGTCATGGATAACATGATTTTCAAAACAAACCATATTCTGACTCTTCCAAATCGCCCAACACACAGCAGCAATCCCAAGAGTATGGAATTGACTGCCATATGGGATCCATTTCTCACACCATGACCAACACTGATTTAACTTCCTCGGCACATTATCATCCCCAGTACATTTAGCTACAATAACCCAAACAGATTTTGCAATATTGCACTAAAAGAACAAGTGATCAATTGTTTCCTCAGGATTACAAAAATAGCAACTAGGGTCACCAGACCAATTCCTCTTAATCATGTTGTCTTTAGTAAGTACAACATTGTTCAACATCATCCAGAGGAAAATTTTAGTCTTGGCAGGGACCTTTCCCTTCCAAATTTTCTTATGATAAACTCCTACATCAGACTTAGTTAACCATTCATACATAGATTTTACAATAGAACTTCTTTTTTTACCTATGTTCCATTCAACAACATCACTAACACTGCTCAGCTGATAGTTGTTAACATCAGTCAGTAGAGTATTCCAATCTCTTAACCATTGATCAGCAAACCATCTAGTAAATCTAACAGCCAATGGATCATTCTTGAATTGGGAAACGGAAATATTTTGATCCAGGCATATGTCAAACAGGTTTTTGAATACCACACCGATTGGTTTATCATAGAACAACAAGCAAACATAGTGTGTAGAAATTTTATATCTCTAGGTGGGCTTCACTAGAATTGATTAGAATTCTATTTTAGTTCTAAACAGACTCAAACCTGTTATGATTTCTGATTTTGGCCATTTCTTTATACATCCAAACGGGTCCATAGAGTGGGAAAAAAAAACTTTTGTTTTGCTTGTTTTCTTAATCGAACACTGGCGGTGGAATCCAATCCGTGTTTGTTTGTTCTTCACTGCAAGAGAGTTGTGGGCTCTTATATTTATGTTTAGATCAAAAGCTGATAATAATTCAACCACTTTTATTTTATCCTGTGTGGCGTCCAAATTTGATGTGGACCACCCAGGTCCTCCGCCAAGCAATGTCACACAAGGCCTTCATTATTCCTCTAACAATATACATTTATTTTACAATTTGCTACGCAAAATTAGAAATATGTCTCTAATTCTAAAAAAAAAACTGAGATTTAGTAGCGTTCATTATTCCTAGATCGAGCATGGCAGCAGTAGATTACAATAGTGGGGCCGTCTGCAGCCGTTATTGTTGATTCAGAGTAATGTATGACCAGAAACTTCTATTGTCCTGATTTTGACACGATCTACACATACTCCGCTGTCCATGCATTAATTCCTAGCAATTTGCCGGCCGGTGATTGATTTGAGTGTTGGCCCGTTTTCTTCTTCTTCTTTGGGTGAAGGCCGACTAGTTGCTTGATGTATGGACACCGACATGTAGCACACAGACTTTGCAAAGAGGTTTCAGGGTCTCGATCAGCATTTTTTTTCCTCCCCAGCGCCCTTCCAACTTTGTTATTAGCAACAAACTATATATGTGTATGGAAATGAAATGTGGTGGTGCAAGGTCCTCATCAGGATAAATGTGCATTGTCAATGCATCTAACCTTATGAACAGTGTTTGTAGATGCAGCAACAGTAGCTTGCTAGAATTCTCAATTAAAGCATACTATGCTTATTAGACTATTCTCAGTGAGAGTTTAATGCGAGTTTTATTTATATTAAAGTAGGCCGGGCACGATTACCGACTCCATAAAATTAAATGCCTATAAAACTATAAAATTAAATTTTACATTGTAAGTGGATGTTTCATACAAGTTTTATTTTATTCTCTATGACATATATGTCAGTCTTGTAAACGAAATCATGAAACGGGATTCAGTGAGACTGACCTTATTAGTGCAATAACAAATCTGACCATGCTTGTCTGCAGATGGAATCCAGGGTGCATTAGGCTGTCTCCAACAGTCTGGACCCAAAATTCACCAATTTCGGTCCAACACAGTGAAAGGGTATGAGGCCCATTACCTCCCCTCTCCAACAGCAGATGCAGTAGAGCCGACCCATCTTCCTTCTCCCACGAGCGCCGAGCCCCGACCACGACTCCGTAGCAGCTGCCGCCGCCGTCTCCACTTCCCTTCCTCTCGCGAGCGCCGCTGCATCTTCTCCTGCAACGGCCTCCTCCACCTCCCCTCGCGGATCCACGACGGCGGCGGTCTCTGGGCAGCGGCACGGCTACCGGCGGGGACTGGGGCGCCATGGCTGCACCTCATCGCCGGCCGGTGAGATCCAGGCCAACCTCAGCGGAGCGGACCAGCGAGATCCAGGCGAGCCCGTGTGGCGCGGACCGGCGAGCGGTGGAGCAGACTGCTGAGCTGGTGGTGCGGCGGCGGTGCGCGCCGTTCATCCTCGCAGGGCGGAGCGGTGATGCCCAGGCAGAGTGCTCCCACCGGCGGCTTGTGGCGTGGCCCGTCCTCGTGACGGCGGTGCTCGGGGCGGAGTGCTCCCGCCGGCAGCTCGCGACATGGCTCCTCGCGATGGTTGTGCTTGTGGCGGAGCGCACTTGCCGGCGGCTTGCGGGCCCACCAAGGACGGTGCCAGAGATTGGTCGTGGGGGTAGAGACGACGGATATTTGAGTCTCCTCTCTCCTCAGCAGGCAAAATAGCTACTAGTTTGGGTAATTTGTTGGAGGCTGATTTTTCATGGTTTATGATCTATTTTGGATATGGGTTGCAGGAAGGGTAGGTTGTTGGAGTCAGTCTTATAAACTTATAATTAGTTCCTGTACTGGACCACAATAGTAGCATACTAGACCGAGATCATGCACGCACTGGATCGTCCATCGATCGATCAGGGGCCGGGCGTCCATTACTGAATACTGACCTTTTGCAACAGGAACAGTGATCCGTGGGCCTCGATTAAATGGACGACAGACAGTCGATCAGACGCGATCATGCATGTCCGCAGGCGTTCGTTCCACGGCAAAAGCAGCGTTTTGCATTGGTGCCGTGATCGAAATACTTGCAATCGCAAGAAAGGCCACCAAATTCCTGTGGCACATAACGCACAAGTACACGCAACACTGCTCGAGCAGGCGCCGCTGGTTTCTGACTGCCGATTGATCGGTGGTGCGACAATGCAATGCAACAGGGAACGCAAACCTGCAGCTGAGACTGAAAAGCACATGGTATTCGGCAATCAGCGCCCGCGCGCCGCCATTTCCTGAGCTCCACATGCTGCGTTTGACGTCGAGCTACACTGCTCTCCAGGCACTGACAAGCTAGTTCTCGATCGTTTGACCTTGAGCTGCGCCATGAGATCACGTCACATGCATGCTTAGTTGCTTGCTGCTGAAGAAGCGAAGATGCATGGGGCAGGGGTCGGTACTCGGTACTCGTTCCCATTGCTGCTCGTTCGATGCGGTTGCGCGCCGCAATTTCGGCTACGCGACGCGACACACTGTCGTGTCCTTGGCATTCGCCAATCGACCGAGCTGTCGTTGCGTCCGGTCCGCAGGATCCTTTCGGTGGAATCATCGGAGGCACTGCAGTGTGCACTGTGCGTGCTTATGAGGGAGGGCACACCCGCAGTGGTTGCATCGATCGCCTCTTGAAGTCTGGATCGCCTCTGGAGTCTGGATCAAGCAGCCAACCACGTAAATCATCGGCAACGAGTCTGGAATCCTGGATTATTCAGTCCCACATGCCATGTGATTCCTCGAACGCGACTGTCCCACCGTTGTAGCTGCATATCGGAATTGGAAGAGTGCTCTTTGCTCTTCGTGTCGCCATCTTGTTTGATGGTGAATAGTGCCGTGTGGGCAGCGGTCCTCACAAGTGTACTGATCTACTCCCTTCGTTTCAAAATAAGTGTCGTTTTGGGTTTTCGCGTCCACAGTTTAACTCGATTTGTAAAAAAACATTAATACTTATATTTTCAAATAAATTTGTTGAAAAACTAGACATAAAGATTTTTCCGATGATACTAATTATTTAGATAAATATTTATATATTTTAATATATAATTGTCGGTATTTGTTTCTCGGGAAGCGAAAACGATATTTATTTTGGAACCGAGGGAATACATGAGTTGCACGAACAAGGGCTCCAGTTCGGAGGATAGGTAGTCTGATACTGGTACTCTGATGCATATGCATGTACTAGCGACAAGGGGTGAATGATTGGCGGACGTTTGCTTTGAACCCAGGTATATTTATTTGGCTATTCATGTATTCCCTGGCATTGGATTTTGTGAGCATAGAACAGATTGAGGCCTCGTTTAGTTCGCCGAATCGGGGTGGCTTCTGCACAGTGCCACCCCGAGCACTGTAGCGCCCAATAATTGTCAAATCTCGATTAATTAGTACCCAAAATGTTCCTCTCGTAAAGTACAATAAAATTGTGTAATTAGTTTTTGATTTCATCTACATTTAGTTTCATGCATATCTAAACATTTTGATGTGATGGGGAATAGGAATTCTCGCAAATTTGGGAGTGAAATCAATCTAAACAAGGCCTAGATTGATCACGAACATTGATTACCAAATCAAAATACAGTAAGAACAACATATAATTGGGGTACAATTCAGGAAAACTCTAAAAACAGAAAGTTGCTTTGAACAGATAGTTCTCTTGCTTTTTTTTACAACGACCAAGATCTATTTGACAATCCTATTCCTATGTTTCATGTGTGCTTTTAGTCTTATTGTGGGCTGATTTCTTGTTTCTTTCATTTTGGGCTTTCAATCCATGTTGTCCTTCGACTTCGGTACGGAATTTTAGGCGGACAGTCCGGCCACCACGCGCGGACAGTCCGAGGGTCATTTTCTGGTGTTTTTCCAGAGCTGTTCCGAGAAGTCTGTTTTCCCAGATTTTGTCCGCGGACAGTCCGGCTGTGGCACGCGGACAGTCCGCCCTTGTCTAGTCAGGACTTGTTCTCCGGCTTGCGATTGCTTGCGCTCCGATTGTCTTTCCGCTTCTTCCGCTACTTAAGTAGTGATCCGCTGTATTCCTAGGGAACATCCACCCTCTCATTAGGGTCGTGATCACTACGGTTTGTGCATCGTATTTTGGGGTTGATTGTTTGAGCCTAGGACGTCAAAGTTTGGAAAGAAATTTTTGAGGCTCCCATTCACCCCCCCTCTGATCGCCCTTACCGGTCCTTCAAAACTGGGCCATCCAGACTCCTTCCAAATAACTGTGCATTTCATTTCTCAACGAGCTAATCTCCAAAAAAAAAAAAAAATCTCAATGGGTCATTTTTTAAAAAAGACAGTAACTATTATCAATATTTGTATTTTTGAAGCAATTTATCATGGAAGTATATTTCATGCTAAAATGATGATAGCTATTATGCACTATGAATATTATTATATTTTTCACAAATGATTGATCAAATTTTAAGAAAAATTAATGAGAAATGAGATTTTTTTTTTTTTTGAAACAGAGCGATTACTGGAAAGTGAGTGGTGGCCGTTGATGGATTGGAGCAGAGTCGCCTGTTGTGTTTTTGTGGGTTTTTTTTTTTTTTTTTTTTTTTTTGAGATTGTCGCTCCTAAGTTGAGAGTACATACAAGGCTGTCGTCTTTGGAAATGGAAAAACAAAACATTTGGACCGCCGACGGCGGGCATGGCGGCTGGCCGGGCTTTTCACGGGTCAAGGTACCCTTTAGAACAGGCAAAAAAAAATAGAACAGGCTTGTACTTTGGAATTCCTTGAACTTTTCAAGCAATGGGCCAGACGCCATGCAGAGCCCATCCATACAATGAGGCCCAATTTCACTTTCATCGCTCAGGCCTCTCGATTCAGCCCGCAGGCTGCAGCTGTTGCGTTTGTTGGAAGAAGAAGCAAAGTATTAGCACCAAATATAGATTTCCATTTAGCCCATGGGCCGGTGGCACGGCACGCGGCACGGCCTTTTGGCACGGCCCATGGGCCGTGCCGGCACGGCACGATGCCCGTGCAGTGCATGGGCCGCCGGCCTGGCCCATGACACGGCCAGGCACGGCCGGCACGACGCAATTTTCAAATTTTGACTTGAAATTTGAGAAACCGAGAACACTTTGAAATTTGATGAACATGATGAAGAGTTGAAGACTTGTAAAATGTGATGAAAATGCTGAAAAATTTAGAACACTTGTCAAAATGGTGAGGTGCTTATGCCTGACGGGCCGTGGGCCGGCATGGCACGGCGAAAATGGCCGTGGCCCATGGGCGGCACGGCACGGGTAAACGGCCCATGTGCCGTGCCGTGGGCCGAAGGCCTGGCCCATGGCACGCCCTGGCACGGCACGGCCGGCACGGCGGCACGCCGCGGCACGGACAGTGCCGGCACGGCACGGCACGGTGGCCATATATAGCACCAAATCGTCTACCGAGAACAGAGCGAGTTGGGAGGGAACCACAAAAGAAGGGGCATCGCACCGGAGCCACTCGACCTTTCTTGGCCTTTTTGGCTGAGATAAAGAGTAGTATCTGTTCTTATCAGTTTAATAATCTGATATATGGGCCATGTTCCACTTCAGTATTGACTAATTTTTTCTTGGGGAGGGCCCAGTAAAGTGGTTTGCCACTGGGCTCTTGAGTTCTGGCCTGGCCGTTGCACTGCTGGCTGGGTTGGCACACCCCAACCAACACAACGCTAATTTGTTTCCTTACTTCTGGGCCGTTTTTTGGAGTGGGCTTTAGCCTGCTTCGGTTTTCTTCTGAGTGGGCTTTAGCCTGCTTCGGTTTTCTTGCACGGTATGGATCCTGGGTGTGGATGGTTGATGCCGGCCCTGGAACGACCAGAAAGAGCGTGTAAAAAGGCCATGGTGTTGGATGAAACGACCACCAAAATGAAAAATAAAGTTTGAAAGGATGGAACCACCAAAGGTTATTAGAAGAGATAGATAGATGCAAAAGGATCACAATTCAGTGATTTACTACACAGGAGTAAGCGAATCCCAGTCGCAATAATCAAAATCATCGTCCATGTATGCTCGGCCTTGTTTAGATTCCAGAATTCACTCTAAAATTCTACTATGCAAAAAGAAGATTCTCCATCACATCAAAATGTCGGCACATGCATGAGATACTAAATGTAGATGAAATCAAAAACCAATTACACAGTTTAGTTATACTTTACGAGACGAACATTTTAAACCTAATTAGTCAATATTTAAACAATAATTCACAAATACAAACGAAATGCTACAGTTGCGCATTTATGGCAAACTCCCAACTTGGCCACTCCCAATTTTAAGATCTAAACAAGGCCGTAGTAGTGGCAAGAAAAGCGAAAAAGGAGCAGAGCTTGGCATGATGCCGTCTGTCTCGAGCCACACAACGGAACTGTGAGCATGAACAACTCAGCTGAAACGTACGGTCCCCTCTTCTGGTTTACTACTACATATGGCACGGAAAACCCTACTAACTATTGCCTGCTACAAGCAAACCTATAGTCGCTGGAGTTGATACAGATCCGAGGGAGGGATGCAAACAAAATCAAGCGGGAATTAAGGGAAAGGACCTCGTCAACCTCTCTGGTGCAGACATCATCGTCCTGGACCACCTTGGCGTCCTGGCTCTGACCTGGCCTCTGGCTGACATGAGATGAGATTCCCTTCGGCCATGAGAAATGCTTCCTTTTACGGTTTTGCCTCACTTTAGATCCCAACTAACCACAACATATAGGCAAGTTAACAGATGATCAGCACATGCATGTATTGAGGATGGGATTAGTAGTAGATTACAATAGCACAATTGCTGGGTCTAATATAAATCTAATCAAGGTATGAATTCTAGCTAGCAGCAGGCAGGCATATGCGCGTGTGATGATGATGTAGTAGCTGCAAGTCTCGAGGCAAGGCAACCGATGCGTGCACGCGCCCACTTGCATTGTACTGTATTGGTGTGACCTCACCTACGCAAGCGGCTGGCGGGTTTGGATCTCGTCTCGCAAGGTTTTTCTTGTGAAGGAAGTTGGCTGATTGGGGAACAATTGCACTTGATTGATTAGTATTGAGGGTGTGCCACACACTGGACTCTAAATTTATTAGGATTTGTGGCAAGTGATTCCTTCCTTCTTATCTACTAGTAGCCGCATGCAAGGGCCATGCCATGCCCATGCGAGGTTTCTTTATTTACATTGCCACATGACCACGACATGATGCTTGTCTACGCTCTCTTTATATATGAACCAGGAATCATTTTCATTTGCGCATTGTTTAATTACATACTAGCTAGCTAGGCGCACTCTAGCAAACTTGTTTAGGCTTGACTTGCTAGTAATCTACCTACTCCGTACACTGTACTATGCAATCGGCGAAATGCTCATGTGTTCATGTGCTTACTCGATCAGCTTGCTAGTAGCTTGTTCATGTGCTTACTCGATCAGCTTGCTAGTAGCTTGACGAGACTATAATTTTTTCCCTCCTCAATTTTACCTTTTTTTCTTTTAGAACCGCACAACGATGTGAGAGCATCTCCAACTACATCTCTCTAACAAAAAGTACGACCGTTGCAAGCAAGCTCCATAAATCAAAACACCGAGAGTTGCATCGTCGCACCGGATTCACCGTGGGCCTGTACGCGACGGGAGTGACTTTGTACGTACAGCGTACGAAACTCTAGTTGTAGAGTACACGTTTCGTACATGATTGATGTTTCGGATAAGCGTACCATCACTTCTTGTCCCCATTTCGCGCACAGGATATTGTCATGCATCAGCATCAGGCCGTGGACAAAAGCTGGCAGGTCAGGTCTGCGTGACTGCGTCCAAGAAAAGGACATGCAACGAAGGATATGTTTAGTTCCTAAATTTTGCCACCAAATTCACTATGCAAAAAGAAGATTTTCCATTACATCAAAATGTCGGCACTTGTATGGAGCATTAAATGTACATGAAATCAAAAACTAATTACGCAGTTTAGTTGTACTTTCCGAGACGAATCTTTTAAACCTAATTAGGCAATATTTGGATAATATTTCATAAATATAAACGAAATGCTACAGTAAGCTACACTGTGCCAAATACCAAGTTTGCACTCCCCAAATTGGGGGCCTAAAATAAAAACCTGCCAAAGTGCCATATGAAGCCCGGAGGCGACTTCTAGTTCAGGCCTTGTTTAGTTCCAGAATTTCTCCCCAAATTCCACTATACAAAAAGAAGATTCTCCATCACGTCAAAATGTCGGCGCATGCATGAAGTACTAAATATAGATAAAATTAAAAACTAATTGCGCAGTTTTATTGTACTTTGTGAGATGAATCTTTTGAGTCTAATTAATCAATATTTGGACAATATTTCACAAATACAAACGAAATTTGCTACAGTGCGCTACAGTGTGTGAACACCCGAAACAAGGCCTTAGTGCAGGAGTAGAGTAGGAGTAGTATTTTATTACTGGAAAAAAAATCAAAATTAATTAAATCTCCGAGGCGTTGAATTAAAAAACCTGGACTGGACACATACCGTAAATTTTGTATTGAGACCGTCTGCAGCGCTGATTGGAAAACACGACCTGCATGTGCGTGCCACGGCGGAAAGATGGCGGATGGATGGCCTGGAGCGGGGACCTGGAAAACAATCGGAACCGGCTGTTGAACGCCAAGAATACCGCTCGTATTGATCCGTGGCGCATGTACGGCATAGGCTGGGAGGCCCCACCACGTGACCACGCGAGCCACCAAGCCAGAGGGAGAGGCTGCATGTCGCACGGGCCCGCTGCTACTGCATTGCGAGATGGGAGGGAAAAAGTGAAATACGTGGGCCCACTGCTGTTAACTAAGTTAAAAGAAATGTTATATTTCACAAACTAAAACTTCAAATTAAATTTCGATTTCACCATTAAATTTGTTTCAATAAATCTTTTAAAACTAGATCTCACATGAATATATTTAGATAAACTGACAAGTGGATGACAAGTCGGTTTTGATAGTTGAAATGGAGTATGAGATATGGAGATTAATGAGTGCGGAAGAAACATATATGGAGGAGAGATTCTTGATGATCAGGACGTATGGAGTAAGGAAATGAAGATTAATGAGTGCGGATAGTCTGAGGAGTTCAGAGAATAGTAGCCTCTTCTCTTTCTCTTTTTCAGCTGTCAGGAATAATGGGAGCATCTCATCTGATCTTTTGTGGCAGATACCCTGCTTGCCTCGCCCGTGGCCACCCTCGTCCCACACAAGGTTGAAGTTATTTTTTTTAAAATAATCATGAACTTGGGCGTGAGACAGACGGCCGGTGCGTGCTCGTGAGTGCTGATCGTACTCACTCGGTGCAGAAGTAATCTTAGTTGAGTGCTGATCGTACTCACTCGGTGCAGGAGTACTCTTAGTTGAGTGCTGATCGTACTCGTACTCACTCGGTGCAGGAGTACTCTTAGTGAGATCACAATGGCAAGGGTGCTGCAAACTTTACTGGCCGGATTAGTACTAGCAGTACTCCTAGATGGTAAGCAGTTCTTTGTCCATATCGTCCGGCCGCGGCCGGTCATCGACTTTACCCCCGTTGTTCGTCGCCCTGGACGGACGCGCACAGTGGCATCGTGTACGCGCAGCATTCGCTTCCCCAGGGGCCCGGCATCTCAAAAAGGACTTTGCCCATGCTATGCTTTTGCCACGGTGCTCGTGCATGCATGCATCGCAGGATCAGCCGTACTGTGTACTGGACTGACAGAGACACAGAGTGACAGTCGCCTTCATGTACTGATCCGTGTTCCACGATTCACCCGTTACTCGCCGATCACAGGCGCCCATTGCATTGCACATTTGCACTGCACCCACACAAATACTACTGTACAGGGCTGCTGTCTCCAGCTGGAAAGAGGAAAAAACGCGGCGAGCTGATGACGGGACGCAACACCCTGTAGACTGTAGCCGCTCGTGTGGGCGGCGCGGTGCCGGACGGAGTACTATCAAGTCACTCCTCCCGTCCATAGATGCATGCATGCACGCCACGACGAGGTGGCCGGTGGCCGGCCGGCTCCCGCACGGCGCTGCGCGGCGCGACGTAGTTACTCCTACTGTTACAGCGGCGGGTGGCGAGGTCCGGAGAGGGGGCAAACGCATTTACTGGCGCGAGTGTCAAGTGTCCGGCTGGCCGGCGCCGGCGTCGAGGACCTCCCTTTCCCTTGCAAGAAGTGATTGCAGCGATGCATGCATGTACCCCCGTGTACCACTCGGATCGGAACGCAGGCATGGGCGAGAGAAGCGATCATTGGGGTGGAGGTGGACGGCGTGGGCGGGGAGTCTGGGTGTACAGTGCGTCCGCCGTTCCAATCCGTCCGCGCGTAGCCAATGCCGTCACCGTGGAGGTGGAGGTGGAGGTGGAGCGGAGCGCTACGCTAGGTCGGTGATGCCGATCAGATAAGATTGGCGGAGGCCCGAGGTTGGATCAGTGGGTCCGGTTGGTCAGGTCAGAGTTTCAGATCAGCGACGGGCACACACGAAGAGAGGGGAAAACGGGCAGATGGCGGCCTGTTTTCCGCCCGTCCGTCATCATGTCATCAGAAACAAGAAAAGGCAGCCTAGCCCGCTGGCTGCCCACTTTTGCATTGCATGCGATGCGCGCGGCCGGCAACCGGGTGGCATTGGGCTCAGAAAAGAAGCAGCAAGGCGCACCCGCTCTGCGGTTTCAAAAGTTTGGAATCCTTCATGGTGAGTGGTGACGGATCGATCGCAGTCGCAGCACCGGCCCCGGCCCCCGGGTGAGTAGGATACGGCATGAAAATTAATGTGAGCGCGGGCGCGGCGCTGCACGCTGGTGAATTGTGATGCAACGCACTCACTCACGGCGCAGCGGTGCGCGCGATGTGCAGGTGGGGGTCGAGGAGGCGTGGTCACGCAGCGCTCACGCTCGCCCTCGTACCAGCCAGCAGTACCACGGCGCCCCCCGGGGTGGTCCAGCTCCCCTACAACCGTCCAAGCCGGCCAAACAGCCCGGCCCCTCCCAACCGTAGTGACCCCGGCGCGCAACGCGACAGGTGAGCCTGCCGCGTCGTTGAGGGAGCACGGCTCGATCGCACGGCGCGGCGCGCGTGAAGCCCCACGCTCGTACCCTCGTACGCACGGCACACCCAGGCCAAAGCGACGCGCCGATGCGCGCGGGGGTGGGGACTTGGGAGGAAGAGGTTCGGTGTCAGTGCGGTGCAGGCAGGTGCGGAGGATCCGTGCGATGCGTCGGCCGGCCCGGCGCGGGGGAGCAGCAGCTCGGCACCGTGGAGTGGCGCCAGGGATGGGTCATGTCTCTTGTCCTCATGGATCAGTGGCATGCTTGATGCTTTCGTGTCTACGGCGACGACGATAATGATAGAGCCATCCGTGGGTGGGTGCCGGGTTGCCGGGGTGCGACGTGCTACTGTGGATGCGAGGGCGACTCCATCCACACGAGACGGCTGCTTTTGATCCACCCGCGCGGGCGCGGAGCACGGGCGGCACCGGATGATGATTCCTTTGTCCTGGCCTCCGCTGCCAAACAGTGTCAAATCTCGCCAAAAAAAAGTGAGCACGGTAACGGAGCGGGCCTGCGCTTCGTACGGAGTACGTTGAGCCTCCTGTACTCCGGCTATCCCGACTGAGAGTCGTGGCGATCAGGCTAGTGTAACGTCATTGCACACATAAAAAATGACGGTTTACTACGTTTCCTTAAAAAACATGCATTTAACCTAACACCCACATAAGCAAATGGGCTGGCAGATCAAGACAAACTTCACACCATTGAAAATGGGTACCGGTAGGTATTATTGCTGTACCTGTATTATCGATTTGTTCTCTCCCCAATCATGCATTGCCTAACGCTTATCTTATCCCCGTCGATCAAGCCCATATGGGAAGCGTATGATCGCAACGCACAGATCGCACGAAATCCAGAGGCGCTGAAAACGTCTAATCTAATGTAGGACTAGGAGTAATCTATATGCTCGCCCTTGCGACCTGCACCAGATAATCATTCGATCCAGATTCGGATTAGCGGATTTGTTTAGTATACGCGCCGCGACAGGTATAAAGAACTCCAAAGAGACGACGCGTCGATCGATGCACAGAGTATGGTACACCTGCAATCCTATCCTCTTGTTCTTTGCTTCCTGCTTCCCAAATCCCCACTTATCCCACCTGAGATTAGCTTGCAGAGTACAACAAACTCACCATAAACAACTCCAAAATGGCGTTTCCGTTCCGCAAGCTAGCTGCTGCAATTCCGATGTGTGCCTCGACTCATCACCAGATCCAAAACACAAATGTTCTGGATCAAAGACGCAAGGCTCCAAAATCCAAGGATGGGGGAGGACAGAGCACCCTTCCCGCGTCGCTTCTGCGAAATGAGGCCAAAACGGAGCCTGAAATTGTACAGGATTGAGAGCAACAAATCATGCATGCAACGTCCGTGGGTTCTTTCTTCGTTGTCAGGTTCCGCTGCCCGGAACAAAAGAACCAGACGGGTCTCTGTCCGGAATCTCCTTTTTCTTTTATCTCTTCAACATCAATCTAAAGCTACAACTTTTTTTTTGTGCCCTTTCTCTCCTCCATAATTACCAGCACTAGTTACTACTACTACGCCGCGGGGAATAGACACCCATCAAAAGGGTGAAAAGGAAAGAAAGAATAAAAAAGAAGGGAAAAAAATAAAGCATTTGCGTCCAGTCCTTGTACACACAAGGACCACACTGCAAATTCCCGAGGAACAAAGGAAAAAAAAAAGAACGAAATTCCAAAATCGACCTCGGTGATTAAGCAGCACTGGGCCCACCTCCTTCGCCGTCGCCGGCGGCGAGCTCACCGGTGGTGGCCTCATCAGGCTGCGGAGGCGGAGCGGGATCGGGAGCCTCGCGATCGTACGGGGACAGCCACTTGGCGCGCATGTACTCGAGCTTGCGCCACGGCGGCAGGTGGAGGCCGCGCTTCTTCAGGCTGGCGCGCGCCGCGTCGGCGGCGGCCGCCACGAGGAGGCGCAGGCGGTCGTCCCGGCCGACGAACACCGAGGGGAGGCGCTGCAGCACGGCGCGGTACGCCTTGGTGGGGCGCGCCACCTCGAACGCGGACCGGAAGTCGACGTCCACCAGCACGCGCTCGCGCTCGCCGCGCTCCGAGGCCGCCGGGAGGAGCACGTCCAGGTACGCGTGCTCCCCGGCCGGGTGCGACGCCGACTTGTCCCAGCGGGAGAGGCACACCGCGGCGTCGTGGCCCGCCGCGCGGAGGGACTCGGCGAGAAGGCGGAGGAGGTCCCGCTTCCGCGCCCCCGACGCGCGGTGGCGCTCCACCAGCGTGGAGACGTCCGCCAGGAGGTTGCGCTCACGGAGGCTGGCGCAGTGGACGAGCCCCTGCAGCACCACGCGCAGTTCAGAAATGGTAAGCTCGTCGCCGGCAATTCAGAAGCAGCCACCTGTCCTGTTACTGTACTGCACTACCTTGATGGTCTCCGCGATCTCAGCCGCTGCGGCGTCGGGGTCGTCCTCGTCGTCGGACGAGTCGCCGGCGTGGAAGCAGTTGCAGCACCGCGCGGCCGCTCCCCTCTCGGGCGCGCCGCCGCCGCCGTCCTCCAGGAAGCTCCGCACCATGCCGTCCAGGCACAGCGAGCTGGGCTCCGACAGGTCAGCATCCTTCTCCCCGCCACCACCGGGAGCCGGAGGTGCCGCCGACGGGAGGCGCTCGGCCGGCGAGACCCGCAGCACCTGGCGCTCGAAGAGGCGCTTCAGCCGCGACTTGGGCGGCGCCGCGGGGGACGGATCGATCTGCGCGGCCCTCATCTTTCAGCACGGCACAAAACCGGATCGAGCTCGGCGGCACTTGGAGTGGGAGCGGCTGTGTCACAGGAGGAGGCGTCGGTCTTCGTCTTCTCTAGGGATCGCCGCAGGCATACCCGAACCCGTCGCCGGCGATCAACTCCTCTTCGATTCGATCGGTGCGCCTAGGGTTTTCTCTTCTCCTCTCTATTTTCTGTTCCTTCTCCTTTTTTCACAGATTTATTTTCTCCTTGGGGTTGATCTCTTCGGAAGAACACGAGGTTGGGGACCGGGTTTTAAAGGAGCCGCGGGCGGGTGACGTGGCGGACGGAAACGAGGCTTGCGCGTGCCGGTCCGTGCCGAACGTTATCCTACGTGTCCACCGCCGTGTGGGCTCCGACGCGAAATGGCCGTGCTACCCTCTCCTGGCCTGTAGTGCCCGTGGCGTGCCGCGTTCAGTGGCAAAGCCGCTGATGTCTGAGGACGGTATGGGTGGTTTGGGTATTTAGCAGGTGACAGGGGAGACGGCGGCCGCGGCCGGCGTGACCGTCTCGCATGCCTGTGCTGTGCAGATCTTTTGCAGAACGCAGATCAGGAGGTACTGTACCCGCGTTTCCTGCGGCAGATCAGTACTGATGGTAGTACTTTTTATTATATTTTTCATCTAAAAAATGCAGTCATACTTATTTAAAGGCATTTGTGGCGCTCCAATTATTGCTCTAGTTAGAAATGATGAAAGAAATGCGTCATTAGCTTTGATGTGTTTGTGTACCGCCTGACTTGCATTTCAAATGCACACACGATCATTAAGTACGAGTTTTTTACTATTAGATTAGAGTAGTAATTACGGTTCATCAATAGATTTCTCCAAACGTAACGCCCGTGATCATTCATCAACATCATCAAATGGTAATTTCCTCGTCGAAATTATGCGGAGGTGGCATCGATTCTGGAAGAGCGTTGATGAGTTCGTCCATCCACTTGCAGGAAAAGAAAGACCCGACGAGTTCGCCGCTGCACTTGCAGGTGAAGAAAGTGAGCTGCTGTACCGCTTTAATCATTGCCCGTAATAATACTTGCTGCTTCTGAACACCAATGCAGGCATCCACCACGCCCACTGGACCGTGGAACCATAGGGCAAGCGCGCGGAGAGACGCGGCGGCAATGCTTGGCGTCCAAGCTTCGACGGCCGCCCCACGCCGGCCCGTCTGTGGTGCGTCCCGTCCGCGTGCAAGTGGCCGGAGCCAGGCTTGGCCGCGCCGCGCACACAAAACGCGCTGGGTGGACGGGGGCCTCGTGCCGTCGCGCGTCGCGGCGCCCAAACCAATCCGTTGCGGAAGCTTGTGGCCCGGCGCTTGCTTGCCACGGATCCTGCAGGGAATCGTGCAGCACAGCAGCAAGGGATAGATGATAGGGCCACTACGGCGGCGGGCCGGGGCCGACCGCTGGCTGGTCGCTGCACGCACACGGCATGGATGATCCATGCCGCTGGCGCTTTGGTGTGCCCCGGTGGGTTTTTTTTTGTTTTGTCTCTGCTTATCCAGTTGCAGACACGGCGTGAACGGGCACATGCGACGCGTGAGCCGTGGGGAAGGGGGAGCACCGCGTGCGTTTTCCCCGGTAGGCAATACAATAGGCTTCGCTTGCTTCTGCACGACAGCACGAGTATGACTGTATCGTATCGGCACGTCGGCAGGCCGGCTGGGAACTGGGATATGTGGGAGAGGCATGTCATCGAATGGAATTATGGAATGGAATGGCGAGAAAGAGGGCAGGAAAGGTCACTGCCGCAAAGGTGAGTGAGATGTAAGATGGCGCAGACGATCACATATCAATGGATGAGATTGTACTCGTCGCTGCGTTTGAAGTCAGCCACATATACTACTAGTATTCTACTCTATCATCAAATCTATTGTCCTTATCCTGCCGGCAGCCAGGCAACGCACCGGTAATCCACTGGTGAGCAAGTTAGTAGTTATCATCACTGTACTTATTTGACCCGGACCGGACCGAACCGAACCCGGTGGCAGTCTAATCGCTAAAAGAGCGAACCAGAAGTTCGGCCGGTCCAAACCACCTTAAAAAGACCGGAAAGCAATCGATCCTGTATAAACCGGTGTTCCAAAGTTTTTTTTTCATAGAAATCGTCGGCCAATGATTGAATTAAAAACCTTACCTTGGAGCCATGCGTGGGACCGCAGGCGGGAATTGAACACTGGTTTCTAGTGTGGAGCGCAAGTTCTCCAGCATTGTGCCTCGAGTCCACGAGATCGGGTGTTTCTATACTGTTCCTAATTCTATTCTAACCCGATTAGATCGGCGTTCGCCGCGAACACCAACCTGCTTACACCTGCTCACTGCCAGCCATGGCACCACCCTCCGTTCATAGCATTCCACAACATTGCAAGGAATGCCAATACTTTCGCTCGATCAACTGTCATACGCGCATGCACCGCCTTGGTATATGGCATACCTTCGCTTTTATCTTGGCAGCAGTTCTTCTGGTAGCCGTTTTAGTGTGTCGGATGAAAGATCATCGTGCCATGCCTGCGCTGCCTCCGAGCGCCGGTGCCCGCGTCATGCATGGCCCACCGGCGAGCACTACTGATCGTGCCGTGCACGCGCTCCGAGCAACTCCAAAAATAAAGAAAGACAGCTCTTGTGGCCTCAGAGCCCTTAGGCCATCTGCAATGGCATCCTTTAAATCGCTAGCGAGGAGAGGACAGAGAAACTTTAAAAATGGAAGCCCACACCGCCGAGGAGAGATGAGTACGATGTCAGTGACTGTGGGATTGTTGGGTTCTGTGCGAGCTGAACGATTTGGCCGTCGCTAGCGATTCATCCTCCCTCCTCCTGATTGGATAGCCAGTGCATCTAGCTAGCAGTTTGTTAGCCATTGCAGACGCCCTTAGAGTATTTTGGGAAGTGTGTGAGAGCCTAGATGCACATTTATAGAGCCGACAGTGGGACGCACATGGCTCACTGGCACCGGGCCACAGGATACAAACGAATTTGTTTCGTGCTAATTACATCACTCCCGCTGCAGAATTTGCACACCACTGTATTCATTTGCACACCGACCTCCAATGCCCTCTTCTCCACAGAATTGACATGGAAAGAATTCTTGAAGGGTCCCCTCAAAAAAGAATTTTATGAAGGGGCTCAAATGGGGCTATATGGGATCTGGGGTGATAAGGGGGCTTAAGCCCCCCTCCCTAGATCTGCCCCTCAACCCTCATTGTGAATATGCTAGTTTACTTGATTTGGACATGCTAGCATTCAACTATATATCATATCACGTAAACTTAGCAAAAGTGAAGGTGAAGGCGAAATTGAGTAGTTCTCTCGGCAAATGATGGATCGGAATGGTATTCTTCTCTCGATCGTTGACACACACACCAATTGCATGCACCTGCTGCACTTTGATTCGACCCGATTCGCAAAACCTACACTCTTACTAAGTCCTTTTCAATTTATTATTGGTCATTTGAGTTTCTAGATACATAGTTTCATTATATACCTAGAGACATCGTCTTTATTTACATATATCTAGAGATATATGGTATATACTCCCTCCGTTCTAGAAAACATGTAGTTCTAGTGATGTGTCATGTTTTAGTCTACCAAGTTTGACCAATTGTAGACTATGTTGCTAGATACAAATACATATATCGGATATGATACGTATCAGATACATGGATACACCATTCCTCATAAAACATTGACACAGGGATATGTTCAATTTATTTTAATTTAGTAATTATTATGTATGAAATACAAGCTAAATATGTTCAATTTATTTTAATTTAGTAATTATTATGTATGAATTACAAGCTAAATACAGTTTTCTTGCAAGTTTTAACTTAAAACATATAAGTTTTGAAAAATTATGCAACATTATTAGATTTAGAGAGTAAAAGAAATGAAAAACTAAGAATACTCGTATAAAAGAAGTTACTTGAACCTCTAATTTCTGAAGAAGTATCTGACGTGTATACAATGAGTATCAACATCTGATATGTAACGTATACGGTTATGCTACCTTTCAGAAGTATCCACACAACTTAGATTATAGATAAAAAAACTATAAAAGTTACAATATCAAATAAATATATAATTAGATTAATTTTAAAACATATTTTTATAATAAACTAATTTTAGAACCTTAAATATAAATATTATTTGCTAGAAACTTGGTTAAACACGAGCTACTTTATCTGACACGTAAACTATAGCTAAAATGATGTATAATTTGGAACAGTGGTTAGAAGAGAGAATCTATCCGTAACGAGAAATCAACTGTATCCACCATTTCCCAAATATAGAAATTCTAAAAATCCAGCATCCGTTGTCATGACTGGTGCGGTGGCGCAGGGATAGATCGTCTCATCTCCGGCGTGGCAGATTGCCGCGGTTGTAGGCTCCGCTCCAGTGCCATAGGCGGGCCATAGCCATGCATGATAGATACGCATCGGCCGGTCAAGCATGTAATGGCCGGCGTGTCTCTCGGTCCCCGCGTCGATGCTGCTGATCACAGAATTTGTCCCTGCGCTTGTAGGCGGTTTGTCTAGCCCAGAGCCCCTGCTTGCCAGAGGATGGAAGCGAGGCAAACCAAAACCAACTCGGACAGCTGAACAGGTCCAGCTGCCGAATCATCAACTTCAGCTCCTGGTCAAAATATTGTACAGTGGGCGAGGAATGGTAAAACCATGCATATGAAATTTTGCATGCATGCATGCAGCTATGTTTGCTTTGCATTGATCTGGCGATCGAGTGATACAGTACACACACTAGCAGGCACGACGTCGAGGCTGTCTGAAAAGAACCATACCACCACTACCATCGTCTGTCTTCTTTTCGTGGCAAGGACGATAACAACAGGTCATGCCCGGCTTTATTATGCCTCAACCAATCAATGAAGCAAATAAAGCGAGGGCATGGATGATGATGGGTCAGCAGTTGCGCAGGCACATCGCGCATTCGATGCTGCTATCTTCGACGCGTTCCGCTCCCTGGTCCGCAGGCAGGGGCAAGGCAGGAGAGATATCTAGGGATGAAAACGGTCGGAAACGATTGGAAGGAGGCTAAATCACTTTTACTTTCATAATTTTTTTTTCTCGAAAACGAAATCGATACGATATTGTCAGAAATGAATACGGCGTCGGTATTGCGGTAATTTGGAAAACGATATTGTCGATCGGAAAACACAACGATAACGGTCGAAATTGACAAAAACGATATAGTAAAAAACGATAAACATATCAAACCGTAGAGCTAAAACCACACAATTCACACTGATCTTAGTCTCAAATAGTGGCAAACCTTGCAAAAGCATCCAGTTCTTAGACTATGACACAAATAAATTATCAAAGTTCTAAGTTAACATGATTGTTGCCTGCCTATTTGACTCATTATTTCTATACACACCAAATAGTTCCCTAATCTTTAGTTCCTTTCCAATAATAAAAAATTACCTTATGTGCTTTAGTGCTTGCGTGTGTAGATCAATGGGCTTGGCCGCTTGGGCATGCTTAGATGTGGGCTAATTGGACCAAAAGTATATGTTGTATCGGTAATTACCAACGGTAAATTACCGGTTAAATACAGAAATCTTCGGAAACGGTCGGAAGAGGGCTAAATCATTTTCACTTTCAGTTCCAATTATTTTTACCATTATCATTTTTGTTTTCTCGATTACCATTACCATTACCATTTTTGTCCAGAAATCGAAAAAAGCTCGAAAACGATTTTCGAAAATCGGAGATTACCATTTTCGTTTTCATCCCTAGAGATATCCATATCCCTGATCAGCCCGGGCTGCCGATCGACCCATCAGCGTGGAGGATGTGTGCTCTGTTGGCTGTAGCGATCAGCGATCATCCCCTTCACAACCAACAAGTGCACGGGCATGGATGAACAAATATCGCAGCATCAAAGATCCCTCAACACGGAACTAAAAGGTGGACGTAGTAGAGGTCCTCTGGACCTTGTGCGTGCCCGAGCTTGATCACGTACGTACCGCGGAAAAAGGGCGGCAAGTGAACAAACCCCTTTTCCTGCCCATATGCATGATTGATCCCCATGCCCCTGCCCCTCGCGTACGGCCTACGTCGTCGTGGCTCTCACTCGAACGCCTGCCCACTTGTAGCCGTTGCCCTGCTCCTCGTCCGCTATCATCACCGCTCGCGATGCCGAGGCAGGCAGTCCGGACTCCGGAGCCGACCAGCCCGGGGTTGGGGTCATACTGACAGGTGGGACCGTCTTACAGGCGGGACCCACATGGAGCGGCAAGGCGGCGGCAGGTGGCGTGACCACCACGGGTGGGAGGAGCGTCTATATCTCGTGTCTGTAACCGCCAGGGGCGGGCATCGATTCATTTGAACAGAGTCTAGTATAGCAAGTAGATATAATTCTAGATTCATTGTATCAGGAAACATTATAGTTCATCAATAAAGTGCTAGATTTCCTCCAATTCCCCTGTTCTTCCCCAATCAAATCCCCAGGGTCATTACATTTGGTATCCAGAGCCTCTCCGCCGCGGAATTGGGGAAATTTTTTTTCCAATTCGTGAATCCTGGCGCCGGCGAAGCCCTCGAAGCTTCAGCAAGCCATGGCGTCTTCGATCGAGGATCTGAAGAAGATGATGGAGTCGATGTCCACGCAGCTCAATGGCGTGGCGGAGCTGAAGACGCAGTTCGCCGGGATCCAGGGCACCCTCGGCACCGCCCTCGACAAGCTCAACGACCTGCAGACATGGCGGGCGATTGCGGAGACTTCCATGGGCTCCGTGATGCGCCAGACGAAGGAGGTGGCGGACCGCATGGCGAATCTCGAGCTGCGGCCGCCGTCGGCGTCGACCCAGGCGTCACCAACGCTGCAGCAGCAACCGCAGATCCAGCAGCCACCGCCGCAAGCTCACCCTCAACCCTCGCTCGGCGGTGCGAACCTGCGGATCCAGACGGCTGCAGACGGGACCGCGTTCGACCTCAACGCGTCGCCGTCAACCTCGGCTGCTCAATCGCCCCATGGGCACGGCGCGTGTTTGAACCACCGGGATGTGGGCGCGGGGTCCAAGCACCCTCGCCACTCCGGTCACGGGTATGCCTCCGCCACAATTTGAGATTCATCGCGATCTTTGAGCATTTCGTTCCCCCATCACAACCCACTTTGTTCCAAAAATGGATTTCCCCAAATTTGATGGTGATAACCCCGTTTGTGGCGTGATCGGGCGTGTCATATATTTCGAGGTGTATGGGACGCATCCGACGATGAAGACGCGGTTCGCGATCCTCAACTTTGAAGGTGCCGCGGCGACATGGTTGCAGACCGTGGAGCGCAGAGGTCGAATCACGGATTGGGATCGTTTGTGTGAGCTGGTCTTCAGCAAGTATGACAAGGCACAATGACCCTGGGGATTTGATTGGGGAAGAACAGGGGAATTGGAGGAAATCTAGCACTTTATTGATGAACTATAATGTTTCCTGATACAATGAATCTAGAATTATATCTACTTGCTATACTAGACTCTGTTCAAATGAATCGATGCCCGCCCCTGGCGGTTACAGACACGAGATATAGACGCTCCTCCCACCCGTGGCGGTCACGCCACCTGCCACCGCCTTGCCGCACCATGTGGGTCCCGCCTGTAAGACGGTCCCACCTGTCAGTATGTGACACTCCCGCCTCCTTGAGAAACAGGTTGACCTCAACCTGTGTCTTCCAGCACTTGATGATGATGAATGTCAGCCTCGTCCTCCCAGGTCGCCATCTCTGATGGCATTGATTCCCACTGCACTAGCACCTGCTTCACACTGTTGGCACCCCTGCGGATGACTCTGGACTGCAACAGCTTCTTTGGAAGATGGACAGAGAAAGGATCAGTACCAACTGAAGATAGGTCATCAGAGATCAGCTGAGTTGCAGGGATATGCTTCTTCAGCTGAGAGACATGCAGCACTGGATGGATCTTGCTATCAGCAGGCAAATCCAGCTTATAAGCTACCTGACCCACTTTCTGCAGTACCTTGAATGGACCATAAAACCTGAAGGACAGTTTCTTGTTTGATCTATTAGCCACAGAAGTCTGAATGTATGGCTGCAATTTCACATACACCAAATCTCCTGGCTGAAACTCCCTTTCCATTCTATTCTTGTCAGCCTGCTTCTTCATCCTTTGTTGTGCTCTAAGCAGCTGTTGCTGAATCAGCTTATTCAAGAGATCCCTTTCTTGCATCCACTCTTCAAGATCAGGGACAGTACACAACTGAACCTTCTGAATTCCCAGCTGTCTTGGTGTATATCCATACAAGGCTTGGAAGGGTGTCATACCCAAAGCAGTGTGGTAGGATGTGTTATACCAAAATTCTGCAACAGACAGCCATTTATTCCATTTCCTAGGACAAGAGTGAACTGTGCATCTGAGGAAAGCTTCCAAGCACTGGTTCAGCCTCTCTGTCTGACCATCAGTTTGTGGATGGTAAGAAGATCCCATCATCAACTGGGTATCACTCTTCTCAAACAACTCTTTCCATAGTTTACTTGTGAAGACTGGATCCCTATCAGAAATGATTGTCTTGGGCAATCCATGCAGTTTATACACATTGTCCATGAATACTTCAGCAATAGTTAAGGCAGTGTATGGATGATGAATTGGTATGAAATGACCATACTTTGAGAATTTGTCAATCACCACCAAGATAGCATTGTACCTGTCAGATGGAGGTAATCCTTCCACAAAATCCATGCTTATGATTTCCCAAGCTATTGTTGGTACTGGCAAAGGTTGGAGCAACCCAGGTAATTTAGTGTGCTCCACCTTAGCCTGCTGACAGATAGAGCATTGCTGCACAAATGTTTGCACTGCCTGTTTCAGTCTTGGCCAAGCAAATAACTCTTTGACTCTACTATAAGTAGCCCCAATACCAGAATGACCACCCACACCACTGGCATGTAAGGCCTGCAAGATATGCTGCTGAGCCAACTTATTGTTGCCTACCCAAATTCTCTCCTTGTATCTAATAATTCCCTCTTTAAGTGCAAAACCCTTGTCATTTGTTCCAGTAACACACAGCTCCTGCAACAACTGCTTATCATCTGCATCATCCTGATAAGCAGCTGCCAACTGTTGCAACCAGGAAGGAATACATTCAGAGACTGCTGCAATCTCTTGCTGTGCATGACATCTGGATAAGGCATCAGCTGCAGCATTGGTGATGCCTTGTTTATACTTGATCTCAAAGTCCAAGTCCATCAGCTTCATAAGGGCCTTGTGCTGAATCTTAGATGCCACCCTTTGCTCAGTAAGATGAAGCAAGCTTCTGTGGTCATTTTTTATCAAAAACTTTTGATGCTGCAGATAGGGGCGCCATTTATCTACTGCCATCAATATAGCCAGACACTCTTTCTCATAGACTGACAAGGCTTGGCTTCTTGGACAAAGATGTTTGCTTAGATAAGCAATAGGATGACCATCCTGCATGAGCACAGCTCCTATCCCCAAATCACTTGCATCTGTCTCCAGGACAAACTGTTGACTGAAATTAGGCACTGCCAAGACTGGTGCTTGCACCAGTTTCTGCTTCAGTAACTAAAATGCTTCATTGGCCTGTGGAGTCCACTGAAATTGAGTCCCCTTTTTCAGCAAATCAGTCAAAGGTCTTGCCATCAACCCATAGTGCTTAATAAATTTTCTGTAGTACCCTGTTAAGCCCAGAAATCCCCTGAGCTGCTTGACATTTGTTGGAGTAGGCCACTGCTGTACTGCTGTTATTTTTGTTGGATCTGTAGCAACTCCTGCTGCAGATATAACATGCCCTAAATACTCAACTGCATGTTGTGCAAACAAGCATTTAGATTTCTTGACTAGAAACTTGTGTTGCTCAAGAATCTGAAACACCTTATCCAACAGGTCAATATGTTCTTCCAGAGTCTTTGTGTATATTAGTATGTCATCCATGAATACCAGCACACCTTTTCTCAGCAATTCAGAGAAAATGATATTCATCAAGCCCTGAAATGTAGCTGGAGCATTGGTCAGCCCAAATGGCATGACCAAGAACTCATACAGGCCCTGGTGAGTTTTGAATGCAGTCTTATACTCATGCCCAAATGCCATCCTTATCGATGATACCCGAGCTGAAATCTAATTTGGTGAACCAATGTGCACCATTGATCTCATCCAATAGTTCATCCACAATTGGCATTGGATGTTTATTCTTGAGAGTGATTGCATTCAACTGTCTATAGTCAATACAGAATCTCCAAGACCCATCTTTCTTCTTGACCAATAACACTGGGGAAGCAAAGGCACTAGTACTGGGTCTAATCACACCAGTTTGCAGCATCTGTTTCACTTGAGTCTCAATTTCATTTTTCTGAATGGGGGAATAGTGATAAGGCCTGATGTTTACAGGATGTGCACCAGGAACCAAGTGTATCTGATGATCAGCATCTCTGGTAGGAGGTAATGCAGTAGGTACCTCAAACAAATGCTGATATTGCTTGATGAGGTGCTGTACTGGATCAGGAACTGATGACAACTCACTTTCAGACTGCTGAATAGTACATATCTCCTGATCCTCTTCTGACAACAAGACTTGCTGATCATGTGCACATAGCTGCAGGCAAGTCATTACTGCCCCTTGATTGATGAGTTTCTGCAGTTTTGAAGCTCCTATCTTAGGACAAGTATCCAATTGGTCCCTGACTCCTTGCAGAGTAATTCTCTTCTTTTTCAGAGTGACCCTCATTTCTTTGGTTTTGTAGTCCACCCAGACTGGACTCACTGCCTCCAGCCAATCCTCCCCCACTATCATGTCATAGCATTTCAGTGCAAGAACTCTGGCATTAGAAATGAACTTGTGAGGTCCCACCCACCATTGTAGAGCTGGAACCTGAGTAGCACAATGCAATTGGCCCCCATCAGCAGCTTTGAATGTAGCTGGTGCACAAGCTTCAGTTGCTAAACCCAACTGCTGAGTCAATCCTTCACTGACAAAGGTTCCAATGCTCCCTGAGTCCACCAATACCAACACCTGCTGAGTCCCAATCCTGGCCAACAATTTCAAAATCTGCCTTCTACCTTTCTGAGCAGCAACACCTGGCTGGACTGCACACACCTCAGGTTCAGTTGGTGACTCATCATCCTCAGGTTCATTTTCATCACTGGTAGAACATTCCAAGGCATCCCACAACTCAGCTACCACATGCAGAGGAATTTGTTCAGGACAAACATGCCCTTGCCCCCATTTCCCTCCACACTTATAGCACAAGCCATTTTTACGACGATGCAGTTTCAATGTGGCAAGGTTATCCAATTCTGCTTTGTTTGGCCTACCAGCACCCTTATCATTCCCACCCTTGTCCTGGAACCCATGATCATGCTTAACATTCTGTTTCCAGAACTGCTTGGGTTTACAATTCTTCAACTCTTCTTCTTGAATCAAGGCTAAAGCACTGGCTGTATCTACATCTTTAGGTCTATGCAGCTTAATTGCACTTCTAATCTCCACTTTCAGCCCAGCAACAAATCGGGTGACAAAAAAGACATCATCATAGTTGGGGTTGTAGAGAAGTATACCATGAGCCAGTTTCTCAAATTGAGTCTGGTACTCGAGCACTGACCCTGACTGCTTCAGAGTCTCCAGTTGCTGAACCTGATTCTGGTATTGTGCCTTGTCATACTTGCTGAAGACCAGCTCACACAAACGATCCCAATCCGTGATTCGACCTCTGCGCTCCACGGTCTGCAACCATGTCGCCGCGGCACCTTCAAAGTTGAGGATCGCGAACCGCGTCTTCATCGTCGGATGCGTCCCATACACCTCGAAATATATGACACAGCGATCACGCCACAAACGGGGGTTATCACCATCAAATTTGGGGAAATCCATTTTTGGAACAGGTGGGTTGTGATGGGGAACGAAATGCTCAGCATCGCGATGAATCTCAAATTGTGGCGGAGGCATACCCGTGACCGGGAGTGGCAAGGGGTGCTGGACCCCCGCGCCCACATCCCGGTGGTTCAAACACGCGCCGTGCCCATGGGGCGATTGAGCAGCCGAGGTTGACGGCGACGCGTTGAGGTCGAACGCGGTCCCGTCTGCAGCCGTCTGGATCCGCAGGTTCGCACCGCCGAGCGAGGGTTGAGGGTGAGCTTGCGGCGGTGGCTGCTGGATCTGCGGTTCTTCGCTGCGCAGCGTTGGTGACGCCCGGGTCGACGCCGACGGCGGCCGCGGCTCGAGATTCGCCATGCGGTCCGCCACCTCCTTCGTCGGCGCATCACGGAGCCCATGGAAGTCTCCGCACCGCCCGCCATGTCTGCAGGTCGTTGAGCTTGTCGAGGGCGGTGCCGAGGGTGCCCTGGATCCCGGCGAACTGCGTCTTCAGCTCCGCCACGCCATTGAGCTGCGTGGACATCGACTCCATCATCTTCTTCAGATCCTCGATCGAAGACGCCATGGCTTCTTTGAAGCTTCGAGGGCTTCGCCGGCGCCAGGATTCACGAATTGGAAAAAAAATTTCCCCAATTCCGCGGCGGAGAGGCTCTGGATACCAAATGTAATGACCGTGGGGATTTGATTGGGGAAGAACAGGGGAATTGGAGGAAATCTAGCACTTTATTGATGAACTATAATGTTTCCTGATACAATGAATCTAGAATTATATCTACTTGCTATACTAGACTCTGTTCAAATGAATCGATGCCCGCCCCTGGCGGTTACAGACACGAGATATAGACGCTCCTCCCACCCGTGGCGGTCACGCCACCTGCCGCCGCCTTGCCGCTCCATGTGGGTCCCGCCTGTAAGACGGTCCCACCTGTCAGTATGCGACAGCGTCGTGGCAACAAGGCGCATCACGCGCGCGGTCCCCGTCCGTCCCTCCTCCCCTCCGCGCGCGGGGAATGGACTCGAGTGGCAGGCAGGAAGCGACGCAGCCGTGACACCTATAGTAGGTCGCTCGTGACAGCGCGCGATCATTTGATCCGGGGGCCGGGCGGAAGCGGAATCATGGCATGGGCCTGCTGCTGGCTGCATGCCAAGCGTGACCGGGCGCGGGCGCGGTGGGCGGCACGTCGGCGTCGTCGCCTGGGTCGGGGTTCGCCTGCTTCTGTTGCTGGGCCTGGGAGGTGGGAGCTGCTGGGGCAGGGCCTCTCGTCGTGGTGCGCCGTGCGCGTAGCAGTCTTGCCGTGCATGCGGCCTAGTACGGCGACGCAGCGGCAGATGGAAAACCGGATCATTGCGTTTTCGTGCTAGCGACTGATCGACCGGGAGGGAGGGATGAGGGACTACGCGGGCGGGTCCATGTCGATTGGCATTGATCGGCCGGCCGGGCAGCATGTAGCAGTGCTTGCGTTGCGTGTACCGGTGTGTACCGTATGTGGACGCGGCATGCATGGTCCCAGACTCCCAGTCCCCCTCCCCGACCCCGGAATTCATGAGCGGCCAGCGGTTCGGTTAGGTGTAACCTCCTCCCGTCACCATCAGGCTGCCATTAGGGGCAGCGCTCACAGTCGCCTCAGATAAGCACAAAGGATCCTCTGTATGGGAGATAGGACAGCAACGTCGTCGTTTCTCTTTCTGCAGAAGAAGGAACGGAAATGGCGCCTGCGTCTCGGCAGCTTTCGTTAAAAATCGTAATAGCAATAACTTGGGTGGGGATTGAGTAAATGTGCTTTGTTGAGGTTGCTGATCGACCTGTATATAGAAGTAGAAAAACAAACAAACCGAACCTTGGTGCTAGCTCGGCAGATGTAGCAAAGTTAGTTGTTAGCACTAGCAACCAAGCAGATTATTTTCGGCAGTGATTCTCAGAAAACATGCACAAAACGTATCACGCAGAAGATGTGAATGTGTTGCTTTGACAGTTTTATATGATGATGCCCGCTCTCCTTTTTTTGATTTTTGGAAAATTTTATGATGACTCTCCTTTCATCTAGCTAGGTACAGTACGCTTGTGGCTCTCGTCGGCCACGTACTATGGCAGCAGTAAGTAGCAATGATGAAACATTCTCCCTCGCTCGCATCCAAGCTGAACCACACAAAAACCGCAGAGGCGCGTGAAATTTTTGCAATTTGGTACTTTTTTGAAACTTTTTTCATAAATAACCCTCCGGCCAAACTTTGTCTAAAAATAACCCGTTTTTCAGGCGTGCGGTGTAATGACGCCGAGGTATGGGGTTCGACGTCAGGTCAGCCCACGCCGAGGTCCTGCCACGTCCGCGACGACCGTGAAGGTTTGACAAAATGGGTCCCACAGGTCGGCGTCATGTCATCGCACGCCGACCTGCAGAACCTCGGCGTCAAATGAATTGACGCCGAGCCCGCGACAACTTTTTTTTTCTTTATTTAAAACTAACTTTGCATATGCGCCACCATTATCATAGGTCCACATTTACGCAGCGACAAGCACATTACCACCTACAATCAATGACATTACAAGCACTTTACACCATTGCAAATTCTCCAAACATATTGCACACGCACCATAGCCAACCCTAAAATACTACACATAAGTGACCATCTACAAGTTTTTCATCATCAAAGTCACCAACCATCCACCATTAAGTCTTACAACAACATCGGTCATGAATTTAGCCTTACACAAGTGCTTCGAGAAACACCGCAAAATAACAAACCACCACGCCTACTATCCTTCCCCGGGCCACCCGGGCCAGTAGGGCAAGTTGTTCCACACAGGTGGACTCGACGGGCTACGGTCCATGCGGTCCCTCCATTCGTCATAAGGCCAATCAAGGTCGGGGTCGTAAGCCTCAAGATCATTGGGTTTGTCGGGGTCGGAGTTGCACTCAACCTCCCCCTCCTCCTCCTCCTCCTCCTCCGTAGGAGCCGGGGCTAGGAGGTGACCATCGTTTGGCGGTGAACGAGATACTACAAAAAGTTAGCAACTATTATTTCAAACGATTGCAAGACAAACAAACAACTAAAAAGACAAGTTTTGTTTTCAAGAACTTACAAGCGAGCTGATATAAATACTCCGGGATCTCCTTCATGGGCTTCCCATTCTTCTCACGCCATTTGTTCTCCCCCTCCAACTTCTTAATGTTTGCCTTTGCCTGCTGCCTTGCGAAGTGCCTTCGATGGCTCTACCGGAGCTCCTCCCAGAAATCGTAGCGTGCCTTGTTTTTGCGCCAGAAATAGATGATGTCCTCCTCGCACAAAGGACTCAAGTCTCCCCTCTTCCACACAACCCTGCCCTTCTCTTTGATCACTTGCTGCTCATAGTCCTGGACAACATGGTTCCAATACTCGGGATCTGGGAGGTGGACATTGTACAAACGCCGGGTTCTAGCCTTAAAGCCATGCAGATCGGCCTTCAACTACATCATCTGATTTGACGTTCGTTTAATGCTGAGATCTAACTTTAGGAACCTCTTTATCTCGTGACAATCGGGGAAATCCTCCCATGAGCATGTCTTCCCCGCCTAAAAATATACAAAAGTCAGTGACAAAACAAGGTGGTTACATCGTCGAAACTAATGAAAACGTAAAGGTACTCCACTAACAAAAAAAGTTGTCGCGGGCTCGGCGTCAATTCATTTGACGCCGAGGTTCTGCAGGTCGGCGTGCGATGACATGACGCCGACCTGTGGGACCCATTTTGTCAAACCTTCACGGTCGTCGCGGACGTGGCAGGACCTCGGCGTGGGCTGACCTAACGCCAACCCCCATACCTCGGCGTCATTACACCGCACGCCTGGAAAACGGGTCATTTTTAGACAAAGTTTGACCGGGGGGTTATTTATGAAAAAAGTTTCAAAAAAGTACCAAATTGCAAAAATTGCACCAGAGGCGCACTGTCTCTGTTTGTAGAAGAATCATCACACAGGAAATTGTCGCCAACTGCCATCGTCTCCGCTGTCGTCGTCTTGTGCTGAAGTCTGCAGCAGAGGTGTTTGTTCCGCCGGCCTTGGTGAGACTGCGATGCAACGCTTTTTTTTTATCCAACAAGGATGATGATGCGGCACTGGGCCGGCGACTGATGCAGAGAAGGAATTCCTGCAGAGAATAAGGAGGAGAAAGGAATCCAAGAAGAAAACAGGCGTCAAGAGCGCGACATCACAACAGGTTCCAGGCCTCCAGCTGGGGTCGTTCTAGGTGCCCTGGGTCTTAGGCCCGGCGTCACTTTGGGCCCGTTGGAAACGCCTCGGCCCGTATGTCGATGGAGCAGTGAACGGAAGGGCCCGCATATTCTGCAGCTGAGTTCACCAATGAAAACGGGACTGTTTGGTCGATGTTCTCGCAGTCAAATGTCTGTCAGTTAGTGTGTATTCATAGAAGTGGGTATACCTGTGTGTTGTGGACGTCTATATTATAAGTATGCGTGCGTGTTGTGAACGTCTACATTGTATTGTGTAATCTTAAAAAAATAGTCTGCCAGGTACTAAGATCAGGCCACCAGTTGTTTTAGTTGGAAAACATAGAGGCAAAAACAGGGTCATACTAGAAAACCTGTGCGGCGTTGCCGCACAAAAGGCTAGTGTTAACTCGTTGTAACGCCACTGAGAGTTTATATATTCCCACAATGTGAATCGTTAAATGACACTCATTCAATGGCGAGCATTGGCATTGCATGGATGCGTTATATTTGTCAATCAGACAAAGTGACATTATATTTATATGTGAATCAAAAAAGAAAAAAATATTAAATTGGTTCTTGCTGCAGTTTTTGTTATTCCAAGGACAGTGTAGAACTGGCGGCATACAAAGGCCAAACTGTGTATAACAACTGAAAACCATTTCCTTGGAAGGCATAAAGAACAATCAATCTATATATACATCTGAAATAAGAAAGGGATAGTCCGCGATGTGTAGCGTGCAGTCCTTTTTTTTGGTGGCATCTTGGAGTCTGAATGTTCAATTCTATGTTTTTTTTTTAATTATTGTACAATCTCAAACCTTGAACTTGTGTTTCTACCACTTACCATGCCATAATCTGAAACGCTGAGCCTGTGAAAGCCCATGGCAGACAAATGAAGTAAAAGAAGAAACAGAGACTGTTTAGGGCTTTTGAATATTTATGTCACCTGGAGTTATCTATTGCTAATGATGTTATCTATGATATGATCTGCAGGATCTAAATTCGCTACTTAACATATACAGGTTTCAGAGTTCACAACAGTTTTCAGAGTTCACATAGGACAACAAAAGGAGATTGCAACAGTGCTGTGCCTGTATCTTTCTAACATGTTAATAGATTAATGCTTGGTTTGACTTTTATGAATAGAAAAAAGTGATATCACATTTTAATAAATAATTTATAAAAAAGAGAAAATTGCAGTTCAGTTGAAGCATAGCTACCTTTGTACATTAGCATATTGTACTTAAGAAAGTGACCAAATGGCTCGTTTAATATACTTGTACGAGATATGCTGAGTCAATGTAATGTTTTGTCAATCGCTATACTATATATATGCATAAGTTTGGATTCAGCCAGAATGATTGATTATTTAAATGGTCAATGAGAGAAGCAAATTGAATTGACTACCTCAGATAAGTACGGTTCCCAAATGGCATACAGAATACCTTGAATCATAAAGCATGCCAGTTCTTTAAACCCTATTGTGCAGTCCAGAAAGCAAAAGAAGATATCTTGCGACTGGAATGCAGCAATGTCCTCTCTTATATTTGTTTTCATTGTGCTTTTAGCTTCACATTTAAAATAAAGGGAGAAGTAATTTTGGTGCACCTTATTGCAGCAGTAACAGGTCTTTAAGCTAAATTCTGGAAGCCCTACTCCTGGCACTATCATGGAGTGGGAGCTTTTTTCTTCGTCTGGATAGATTCCATGAACAACGGGATAGGTAGTACAGAACGAGTATTGGAGCAAACCAAATCAACAAGGGAGTAAACTAAAAAGTGCTGATATGACACTACAAACCTGTGCTATCATATCCTAAGCTTGAACTCTTGTTACACTTCCAACAGGGGTGTGGACGTGTGGTAGAAATTTTACTTCAATGATGAATGAATGTATGAAATATTCAGAGCCTTGCAAAAGATGAACACATCTTGTGCACTTGCATTTAATAAAAGATGAACACACGCAGTTCAGTGAAAAAAAAAATCTATACAAGATTATAAGTGTCCATCTGAGTTGAGAGCCTACAACTTCCTTATAGAGTGCACAATCATTGTTCATAAAATATGATGAGCTTTGTTCTTGTTTCTCGTTTATTTATGCGTAATAAAATATAACTAATAAATTGCAGCAATGAATTACCCGTGCACCTTCTAGAATTTAGCAAATGCCAACATGGTTTACATTTTGGGAACTTAGCAAACACGGTATAAGGAAATGGTATCAGAGGAAGCTTATACCCATGTGAGTATATTTAATGTGGCTACTGGAAATTAGTAGTGTAATATTCTTTAGCACCCATTGTTGTGCCCTGTAATTCCGTTGCTCCAGCATGACACACAAGCATAAAAGACCAGCCATAAAAATATCTTAACTCTTGAACAAGCAGCCATAAAAAATATCTTAACTGTTGAACAAGTTTTACTGCACAACAGAAAATCTATAGCTAACAACATTTGTTTTATGGGTGTGGAGTAGTAGCATATAGCTAGAAAATCATCATGGCCAAATAGTATTGTTTACAAATTGTTTAGAAGGTAAAGTAGATCAACACAACATGTTGTTTAATAGAACACTTAAAAAGTGTATACAAGTCATATTAAGTATTTAAGGGAGCAAAGACACATTATTTTAATTTATATTGTGGTTAAATTAGTAATTAATAGAATCTAAAACAAACCTAAAATTTTGGTTTAAAGTTCTTGAGCTCCTTGTTTAGAGATTATCGGATGTTATTACATAATACAATTGAGGACTTAATGCAATTAGGTAAATGCATAAATCAACAATCAATATGATTGATTGCTACAGCTTGCTGGCCCTTTTGTCCCATGTGCCTAGCTATCAGATTATTTCAGAGGTTTGCTATTTCAAGCACAATTTTGAATAAACAAACAGTAACCAACCATTGTGAATTTGAGTTTTGGAGTTAGTAACCTTGCAACTCAAGGACTAAATTTGTGACCAGACTGTAACACTTAAGTACTTAACTGGCATAGATGATCCCATATATTTCAGAAAAAAAATGGTACACCAAAGCAAGCTTATGAGCTTTAGAGAAAAATATGGCTTGCTCGATATGCAATTATGCATCCAATAAGTCAAGTCATTAAATTGTATAGAATATAGGTCTATTCGGTGAGCATTTTACCTTGCAGGCATTTCCTCGAGCAGCTCTCGCGCATCGTCTGTGGGTGACCACTCCGTCTGCTAGGATGCAGGACGCTCCGCAGCAATGGTGCCAACTGCCAAGGGAGCAGCAAGGCAGGGGGGAGCCGTAGATGGAAACCTCCACAACGTCACAGCCAGAGACCGGATGGGCGGCCCAAGCAAAGCTGCAGCTTGCAAGTGGGCGTGGGATATGGATTTTGGTTGGAGAACTTGGAGTGGAGTACGCCTATGGAGGAAGCAGCAACCGTCGAGGTGACAGAGGAGGGGTAGGCAGGGAAAGGAGGCTCAGCGCTCGAGCTTCACTACCGCGCCGGGGTGGCCGTAGCCGCCGTGCCTGTGCCTGCCGCCCGCTCCGGGGTGGGCGGAGCAGCGACGCCCGCGCCGCCGACCATGCCGGGGCAGCCCCAGTAGGGCGCGGGAGCGCGAGCCCTCTAGCCACCTCCACGGCGCGCGGCCCTCCGGCCGCCTCGGACGATGGCTGCTGGCTTGCTGGCCGCAGACGCCGCCGCTGCTACCCCCTGGCCACAGACGAGAGCGCCCGCGGGCGCCTCTGGCCCCGCTGCCGGGGAATCCCACGCCCGCGCCCTTCCCGGCGGCTGCTGCCAGGGCCGGGGGCTGGCAAGGCCCACCATCCGCGCGCTCGCCGGCGGCCAGGGTCGTGCTTGCGCCTAGCCCGCGGCCGGCGTTGGGACCCCTGCGCGCGGCCTGCAGGGCCAGCGCCGCGGTGGCTTGCAGCAGCGGCAGCGGGGGATATTTAACTTTTTACCACTATACCGGATGGCCAGTCTCCAAATAGCATCCTTAGGATTGCATCTAATTTATTACCACTGAACACAAGTCTGAGTTGCATCTATAGCATTTTTGCCTTCATGCCAGTCCACATCATCTATCCAGCGTGGCAAGCGAATGGGAAAAGACCTCCCTGCCCCTGGGCGCCCTCCTCTCTCTTGTGCTGCACAGAGACGCTCAGCTACTGCATCTGAGCAAAAATTAATTTATGAACCCAACTAGAACACAATAATCTGAGCAAACACATAACTTGGTGTGGCCACATAAATTGTTCTGGGCACATAGTGCTGGCATAAAGGAAAATAATTAAGTTTCAGACACCCACATATAATGTTCTGGGCACAAACTAGGTACTGATGGCGATAAACATGACAGGTTTTGGCCTACATAGGGCCTTAGCAAGTGGCGACAAACATTTCATCCACTCAAAAGTTACAAGTTTTTTCATTTTACAACGAAAATGAAACTTGTCTTGCTTGACAAATACCGCAATTACTTCTTCCCCTTCTTGGCTGGACTCTTCTTCTTCCTCGTAGCAAGGACCTTCCTCCTGGGAGTCATCTTTTTAGTTGGTGGGTCAAGCAATGCGGTTTCATCCACCTCATTGACAGCTTCATGGTCCCAACAAAGACTCCTGTCCAATGCAATGCAATTAGATGATATATTTTTAATATATATTGTAGGTCCCAACAAAAAATTTTCAAGTAGGGCATACCTTCTAGCTAGAGGGGATGATGGTGCCTCAATCAAGTATAGGCATGATTTGCCTCTGCTCGCAGCTAGCCGCAGCTTCTAATGCTTTGCAGAAGCCTTGGCTGCAAAGCATCCTCGGCCTCCCTTCGCTTTAGCAAATGCTTCTCTAGCCAAGGCTAACCTAGTTCTTGGTGTATCTCTTCCACTAGGTGTAGGGTCTGTCTTGGCCTTCGGCCTTCCAGGTTTAGGGGCTGTTTTTTTTGTTCTTGTCCTACAATGCATTAGGTCTTGTCAATGGTAAACACTTCTAATTAGTAACTACAGTAGGGTATGAAATTACCTTTTTCTGGTACCAGCTTGTGAACACTTCCAGCTTCCTTTCCTGTGACCTTTTTCACCACATTCAGGACATGTGACCTGTCTTGTTGCTTTTCCACTTCTCTCAGTAGCAGCCAGGTGTCTTTTCTTTTTTTTTGCCTACCTGGCTCTTTCTTCTTCATATTTGGTGGGAACAACTTGAATCCCTTGTCCACCTGTGGCCACTGTGATCTATCTGTTATGCTTGGAATGAACCCATTGTATGCAGCCTGAAACTTCTGAACTGAGTAGTAGTTGTTCACATACATGCCCATATTGGGTTGCCTTTGGGTTGTGATTAGGGCCAATGCATGAGGGCAAGGCTTTCCAGTTACTTGCCACTCTCTACAGGTACAGATATGTTGTGTTGGATGCACAACATGCCTCCTAACCTCCTGATCTTTGTAGATCTCAGTCACTTCTGTTTCCTCTCGGTACCCTTTGGTCACTTTCAGATGGTCTAAACCTCTAGAAGCTATATTAAGCTGATGGATAATTGCAGGTAGAATTCCAGGAGACAAAGCATTAGCTATTTTCTTTCTCTTTGCAAAAAGAATGAGTGTCATCTCCCTAATTTTATCAGCCAAGCAATGAACAGGTAGATCCTTGTGCTCCCTAATCCAAGAATTCCATGTCTCAGCCAAATTATTGTTGATGTAATCACATTTGATTTCTGGATTGAATTTGCTCCTTGCCCATTTTAGTTTGTGATGTTGCTTGAGCCAATCATCCACCTCTGAGTTAGCTTGAAGTACCTTGTCATAGAAGTATGTGTACTTGTGTGGTGTATATGCTCTAGCAGCAGCCCACATGTTCTTGGAATAAACATCTCCACGGTAATACTTCTTCATGTTTTCCATCAAATGCCTGAAGCACTCCCTCTGTTCACAGTTTGGGAAAACCTTGGCGACTGCAACTTCAAGTCCCTTGCAAGCATCAGTGCAAACAGCTAAGTTCTCCATAGGTCCTATTGCCTTGCTTAGTTGCTCCATAAACCATGACCAGTTGTCCTTAGTCTCAGAGTCAAAAAATCCAAAAGCCAAGGGGTACATCCAGTTATGTCCATCCAAGGCTTGAGCTGCAGGCAACTGTCCATTCCACTGTCCATTCAAATGTGTTGAGTCTATACTGATGTACGGTCTGCAACCATTTCTGAACCCATCAATTGCAGCCTTGAAACAGCAAAAAAAAACCTTTTGAAATGAACCTTGTCATCCACAATCTCTGTATCTATCTCTAATACACTGCCAGGTGATCTCAGCTCAACCTCAGCCTTGAATCTGTACAACCAATCAAATGAATCATCCCATTTACCAAAAAGCTTATCACATGCCCTTTTTTTACCATACACTAGTGTGATAGTTGATGTCAATTTTGTACTTGTCCTGGAGGGCTTCTTGTAATTCTGTCACAGCCATGCTAGGCTTTCTCTTGAGAAAGGGTATAGCCCTCTCTTCCACCCAAGCTTGAGAAGCCATTGTACTCCCAGGGACTCTAGATCTTGAAGGACAAGTGTGAATGCCCTTATTTATCTGCACCTGCAAAATTATAAAAGAAGCCTTCAAAATTATAAAAATGAAAGAAGCTTGCATATGTAAAAAAACACTTGGAGCCTACATAAGTAAGTAATGATAATATACCCTGACACTCCCATCGTGTTGTGTCTTAGCTACTAGCCTCCAAGGGCATCCAAGGGCAGCACACTTTACCCTGTACCTACTCTTGTCAGAATAGGCAGTACCAAGTTCAAACTTCTTTACTATGGCATGCTGCTTCACTGCTAGCCTCATATCTTTCATGCAAGGGTAAAAAATTCCCACAGACACATCAGGATTGTCTCTGTCCCAGTCAAGCAAAGGCTCCTCTGCAACATTGTCATGCACTGGAATAGCAGCTTCATTCATATCATGTTGCATTTCAGCTGTTATTGCAGGGATAGGTATTGCTTCTCTAGCTGCATCTTCTGCACTTTGATCCCATGCACTAAATCCCATTGCCTCATATACTTTGTCTTCATCTACAGCTGCAGTAGCATCACCATCATTTGCTCCATCTTGATCTATGATCAGATTGGCCCAATCAACTGGCTGTGGTACATCAGCAGGCATAGATGGAGGTGGTGAAGTATATGTATCCCCTGTGCCCTCTGCAATATCAGGTAAATTAGAACCACTACCACCTAAATTTTCAGGAATTCCACTGCCTTCACCAGTAGTGACACCAGATGGTCCAGCAAATCCACATCTGTCAGAAGAACTAGCATTACCTGAGAAGAATGAATATTTACTGACAACATCTACTTGAAGAAAAGCAACCCTTTGTGCCCAACAATTCTTTAACATTTGCTGAAAATGTTCATCCCTTCTCACACTCCATTTAGAACCAACGGTGTCACTGTCAATTACCCAAACAGATAATTTCTGTGTTGGCCCCCATATGATTTTTGTGGACATGTCATCATCAAATTTCTCAAGAGTATACTGCCCAGTTCTGTCTAGCCACAACTCATGCTCTGACTCGACCATATTCACTTGCCCATACTCACCAGCAGCAACATAAGAACCAACACGAACAACTAATCTAAATGCATTGCTAGGATCAATCCTGACATAGTGTATCAACAAGAAACGAATCAACAAGTTAGAGTACATGCTACACTGCACAACCCCTAAATAACATTGACAATATCAAGTGCAATGAGAGGGGACTGATTCTTACCAAGCAGGACAGCCACTACCGCCACTCCAATCCATCGCTTCAAGGACTAAACGGTAGATCAGCCACGCGAGAGAGAGATCCCTATACAGAAGGAATCGTCGAACCAAATCAAATCGACGGAATCGACGAATCCTAACCCTAATCCAATGAGCAAGCACGGGAGAGAGAGGTTCCTGAGGACACGTACCTTCAATCCATGGAGAAAGTGCGCGGGGAGGACGAGTCGGGGCGGGGAGGGCTGTGCTCGCGGCGCCGGGGAGGGCTGCGCCGGCGTGCGTCGGGGATCCGTCGGCGCTGGAGTCGGAGGCGGACTCGCGGGAGCTGGGGCGAGCGTCGCGACTCGCGAGACCGTGGAGACGGGGACGGGAGGCCGGCTTCTAGATCGAGAGTAGGAAAAAATAAGGAGGGGTAAGGAGGTCTTTTCCCATTCGCTTGCCACGCTGGATAGATGATGTGGACTGGCACGAAGGCAAAAATGCTATAGATGCAACTCAGACTTGTGTTCAGTGGTAATAAATTAGATGCAATCCTAATGATGCTATTTGGAGACTGACCATCTGGTATAGTGGTAAAAAGTTAAATATCCCCCTCCCCACGGGGCACAGGGACGAGTTGAGTGGGTTCCGGAGCATTCGTGGCCGCCCGGTTTCCTCGCTTAACGGGTAGGAAACCCACGAAGACCACGATCGAACGGTTGATATCGCTTGTTCGCCGGATCGGACGGTTAGCGGCCTAACGGGCGACGTGGCCACGCTCACAGGCCCGAGCTTGGACCCGCGTTTCGTATGGTAAAGATGCCCAGCAGGCAGCAGCTCATAGAAACATTCAGAGCTGCCCGTCGTCCAACCAGCGTCAGGTGTTCCTTGACATGACCAGGGGGGTTCGGGTACAAAACAGCGTCCCCACCTCTGATTCTTCTCTCCCATGCATCTCACAAAGATCACCACCAGTTCCATTTGCCATGGCGTCCTTCATGATGGTGGCCACATTCAACGTTCTGCGTTCCGCCCGTCACCTGCTAATAATTGTGCAGGAAGGTACTGACGGACTGTGTATCCATTCATCTCTCTTCCCGGTCTCTCCTCCTACGAAAGGAAGTTTGTTAGTACTCATCTATGTGCAGCTGTGTATGCAGCTAAACTCTACGTTGACAGCGGCCTCTGTCATGAACGACGTCACGGCAAGAAGCCACTTCGTGACAAGCCAAGAAGCCGCCATCGAGATGAACTTGCCTATCAGCAATCAAATTTAAAACGCTCAAAGATGGATCGGAGTTTTTAGAATTCTAATTTCTGAAATAGAAAATACCTCTAATCACATATCTGCTCTCCTTTGGTGCCATGGTCGTTGTTGCAGTTGCAGGCGCCCCGCGCCCAGGCAGATCCTGAGCTGCTGTCACCGCGTGGCCGACTGGCCGCGTCGAGTAATCGCGCTCGTGCAACTGCGACGCCGTCGGCCGGCCACCGCGTGGAGTCGTCGTGCCGCCGAGCACCGCCGTCCGCCGTCCGCCGAGCATCGCGCATCTACGTCACCGAGCAGACGAGTCGATCCATATTCCATCGCATCAATCCGGTGGGATAGCAGTGGCACATAGCCACACTGCCATGAGCCCATGACAAGTGGGCTCCTGTGGTCGTTCTAGGTGGGATGGAGGCCCGCGTCACTTTGGGCCATTGGCAACGTATTAGGCCGGCATCTCTTGGGCCCGTTGGCAAAGTGTCGGCCGGATATGGAGCAGTGAATGGTTGGGCCAACGTGGACACTGGCTAGCCTGCAGTTTGGTTGATGTTCTTTTTTTCGTGAATATGCCGCTGGTATATATTTCATGTTCTCGCAGTCAAATGTCTGTCATGTACTTTTCAAATTGTAGTTCGTTTGATTTTTTGACCCCAACTTTGACCACTCGTCTTATTCAAAAAATTAGTATAAATATGGTTAAATTTAAGTCACTTTTGAAGGTCTTATGTTAGTAAAGCAAGCCACAGTAAAAGAAATGATATTTAACATAAATTTTTGAATAAAATGAGTGGTCAAAGTTGTGGTCAAAAAAGTCAAACGAACTACAATTTGGAACGGATTAGTATTAAATTTAGGCCACCCGTCAAAGATGTGTTTCTAATTAAAAAAAACGTCAAAAATGTATTTTTCTCAGATGCTCACTGCTTGAGTCTCACATAATCACTCTCACGTACGACCACGTTTATAGGGCAAAATCGCAGGTGCTTCGCCATGAGGCAGGAAAAAGAGTATTATGTACTTATGTAGTGTTGTTCCAACTGGAGCCAATCTATCTAGCACAAGGAACAAAGAAAGGCAACTTCTGTCACTAACCAGACAGCTCGACCCTGTCCTCCAAAATTTGCCCATCTTGCCCGTCATGGCGTCATCCCTAGGAGTACATGGTGATCCAGCATGTTGGCAATGACCAATCGGATATATTCATCCCCCCCTTTTGTCACGCTCACTGTCTATTCTTCATCGTGACGATGGAAACGGTCGGGCATCAGCGGGCATCAGTGAGGGACCCAAGGAGTGAAGAGGGGTGCGGTGGTAGTCGGGATGATTACGTGTAACTAGACCGGCGATGAACCGGCCGTGACGCCATCAGTTGGCTGATTCACCAGTCCAAGAGTAAAGAACCGGTTGAACCGTTGGTTTGACAGTCTTGGACCGGATGAATTGAAATACCCACAAATACTTTAAACCAGTGCAATATCATAATATATACTTCCTTCGTTTCAAACTGTAAGTTATTCTAAAAATCTTGGAGAGTCAAATTATCTCAATTTCGATCAAATTTATACGATAAGATAATAACATTTAGAATGTCTATCATTGGATTCCTCGTTAACTATATTTTCATAGTATATCCATTTGATGCCATAAATCCTTATAACTCTCTCTATAATCTTGATCAAACTTGAGATGCTTTGACTCTCCAAAATTTTTAGAATGGCTTACAATTTAAAACGGTGGGAGTAATAGATAATGAGCAACATATAGTTGATCACATATACAAATAAGCTGATAAAGAACACAATAACCAACTTCCAACTAATCTAACCAAGTCCACATAAAGGTACTCCAAAATTATCATGTGCCTGTTGGTGGTGTTTTTTAAGTCAAGTAACATGATCGCCAAAATATAATAATATAACAAAAATACAATGTTTCATAATGCACCACCATAGCAAGATGAGTTTTAGTTCAATATAAGTTTCATATATTTTGGTGCTCTAGAGTTGTTTTAGAGTATATGCAAAAAAGTATGCATGAAAATGGAATATTTATGAACTAAAAAAGACTTTATTCAAATATTTACTGTTGTGAAACAATTTGAAATGCTAAAATGAACTGCACGACTCTAAAGAGATCATTGAAATAATCAAATGAGACTTTGTCTAATTTAGAGCCCATAAGAAAACCATGCGATTCAAATGGAACTGACCGGTCCATAGGTTTCTTTATGTCTTTTATCGGTCCAATTGCATAGACGGTTTGTGAAGTGAAACGAGCCGCTATAATTTGGTTCGGTCTTTTACTGTTTGGATCACTAGTTCGGTCTGATCCTAAGTCCTAACAATTACAGTATGTGTCTACTCCAACTCAAGGGTTCGATAGACAGGGTGATTCGTTTCACTATAAAGTCAGGTTGAAAAGAGTATTGTTCGTTAGTTTGTTGTGAGAGAAAAATATTGTACCAGAATGATAAGCCATACTTGATAAGTTCAAGCAAACCAGACTACAAGTATTATACTATTGTAATTCATGTCTCAAAAATATTGTTGACCATCTGTCTTATTTGAAAATTTGTATAAATATCGTCTATTTTATTATGACCTATATCATTAGAAATACTTAATAATAATTTATTAAAAAGTAATAAGATGAATAATCAAACGTGGTGTCTCAAAAGTAAAAATGTTGGATGGAAAAGTAAGAGTCTATGAGATAAGTCTTTTTTTTTCCGGAATTATTTCCCCACGGTTCGGCACGAGATAGCCAAAAGAATAGGGATTTTCACCCTCCCGCGTCCTCGTGAGCCAGCGAGGCAGCCAGGCAAGCAAACTAAATTCAAAACCTCCCGTTAGCCTTGCGGCCCGTCCCCCTCTCTCTCTCTTACATGTGGGGCCTCCAACCCCTTGCCCGTTCCTCCTTTTCCACCCTTCTTCTACCTCTCGCGCGCTCATAGACAGAGAAGCAGGAACAGAACTCGCTCGAGTCGAGTCGAGAGAGGCCAATGGGTCGTCGGAAGGGGAGCAAGGCCACCACGGGCCAGCAGCGGGCTTCGCCGCCTCCGGTGAGTCTCCTCCCATTCCTCCCCTTTCTCTCCCCTTCTCCTCCAGTTTGCTTGCGTGGGGTTGGTTCCCAGCGACAGGAAATGGCTCCAAGTTTTTGAAGCGCTCAAATCGGCTTGATTGCTTGCTGCCTGGTTCCAACTTCAATTTCCTGGGGTTTATCTGCATATGGTTAGGCTGTTTGCTTCGCGATCTCGATAGGGTTGTTGATCTCGTGGCCTCGTCTCTCTGCTGCGTCAAATGATCAAATCACATCAACGAACTGCGTGCGCGATTTGGGTGCCGTGGTGGGGTTTGGGCTTCGGATCGCACGCATGGCATGTTTGAACTGTTTGATAGCTGCTCTTGAGTTTGCGCTAGGTTGCCTATTTTCTCGCCCCCGATCAATTTCCATAGAACTGCAACTCGTCCTGCCGTGGTTGGTTTAATTATTAGTTAGCTTCCGGATCGGACTCCCAGTGTGTGACTGAGGCATCAAATCAGTTTAACTGCGTGCTCAATTTTGAAGCAAATCCATGTGGTGCCATGGTGAGGGGTGGAGTAGTTTTGAGTTTGGGTTTGCCTCCGGGTGGATCTCTCTGCTTGCTTCCGAGCGATGCCTTCGATCATTCAGTTCGAATCCAACAGATTGGGTCGGTTGTTTGGGACTCTCCGATGTACTTGGTTGGATCACGTTGGAATGGATATAAACCTTTTTGGGCTTCAATCCGCACTACTTATTCTCACTCACTCCTTTGATTGCCATGGAACTGAAATGACTCTGGATACCTACCTGATTCACTTAAACTAACTTCGCATGCGACTCCAGACTGAAATGTTGACCGGGCACCGAATTAAACTGTACTTATATACGTCTCATCTAGCTATTTTATTTATGAATTCCTTGTTAGTTGTTCTGCATTTTTGTTTACCCAACCAGCGGCTAACCAATTTGCAGAGTGCTTGTACATTGCTTGTGCAGATTCCTTCTGTTAGAAAAATCTGGGTGGTGGTTTAGTTCGAGTTGAACTGCAATTATCCTGCTAGCTAACCGTTTTGGTTAAATTTGCTTCCACATCCGGCTCCCACTGTGACTGAGGCAGCACATTAAATTATGTGTGTATGGGAATTGGGAATGCCTCCTCATTTGGTTCTTGTTGCAAATTGCCTAATACAGTACCTGAAACATGCACATTGGTATCAGGCATCAGCTAGTTTATTATTTTTTTAGACTAATTGATTCATTCTTTGATGCAATCTCTGTTCTAGTTTATACATTTTCAATTCTGAATCTTTATGGCACTGCATGTTTTTCGAACCAATCAGCGCATAAATAATGTACATAATGCACACACTGTTACTGAAGTTGTGCTGCCTCCTTTTCCTGGAAAATCAGGGTGGTTTTATACTCTTGCTTGCCTTGTCCAATATACATGCCATTTGCATTTGCAATCAGTTGCATATTTTCCCCTATAATACTGTTCTCTGCTTCCTAAAAAAAATACACTTACAGATTGGTGATGCCCCACATATAAAGAAAGGCACCTTCACTCATGATGTTGTACCAACTCAAGGAATCGAAATCAGAAATGGTGATGCCATCTATATGAAGGTGGTCATTCTTTATCCCTAAAATTGTTTGTGTCTTTAACCTGCAGACTAATTATATTACTACACAGGCACTAAATCATGCCCTCTCCATTGATTATGTGACCGTAAACAAACTTCATTCTATGCTCAATGGGGAAGCTAACAAGAGTACTGTCCGGAAGCTAATCAAAAGAATGGTGAAGGATGGTTTTTTGAGCTCAAACAACCAAACCATGGGTATGTACACCGAAAACCTGGAGAGCATATTTGGATTGAGTCTTTCTGTGTGTGGTTCATCTATAATGTTTCTTTTTAAGTGAAGTAATCTTCCTGATCAAATCTAATCCATTCCAACAAAGAGATGCTGTAAAAACTGAAACGATCAATTTATGCATCAATTACCAGCACTATTAGAAGGATTATTCAAGTCTGATTGCTATGCTAAACGACATACGATACCCATTAGCATCATGTGGAAGTGTCTACTATTAATTAAATGTATCCCTTCCTTTCTAAAAAATTAAATGTATCCCTTTATGCTTTAGGACGATCTGTAATTCGTTCACAAACCACTGAGACAAAGCTACTTCAGATGAAAATGAAGCTGGATGGCAATAATGCCGAACAAAAGGTATGGTAACATTTACATCTCTTACCTCTCTCTAGCAGTTGATTTCTGAATTCCTAGTAATACTTCATTTCTAGTAAACTGTTTATATATGTCTCCTTTAGCTAGGTTTTTTTTTTCTGAATCACTGGTAACATTCCATATTTGTTTATCCAATCAGTAGCTTAACAATTTGTGCTGCTGAAACAATGCAACCTCCTTTGCTTTAATAACTGGGTGGTTTAGTTCGACTTACATAACTTTTCCTCACCTTCTTCTAATACCTGTATGCATTTGCATGTCAAATCAGTTGCATTTTCCTAGAATAAGACTTTATCTGCTTCAAGTATTTTGACATTTACATATAGGCTCCAATATATTTTGAAGGAAGATATAGTGATTTATCTACTCTGATTTTCTGTGAACATATACATAGACTCAGTCAAATTCCTTGAAGTTGTCACTGGACGGCACACCTAAACAAGTCCAGAGAAACTTCAAGAAGTTCATAAAAGAAGTGAGGCGTTGGCACTACACAAATGGAGTTAAAGCTAATGTCAGCTCTATTCTAGGAAGGAGTAAGGAAGTGTACACCACTCCTGAACGTGGCACCTTGTATGTGGATGTTGTGCACCAATCAGATTGTGTCACCTTTGTGATACAAGCACGCCAACATTGGTTAAGGGGTTACTTGGTCGGTGATGTAGCATATGAGTTAAAACCAGATGTCAAAGGGCAACTCTATATGCCACATCCAAAGCACAGGGAGCTTCCCTTCAAAGGAAACCATCACAATATATCTGGCGGTAATCCTGGAGGCTTAGTCATAGGACTGGATAAGTTAAGGAAATCTTTGAAATCCATAATAGCCGGTGGAAGTAACCCAGATCCAGAAACATTTGGAATTTTCACACTTTACTTATGTGAAGGCCCCAAGTTCCAGCCAGTTTTCGATCAACTGTGCAAATCTTTGGTGTCTCCTGGTGATAGCCGTCTTGAGATGAATCTTGACCAGAAGACTATGAATGATCTCCTCCGAAGCTGGAAGCACTTTAGTGAAAACATAATGAGATACGTTGACTGTGTTCATTGGGGTACCGAACTACCAGAACTGAGGAACAAGCATGATGTTCCAAACATGGATTCCATTGAAAAATGTATAGATTGTGTGAGAATCCTTTATCTGGATGGTTACAATAAAGGCTTGTTTCATCACAAAGAGCTGACAGCTCCTAACATCTGGGAATCTTCACAAGGTGGAGCTGCAGCAGCTGAGCAACAGAGGCTGAAACCCAATCCCAACCGTTGGCTTCTCCCAAATAAAACTGAAGTTAGAGCATTCAATTCTGTTCGTAAGAGATATATGAGCACAGGATTCAGTTATCATAATGGGGATTGTCATATGAAGCCTGTGCAGGATATACAGGTGGTACACAGCACAAAGGTATGTGAAAATGGTGCAATATTCACAAACAATTCAATAGTTTTTCCTCTTAATGAAGCACGTGCCCAATCAAGTTCGTGAAGAAAAATCAGATTTTATGCTTATCCACTTTATAAATTCGTTTAAAATGTGAATTGCAGACTGTGCAGCAGTCACAAGGACTCCCTCCAAGTCAACCCAGTATGGTAAGCAGCAACAAACCTGCGACTATGCAACCCTTCTGTAGGTTCAACTCTCAGATGAAGTTCAACAATGTTATCAATCAGGTAAAAGTTCAGGTCTAAATTATGGGTTACTATGGGGAAGATATTTTTTTATCGTTTTGCTAGAATGTTGGTAGTCAATATTATTTTTTACATATTCATTTTGTAATTCCGTCCAAAATTGATCGTAGGCTGTACATGCTAAGGAGCTTAGTCTAAGCCTTTCAGCAACTCCAAAGCCTTCGTACAACAGATGGTTCAATAGTCATGTTCACATGCCCAAGCCCAAGGACCCCATCTCCTCCATCATCACTAAGAAGGCATTCTCTAGCTTTATTAGCTATAAGATCAAGTCTAATAAGGTTATTAACCAGGTAAAATTTCAGGGTTGAGCTGCATTTTTGTGGTGTCAAGAATTTTTCATGATTGTGCTAGAATGTTAGTGGCCAATGTCTATATATTCATTTTGTAGTTTCTATCCAAACTTTAATCTGCAGATTGTGCATGCTGATGGGCTTACTCCAAGTGTTTCAGCACCTCAAAAGCTTTCAAATAGCAGATGGTTTAAGAGACAAGTTCCCATGCCCAAGAACCCAGTCTTTACCATCAATATAGGTAAATATTTTAGGAGTCATGCTGGCTAGAGAGGGATTATTTATTGCGAAAAGCAAACTGATGCAATGAATGAATGCTTCAGGCATAATAGGAGGAATGACAAGAATGACTCAACAATTCAAAGGCAAAGTGGATGTTGGCCCTAAGACACTGCCTCATAATCAAATCGAGGTAAATAATGGCTAACTTATGAGTTTCTTCTGTGGGCCTCAAACTTTCTGTGGTCATGCTAGAATGTTGGTGGCCGATGTCTACATATTCATTTTGTAATTTGTATCGAAAATTTAATCTGCAGATTGTGAATGCTAATGAGCTTAGTCCAAGTATTTCAACAACTCGAAAGCTTTCAAATACTGGATGGTTCAAAAACAAAGTTCCCATGCCCAAGAGCCCAGTCTTCCCCATCATTACAGGTAATATTTTAGGAGTCACGCTCGCTAGAGAGGGATTATTTATTGTGAAAAGCAAATTAATGCAATGAATGAATATATACTGATGGTATAATAGGAGGAACGGCAAGAATAACTCAACAATTCAAAGGCAGAGCTGATGGTGACCCTAAGACAGTGCTACATAATCAAATCGAGGTAAATAATGGCTGAACTATGAGTTCCTTCTGTGGGCCTCAAACTTGTCATGCTAGAATGCTGGTGGTTCATACTTCTAAATAGAAGAAAAACACTGTTTCTCAGTTACCTTTGTCTGGCTTTAGGAACTAGGTTACTTACCGTAATATTCTTCTCACTGACTGACCTGTCATGTGTCCTTCAAATGCAGATGGCAAGCCCTCGCAATTGGCCAAGGTCTCCATGCTTGAAGAACAGTGAGTACAATACAAAGATAAGATTTTCTGTCAGGGCTTGCAGAGCCATCCTTGGAATTTTACGTAAATAGTTCCCTGTGATCATTACCCAAAATGAAATCTGGTATGAATAGTTGGTATCTGGCTGGAATTTACATGTGAAACTCAAGAAACGGATCAGGTTTTGTCGAAAAATCTGTATCGTGGATTATTGTGTTTGTGTGTCAAAGAATCTCCAGAAATATGGCTCTATGGACTGTCATATTTTTATGGTGTTGAGATGTGATGAAATAGTATATGAACTCCCTTTTTTATAAGTCCAGCATTTTGAAAAAGGTGAATAGAGTTTAGTTCTGGAATTAACAAGTTGGCATTTCGAAAAATGTGAATAGAGTTATGTTCTGGGAATTAACAAGTTGAAGACTCTGAAAGGTTATTCCTAAATTCTGAAATTGACGAACCCATGTGCTGATGGGCGTCAAGCTCCTTCATGAAAATTTAAGGATGGGCTTCATGTTTGGCATATCAAACAAGAACCAGAGTGGATGTTTGCACAATGCAAATGCGTGGCAAAGGCTAATGTTTGGATGGAAGAGCAGACTTGTAGGTATAGATCGCTATCGCTATACATTTAAGAGGAGGCATTAGTTATTCTTGAGTTTAACCTTGTGTTGTGGCCCCTGCTCACCGCATCGCTCCGCAGTCCGGCGGCAGCTCCCCGCTCGGCCGCCGGCACCTTCGCCCTCGCGCCCTCCTACAGCGGCACCGCAGCACTGGCGCCTGCCTCCGCCCCTGCTTCGTCGCCTCTTCCTCTCCCCTGCTCCTGCTGGCCGATCTTCTCTGCGGCCGGCCCTGGTGGCGGATCTGGTCGGTGCGCCACCTCTCCCTCTCCCCGCGGCCAGCCTTGGCGTATGGCCCGGGTGGCTGCGGCGCATCGCCTCTTCGATGGCTGCGCTCCGCGACGGACCCTGTAGGCGACGGTCATGCTGCAAATTTCCTATCGCTCCTCATCGTCGATGCTTTTTCCCTGCCGCCGGCTTCGTCCCAGTTGGTGTCTCATGGATCATGGTGTTCGTTCTGCACCTGATGTGCCTGCGTCGTCCATCTGTAGCGGCGAGCCAGGAAGCCGCGAAACCACTTTCCTGATTCGTGCTCTCCTTCCTTCTTATGGTTTCTGTGTGATTGGTTTCCTTCGCTTTTGCCTTCGTCTCCTAAGTGAAAACACGAGGCAAGATGCAATCGTGCTGACAACATACTTGACAATCGCAATGCACAGTTGATGGTGCTCTTATTTGGCAGTTCGTGGTTGAAGGTAATGCCATGATGAAAACCTCTAAGAGCTTGTTTGGACAAACTCTATCCCTTCCAATCCGTGTGTATTGGATTGGAGTGTAATTGAACTATTTTACACCTCTTTCAATATGTATGGATGAAGTGCATTGGTATGTTGCCAAACAAGACTAAAGAGTGGTGTATAGGATGGCATCTGAGAAGTTGGCCTGAAGATCAACAGAGGCAAGGACAGGAATGATCACGCTGCTCACAAGAGTGATGAGACATGGTGATTCCTAGGAAGAGTGGTTCCTATCCCCATATGCTGCTACACTCAGTGGAATGCCGCCCTAGGAATGGTATTGTAGATCACTTCTAAATTTTGAATATTTTGGTAATTATCTTAGAGATGTTTTTAGACTACTGTTTTTGTAGCATTTAACTATATCTCTGTTCCTGGCCATTTTTAGTTTAGCGCTCTTTACCAAAAATAAGGATTCCAGTCTGTTCCTTTGCATATGGTATTTTTTTTTTCATAGTTTCTTAAATTGTAGGTTCCAAACTACATTCTTGAAATAGATTAGCTAATCCAGTGACCTTTACAAGCTTGCCATTATGCTACCAGTCGGTTCTTCAATCAAAGTAATGTCTGAACCTGACACCAGCAACTACAACAACTATGTTTGCTCATAAAGTCCCGAGTCTGTTTCATATCAATTTCAGAGTTTCAGACTACACTCTGAGATTTAGTTTTACTCCTTTTAACCTAATGATGTCTTAGGACCTCATAGATGATTTCAATTGTAGATTAACTGGAATTCCTAATGCTGCATCAACCTCTCCTATTATTTCTCATACCCATTGTGCCCAGTATTTTTTAGTACATCATTCTGAATCTTGGATCTTTTTTAGCAGGTGCCATGCCATGACAACGACAAGAGATAGGTGTCTAAAGAGTAAAGCTAACCACAAAGCCCAAGTCGGTGAGGTGGATTTCAACCACTGCATATCCTTTATTGAATTGTGGAGCTGCTTTCTATCCAAAACTCAGTATGCAAACAATGAATGGTATATCCACGTTAATCTCTGATGCGTCCAGTGCTGATAGCAAGGCAAATCCATTACCAGTTGCTGAAATTAAAAAGATACTGGGGAATCCAAGCCCATTTCATTGTTCTCACTGGCTGATTGCTCCAACGTGGCGCCTGCATTTCTAGTTTTATCGAAATCCAGGACTTGTATATATGTTATAATCTATCCTGTACATCGACCCATGAGGTGCAAAGATATTAGCTTGTCTGAGAATAAAAGGACTGTAGATAGTGAATAAACAGGCATTGCTTAATTCTCTGTGATATTGAGGAACAGAAATGTTTGGTAGTACCACATGGATGGTCTGGGTTGACTGCACTTTTATTTTGGTTGTGTCTGTGCAATGAGACAAGCAAGAGTAACATTTGACACATTTGAACACTGATGGCAACGAATGCTTGGACATGGTTGGTTTAACCAATTTTGACATTTTGTACATATTTAGTTCAGAGAATGGCAGTGCTATTCCTTATTGTTATGGGCAAATTGATTTGTTCATTGCCAATTTGTCATATGAGAAAAAACTTGTAACGTGTGTTACATATAGTTAGTTATTTGAATGGATACGCACATTATACATGTATGATGCTTTAGCCAAAGAACAACTAAAGTTGAATATTTTTTTTTTAGTTGAGTGGTGGCGCCAATTGAATATCACCTGTATATATACAATCTACCATTGCAACACATTTGCACTCTGCTACGTTTTTGTGACTTTACAATATGATAAATTGATAATAATGATAACATTACCAAAAAAAAGTAAGTCTAAGCAATAAGGATTTATTTTATTTTTTTTAAAAAAATCTACACATAATATATGAAAGTCTAGTCAAGTACTAAGGCTATAACGGACAAACATTCCATGTTTCGCTGTCGTTGAAGCCTAACACATGCCCCTACAAAACTGCCACAACACTCGACTCTTGTGTCTTGTGCCATAGTTTCCCATGTACTACCAATTAGCATGCTTGTTTTTTTAGGTTAATTACTTAATTAGCATGCTTGTTAAAACGACTCCTTTATATAGAGGATCAATTAGCATGCTTGTTAAAACGACTCCTTTATGGAGGACAGCCGATGGTAGCAGGAGTGGAATGACAATCTCATCAAGTTCAAAGATTTTTTTTTTTTGGCAACAGTGCAACACACGGACATTAAAATAAAATTATAAGCATTATTTTGTTGTTGCAAGGGCATTTACCTATTCTGTGAACAAATAAATAAATAAATAAAGCTTGAAAACCTCCGGCGGACTGCTCTTAGTCAGCTGGGCAGACCGCAAACAATTCTCAGTCCAACAGACTGTTCTTGGACTGGATTTGGGCGGCAAGCTATCCGAGGTCATTTCTAGAGCAATGCTGATAAAGAAAATGCCTTATTTGACATTGAAAGACAAGCCAATTCGAACTTCCTTATCTGACAGTTAGTTGAACTTTTGTTCCTTATTTGAAACTCCATTTGATTTAGCGTATAGATTCCCCCTACTTCCAAATGACGAAAGCACAACTTGCTCAACCAAATCCCAGATTTTCAGGTATTCCAATCCAGCATGACTTGGATTGCGAATGCACATTTGATATCTCTCCCCCATTGGGCGACTAGTAAGTGCTTCCGACATAATCACCAAATAAACCCCTAGCATTATGATGCTTACAAGTATATAATGAAAGACAGTAAGTCATGCTTCGAAATCATGCGAAAAGCATTATCTGATACTCATTGAAACATGGAAGATGCATAAAAGAGAAATGACATCTATCCAGTGCAAAATTAACTAATAGCCCAACTAAAAACCCAATATTAAACAATCACCGACTTCAGAGTGGCACTGTCGACCAGGTCACCTTTGCTGAGATAGAGGTAAGATGAACCATTATTTGTTGACTGGCATATCCATGGTTGTTTGCTTTGAAGGAACAATAGCGCTCAAGATCATTCCGAGAGCCTTTTTGACTTATGTTGAACTTCAAATGCATCCAACTATCCATCTTTACAGCAATCACAAATCTTCTTAAGCCACGTGACTCACCAATAGTGCCATGAAAGAGCTTAATTTCTTTATATAACCCACAAATAAAAACAAATGAGCTGAGAGACAAACTGAAAGCACTTTGCACTTCTGATATTACAACTTCTACTGTGGCCTCCACTGCTTCGTGAACAAGTGCTAGTGTGATGTCAACTGCGCCACAATCACCAATAATGCGATTCGAGAATGGGCAACAAGGTGTAATTAGCTCACTGAAGTCTGTTACTCCATCAATTAGCTGTAGATCATCTTCTTGTTGCTCCCCTTTCTTGATCCTCATGTCAAACTCCAACAGAACAGAGGAACGCATTGAGATACCCCGCTTGGGGCCAGTCATCTCAATGAGAGAACCCTGCAAAATTATTGTTATTTAGTAGATCCTTGGTAAAGTTTGGTTTTTCTTTTTTTTAAAAAAAAAAAACTTGATGTTGTTTGATGTCCTTTCTAGTCAATTGCCAATGGATGTCACAAATGACGGCATGAATTCTAAACTTAAAAAAACAGAGCTTTCTCCGCAAACACAAGTTGGTTCCACATGAAACTGAATATTCACAAGATCATGTAACAATAGTTAAGCATAAAATTGCATAAAAAATGTAAGCATAATCCCATTAGCCATCGTTTTATGAACTATAAAACCTCCAAGGCATATGTATTATACATACGACCATCTACATAAGATCCTGAAAGTGGAGCCACTGTCACCAACAACTCAAATATATACAAGTATTAACAAATAAGAAGTCAAATGGGTATTTGTTGTGATCATACTAGTAACGGTCCAAATATTATTCTGAAAGAGGTTTTTAATGTTAGGTGGTGGGGAAACTGCAAGGCCTTTGGAGGATTGTTGGTTAGAAGAATCATTTATTGCTTGCTCCTCTCCTTTATGATACTTTTCATTACAAGCATATAACTGTGATCAATGCTTAGTGTTAAGAGTGTACTGACAAAAAGTGATGTCCATCTTTCAGAAGATGGTTTGCACTGAATAATATTGTGGAAAGAACTCTTAGCATTCAACTATCTAACTCTGCTGACTTGGCTAAGTGAAAGTTTAAGAAAAAAAAGGAACTTATAGTGTCAATTTCATGTATAAATGGCTAACAGGTGATTATCTTGGCCTCCTGTTTTACATATATTTACAGTGCAGTGCAGAAATTACCCTGAAAATTAAAATTTCCATGTCGTTACTGGAGCAGAATGCTTTGTTAACTAGAGACATTATGATGAAAAGAAGGTTGGAATGGAAATAGTTCCTGCTGTCCTGCATTTTGGGTTCAGGAAGAAAGTGTTAATCACTTGTTCTTTCAATGTCCAGTGGGTAAGGTGTGAGGTTTTGATGCTATAGCTATCGGTGCAAGTTAATGTGATTAAGAGATTGTACTCCATCCTCTACAGATCAGTTTAGGGGGTGTTTGGGACTGCTCCGCTTCAACTCCGCTCCAAGTTTTGTTGCCAAACGGTTTAAGCTCCACGCACACAGTTCGAGAAAAAATGGAATTGTGAAAGCACCCTAAACCCTAAAGAGGTGCTCCACAAACTCCAGGTTTTTGTGGAGCAGTCCAAAACACCCCCATATATGGATTAAGAGATTCTTACCCAATTCTACTTCACTCATGTGATTTGTGGCTCTGCTATCTATTGGTCCGTGTGGAAAAGCAAGAAAGGAAGCTTAGCTAACGGTTATTAGCAATTTTTTTGACGGAATAAGCAATGAACCCATGTACATGCTGTGGAAGGAAGTGGGACCAGCTATACACACACATGGGTCAACTGCTTTTGCATGACAAATTTCACGAAAATAATGCCAGAAAAAAGCGGGGGGGGGGGGGGGGGGGGGGCGCGCTGTTCTTATAGTAGTTGCATCTCTGTAAAGGTAAATACCTGTTGCACGATGATGGGATCCTCCCTGCTGCGATTGACAATATAATTAAGCAATGAATCTTGATAATCCCGCACTGCCATGTATCCGTATAATTCAAGTGAGTTGTTGTCAAAAGGAATTTGAGCCAACTTCAGCGAGAAAATTTGCATTAAGTGACTTGGATAATGCACTGTGCATCTTTCCTTATCAGGTTTGCAATCATCTGTGGCCTCTGATAACATCATTGGTTCCAACGGTGCTTCACCAAAGATTACATATTATATCACAACAAACACAAATTAGACAAATACAGATCAATTTTTTTAAGAAAACACACTGACTAAGCACATATTCCTTCCGTCCCAAAATAGAAGTCACTATGGGATGTGTTTAGGTCAAACTTCCTCAACTTTGACTATGTGTGTAGAAAATGCGTGCAACATTTATATCTTCAAATAAGTTTATTATGAAAGTACATTCAACAATCTACTACTTAATGAGATACTAATTATATATATTTGGTCAAAGTTAAAATTGTATGACTTCTCTAGAAGTGACAATGACATCTATTTTGGGACGGAGTATATCCCTAAAAATATTCCCTCCATCCCAAAATATAAGGTGCAATTTGTAAGTTAGAACAATGCTTTGACCAACAAATACACTCTACTAAAATATCTTTTATGTGATGTAAAACCATAATCCCGAGGAAGCACTTTTTGAATACGAATATAATAACTTTAATTTTGTTTTGAGAAAAGCTACATAGTGATAAAGTAATCATTATCGAAAAGCTTGTTTGTCCTAATGATAAATAACAAACTATGCCCGCCTTATGTTTTAAGGATGGAGGGAACAAATTGATTAGGAGTAAAAACACGAAGAAACTTGGATCACTTACTCTCAGTACGATCAGTAATACGACACAATTCCAGAAGACCAAAGTTTCTCTTCGTGTATAGAGAACCATCACGGTGTGTGGAATCATCGATGATATCCGCGTGAGTTATATTATAATCAATAGGATCACTAAGGATGACGTGTTTGGTTGTCCTCGTCGCCGCTCTATCCGTCCCATGGTTGATGGCAAAATGCTCAGCTGGGGCACAACTGAAGGTGCAGGAAGAGCCATTGGCATAAGGAAAGCAGAAGCGGCGCAAATCTGGCTTACCCGGACTCTTAGCACCTTTCACTCCAGTGCTCCTCGCCAGCATCCAGGACTTATAAGCAGATCTGTCAGGTCCCGAGACGGCAACCATAGTCGTATAATTTAAATAGAATATATAAATTTAGTTTCCAATCAAAATTCTGGTACATGGAGAATTTAATTGATACCAATATCGATTCCAAAACAAATATTAGAAAAATAGACTTGGTTGGTCCCCGAGCACATCCAAAAAAATCACTACCGAGCCGGTTGTGACGAGATTAACCAACAGAACAGAAGGCAAAAGCGCACCGGAGAAGGCAGTCCAGATGACTCCGTGAGGGTAGCATCCCGTCGCGAAATTAAGCACCAGGGGAAACGGACGGCTGCGCACTCCCTTCACGCGTGCCCGCAGAGCATCGCCACCCGCGCCGAGCTCCACCGCCAAGATCCACGGCGTCTGTCAGCCCTGTCGTCCGTGCCCTCACTAGTCACCACTGAGGATTCGGGGGTTGCGGTGGGGTTGAGTTGGGTTTTCATGGAATTCGGGAATGATTAGGTTCGGTTTGCAAGAGCTGCGGCGGCGCTGTCTGCCCTAACCCGAGCATCTCTAAATACGAATCTTGCAACAAAAGCGGGCTAACGGATAGGGCCACGTCGCCCGGTAGCCCGCTAGCCGTTGGATCAAGCGATTAGATGATCTGGTCCATCCGATTGCGGGTCGGTTCGGGCGTCGACCCGTAAAGTCACAAACCTTCACCAGCGTTGCCCATCGTGCAGAAGGGAGAGAGCCGCCCCGAGGCCGTGCGGCGCGACGGCGCTCGACCTGGTCGTCCTCGGCCGCCCCGCCCCCCGCACCTCTCTCCTTCTCCGAGTGGCGGCAACCCCAGCCGCTCCGATCTTGTACATCCTGGCGCGAGTGGGACCGCAGCAGCCCCGGCGCGTCCGGCCGTGCTGCCATGGCAGCTCTGGCCACACCGGAGCGGGCGGCGGCCGCAGGCACTGGACCACCGCGGGTGGGGTTCGGGTGCCGCGGGCGCGTCGTTCCCGGTCATCCCGGTGCGGGTGGAGGCCCCAACGGCCCTGGCGATTCCGTCGCAGAAGGGGTGCGGGCGGGGCCCAGCGAACTTGGCGCAGCCGGCGATGCGGGCGTGGCGGCTCCGGCAACCCCGGAGCGGGAGCGGCGGGCCCCAGGCACCTCAGCTTTGGCCACCCTGGCGCGGGCGTGAAGCTAAAGCGCTGCAGGCTGCAGCCCCGAACCCGTCCCACGGCGACCCCAGCGCGGCGAGCCTGTCGCTGGACTGCTTCTCGCCATGAAGGTCTCGGTTGTCCCATGTTCCCCTTGCATCTCTCCCCCAGTGTCGTCGCACCTACACTATGCGCTCGATTCCTCCTATATCCTCAGCTATCATAGCTATTCCATCTCGCTAAGCTCTCTCATCTCCATAATAAATACGTTAACTTTCATAGCAGAGGAAGGCATGCAGCAAAGGTGCATGACGAAATGCCACTGCAGGTTGCAGCAGCGGACTGCTAGACTAAGGGCGGCCTCAAGGTTGCTGGAACGAGGAAGAAGATTGCATTGGAACAAAACTCCATGTCTTGAGCGTTAATCTACTTGCTTTCTCCAAAGGTATGGATCCTTATACTGCTTGAAAAATCTTCAAAAAGAAATTAACAGCATAAAACATGTCTTATTGCTGATATGTTGCATTTCAGCTTCATAGATTGATTAAGTTCTATTATGCCATCTGCCAATCCCATAGCCATATACTAATAGAATTATGTTTGACACTTTACTGATCTTATTATGGAGGAGGCACCATGTGAATGCCCATCAGGTATTCTGACCTTTTGCCTATACCATAGCCAGTACTAACAATACTAGCACTTTCATATTATGACTTTTCTTAGCATAGCTCCATGCATTGTCTTAATATCTCATACCATCGCAACTTTACCTATTATAATGACTTATACAACAAAAGACCAAGTCAACTTCTATCAAGTATTGTTTTCACTCAAAATAGTTGCACTAACCTGCTTTAAATTACAACGAGCTACTAATGCTCCAACAATCTGACGCGAGTGAAGAGTAAAACTTGAGATGTTCCTTCAAGCTATTTACTTAAAAGACAAGTAATCAGGAAACTGCTTGACATGTTTAGTCCCTCATTAAGTACTATTTAAAGAGCATCAGACCAAACTCTGATAAATGGAGTGACAAATTAAGATTATGCTATACCAACCTAATGCATTGTTCTGTTACTCTTACGTCAATTTTGCACAGTGTTTGAGCACCTCTCATTCTTAGACTAATATTTTTCTGATTGATCAGCTGTCACAACATGCGACCACATGAAAATGCTAGCATTAGAAAGGAATAGTTGGTAGCACGTGCAAACCATACCAGCTTCAGAAATGAAGCTATTTTGAAATTCCATACAAAATTCTCAGTATAGATATTGGGCTGACATTCTGCATTGTGTTGCATCCATTCTTGCTATTCAGGTGATCTGTTTTGTGAATGGAAATTGAGTGTATGCTCTTTTAACAACGCTATAGGTACAAGACACCTGTTCTTACCCAGAATTGCAGCCGTTTGAAGACTGTTGGTTCTAAAATCAGCCGCTGAATGGATGAATGCAGGTTTCCATAGGCTTGATCGATGGCTCCGTTCATACCGGTCTCATGTCATGACCATAATCTCTATTTGTACATCCTAGGCAGGCCATACTTGAGGGCAAAATGCAGCACTGACCTTCTCAGATAATGTGCGTACTGAACATTTAGTTTTTCAGTAGGTGTTGACAAGTAGAACTTTGATTCGAAGGACCATGATACAAGCTTGATCAGATTCATAAGATAAATCTTTTTATGTACATGTACATATGTCTTTCATGTAGCAGCTATGTTCACATAGGCTAGGACTTTTGCTATATGTATAAACCCTGTGTATAAGCTATTTATCACTTTGATTATCACTTTGATCTGAACTCTTATATATATGTATCTTTTTTTTTGTTTATGTAATGCCTATTAAGAATTGAACCGCTAGATATTGCAAGAATATTAAGAATCTATAATAAACAACTATAACGAAAACATTTACTGGTATTACATTTCAGCATTTTTTAGCATACACACATTTTAGTATTTGGGAATAAAGGAAAAGCTATAGAGCTAAGCTAAGCCAAGAATTAGACACAAATTAAACACTGGCTCAGCGTCGGCGCGGCAACGCCGCGCCATTTTCTAGTTAGAGTTAGAGCTGCTATAGCCTATACTGTAGGTGTTGTGTTTTGTTTTTAAACTCTCTCTAAGCCCGTCTCAACTCTCAACAAAGGTCCTGGGTGGGTCAGATCCCGTCGGTGTTATATTTGCAGGGCTTTACAACACGCAGGAATTTTATAAACTTTGATCTACTTCGCCCCATTTTTTGGCTTATATTGCAGGGCTTTACAACACGCAGGAATTTTATCATAGGATTGATGTAGAATGTTTTATATAAATCAGTTTAATTTCGTTAAATACTTGCCGTTGACTTTTGAAATGATGTTCGACCACTTTTTTTTAAAAAAGAATAGATAGTATAACGTAAGTGTCCACAACACGTATGTACATTCATTTATATAAACACATGTACGCAAACTCTACCTCTGTAAACACTTTCAAATGACTTGTTGTCGATGAAAACGTCGTTTACCACTTATTATAAAGCATAATGACGGATTATCCTAAAATAAATTCAAAATAATATAAGCATTTGTGACTTGAACTTGGATGATGGGTTCTACCACAAGAAACCTAACCAACTAATCTAATTAGTTCACTGATGTTTGACCATTTAGCTTATTTGAACCCACCACTTGGCCTAAGGACGACAGCCCACCACTAAGCCAAGTTTAACACATATTATATGTACTAGCAGATGCCCATACATTGTTATGGTGGTTTTAATTTTTTGAACGGGACATAAAAAAATAGTGAATCAAAATCAAGGGACAAATAAATTCTGAGCCACGTTTAAATAAATATAAGTGATTAAACGTACATTGATCGGAAGTAACAGAAAATTCAATAGGGAATTGCTCATTGCTAATCCTAAAATTAGTTGAGCGGTAATGTCCAAGTTATGCTAGTTGTCTCTAGTGTGTGTGTGTGTGTGTGTGTGTGTTTTTAAAGAAAACCTCATATCGCCTTGTAGGCGCCGATTGGAGGGGCTTAACCACGTCCACGGCGGTGGTTGACGGGTTTGTTCCCTCTTTTTAATTGCAGAAGATAGCAGAGATGAGAAGAGAGTATAGAGAGAGATATGCAGAGCTAGGCTAAGGATGGATCGGGGTGTCTTTTTGTATGTTTATGCGCTATAAGCTACTTTTACTCCATGAACTAGTTAAAAACTATGCAGTCTGCTCTGCTAACACTTTGATTTGAGGTGAAATATAAAATGGTGAGGTACACATGTAATAATTGTAGTGCACAGCAACTGAAAGCAACAAAAGTGCAAGCATTAACCTACAATACTCCATATGTTCAGACTTCAGAGTTCAGACCAGGATGCTGCTCGATTCGTTCCTGCTTTCCAATCGCGATCAGTTCACAATTCATCTATGAAACTGAAACAATAATGTAAACTGATTAAGCAAACCTACATGTGAACTGAAGCAGAGAAATTACCAACAAAATCATCCAGGAATTGAGGCACCTGTAGTTCGCCAAATTGCTCGGCCATACACCACTGCACAGTTCGTCCTGCAATCTGCAACCTCTAGTAACGCGTGCGCCCCGGCAGGAGCAAGCTAATTGCACTCACTGTATAGATAAACAAATTAACTCAAACCATCTTACTCCATCTGTAACGTCCCGCCCCTCCGAGGCCGGGTCCGCTTACATCTGGCCGCTTAATTAGGATATAGACTGCCCTCACAGACCAACACCAGTCTTTTCTGCACACTTTGTCCTCACTCATGCGCACCCGGGAAGAACTTCCCGGTCGGTCACCCATCGCTCCAGGCCAAGCACGCTTAACTTTAGAGTTTTTACTAGATGGGCTTCCGGAAAAGAAGTTGCAACTTGTTGATATGAGTATCCTATTAATCCTATTAAGCTCTGGGCCGGGGTGTTACACCATCCATAGATGGGACTGCACGTTCAGTGATGTTTCTCTTCGTCCCCTCTTTAAAAAAAGGATTCAGTGACCATCACAGCAAGAAGATTAAGACCCTTTGTTTCTTTTTGGGCCAACCAATGCTACTTAGGTTCCAGTTTGTGAGAATGCGACTCAAATCATGCAACGGCCATAAAAAGCAACAAGTGAATAGCAATTACATCTGCATTTCTGCCTTTCTTTTCTGAAATATATTTACAATGGGTTCATGGTTCATAGCACAGGGCACTCATTTTAGCTAGTATGTAAGATAAAGAAGCCATTAGCATCATAATGGAAACATCATGATCAATTGAATTAAGAAAGAAACTTTGGCAAAGTTAAAAGCAAGAAAACCTGGGGATACTCTCATGAACAGATATTGGGAGCTGCAATAAATTTGTGCCACTAATCCTTTTCCCATTGGCAGAGGTGAACTGACTCAAGGATCTTTTCGCCTGTAAGCCAAATGTAGCGAATAAAAACCAGTCCTCACAAAATTGCATTCTATTTTATTATCAAATCACAAGTTGAATTCTCAAACTGCTATTGCATGGGTGCTCCATACATTCATGAAGTAAGAACAACACATTTCAACTATTTCAGTTCATGTTCATAATCTTGTTTCATGCCATAACTTAATTAGAAATATTCCTCCTAAAACAATTTTCAGATCATCTATCTTCCGTTTATTAAGCTATGATAGAAAAAAGTTCCAGTCAAAATTAATGATAGAAACAATTGATTTTGGCCCAGAACAACATATGGATATGCCAGATTACAAGTTTGGCTATCCAAAACACATAAAACAGCTATCTTTTTGAGTAAAGTGCATGGCCGGTCCTTAAACTTGTTGAGGTGTGTCATCCCGGTCCTCGAAATTAAAAAGTGTGTCATTCCGGTCCTTAAACTCTATTCGGGTTTCATATACATCCAAACGGGTCTGGGCCCACGTGTCATATCCATCTCTCATCTCTTGCCGGGGTTAGCTCGTTGGTGCGCTGCAATGGCTGCGGCACCTGCTGGCAGCGTGGCAGCCTGCGCAGTGTCCGCTCATGCGTGCCTGTGCTAGCCATCGTCGAGCAGCTGCAGTAACACGAGACGGTGAACGGGTGTACGTGCCTGTGCTAGCTATCGTTTGCTGTAGCACGCGGCGGCGTACGGACGTGTACCGTAGAGAAGTTGCTGCCTGCTGCACCTGGACCTAGAGCATGATGCTGGAGCCATCGCCATGCTGGGGCCTGCCTCGTCATGTCTCTCCACCTCCCGGGCGCCACGGCATGGCTCGACGGGTGTCGCGGCTCTGCGACGCGTACAGCACGCTACGACTGCTCACCGGCCGTGGTGCCTGTGCACGGAGCGGCGGAGGCAGCGGCTCACACACGCCTGCCTTTCTATGCCCGGCGGCGCTGGCTCTCCCGCTCCCCTACGCGACAACGGCGACAGCGGCTCACACGCCTGCACACGGCGGCGGCGGCTCACATGTGGAACGATGAGGAAGCATATGACTATTTTTGAAATAGTCCCTCATGAAGTGCGTAAACAATTGCATAATCTATGTGTCTGGGCAATTTTGTTTATAGCCCCAATAAAATTTATTTCAAACAATCAAGTCTTATCTCTGCATGTGGGCACGAATCCATACCCGTTTGGATGAATATGAGACCCAAATAAAGTTTAAGGACGAGAATGACACACTTTCTAAGTTTAAGGACCAGGATGACACACCTCCACAAGTTTAAGGACCGGCCATGGACTTTACTCTATCTTTTTTCTTCACAGGCTCCGATTCCTCCACACAGTCTAGGAAGGAGCTCAAGCCATTTGGTAAAACTGAACATTGGTTTGCATTTGGTTTGGTTTCATTCAAGCTTGATTGTCACCAAACTAAGCCCTAAACCCTAAACCCTAAACCCTAAACCCTAAACCAAAATTTGAAGAGAGCATTACTTTTGTGAGGCTTGCCTCTTCCACTTACGGTGATCGAAATCAAACACCATCCCATCGGGGATTCTTGTGGGCTATCATGGAGGGTGTTGAGGGTTTGTTGGGGAATCTTCGTCTTTCGGAGAAGGAGCGAGAAGGAGTGAAGATCGAAAACCGTGGGTCGCGGCCTATGAGTACTGCGGAGCCGAAGGCGATGGCGAAGGTGTATGCGAAAAAGCCGGTGGAAACTAACATCCTTGAAAAGACACTGGGGCAAGTGTGGTGTCCGATCGAGGGTGTTTTGTGCAAGGATATGGGTAAAAACCATTTTTTGTTCACCTTTATGCAAGAATCTGGAAAACGGAGGGCGCTAGAGGATGGACCATGGATGATCAATAACAACGTAGTTGTCATAGTGGATTTTGATAAGTCAAAAACTATAGAAGAAATGGATTTCAATCATATCCCGATCTGGGGTACGTGTATCAAATCTTCCCCTCGGCATGATGGATGAGGAGACGGGTGCTACTCTTGCGAGAGAAGATTGGGGTATACCGGGAGACGAGGTTGGAGAGGATGGTATGGCAATGGGGAGAGTCTTGCGGATCAAGGTGTTGATTGATATTCGCAAACCACTGATGCGTGGTATCATAGTGAAGGTGGGGAATCCGGAGAAGGAGAGATGGTGCCCCTTTGCTTATGAGTTTCTCCCTAATTTTTGTTACACATGTGGTCGCATTGGCCATATTGATAGACAGTGCTCAATCAGACTGCAAAAAGGGGAAACTCCACATGTCGGTGTTTCGTACCCCGGGGGGTATAACACCAACGAGTAAATTTATATGCGTGCTCCCTAATCCGGATGGTGATGCAAGATGGACACAAGCGTTTATCCTGGTTCAGGCAAGGAGTGCCCTACGTCCAGCAGAGGGGAGAGTTTTGTATTATCTTGCACCGGGGTGCTTGTACAGGGGTGACTACAAGCGGGACTTAGCCGTGAATGGGTGTGAGTGAAGGCGTAAAAACCCGTCCTAGACTAGGCCCCGGCATCCCCTTTTATAGGCCAAGAGGAGGCTCGGGAGTACGAGTAGATAGATAGCCGGCTCGTGGGCGTGACGTCGAGGTACATGCGCCATGTCGAGTCGTCGAGATCGTCAGACGCTCCCTTTGGTCGGGCTCGAGCCTCGTAGCGGTATGGTCAATGATGGCCTGCTCGTCCTTCTCGGTCTTGGGCCGACGTAGTCGAGGTATGGTGTCGGTGTTGACGAGCACGTGCGTCCGGAACCCCGCCGTATGGTCGTCGAGGTGGGAAAGACAGGGCCTTTGCTTGCTCCGTACGCCAATCGCGTCCGCCATTACTTCCTCGAGCGCCTGGGTGCCGGCTCGAGGGGTCGTCGATCCGAGCGACGGGACGGCACGACGTGTTTGGTGGTGCGGGGTCTTGACTACGGCGCCTAAAGGGGGACGTCGCACGTGGCACAGTGCGTAGCATGGCTACACAGTGGCACCTGCCATCCTTGAATCCAGGGGATGGGCGGCGTAATGGCGGAGGCGACCGGCGCACGTCCCACCATTGCAGGCCCTGTAGCCATGGGGTTAGGCGGCGTCAGAGTACTTTAGCGCTGTTCGAGCCCTGTAGCCACGTGCGTGCTCTGGGTATGCAATGATTGAGGGCAGACTCGAGCGGTTGCTCGCTCGAGCGTTCTCCGTCCCGCTCGAGCGGTTGCTCGCTCGAGCGGTTTGCGTCATCGTCTCGAGCGGTCGCACGCTCGAGCGGTTTCCGTACTTCTCTGTCGAGCGGGTGAGCGGCTGCTACTCGAGTTTAGGAAGTTCTGAGGCTTTGCGGGCCTGATAGTGGGCCGGCCCAGCTCGAGGGGATTTGGAGGCTTCCCTGGTTGGTTATCTTCTCGGATTTTTTAGAGAGGGATGAGGTTGATTTGCTCGTCTCTAATTCACCCGATTTAGGACCTCCTAATCTAGGTATCCGACAGTAGCCCCCGAGCCCTTGCTTGATTGTGAAAAAACTTCAAGCAAGGGATCATGAAGTGGAGTTGAAGTACCTAGACTTAGGGTCATGTTGTTTCGAGGAGTCGTTTCATACTTTCTCCGTGGGGGGCGCGCGAGCGTCCCCCGCGGGGGTAGCCCCCGAGGCCCCAGAGGAATGAGGCATTCCTCTGGGGGCTTTGAGATGAATGGGTTTAAGTAAGAGCATTATTAACTGGAGTTGTTGCAGCTCGAGGTAGGAGGTCTCTGATAACTGTTCGAGCCCCCGAGTATTTCCTGCTCCTCCCGTGTCGAGGGAGGTTGTTTGTGTGACTCGAGCCTCCGAGCCTCGAATGGCTGAGCTGGAGTCGTGATCCAGTTCCTCGCTGGATCTCTTGGATCAGATCCAAGCGGTGAGAGGTCTGACACTACTCGCGACCGAGCGAGCGCCATACCCCCCTGTGAGCTGATGGCGGGAAGTCCAAGTGAGAGCTCGCCTCCTTTCGAGGGGAGACGGCTTCGTGGCCCGGGGGCGCTTTCATTAGAGCAGGGCGCTTTAGTTTCCAGAGGACCGGCCCCGTTCGAGGGGACCAGCGGCCCGAGTGCCTCCCGTCGGCGGGATCTCTTGGATACCTAGTGCCCCGCCTTGGACACGCCGTCTGGGTTCGAGGGTTCGTTCTCGAGCGGAACCTTTCGAGGGTTCCTTCCCATCGACGCCCCTAACTCGGGTGCTCGAGGGCGGGTGTTCGAACCCGTCCGTGGGTCAGCCTCCGCTCCCTCGAGACTTATTTGTGGGACAGGGGTCCCTGGGTTTCTTACCGTGTAAGGGACCGTCTGTCGAGACGTCCCGTCATTACGCATCCGTCCGTTGCAAGCGGCGCGCCTTTTTAGGCGGAAACCGGTGCATCGTGGTGATCATGGCTTGGCGACGGTTCCGCTCCGTCTCGCGACGCGTGCGCCCTGCAAGTGGAGGTAGGTGGCGGTTTGTCAGGGCATTTAATGCGGTTACCGTTTTTCGTCGAGTCCGCCGGGTGCGCGCGGCCGTTGGATGGCGTAATCTAGGCCGTCGGATGCGATTCATGCGGATCGGCTTGGGCTCTATAAATATGGAGGAGTAGGCTCCCGGTTCTTCTTCCCCGCATTCTCGCCCTTGTCGCTGCTCACGCCGCCAGTTGCGCTCTGTTTTGAGATCCAATCCGCCGCTGTCATCATCTGCAATTGCCGCCGCCGCCGCCCACGACCGCCATCGCCGCTCTATCCCACGATTGTGTCTGCTTTCTGCGCCGCCGTTCCCCGCGCCATCGTTCCTCGTGCTCCGCCGCCGTCGTTGCTCCACCGTCCCGCTCCCGTCACCGACATGAGGAGGTCAGTCAGGAAGTCGGGACAGAGCTCCGGCCAGGGCGCTGGTGGCAAAGGCAAGGGCAAAGGCAAGAGCGCCGCCAAGCCTCCCACGCCGGTGGTGATGGAGGACGCGCTCCCGTGGCCTCGGTCTATGGTGACCGAGGCGACGCTGCTCAACCTAGTCAATGGCGGACTGCTTCCGCCCAATCCGGCGGAGGGTTACCGAATGGCGGGTGCCGGGCGACGACCACCTCGAGCCCAATCCCCGCCGGGCTATATCCTGAGTTTTATCAGGTTCCACCGGCGGGGACTTGGTGCGCGGCCGAGCCGCTTCATGCGGGCGCTCCCCCATCATTTCGGAGTCGAGCTCCAGCATTCCAACCCCAATTCCATCTCGCTCGCGGCTACTTACGCCGCCGTGTGTGAGGGGTATTTGGGAATGGCGCCGCAGTGGGACCTGTTCACCCACATCTTCAAGGCGACGCTCTTCACCAAGGCGGTGAAGGACAAGGAGGCCGCTGACGACGACGGTGAGGACGGTGACGAGGAGGAGGAAGAGGAGGACGAGGGGGAGGAGGAGAAGGCGGTGAAGCCAAAGGTCCGCCGCTACGTTCGAGCGGGTTCCTGCTCGATCGGGCTGAAGAGGAAGGAATGCTGGCTGTCCGGCGCGTGGTCGTCGAACAACGCCGGCTGGGACCGAGAATGGTTCTATCTCCGGAACGAGGGGGGCCTCTTCCCGGAATACACCGGCGCCGTGCTAACCGCGCCCGGTTTCAACTGGACGCACGGCCAGCCGGCGGCGCGCCAACCCCGCATGGACTCCCTGCTGAACGCCATCTCGAGCCTCCGCAACCGGAGGTCTGGCAACCTCTTCTTCAATATTGCGCACGTCGTCGCCGAGTTCCACAGCCGCCGGGTGCTCCCGCTCGCCGCGCCCGCTGCGGCTCGACCGGATGACGGAGGACGCCGATCTGCGGCGCTCGCGGCGCCAGGGATGTCGGACGTGCCCCTCCCGGTCGCCACAATCGTGGCTCGGGTGCGCGACGCGATCGACGGTGGGAGGAATTTTGGTGAGAACCAAGTTGGCCTCTTCCGTATGCGTCCGGCCGTCAATCTCTTGGGCTTTGTAAGTTTTCTCGAGACCCTCTTTCGTTGTTTCTTTTACTCGAGCAATCCTTATCGTGGCCTCATTCTTTTTCCGAATATCAACGACCACGCGGAGTCGAGGCCCCGGTGAAGGAGGATGCACCCGACCGCGAGGTAAGACGCCTGAGGGCGAACGAGCACATACTTGCCGTGGTCTCGAGGAGGGAGGAAAAGGCGCGAAAGCCCGCGTGCTAGAGGAGAAGGAGAAGCGTAAGGCTAGGCGCCGCCGGAGCGTGAAATACGTCGCGGCGGACCCAACCGACTGGAGCCCTAGTCTCGAGTCGACCGACGAGGACGAGGACGATGATGATGAGGATGACGAGGCGACCGACAGCGATGACGCCACCGCCGCTCGAGCCCTGACGCCTCCTCGCTCTCGCGTGCAGTAGCCAACTTTGGCGCCAGGCCTCCTGCGCGACGACTCGTCGCTGGTTCGAGCGGGCCAGCAGGAGGAGTCGTCGAGCCGTGGTGCTCGAGCGCCGTAGCCGGGCCAAGCAAGGCAACGGGGTGGGGCGTCTCAACACTCCAGCCACCGCGCTCGCTCGTCGTCGCTGGCTCAAGCAGGGCGGTGGGAGGAGTCGCCCCGTCACTCTAGCCATGGCGGGCGGGCGCCGTCTCCGACGCGGCGGGATTCTTCCTCCCGCCACCAGCCATCTTCAACGGGCGCGCACACCCGGCATGAGAGGCTGCAAATGTGCGCACTTCAAGTTCTGCGCAGCCCGGCGAGCAACGCCGGGCTCCTTCCGGCGACCGTCGGGCCGAGCGAACCTCGACCCGCCGGCCCCAGGATCCCGTAAGGGACACTGTGCCCGAGCCGGCCAAAGAGTCGGCCAGAACGGGGGCGGCCGCCAGGGTGTCAGAGCCCCCGAGCGGCACCAGTGGTGGGCTCGAGGCCCCCAAGTCTTCGAGGGACTCAAGGGGGGCGCCTGAGGCTCGGAAGCCCCCGAGCGCTTCGGGCAAGCCAGGCGGCTCGAGCAGCGCTACCCCGACCGCGGGGTAAGTCTTCTGGTCGACTTATCCTTATTGTACCATTTGGTTCGTGTGTGAGTATCTTGTCATAATGAATTTTTGTTTTTCTCTTTCTTCCAGGACTAAGCGCCCCCTGCAGACATTGCCATCCCTCCCCCCCATGCTGCCTACTAAGAGGCTGAGGACCACGGGAGGGTCGCTCGGCACCCCGTCGATGCCAGGTGGAGTGACTCTCCCTCCTTCCACTCCAGTTTGGTTAGAGCGGGCCAAGGATGCGCTTAGGCGTGGTAGGCCGACGGCACCGCGTCCGTGCGGGTGCCGGGGGCCGTGACCAAGGCCACGGGGGAGGAGGACGTCACCACCACCACGGCCTCGTCCGCCCTCCCGCTCGAGACTCGTCGTCGTCGGGCGCGGCGGCGACGCGGCGGCGGCGACCAAGGGGCGACGGCGCCGAGCCGGCGGCCTCTATCCCGGCGACGGGCCGGATCGGAGCGGCGGCCCATCACGCTCGAGGACGAGAGTCCGAGCTCGGGCGCCAAGTCCTCCCGGCCAATCGGCTGTGCCCGGCTCGAGGAGGAGCGCAGGGAGAAGGAGGAGGAGGAGACGCCGGCAGCCACTGATCGGCCGGTGGGAGATGTGGTGATGCAGGAGGCGGGACCGGTGCCTGAGCCTCAGCCGAGCCGGGCCTCAACCCCTCCTCCGGATATGGAGGTTGAGTCCTCAGCTGGGCAACGGGTCGAGGAGGGGGAGGCCCAAGCCGCCGTTCGAGAGGGCGCGCTCGAGGAGCACCCCGCCGCCACGCAAGAGAGGAGAAGGCGGAGGAGCTGGTGGAGCAGCAGGCGGGGCCGGTGGGTTAGCGCTGGACGGCGTCCAAGGCCTCCCCGTGCTTTCCTCCTTGATCCAACGGCGCATATCCCTGACCGTGTTGCGGCGTTGCGAGCCAGGTGCTCTGTCAAACCCGCGGTCTAGTGACGCCGGCCATACAATCTCCAAGTCCATAGTGGCACGCAGGAGGGGGCCGGGGCTCTCCTCCCGCGGTCCCATGACTGGCCGGATCGCGTTGGCATATGTAGTGGCGGTGTTGGTGAGCCCAAACGGGAGCCTGCGCCGAACTCGGTATAGCCCGTGTGGCAACAGGTTGGGCGACGTCGGCCGTGCGCGCGCTCGAGGCGCCACGCCGGGCTCTCTCGGCGAGCGCATGGCGAACGTGAAGCCAGGGTCCACGTCAGGGACTCCCTGTCCACGTGCCACCCCCTGCCGCACGCTTGGCACCCCGGCTGGGTGCATCGTGGCGTCTGGCCGGGAGGGCACACGAGCAGGGTGCTCAAGGCCCTGTGCCTACTGGTGGTGATGCCGATGCTGGTGGCGTCGGCGACGTGGTGGCGAGCCGTGGTGGCGCGGTCGACGCGCGACCCCACCAGCGCGTGGGGGTGACGAGCGTCCTGTTGACACAAAATGTGGCGCACTGTGTCTCACACACAGCAAGCCGGAAAGCCTAGCTTCAATCGGGTGCCCGGGCGTCTGAATCCGGTGGCGTGCCAGTCGATTTGACCTGAAAAATCGACAAGGGATAAAACGGTAAGATCATAACTGGAACGTGCTGGGTGAGACCAGACAGTTCCATCTTTACGGCCCTGAAGCCACTTACGACGACATATAGCTATAGAAGCTATCTCGCCAACGTTGCGCATTCATTCGGCTAAAATAACATAACTGATGTAACAGAACAAATTTGCCGAATACAGTGAATGAAGACATATTTGAACAAGATTAAATCATTAAAGCATATCAAACTATATCTTCAGGTTTAAAGCATCATCAAGCACTAATAACTAAAGATAAGTAACTTATAAATATAAATCTACCAAATAACACATGCATAGGCTATTCCAACTAGTCTCGCCGCACGTCTAGCCTTCATAAACCCGTCGAGCATAAACCCAAGCAAGCTAATCCACCGCATGATACCACTCACTATGAACTTACACCACCCCTTACTACTAGATCAATCCACCGCATGATACAATCTAACAATAAAGAGCTAAAAGCACGTAATTATCTAACAGATCTATAAATACTTGCTGCATGTATAAGCATAACCGTATCGGCAAGATTGCCGAATCGGGGTCCATGAAGAAGGAACAAACAAGTAACATGTAAAAGGAGCCTATCAGATTAAACCGATCTCTAGTCCACCGGATGACTAGCTCTAGAGTAACCCAAAGACCTGCATCTGCCGCACGGTACCCAGTCCTGTCAAGGCTTATCTACATATAACGTGGATGAACCCACAACACGTGACAATCTAGATAGAACTAATTCGGCTATATGAGCTTGATCTACTCGATATTGAATAAGCATGAAAGGAACGATCAACAAGCCGAAAGAGTATCAATCTAGATTGGGCAAAAGAGTGTTGCAAATAATTAAACATTAAATAAAGCAAGCAACACGTGATAACTTAATGAATCTATTAGATCTTGCCAAATCTAAGAGAGCCGATAACTATCTTTACTCATGTCTTAATCCGCCGCACGATACAAGGCACAAGCAAAAACTTCCCATCATTGAGCTTAAATCCGCCGCACGATACTAAGCAAAACGGATGAGACTACTTGCATCATAATCTAAATCCGCCGCACGATACTAGACATGATAGCAAGGTTGCCGGGACTTACGGAGGTCGACGGATCGATTGGCCCTCTCGAAGAACTCGACGACACGACTAAAGGACTCGAAGGGTGGCACGTAGCCGGTTGTATTGAATTGGTTGTGAACCCTTATTACAATGGTCGAGGGTTTATATTTATACCCTGGACAAAACATGAGTCCTAAGCACTTACGAACTATCTAACCAAAATTGAAAAGATAAAGACACACTAACTCTATCCATAATCGGAGTCCTTGACCATCACGACTCCTTCCCTTTTTGTTCAGCTTCCTTTTTCCCTTCTCCGCCTTCAAATAAAGCAGTTGCCGACCGCTTGGCCATTTGCCGAACACATGGAAATTAGCCGACCGCATATGCATTTGCCGAATCCCTCTCTCTGCCACCTGTGGGTCCACCTGTCATATTCCTGACCAAATTCTGGTGTTAACACATGCCCCCTCAATTTCGAGATAAAAGGATTTTATTTCGAAATTGACTGTCAGCGCCTTTCATCTAGGTCAGCACCGCCGACGCCCGCAGCCGCCACTTGAGATCTGCAGTTGTTGCTGTCTTCAATGGCGATGGAGACTTCGACCCGGCTCCATTATGGCAACGGAACTCAAGAGGAGCTTCTAGAGGTAACCCTACTTGCTTTACCTATTCGGCAATTCTTTTGAATCAATTTCCGAGATGCACTTTTTGATCCATTCGCTTCAATTTCTTCTTATAGGAAATGAAGAATGAGATTTTGATCTCCAATCTTGCGTGTCCTGGATCATTTTTTCTTGGTCCGCGGGGAGACCCCAATCCGAGGGATTTTATTGAAAAGGAAACCCTGAGGATCCCCTTTAAGTCTAGGATTGCTCCTCCAAACAGATGGTCGAATACTTTCAAAACATGGCCTCTCCCTTCAATCACAGGATGGCGTGATTGGTACCGTAGGATGCAATCCAGAACAGCAATTTCTCGGGAGTCACAAGACATTCAAGACCTTGTTTGGAGCTTTCTTTAGCCGAAATGCCCGTAAACGACTCCCTCCTTATAGCCGCTTCTCATTTTTGGTCCGACGCCATCAATGCGTTTATCTTCGGCCATGGCCCAATGTCGATCACTTTGTCGACATTTTCATGATGACTGGCTCCGAATATTACCAAACCAACCTATCCTTTCAAATACAAAAGCACTAGCTCACGAAGGCGATCAAATCGGGGAGGTTGGGCCAAGTATGTTCGGACTTATGCTTCAACCGGCCCCGTGTCGATAAAGAATATAGGGCTTTCATGAACATGTGGTTATGCAGATTTATCTTCGTGGTAAGTCCAATGAGCCCACTCTGAATCACATAGTGATGGTGAAGAATTGGCCGCAAGCAAATTGATTCCCTTGGGCAAATATCTGCGGGAGCATTCTATCACATGATGCATCGATCACCGTTCGGATGAGGAATCGGGTGAAATCTCCCGTGTCAATGGACCATGGTGGCTTCTTCGGATGTGGTTGCAATTATATATGCATCGATTGTCTCTCGTTGTTGATCTTCACAACCCGAACTTTCCTTCAATCAACTACGCTGAAGGTGAAGATCCCAGATACAAATCTTGTCAGACATATGGAGAGGCTGCATCTTCAATCATCATTGACTTGGACCTGGGTCATCTTTTCAAGATCTTCTACAAGGGATTCAACCACATGATCTGGTTCCCCTACAGAGAGAATGAAAATTTAACCCTCCCCTGCAGATTCAGCTATGAGTTGGGCTGCATAGATGATGATTCCAGGGGACATCTTTAATTCTTTCATCGGCCCCGTGCTCTACCAAACGAAATTTCATCATGGCCGGTGATAAGCTCAACTTATGAATTTTACAATCCAAACATGTTTGCCGGCAGCTTGGACTTGGTCAATTGCCCCCAAGGCCATACTTTTCAAGCATAATCGAGACCCGGGAGTCATTGCTGAATGCAATCGAGGCCAATAAAGTTTTCAATCTTGGATGCAAGCTTCCAATATATGAACCCAATCCTCTCGGTGATAATTGAAGCCGCCCATCCTTCATTCAACCTTTGGTGGCGGAATGGCACTCTCACATTTTCGAGCACAAGTCCATCCTCTATGCCAAGTTTTAATGCCCTCATTCTCTTCGATGATGAGGTACACTTTTATAACTACCCGTTATTTGATGTCTTTGCTCTGTTTCTAAAACATCCTCTTGAATAGGACAATGCTCCTCCAAGTCCTCCAAAGGTTCAATACGGCAACCCGGCCCCATAGCCGCTCTTGGACATGATGCTCCAAATCGACAAAGATTCAACAAAATACCTGCGATGACACAAGTGCTCTGAAGGACCTCAAAAGAAAAACTCCTTCTTCCCCTATCAAGGACACCGCAATTCCCAAGAAAACAAGATCAAAGAAAGCTAAGCCACTCCCTCGGGTATGAATGTTTTTGACCTTTATTTTCTATTTGCAAATGTGTTTGCACTTATCCCTTTCTTTCAACAGTACAGGCCAATCCTCAAAGTCCCGATAGGGTAGTGAACTTGGATAACTCCCCGAAACTCCTACTCGGCCAAGCAAATGCCAATGAGTCTCGCTAGCAATCTTGGTATGTACTCATACTTGTCATTTTCATCTTTTTGTTCACACACCAATCTTATCTTATACTTTTTCGTATAATCAAGGAAGAATAGAAGAAACTTCTCTTCATCGAGGCGGTGATCAAGCGGTGAACAAGGAGAAGCCGTAGAAGAAATTCCTTCTCACCAGTGATGAACAAACGAGACATAGCAACAGCACCTCTCTTCATCGGTCGGGAGAAGTAACGAAAAAATTCTTCCTCAAGACATACAGTTAACTCCTTCGGCTATTCAAGATATATCAACAAGCCACGATATCGCTATCCATGAAATAGCATCTCCGTGCTCACTCAAAGTCTTGATGCTACTCGGAGGCTATTGATCGGGCTTTTGCCAAAGAGGTATTATCTTTAATCTTTCCCGCCATTCCTTTTTTGAATTAAGTCATTCGGCTAAAACAAATTTCCCTTCTATCATCGGGGTCCCGCTCTCCAACAAAGCTAGCTTTTCTCTTATTGTCAAGAGTTTGCCGATGATGATGAAGTCTCTTCCGGTCGGCAATTATCATCGAGAGTCGGGTTAAACCGAAGGCCATAATTTCATTTTTGGAGAGGGATATCGTTGACCCGACTCGAGAATCGACAAAATAAGGGAAATAGCGAGCCACTTGGCCAAGAGCTCCCTTCGACCTCAAGGATGCCATAAATGCTTTGTCTCATCTTGATGACCATTTTGCCGTTGTCAAGAGAGCACACAAGAACACATCCGACAAGATCATCCCGGAGTCCGACAAGGCAGCCCGAGAACAACAAGTTAAGGTGCTCTACTCGAATTTAAATCACCAAACAATCTTGGGATACCTTGGAGCCGAATTGCGAGTATGAGAGATGAGAGAATTAAACTGGCGGCTCGGTTGGCTCAATTGGATGCCAATATCCAATCTTATGAGGCCAAACTTGCTACTCGCCACCCCTTGATTCGGCTAAGACCAAAATAAGCTCTCTTGTCGAGAGATCAAGCAAATCAAGAACAGTTGCGGCGAGATCCAAAGCTCAAGTTGAAGATAAAAGGCCCTTGACGAGGTCAAAAGAATCAAGACGATGCCCCGAACTCATCGGTTCTTATCTCGAATGTGTAAAACCTTCAATCAGTAGGATGAAATTTGTAAACATTATGCTCGAATGCATCATACTTCTTCAACATTTCATTCCTTTTGATTTAATATTTTGTTTTTCTCTTTCTTCTCTCGCTTCGTTATCATTCGACTCTTCCAATCACAACCGTACTCGTGCATTTTAACCGAATGTAATCTGCTGCTGCCTCAAGCGCTCACTTTAGCCGAATAGCTCTCATCGCTATTTAGCCGACCGAGCGTATGGTAACCGAATCGCCGGCGGTAATGGGCTCGGCCCAACTCAACATCGGCCCATAAGTGTGGAAACCCTATCCCGTCGCTTGGCTTTCCCTTGATCATCGCCACGGCTCCCACGTTCATAAATAGGACCCGGTCGGCTCCCACCATCATCACATCAAGCACAAGCGCTTGCTATCATCTTCAATCTCTTCCACTTCCTCTCCGCCTTCAAGCCCCAAAAACCCCAACCACCACCAATGGCGAGCGGCGGTGATCGCAACAAGCGTCCTGCTCAGGACGAGGCGGAGGGAAGCAGCAATCGGCGCCGGCGGTGAGATCTTCAACCCCTTGAGTTGCGCTACTTGATAGTTTTTACCCGATCTGGGTCTCGGCCCCCTTGCGGTTGTTCATCTTCTCGATCTCGTTTCGGGGCCGTCGGGAACACCGGCGACTACGTCGCCAACTTCCGGAGGCGGGTCGCTCGGGCCGGCACCCACACTCCCTCTTCCGCTTCCGCTCCTGCTCCTACGGTGGATGCGGCGGAGGGAAGCAGCCATGGTGGTCGCCGTCATAGCGAAGAGATAACCTCTCCATCTTGTTCGCGGTTTCCTTTCGTTTTAGCCGATCTTGATTGCATTTTGTTTGCAGGACGGCAAGGATCAGCACCGGCCAATGGCGTTTCTTGGCGCCGGCCGCGGCGTTCGACGCACCTGCCCCCGCGCCGGCTCCTGCTCCGGCATCGGCTTCCGCCTCGGGCTCATCGGGGTCCGCTTCTTTGTACCGTCCTATATGGGACAGGAACGACGAGGAGATCCCGCCGTACAGCCGCTACGACGCCGCCGCGTACCGCCGCGAGCGGGACGAGGCGATGGAGCTTCTTGGTGAAGAAACCAAGAAGTTTGGGATCGCCCAGCTGGAGTTGGAGGACAACTGCCGGCAGCTGAGTGAGGCCGTCACCAGTATTTGCTCTTCAACAATTGCTTTCGACTCCCGTTCTTCCCGATTCATCTGCTCACTAATCTGTCTGATGTTTCTTTGCAGACCTCACCGCGGAGCTGGACCGCCTGAAGGTGGCGGCGACGGCGGCGGCTAACCACGTGAACGCCCAGGGGGCGACCCTGGTAGATCGCCTCGAGGCGGTGCCTGGTCAGATCGACCATGCTGCTCTCCATGGCGTGCGCCTCGGCACCGCGCTTGGCCTGGCGGGGATGTCGTCCTGGACCGGGGACGACTACGCTCCGATGCCGACCGGCTTCCGCGGTGGGCTTCCCCACGAGGTCGACGACATCGAAGGCCTCCTGGCGGGGTACGACGCCCACGCCGACGCCATGGCCAACGCCACCAACCCGGAGTCCGTCCTCAACAAGCTCTTCACCGAAGAAGAGGAGTAGCTTGTATTAGGATTGGTGCGGGTTGTAAATAAACATTTTAATGAAGAATGTTGGCCATCTCCTTGATTTTGACTGTCTTTGCTGCAATGGTGTCTTGGCAATTACGTTTGTTCTTGCGAATTTTCTTGCCCCTTAGCCGGCATTTCAACCGCAACACTTTTCCCGAATGAAATTTTCCCGAACGCATGACGTCACCTCGGCCCGATTAGATCTTGGCACTATTCCACGACTTGACGGTTTGTAGCGTAGCACTTCAATTCTCTTTATCTTCTCCCGATAAACCTATCGGTTGAGAGATAAGATCAAACTGTTCACTTAAACTTTAAAAAATTGGCTAAAGGCGATACAACTGTATCGGCTATTTTTGTACTAGAGGCGATACAATAATATCGGCTATTTCTCTCCAACTTCTTTCCTTTGCTCTGAAGGCAATTTTATTCAATCGGCTATACTACGTTTATGTCATAGTCACAATTAAGATCCAACTTCGATACTTGGATAAAACTTCTTAAGATATCTGCCATTGATGGCTCTAGTAAGTTCTTCTCCAAATAGCGTTTTCAATATATATGCATTGCCAGGTGCACAACTGACAACCCGAAAAGGTCCTTCCCAATTCGGAGACCACTTGCCGAATGTTTCGTCTTTGGTACCAATCGGCAATATCGTCTTCCAAACCAAATCTCCTTCTGCAAATTGTTTAACTTTAACTTTCTTGTTGTAGTATTTGGCAACATGCATCTTATTCTTCTCAATGTTCTCTAAAGCTTTAAGACGAATAAAATGTAAATCTTCCAATTCATCCATCATCAAATCCTTATAATCTTTTTCTATCAGGTCCTTTTGTAACTCAACTCTCCTTGATCCTGATTGCAATTCCCAAGGCATTATAGCATTATGTCCATAAACCAACTCATATGGAGATGCTTGTGTGGATCCATGGCAAGCCATTCGGTAAGCCCACAATGCTTCATTAAGGACCAAGTGCCATCTTCTTGGCTTCTCATCGATTTTCTTCTGAATAATCTTGATCATGATCTTATTTGACGCCTCGTTGGCCATTGGCTTGCGCATAATAAGGAGAAGAATTATACAACCTTATTCCCATGCTTTCGGCAAAGTCACAAAACTCGAAGAAGTGAACTGAGTCCCCGATCGGTTGTAATGGTCTCAGTGGGATCCCAAACCTATGAATTATATGTTCTTTGACAAAACCGATCATATTTTCTCGATGTGACCTTTTTCAAAGGGATAGCTTCAACCCACTTGGTGAAATAATCTATTGCCGGCAACACAAACTTGTGTCCTTTGTTAGATGGAGGATTGATCTCATTCAATTAAATCTATACCCCATCCTCTCGAACGGCCATGGTTTGATTATTGGATTCGGAAGCGATGCGGGTGCTCTTTGAACATTACCAAATATCGACAATCTCGACACCCTTTGTAATATTCAAAGCAATCCTCCAACATAGTCGGCCAAAAGTATCCTGTCCTTCGATTATCCACTTCATTCGGTAAGCCGACGATGTGCACCACAAGCTCCTTCATGAACTTCAAACATAATCTTTTTAGCTTCTTCTTGACTCAAGCACTTGAGCAACACTCCATCTATAGACTTGTGGTACAACTGATCATCAAGAAGTACGAATTTAAGGGCCTTATACCTGAGCCTTCGGGAAACTTTTTGAGATGGGTCTTTCGAGATAGCCGATAATGTCACTTCTCCGTCATCATTTATCCGATCAACATTGAAAGCACCCTCTTCTCGCGCATAAATTTCATGATTTTCCCGATATCCGGGAAAGCGGCTTGAGCTAATTTGTTTGCTTCTCCATTGTGCTCTCTGGGTATATGATGCAAAGTAACTACGAAAAGCTTTTCGAAGTTCCCTACATTGTTCATGGTACCCTTGCAAGTACATCATTTTTGCATTCATATTGTCCCGTCAACCGATTGATCACCAATTCGAGTCACCAAATACTTCAACAAAGAACAACGGCCTTCACTTCTATTAACAAACCGAAGCCCTCTAAGTAAAGCCTCATACTCGCTTGATTGTTAGTGACAGGGATATTCAATTGAAAAAGCAAACTCAAATGTCTTTCCTCGTGGGGATATCAAAAGAATACCAAAGCACCACCACCTTTGTCACATGATGATCCATCAAAAAATAATGCCCATGGGGCAATGTTAATCATATCAACGAGATAAATCACGATGTTGGGTAATAAAATCGGCAATTACCCGTCCTTTCACCGCTTTTGCCGACTCATACTTTAAATTGAACTCGACGGTGCTAATACCCATTTGCCGATTCTTCCACTTAAAATCGGCATTGACAACATGTGTTTAATTACATCAAAACTAGATATCACCACACATTCGGCATTTAACAAATAGTGCTGAAATTTGGTACATGAGTAATAAACACACAAACAGAGCTTTTCTATAGCCGAATACCTTGTTTCAGGATCTAGCAGTTTTCGGCTAAGGTAAGCTATTACCCTTTCTTTTCCATCAAACTCTTGCATAAGGGCCGATCCTATTGTTAGGCTATCGGCCGCCACATACAGCTTGAAAGGCTTCTCAAGTTGTGGAGGTACCAATACTGGTGGTGCCTTCATATATTGCTTGATCTCATCAAAAGCCTTTTGCCGTATGTCACCCTGACAAATTTTTGATCCTTCTTGAGCTTCAACAATGGAGAGAACGGCAATACTCTTTCGATAAATTGGATATGAATCTTCTCACGAAATTGATCTTGCCCAAAAATGACCGCAACTCGTAAGGTTAGTTGGGGGCACAACTTTGTCTATTGCTTCCATGCTCTTTTTCCCAACTTCTATCCCTCCTTTGTGTATCAAGAACCCCAAGAACTCACCAACGAGACTCCAAAAGCACACTTATTTGGATTCATCTTTAAACCATGTCTCCTTGTGCACTCCGAGTCTTCCTCAAATCGGCTAAATGTCCTTCATGGTCTCTGGATTTGACTACCACATCATCAATATAAATTTCCACAATTTTGCCGATCAACTCATGAAAGATATAATTCATGGCTCTCGATAAGTTGCACCAAAGATTCTTCAATCCAAATGTCATTACTATCCATTCAAATAACCCAATGTGGCCGGACATCTAAATGCGCCTTTGCAATATCTTCAACTCCATGAAAATCTGATTATATCCAAAGATTGCCATCCATAAAGCCGATGACTTCATACCCCGCTTTGCATCCACTAGTAAATCGGCAACGGCATTGGGTAACCATCCATGGGAGTAGCTTTGTTGAGATCTCTCGAAATCTATGCACACTCTCATCTTCCCATTCTTTTTGTAGACAGTACTATGTTTGAAATCCACTCGCATACCCGCATGGCCGAATAAAGTTTGCTTCAATCGGTCTTTCAACTTCTTTCTTTACATCGGCCAATACCTCCTCTTTATAAATTTTTCGTGGAGGTTGTTTGAAGGGACGAAATCCAGGTTTTATAGGCAACTTATGCTCAACAATTGATCGATCCAATCCAGGCATCTCTGTGTAATCCCAAGCAAAACAATCTTTGAACTCCTTCAAAGAACTCTATTAATTTCAATTTATATTCGGGTCTAAATCTGCACGATATACATCGGCCTTGACTTTGTGCTATCACCAACATTGATTTCTTCTAACTTGTCGGCCGACATAAAACCACGACCCGGTTGCCCTTGTTGCCATCGATTGGATTGCCCATTAAAAGTTATCGTCGAGCCGATCGCTTGGATCGGCCGTTGATCTCTGTCGAACACATTGACAGGACCTTCCTTCCATATCTTACCCGAAAGGCAGTCTAGTCCATCATACTCCCAATAAGCGAGGCTCGGAAGTGGCAACACTCACCGAATCATCGGCTTGAACAATCTCTACATCATCTCCTATCCACCGAATAAGAATTTGATGCATAGTTGATGGCACACAAAGAATTAGCATGGATCCAATCCCTTCCAAGAAGCATGCTATATGCCCCCTTGCCATCAATGACAAAGAAAGTAGTGATCAAAGTCTTGGAACCAATCATCGGTTCTACATGTACTTGCTCCACGAGTATCGAAGCATTGCCGCAAAATCTCTAAGGATCATGTCGATCGCAACAAATCCTCACTTGTCATACCAAGCTTTCGAAAGTAGCATAGGGCATAATATTGATAGCGCCCCTCCATCAACAAGCATCTTGGTTAAAGGCTTGCCATTGACATATCCCTTCGTGTATAATGGTTTCGGATGACGGTTTTTAATCGGCTTATCAAAGACTCGCTTGCCGAGTCAACACAAGTTGAGCCATCGGATCTCGGCATTCGGTTTCATCAAAGTCTGAGTATACTTCATCTTGAACTTCTTGATCTTGAGGAGCTTTGAACTCCAATGGAATAAAGAACACCATATTAGTATCAGCCGAAGGACCCTGTCCATCATCCTTTTTCTTAGGACGCCACACTGGTTTCTTTTCGGCTAATTCCTGCTTCAGCTCTTGATTTCTCAAACGCTGAACTCTTCTCTTCTGGCTTTTCCTCAAACCAGGAGGACACCATTGACCTCTTTGCCACCTGTATGAGCTCTCTTCCGCATTATGGGCACCGCTGCTTTGTGAGCCCAAGCTTGGTCTCGCAAATCTTTTCCTCGATGTCCATCAAAACTTTTTATTTTTAGGCGCCGATCGTTCTCGGAACTTTCATCCCAAGTCTATCATGAACGGGACGGTTGACTCGAGATTGCCTATACTCGAATATTGATCACTACATTCGGGGCAATTGTTCCCGGGCAGCAACTTCAAGCCTTCATTCCAAGCGGTGTCGAAGAAGGAACAGTTCAATGCGACTGCTCTTGTTCTCTCCCGTACTCTTCTTGTTCTCTTTGGCGAACTTCGCTTCATATCTCCGACGTTCGCCATGAACCCGCGCTCCTCTTCAATGTACCGCTGTTCCTCATCATACTCCATCTTCTTTTCCCACCGCCACTTATTCAACAAGTGTCGTCTTGTAACTCGCGCTTCGGCTCGGCGTGTATTCGGCAATTTCCCTTAGCCGCATCGAAGTCGACCCTTCTCTCGTTCGGCTATTTCGAACCGTACTTGTTGCACTTCCTCCTTGGTAACTTGCCGATCGGGGTCAACAACAAGCACCACTCTCCTTGGCTCTTTCGGAGGTCGAACCTTCATCTTTCCTTTTTCCTTGGACTCACCGGCATCAACCATGCCTATAGAGAAAGAGACCATGTTCGAGGAATGGGTTTTTGTCTACTTTCATCTTGCCATCAAACCTCAAGTGTCCATCTTGAATAGCTTTACGAATCTTTACTCGAACACTCGGCAATCATTGATATGATGAGAACTTGTATCATGGAACCCACAACTTCTTATCCTTCACCCCTTCGGGCGTAGCATAGGATGTCCTTCTCGCGGCTTGACGCGTCCCTCTTGAATCATATACAAAAAGAGCTTATCTCGCTTTACCGACATCAAAATCATAAGATCCTTTTTTGTCTTTGCTTCACCCATCGATGACGACCAAAGTAGGCTCCTTTGTCCGTTCAACTCTGCAGCGACTACTTCATCTTCATCTTCATATTCGATGCTTCTTCTAGAAATCCACGATACATGTCAACACGGTTGCACTTGTTCTTCCGAAAATGAACATCTCTCCTAAACCCTTGGGCTTGATTGCTCATCGCTGTCAATTTTTGTGCAAGTTGTCCAAGGTCTTCAAACTCCATGCCGAATAGCTTGTCTCTGATATGTGGCAGCATGCCTGCAATGACCAATTGTGCGAGTTGATCATCGGAATAGTCGAGAATAGCACATGTTCTTCGCTTCTCGAATCTACGAAGATACTCCATTGGTGTTTCGGTAGTCTTCATCCTCATAGCCCAAAGATCAACCATCTTCTTTTCATTGGTTCCGTATAAAAGTATGAATGGAACTTTTGCTCCAATTCTGCCCATGTACCAATGGAATTAGCCGGCCGTGATGCAAACCATGTGAAAGCCGGCCCCGTCGGAGACATAGGAAAATATCGATTCTCCAAGCTTCATCGCGGCTTCTCCGAGTTGCATCGGATATCTGCGACATGCTCAATGGTACTGGTGTCATCCCGACCGAGAGAACTTGGTCAAATCCGTTGGTGGCTTAACTCTGGGTGGAAGAGCTACCCTATTGTACCACTCGGGAAAGGAGATTTGTATGCATATGTCGATGCTTTGGCTTCGGCCGAATTGATTCGCATCATATCGGCCATTCGCTTAGGAGGTCATCATTTGCATCTTTTGCTCCCTGTCTTCTAGAAGGCATTCCCGATGCACTCCCTGTACCCTCGGATTCGGCAAAGCACTCGAGCACCGTAATCGTGAATTCGGTGTACCCATCTCCATAGACACTCTTCTCGCAATCTATTTGCTACCGGGGAAATCTTGTAAGCGAGATGCGGGTATATCCGTTGTTGCACCAAAAGCTACTTGACCATGAGTTTGCTGCTCGGTCACAGGAGGCTTCTCTTTTTCATCGTGAATAGCTCCATCCTTGCTTGTACCGATCATCTCTTCTCCTCCGGTCGACTTCCCTGAAGACTGCTGAGTGTTGAAGTACACTGGTCCAGCAAGCTCTCCAAATCTTTCTTCAAAGCGCTTGTCAACTGCTGGACCAAAAGTGTCAGCCATGATTTTGCGGAAGGTGCCCAGAAAAGCTGTGTTGTGATTCAACATAGTGTCTCCCACACTTTGTATATGGCTGCAACTACCCTCTGCATTTCCTCCTCGTCGCAATGTCGGACGACCGAGAAGAACTCGTGGCGTGATTGCTTGACGATCACTCGCCACTCTTGTTCTTGGAAAAAGACATAAGACATTTCGCTGAAACCTGTTCCATTGCCTGTTCCACTATCGGCGTTGCTCGTCGCAGGCTCGTCTATGGTCACGTTTAGAACGTGATCGTTGTCAATTTCCGATCCCATCTTAGATTGAGAAGTTGTCCCACTGGGCGTGCCAAAAAGTGTGTTGACACAAAATGTGGCGCACTGTGTCTCACACACAGCAAGCCGGAAAGCCTAGCTTCAATCGGGTGCCCGGGCGTCTGAATCCGGTGGCGTGCCAGTCGATTTGACCTGAAAAATCGACAAGGGATAAAACAGTAAGATCATAACTGGAACGTGCTGGGTGAGACCAGACAGTTCCATCTTTACGGCCCTGAAACCACTTACGACGACATATAGCTATAGAAGCTATCTGCCAACAGATTGCAGTTCATTCGGCTAAAATAACATAACTGATGTAACAGAACAAATTTGCCGAATACAGTGAATGAAGACATATTTGAACAAGATTAAATCATTAAAGCATATCAAACTATATCTTCGGGTTTAAAGCATCATCAAGCACTAATAACTAAAGATAAGTAACTTATAAATATAAATCTACCAAATAACACATGCATAGGCTATTCCAACTAGTCTCGCCGCACGTCTAGCCTTCATAAACCCGTCGAGCATAAACCCAAGCAAGCTAATCCACCGCATGATACCACTCACTATGAACTTACACCACCCCTTACTACTAGATCAATCCACCGCATGATACAATCTAACAATAAAGAGCTAAAAGCACGTAATTATCTAACAGATCTATAAATACTTGCTACATGTATAAGCATAACCGTATCGGCAAGATTGCCGAATCGGGGTCCATGAAGAAGGAACAAACAAGTAACATGTAAAAGGAGCCTATCGATTAAACCGATCTCTAGTCCACCGGATGACTAGCTCTAGAGTAACCCAAAGACACATCTCCGCACGGTACCCGATCTGTCAAGGCTTATCTACATATAACGTGGATGAACCCACAACACGTGACAATCTAGATAGAACTAATTCGGCTATATGAGCTTGATCTACTCGATATTGAATAAGCATGAAAGGAACGATCAACAAGCCGAAAGAGTATCAATCTAGATTGGGCAAAAGAGTGTTGCAAATAATTAAACATTAAATAAAGCAAGCAACACGTGATAACTTAATGAATCTATTAGATCTTGCCAAATCTAAGAGAGCCGATAACTATCTTTACTCATGTCTTAATCCGCCGCACGATACAAGGCACAAGCAAAAACTTCCCATCATTGAGCTTAAATCCGCCGCACGATACTAAGCAAAACGGATGAGACTACTTGCATCATAATCTAAATCCGCCGCACGATACTAGACATGATAGCAAGGTTGCCGGGACTTACGGAGGTCGACGGATCGATTGGCCCTCTCGAAGAACTCGACGACACGACTAAAGGACTCGAAGGGTGGCACGTAGCCGGTTGTATTGAATTGGTTGTGAACCCTTATTACAATGGTCGAGGGTTTATATTTATACCCTGGACAAAACATGAGTCCTAAGCACTTACGAACTATCTAACCAAAATTGGAAAGACAAAGACACACTAACTCTATCCATAATCGGAGTCCTTGACCATCACGACTCCTTCCCTTTTTGATCAGCTTCCTTTTTCCCTTCTTCGCCTTCAAATAAAGCAGTTGCCGACCGCTTGGCCATTTGCCGAACACATGGAAATTAGCCGACCGCATATGCATTTGCCGAATCCCTCTCTCTGCCGCCTGTGGGTCCACCTGTCATATTCCTGACCAAATTCTGGTGTTAACACGTCCCCCTCCTGGTTCACCGATCGAGAGTAGAGCCATGTCGTGGCCTGGGCCGAGCGACATGAACTCTAGACTCCCAAACCAGATCACCGTGGCGAACGGAAGCGAGGAAGCGGGTGATGCCATCTGGAAAATGGCGGGAATCGAGCGAAAAACACGCGGTACCCCTACCTGGCGCGCCAACTGTCGGTGTTTCGTACCCCGGGGGGTATAACACCAACGAGTAAATTTATATGCGTGCTCCCTAATCCGGATGGTGATGCAAGATGGACACAAGCGTTTATCCTGGTTCAGGCAAGGAGTGCCCTACGTCCGCGAGAGGGGGAGAGTTTTGTATTATCTTGCACCGGGGTGCTTGTACGGGGTGACTACAAGCGGGACTTAGCCGTGAATGGGTGTGAGTGAAGGCGTAAAAAACCTGTCCTAGACTAGGCCCTGGCATCCCCTTTTATAGGCCAAGAGGAGGCTCAGGAGTACAGAGTAGATAGGGCTGTCGTGGGCGTGACGTCGAGGTACATGCGCCATGTCGAGTCGTCGAGACTGTAGACGCTCCCTTTGGTCGGGCTCGAGCCTGTAGCGGTATGGTCAATGATGGCCTGCTCGTCCTTCTCGGTCGTGGGCTGACGTAGTCGAGGTATGGTGTCGGTGTTGACGAGCACGTGCGTCCGGGAACCCCGCTGTATGGTCGTCGAGGTGGGAAAGACAGGGCACTGCTTGCTCCGTACGCCAATCGCGTCCGCCATTACTTCCTCGAGCGCCTGGGTGCCGGCTCGAGGGGTCGTCGATCCGAGCGACGGGACGGCACGACGTGTTTGGTGGTGCGGGGGCTTGACTACGGCGCCTAAAGGGGGACGTCGCACGTGGCACAGTGCGTAGCATGGCTACACAGTGGCACCTGCCATCCTTGAATCCAGGGGATGGGCGGCGTAATGGCGGAGGCGACCGGCGCACGTCCCACCATTGCAGGCCCTGTAGCCATGGGGTTAGGCGGCGTCAGAGTACTTTGGCGCTGTTCGAGCCCTGTAGCCACGTGCGTGCTCTGGGTAGGCAATGATTGAGGGCAGACTCGAGCGGTTGCTCGCTCGAGCGTTCTCCGTCCCGCTCGAGCGGTTGCTCGCTCGAGCAGTTTGCGTCATCGTCTCGAGCGGTCGCGCGCTCGAGCGGTTTCCGTACTTCTCTCGCCGAGCGGGTGAGCGGGCGCGCTCGAGTTTAGGAAGTTCGAGGCTTTGCGGGCGATAGTGGGCCGGCCCGGCTCGAGGGGATTTGGAGGCTTCCCTGGTTGGTTATCTTCTCGGATTTTTTAGAGAGGGATGAGGTTGATTTGCTCGTCTCTAATTCACCCGATTTAGGACCCCCTAATCTAGGTATCCGACACCACAATTCTCAAGAAACCTGCGTTTCACACCTGAGAAGAAGAGGAGAGAAAGGCAGGAAGACACAAGGTTTTTCGGTGCAAAACAGCAAGGTCCATGGATCAGTGGGAGCACATGCAGTAGGGGCTTCCTTGGTGGTTATGGTGATCGATGGGGCTCTTCTCGGGTCACCAACGGCGACGGACGATCATGGAGAAAGATGCCGATAGATACGGAGAAGGGGGTAGAGACTAGCAGCCAAACCGGGACAAAGTTGGCGCTATCTCGGGGATGATGTACCAACGAGAAGCCCTTGCTTCGCAGCCAAATGACCTTGCTTATAATACTTTGCGAGAAGATGGTAAGGGTGATGTGGATGGTGATATGAAGGATGGGAAGAAAGGTGGAAATAGTGTCAATGGCCATGATGAATCAAAGGAGCGTACACCGAAGGATGATAGAAAGAATCCTCCTAAAACTTTCAAAAGACGTCCAAGATCCAACAATAAGAATGATGATAGGATGAAGATTGATGCGAAAAAGAGGTTATGCTCATCGAATGAAAGAGTGGATTCGAGATAGCAAAGAAACAAAAATATAATCATGATAAACTTAACCCCGACGGGTCCTCAAGGCGAGGCCCGTCAGGAGCCATGAATCTCTTCAGCTGGAACTGCCGAGGTTTGGGGATTCCTCGGACAGGTTCAAGAGCTTGTTGCTCTAGTTGGAGCAAAAAATCCTCGCCTGGTGTTTTTATCGAGACAAGAATGACGGGCAACCGAGTAGCTAATTTGAGGTGGAGATTGGGTTTGAAGCATGCTATTACGTGGATTGTTCTAGCACCGGTGGTGGTGGTTTGGCCTTGTTTTGGCATGAGGCGGTGGATGTTACCTTGATTGAGAAACATAAACGGTTTATTGATGTCCATGTGCGTGAGTCACCGTCGGCGCCTCGTTTTCGCATTACTTTTGTGTATGGGGAGCCTCGGATCAAGACCGACACTTGATGTGGGAGCTTTTGCGACGGCTACATGGGGCTTCACAAGAGCCTTGGCTCCTAATTGGTGATTTTAATGAAGCCATGTGGGGGTATGAGCATTTTTCGGCTTTGTCCACGTCCGTAGAGAGACAGGATGTCCGCATTTAGAGATGTGCTTTGAACGATCGCGGACCGGTGGACTGGGTTTTGTGGGCTTGCCGTTTACTTATGATAATGGTAGAGATGGGAACGCCAATGTTAAAGTGAGGTTGGACGGGCGTGGCTGATTCTAGCCGGCGTGACTTGTTTGATGAGACAACATTGCATCATTTGGTGTCGTCCGGATCGATCACCGTCCACCGTTATTAGAAATCAAGAAGGAAAGCCGGGAGCGGCACAAGCCTCGAATATTCCGATATGAAATTATGTGGGAGCGCCTTGAATCCTTGGCACCGGAGGTTAAGAAGGCCTGGTGTACGGCCCCGAGCAGTAGGACTTGGCGGTATTGCTAGCGCACTTGTGCATGTTCACGGGCTCTAAGGTCGTGGAGCAAGCGGAATTTTGGGGCGGTGACAAAGGAGTTAGAAGAGCTTAGAGCGAAGCTTGAAACCGTACGCACATCCGGCCAAACTTGCCGAGCGGATGTTCAAAAGCTTACGATCGTATGGACGAACTCTTATATCGGGAGGAAATGATGTGGCTACAACGCTCTCGCATAGCGTGGCTCCGAGAAGGTGATCGTAACACCAAATATTTTCATCGACAGGCAATGTGGAGAGCTCGGAAAAATAAAATCACAAAGCTAAAAAATCAAGATGATGAGTGGTGTGAAGATCCTAAGGTTATGCGGTCTATGGCGGCCAATTACTTTAAGGATCTCGTACTTTCTGCGGATGGCCGGGTTGACCCTTCGAACTTGTTGATCTCATAGATGAGAAAATTACCGATGATATGAATGAAGCCTTGTGCAAGAATTTTTCTCGTAGAAGAGATTTCGATGCTCTATTTCGATGGGTCCCCTAAAAGCGCCCGGGCCGATGGGTTTCTGCTAGATTTTATCGGCGACACTTTGGGAGGTGCTAAGAGATGATGTGGTGGCTGCGGTTCAGCAGTTTTTTGATGATGGTATCTTGCCTGGTGGGATAAATGAGACAACTATTGTTCTTATTCCGAAAGGACCTAACCCGAACAACTCAAGGACTTCGGCCAATCGGTTTGTGTAATGTCATCTACAAAATTATTTCCAAATGTCTTGTTAACCGGCTTAGACCTTTCTGGAGCAGATCATATCTCAAGAACAAAGTGCCTTTGTTCCGGGCGCTTAATAACGAGATAATGCATTGATTGCCTTTGAATGTATACATGCCATTCGTGAGACCTTATGGGAAGGATTTTTGTGCTTACAAGTTGGATCTATCCAAGGCGTATGATCGTGTTGATTGGGGATTTCTAAAAAGTTTGATGGAGAAGCTAGGCTTTCAAAGCAAGTGGGTGCGGTGGGTCATGACATGTGTTTCCACTGCTTCGCTACTCTATACGCTTCAATGGGGTGCCTTCGCACTCCTTTTCCCCGACACGTGGTCTACGACAAGGTGATCCGCTCTCCCCTTATTTATTCCTTCTAGTTGCTGATGGTCTTTCGTCTCTATTGCGGCATCATGAGGAGCTGGGTCAAGTCGAAGGCATGAAGATATGTAGACGAGCACCTAGTATTACCCATCTTCTTTTTGCGGATGATAGCCTGCTATTCTTTCGGGCAAGCCAGATCAAGCAATGGCGGTCAAGCATATTTTGTCTCGTTTTGAGAAGTGTACTGGTCGACAACAACTAGGAGTCCAGAGTTGATTTTGAAGCTAAATATTTGGGGCTGCCAATGCCTACGGCGGATGAAGAGAGGAGTTTTCCAACCACTAGAAGAGAGGTTTCGAAAAGAATGTGTGCATGGAAGGAAAAAGAGTTGTCTGCACGCGGGCAAGGAAATTCTTATTAAATCAGTTGCACAAGCATTGCCAAACTATGTGATGAGTGTTTTCAAGCTCCCACCGACTTTATGTGATGAGTTGATGAGACACATTCGGGCTTCTTGGTGGGGATCGAGAATGGGCGCGGGAAGGTTCAATGGGTTCCATGGGAGAAGATGATAATGCCAAAAGGTTTTGGGGGCATGGGTTTCGAGATCTCGGATTGGTAAATCAAGCATTGCTTGCAAGACAGGCATGGAGATTGGTTTTCTATCCGAGAGAGCCTTTGTGCTAGAGTTCGAAGGCTAAATATTTCCCCAATGGCAACCTTCTTGACACGATTCTTGCCGCCGGTGATGCCTCCCGTCGTGGCGTGGGATTGAACATGGGTTAGATTTGCTTTGAAACATGGTGTAGTCTACAGTGGGAGATGGTCGAGCATTCGTATTTGGCGTGACAACCGGCTGCCGAGAGCTCATGGTATGAAACCGGTCGGCGGTGTTCGGCAATGCGAGCTGCGTCGTGTCTCTCACTTGATTGATGCTTGAAGACAGATCCTGGAACGAAACGCTGGTAAGGAGATACTTTTATCCCTGTGATGTTGAGGTGATATTAAAGATTAAGCTTCCCTATACTACCTGCTTTGTGACCATGTGGCTTGGAATTTTGAAAAATCTGGATTGTTCTCCGTCAAGAGTGCGTATAGATTGGCAATGAGAAGGGAGCATGATGAAGGGGTGATTGGCTCCAGTTTTACCCCATCGATGGCGGAAGGTGTGGAAGGATCTGTGGGCAGTTAAAGTACCTGAAAAGGTAAAGGTGTTTGCATGGAAGGTTGCAAATAATGGAATTCCTACTCAGGCTAATAAGTGTTACAGACACCTTGTGGAACATGAATTTTGTAAGATATGTGGTCACGCTCGGGAGGATTGCTTCCATGCATGTTTAGGTTGTCCACATGCTGTTGCTCTTCGTCAGGCCATGCGGGAACATTGGGCCCTTCCAACCGAGAAAGATTTACAATATACAGGGCCACAATGGCTGCTGATGCTTGTGAGCCGGTACTCAGTGGAGGTCATGGGTAATCTGTTCATGTTGATGTGGCGTTCTTGGAGTGTACGTAACAGTGTCTTACGGGCAGGCCAGAAAATCTCAATTGATAGTTCTGTGGTGTTTCTTACACGCTACATGGACTCGCTCCTACAATGCCGGCAAAGCAAATGCCAAGTTGACAACAAAGGGAAGAGTTGTGCCATCGTTGGGAGTAAAATGAAGCCTGGTTGTGCTCGACAAGTAAGGAAGAAGAGGTGGAATCCGCCGGATCCTGGTTGGATGAAGATCAATGTGGATGGTGCTTTCATGCTGAACACTGGAGTTGCTGCTATTGGAGTGGTCATTAGGGATCACAATGGCCGGATCATGCTTGCTGCCTGGCGTCTGCTGCACTACTGTCGGGAAGCTGAGGAAGCTGAAGCACTGGCTTCCCGAGAAGGACTCTCGCTTGCAACACGATGGCCTGACGTTCCTATGATTCTAGAAAGAGATTGTGCCACGGCTGCCGCAAAGCTATTGAACACTGATCCTGACCGTTCCTTGGATTGGTCTACCTTTCGGGAAGCAAGGCTACGGATGGAGGATCTTCGTCGTGTGGTAGTTGTTAAGATTAGTCGTGATCAAAATAATGTCGCACATGAGCTTGCTCATCATGCCATTAGGTCGAGTAGTAGTCAAGTCTTTTTTCTTCTTTTCCAAAGTTTATCGAGTCGCTTGCTTGTAATGACATTGGTTCTCGTTAATTATTAATAAAGTCTTTATTTCGCAAAAAAAAAAAAAAAAAAAAAAAAAAACTAAGCCCTAACAAATCCACCATAAGCTTTGCATTTGGTTTCGTTCAAGCTTGATTTTCACAGAGAGCAAGCGCCAGAAGCTGTTCCAAACAAGGCCAGATAAAACTGAACACTGAACAATTCAACCACTAGAATTTAGAACTTCAGAAACTTAAGCATAGTCACAAGAGAATTCCACATGAATCCTACCACGAACAATAACATGTCCAGCACAAGATAACTTAAATTACCACATACACGCACAGGTAAACACGATGAGTTTACTACTACAACTGCGACGACAGACACTTAGATTAAACACAGCACAAGTACTTCCAAGTACACAGCTAGACGGGACTGTAGTCAGGCAGAAGCAGCAGCCGCACCGGGGGTAGGAGCGCCCTCCATCATTCCTTGGCGGTCTTGTTGATGAGGGACTTGTGAATGTGAGGGATGACGCCCCCGCCGGCAATGGCCCCCTTGATCAGGGTGTCCAGCTCCTCGTCGCCGCGGATGGCGAGCTGCAGGTGGCGTGGCGTGATGCGCTTGACCTTGAGGTCCTTGCTGGCGTTGTCGGCCAGCTCAAGAACCTCGGCGGTGAGGTACTCCAGGATTGCCGCCGAGTAACGAGATGGAAATTTTAATTTAAAGGTAATTTCAGCACTGCACTGCAAATATAGTAAAAAAAGAAGGCCAAGATAATCATCTGTTAGCCATTTATACATGAAATTGACACTATTAGTTCTTTTTTCTCAAATTTCCACTTAACCAAGTCAGCAGAGTTAGATTGTTGAACGCTAAGAGTTCTTTCCACAATAACTATGATTAACACTAAGCATTGATCATAGTTATTTGCTTGTAATGAAAAGTATCATAAAGGAGAGGAACAAACAAAATATAAATGATTCCGTCACATTGATCATCGACTGTCTTTCATTAAAACTCTTCTCAATTATTCATACAAAGAATCTGCAACCACAGATTGGAGTCAATTTCAAAGTTTCAGCAAGTAGCTGGTAGGTGTTGACAAGGTCCAGGTCTTCAGCATCAGGCAGGTGCATCATTAAACTAATTTAGGGAAGTCACTTTTTGTTTGCAGGCCAATATGCAATTCCTAAAGAACTATATGGAAGGCAGGAGGCTCTATCTACTTAAGTTCAGCTAAGAGAATTCAACATAGATGGGATCATGAGAGGCATGTGTTGAGAACAGGCTCTGAAGCTTGAAGACCTGGAACACGAACTGCATGCTAAACATAATCATGACACTGATCATATCTGAAGTGTGTTGCGACAACACAGATAGGCTTTGACTCAAATGCTCAGAGCAGTAGGCTTACACTTAGTATCATACTCTAGAGTTCTACACTGTTGTTAATTGTTAACAAATAGTTTTGTTTTCATAACAAGCTGAGGCATATATTTGGTGTTAGTGGAAGGAAAATATAGTCCCCTAGACCTAAGCAAGATGCAGCATCAGACCCAAGCAAGCCCTGCTCTGGCTGAAACCCACTACGACCCAAGGTTAGTTATTATTCAGCAACATACATATAGGGAAAAAATTTGGTGTGAAAGCTAAATACATATAGAGATCTTGTATATATATTTATCATGTAATCAACACCAAACAGGTACCTATTATAATTTAGAAGAAACTCAGCCTTCAATTTAAACATGTCTGTCAAAGCAATATATAGAGAATACATTCATTTGTACAACATAAATAGACATAACAGGACCAGTTCCTCTGAAACTTACACAGGTCTAGGTAACAAAAATTCAGTTATAAACAACTACATAGCAACATGTTTGAGAAAACTATTACTCACTAATAATGACACAAAAAGCAAGGTAGTATGTAACATAATTATCACTTTGGAAATACGAAAGGTGGTAGTAGTAGTAGTATTTAATGAATATACTGCTTAAATAAACACCAAAAATGATAAGTTGTGCAACTTGGGCAACAGCAGCACAGCACACATAATATGCATAAGTGAGGCTACCTTACATTTTTCCACAAAGCATCAACATTACAAAGTTCAGAATTCCAATATAGGCATTACACAAAAGCTACCTAGCTAACAGCCTAACACCAACAACTCTGATCACAAAGACTTGATTATTCAAAAGCACTGGACTCATAATATGCATAAGTGAAGTTACCTTACATGAATGTCCAAACTGCCTTGCAGTTTTACTTAGACCAAAAGCATGAGAAGATATCCTAGTACGCAGAATATAAACTAGTTCTACTGGCTAGGTGTAATAGCCAAGTTGCTACCTACCTGTACACAGATAGGGCACATTCAGTGCTTATTTGTGAGTGCCGGTGACTCCAAGAAACAGGGAACGTAGGGCACAATATGCTCAGCTGAAACATTGTTCTCTGAAGTGCCTATAACATTCACTAGCTTATGATCCATGTCATATGATATCAACTTCCGGTTCTGAACAATGAAAACCATATTCCCATCTGGATGCATGGCAACCACTCGGTGTTCATTTTCATAGCCAGGGCGCCACCTTTTTCCAAACAGCTCCACAAAGCTCACACGGTGCTTCAAGACCCATTTCTGTGTATCATAGTCCTCAAGAACCCAGATGGACAGTTGAGGACCAGATGCCTGATTGATGTAATGCAGGCGCCCTTGGGATTGAGCAACATAACCAGGCCACCTCACAACCATTGCTGGCAATGGGATGGCCCTTTGTGTTTCCCCGTGCACATCTACAGCAACAATCTGATCTTGTCTCTCTTCTTGATCTGAGATTATGAAATGCAGCACGCCATTAAGAACGGCACACCCCCAGCCCTTGCGTGGAATAAAGCCCTCATGCCGCCATCCTTCCAATTGCCCCAGCTCTTCCTCCCAGTCACTTTGGACGTGACTCCATGTCCCAGTTTCTGATGAGTAAATGTGCACTGATATCCGGTACGCCTCTTCGGTTACCTCTCTGTATTGCAGCTCTTCTTCCTCCTCCTCCTCATCATCATCATCATCATTATGGTCATGACTATCATCATATTGGTCATGAATACCACCACATTGTTCACACCTATGACGATGAATATACTTCTCAAAAAGATTAACATCAGTATAACGTTGACGATGGCGAAGTTCCCATAAATCATCAGTGTAATCATCCTCCTGGACCTCCTCGAACGACACCACTTCCTTAAACTCGAACCAGAACTGGACAATGTGGAAGTGAGAGGAGACTACCTGATCAAAAACCAAATAGGTGTAGCTCGTTTCACCTCTAGGATACGGCGATCTGGGCACGGACACCCAATGCTTCGTGGCGGGGTTGCACACGATGTAGCCCAATCGATCAGAATCATATGGTCCTGATTTTGGCCCGTGCTCGAACAGGAGGAGCCCATTGCAGGAATCCGCAAGGGTGAGGATCTTAGTCCCAGGAAGCTTCGTCAGGAAGGACAAGCGACTGTCGATGCCGAGAGGCGCAGAGCTCGCCCGCAGGCTGGTGAAACCAATCTTTGCCGCGCCGGAACCGCGGCGGCCGCGGCCGTGGATCTTTCCGTGGATGGAGAAGAAGCCCTGTAGGGTTTGGGGGATCTTCTTGCCGTGGAGGGGATCTTCGATGAGGTCGCGCCAACCCTTGGCCACGCACTTGGAGCGGCAGATGGACCTCACAGGGACGCGCGCGAGGATCTCCACCAAGGAGTCTTCTGGGAGGCCGTCCACCGTGCTCCGCTTGGGGTTGAGGCCGGAGCAGTCCATGCCGCCGCCGTAGCCGCCCACCGGTTGGGAGGTGGGGAGGGAGAGCAAGCTGCGAAGTGCAGCGGCGGTCAGGGGATGCGAGAGGAAGGGAGGGCAGCTCGCCTACAGCAGGAGGTGGCCGGGATGGATGGACGGACGGCGGCGGCGGGAGGCGCCGTCGGGCGGTGGTGGCTGGGCTGCTGGTGACTCGGGGAGTGATTACGGGAAACAGAGCCAGCATTTATTGATGAGCTGACGCGAAATTACACTAATGCCCCCTTCCAAGTCATTTGGAATTTGGAAGGATCGTTCCTAATCCTGGCGCGTATATTTACAGAATTATATTTGGGAAAACTGATGTTCACTTTTCAAAATTCAGGATCTTCAGCTAAGCGTATATTTACAGAATTATAATTAGGCGTTACCTTTTGTTGTGCGTGGAACCTTGCTAGTATTGGTGTTATTCATCCATTTTATTGTAAGTCTATAGAGCTAAGCAATGAAATATAGAGTTTTTTCTTTAGAAAAAAATGGCCCTACTATTATTTAGAGTTTCTTGGGAGATATATTTTGTGCCGTATTTTTCTAGATTTTTTTCAGAAAAAGTTTAACAACAAACTCTAGATGACATATTTTGTTAAGAGCAAGGTGTTTGTTGTTACTACACCGTTACTACACCACTTCGAAGATCTTTCGACTCAGTATTTCAAAAATATCCATGCACGCATTTAACTGTTGCAAAATTTTAGAATAACATATTTTCTAACTTTTCAAGATTACTTAAGTTGTATTAGAATAAATTATAAATTTAAATGACCTATGAAAAATAGATGAGTGCATTGTGACTTCACCATACATACACTACCCAATGGATGGCTCTCGGTCACTGCCTTAGTTTTTTCTCCCTTCCACCTTAGTTTTTTACCTCTTCTATCATATTATTATTAGAAACACATTCTATACGATCCATCGCGATGACATGATTCCCTCTCCCCCACATATGTGCCCAACTACGCCCTTCGGTGAAGAACTTTAGTGTCCACGGCGAGGGCGAGGACGACAGAGCTCACAGGGGTGGAGAGTGGACAAAAAGAAACCTAGTTAGAATGACAACACTGCCCCGCCTGCTTCACGAGTCGCACAAACAGGCACGAGAAGTGAAACCCTTTGTATAGTACTTCGTCCCTATACGCTGCAGTTGCCGGCGATGACACTTCCCGGCAGCAAGACAGCTCCCCGCGGTGGTGTCACCTGGCAAATGCTTTCAACTTGCGTCAAGGAAGAACCTGCGTCGCGAGAATGTTGTGCCACCGCGAGGAGAGAGGAGCCGCATCACGGGGAGGCCGATCCGGGCTCGGTGACGAGCTAGATCGATTAACGATGATGGGGTAGCGGCGGTGGTGAGCATCTACGAGGCGAGGCGGAGGGTTGACTCGAGGGTCACTCGGGGTCGATAGGGTCATGCCATGTTTGCTCCTCTTCTGCTTTAGGTGGACCCAATTCGATCCACTCGCAAATTCCTTCTAGGTGCGGGTCGGCTTCGAAGCGGGTTGAACCCCCCCCCCCCCACCACCACCCCCGCCCCCCACACACACCACCACCACCACCCCGGTCTTACAAGGGGTACAAAAGAAAAGCTCTGGTGCATGAATTTCTCAAAAGAAACAACTATTTTTGTTTCATCGGCTTCAACTCCTCGCCCCGTGGATGGTGCCCTTGATGAGGATGTACTCCTTGTCCTCGTAGATGCGCAAACCACGAGTAGCAGCCGCCACCATGGCCTTACACCGCCAAATCCATGCGCGATCGAGCCCACAGGCCATAGAAATGGACCAAACATCGTTGATGTCACCCGTGCAATAGCAACGCCCTCAGGCACGCGCAACATTCGACACCGAAGACCCGGCTAAGCAAACTTCCTACACGAGGACAACGATCCAGCACTGGAGCGCCGACACGAACAAATATTGTCGTTGTCGCACACGCATCTGTGGACGCGTTTCTTATGAACGGACCTCTCTGACGCAACCTACCATCAAAATTTACATATATGCCAAATTCTATGTTTGGAAAGACTTAAGTTCTAGGGATAGCTAGCTTTTCTCCAGCTATACTCCCTCCGTCCCACTTTGATTGACGTTTTAGCTTTTGACCGGTGCAGCAAAGATTCTTTGAATGTGGACATTTACGTGTGTCCAAGTGTATTGAAGAAATGATTTACTCCACTGCCAGAACGACAGTCAAAGCGTGACGGAGGGAGTACACATGAATGAAGAAGCTTATCGTTTGCCACTTCGACTTTCCTTGACTTCCCATGGCGACTTCCATGGTTAGATTGGTTGGATAGGCAGCAAGGACGATTAGTGAAGGGAGAGCTCGTGCCAAATGGAGGCTACTCACTGGTAGAGCTCGTGCAAGGACGATTAGGGAATGACGGATGGAGGTAGCTATCACCTAAAGGATGACTTGCAAGGTTGGTGCAGGCAAGGTGCAAAGTTCCCCGTGCCTATTCCTGAGGCAGAAGCACTTGGGGGAATCAGAGGCACCATTTGATAAGGCTAATGAGGAACCATTTTCCCATCTATCTACTCTCAAAATTTGCTTGGAATCCATAAAGCAACTATTTTTCTTCACAGGCTCCGATTAAAGAGCTCAAGCTATTTGGAGCCATACCAAACTACGCACAAATAAATCCGCCATAAGTTTTGCATTTGGTTTCGTTCAGGTTTGATTTTCACAAGAAGCAAGCACCAGAAATTGTTTGAAACAAGGCTAGGTAAAACCAAACACTGAACAATTCAACCACTAGAATTTAGACCTTCAGAAACTTAAGCATAGTCACAGGAGAATTCCACATGAATCCTACCACAAACAAGAACATTGTCCAGCACAAGATAACTTAAATTACCACATACAAGCACAGGTAAACACGATGAGTTTACTACTACAACTGCGACGACGACAGACACATAAGATTAAACACAGCACAAGTACACAGCTAGACGGGACTGTAGTCAGGCAGAAGCAGCAGCAGCAGCACCGGGTGTAGCAGCAGCAGCGCCGTCCATCACTCCTTGGCGGTCTTGTTGATGAGGGACTTGTGGATGTGGGGGATGACGCCGCCGCCGGCGATGGTCCCCTTGATGAGGGTGTCCAGCTCCTCGTCGCCGCGGATGGCGAGCTGCAGGTGGCGCGGCGTGATGCGCTTGACTTTGAGGTCCTTGCTGGCGTTGCCGGCCAGCTCCAGGACCTCCGCGGTCAGGTACTCCAGGATTGCCGCGGAGTAGACGGCGGCCGTCGCGCCGACGCGGCCGTGCGCGGAGGCGCGGGACTTGAGCTGGCGGTGGATGCGGCCCACCGGGAACTGCAGACACGAAAGCGAGCGCCGGTTAGAATCCGTGGAAGGGACGGGAACGGATCGACAGAAATTCGCGGGGAAAAAAAGGCCCAGATCTGAAATCGAGCTGGAATTCGCAGAGAAAAGCGGCAGATCTGGAGCTTTCAAGAACGACGCGAGACGGGGAGCCGACGAAGGCGAGAGAAGCGGCGGAGGAAGGAACCGGGAAGGGAAGGTACCTGGAGGCCGGCGCGGGATGAGCGGGAGACGGGGGCCTTCTTGTTCTTGTCCTTGTCGGTGCTCTTGGCCGCGGTGGTCTTGGCGGCCAGCAGCCCCTTGCCTCCCTTGCCCGCCATCGCCGCCGGCTCGGAAACCCTAGGGTGGAGTGGAGCGGTCGCTCGGGCTGGTTGCGGCGCGCGGCGAGGGCGAGGAGGACCGGAGGCTGCGTGTGGGGGATTTCCCTGTTCAGTGCGGGCAGCAGAGGGCTTTTAACGCGCCGCCACGCTGGGGAAAATTTCGGGCTGGGGTTTGAATCTCGTGGGCGCCGAGTCCCCCGAGGGCGCGCGCTCCGCGTTTTCGCGGCTTCGCCGGCGTGAAATTTTCGGGCGGCGGGTGGGAGCAGTCAGGGTGGTACGGAGATGGGCTGGGCCTAATTAGTGTTTATTTCCGGGCTGGGTGAGTCTGCCGATATCTGGCCCATTTGTTGGCCTGCCAGACGGGGAAAAAGTGAGCTTTGGGTCGAAGCCTCGCGCTCTTGCAGGGGCGCAGGGAAAAGCCCATGTGGAAACATGTGAAATTTCAAACCGGCGTTCAGCACCTTTGACAGACCATTTCAGATTTTATTAATTTTTTTGACAGACCATTTCAGATTTTATTAATTTATAAAAACTAATAATGTTACTATATGAATAGTTGTTCCGAGTTTATTTTTTTTGTTTCTATTGATTTATTCCGGATTTTTTAGTGCAGTTTACTACACAACCGCCTAGCGGTCGGGTATACACAACTCCCGCGCCCTTCGTTTCCCATCCACGGTTTGAGAAAACAGCTGGTTGCACCCCTTGTTTCACAAAACCACCACATATATATGGCAAGATATCGCTGGCACGATCGGGCTACACAGATCACAACCACACGCCGATTGCACCATGGGAACCGTGTCATCCGTTCTACATGTGCCCGCCCGTGGATCATTGACGTGGACACATAGGCGGCCCGATCGTTGGCCACGTGGAGTTATCTCCACCACAGATCTATTTGTGCTTCTTCACTGAGTATGATGCATGGGCCCGAGTGATCGTTAGCTCTCTCTCCACGTTCCTATCCACCCCCAATGGGAGAAATATCTCCCTCTATCTCACTCTTGTATTGCTTATGTCTCTCTAGGGTCGGACCCTTCTCCCTCAGCACCAGCCCCTTCCGCTGCTTTCCCAATTCTTCCTCATCCTCCCCTTCTCCCTCAGCGCCCACTACGTGAAAAAGCACTACGGGAACGGTTCTCATTTCACTGTAAGGGCGGCTCAATCACCAGCCGCCCTTACAGTGGTCAGGGTCACTATAAGGGCGCCTCAATCACCGGCCCGCTCTTACGACTGACCACGACCACCGTAAGGGCGGTGATTGAGCCGCCCTACAAAGGTGGTCAGGTGTATAAGTGGTTTTAAAAAATTTCAATTTTTGTAAATGATGTCGGATGTAAAAACTTTCTATATGAAGTTTGTACATCTCAAAAAGTTATGAAAACTTTATAGTTGAAAACTTTTTGATTTGACTTCATCTTGTCATGCGAAACCTACATTTTAGTTTCTCAAATTTTATAAACGATGTCGGATGGAAAAAATTTCTATATGAAGTTTATACATCTCAAAAAGTTATGAAACTTTGTAGTTGAAAACTTTTTTATTTGATGTATCTAGTCATGCGAAACCTACGTTTTAGTTTCTCAAATTTAAAATTCAATTTTTATAAACGATGTCGGATGGAAAAACTTTCTATATGAAGTTTGTACATCTCAAAAAGTTATGAAACTTTGTAGTTGAAAACTTTTTATTTGACCTCATCTTGTCATACGAAACCTACGTTTTAATTTCTCAAATTTGAAATTCAAATTTTATAAATGGCCTCGGATGAAAAAAACTTTCTAAACAAAAAGTGTAAATCTCGAAAAGATATGAAAGTTTGTAGTTGACGACTTTTTGATTTGGTATCATTTAGAGCCTTAAATAAGCGAATTATTTTCGGTTGGGTACAATATGTGGGAACCAAAACTATATATAGACACATGTGATGGTGTAGTGCAGTGGTAAAGGGCGGAACCGCGCGAGGGTGAGGTCGTGGGTTCGAATCCAGGGTGATGCAAAGTCTGAAAAATGCTTGAAAAAATATGGGGTGTATAGAGTGGCATAGTGGTTGACTGGTGGGGGGCCTTTCCCGGGTTTAAAATTTTTTTGCTATTATTTTTAGAGTTTTTTCGGATTTTTTTTTAAAAATGCACTGTAAAGGCGGCTCGTGTTGAACCGCCCTTACAATGCAGGGCACTGTAAGATCGGTGGCACAGGGGCGGCTCTACAGAGGGTGCCTGGCGTAGTGGCCCGCGCCCTCCATTGCTCTTATTCTGGTCAACCCCTTCCATCTTCACCTTTAGATCATTTTGATATATTATGGATTGATGAATTAACCATAAGATTGTGCCATTGAGAGGATTGAAATGGCTACTTTTCCGCTAAAATGGTTTAGAAATGAAATTGGTCAACAAAAGATATTTGAAAGATGGATCGAAATGATTATTCCACCGTTTAAAACCGCAGAATTCGGAGGCAGGCAGGCATGTAGCTGCCGTTGGCGCCGACCGGGTAGGACGCACTTGGTCATGCGTACCATGGACTGTGGTGCATGTCTGTCAGATGTGCTAGTACAGCTATCGGGCCTTGTTCTCTTCCTAAATTCTACCCTAAATTCCATTATGTAAAAAAAGATTCTCCATCACATCGAAATGTCGTATATACGTAGAGACTAAATATAGATGAAATCAAAAACTAATTACACAGTTTTATTGTACTTTACGAGACGAACATTTTAAGTCTAACTAATCATTGTTTGGACAATTATTCCAAAAAAAACAAAAAACTACTGTAGCGACGTGACTGGTACAGTGCCGATTCGGATGTCCGGAATCCGGAACTAAACAAGGCCGATTGGAGCAGTGGCGACTGGCAATCGACGCGAAAAATGCATGGTGGCTGGCGGCACACGCGCAGAGACGCCGACACGTCCGCGCAGCAGCGGGAGAGCGTACGTATACGTAGCTCTGGGCTGTGGCCCGCCACTGCAAACATGCCAAATTGCCAATTGAAACAGTGCCAGTACGGAGTACGTGCATATACTTTCTCCTTCCAAAAAAAACTGTAATTATGTTTGTGTTAGTCAAACTAGTTGAAGTCTTTCCAATGTTTATAATAAAACTCCCTGCGTCCTAGGATATAAGGCGTAACCACTTTTTGTTCATATCCCATAATATAGGCGTCTTCTCTCTCACAAACATTAGTTTGAATATTTATATTTTCAATAAAATTTACTACTAATATATTTCATAATTTTTTTGACAAGAATATATTTCATAATTAATGTACTCATACTTACTATGTATCATAAATGAGAGCATTTTTTATATAACTTTAGTCGAAGTTTAGATTGACTTTTAAAAAATAAGAATTGCATTCTTTTACGAAGGAGGGAACCCTCCACGAACACTTGAACCGGCCAATAATTAAGTAAATTGTCCATTTCTTCTCATCTATTTAAGTTTATGAGTTGAACTAATCAATGCATGTAACTTAATGTGGTATCAAATTAACTAAGTCTCCAGGTTGGAAAAGTGACTAAGTCACTTTTTAATTACTTCTTAGGCCTGAGAGAGTTATAGCCTCTACTTTTTAATTGAATTGTCTTTCTCTCCGATCAATTTAGGATTTTAATTAGGCATGTACAACTCAGTATGAACTATAGGTAGCTAGCTAGCTTGTTAATTGTCTCGATCGTGCAGATTGGCGTATTTCAACTGGACGATGATGCATCAGAATTAAGACACGTACAATTGCGAGGTGGAGTGCATGCAATGCAGCGCGCAGGGCGTGTAAACCTACAGCAATGCATGCCCAGATGCCTTCTTGCTGCACACGTATGCACGAGGCGTACTAGCAAACCCAGCTGCACCCTGCATGCATGCGTCTGTCCGACAATCTACATACATCGATGGATATCGATACGTGTGGCGCAGCGTACGTGCTAAGCGCAGGTCTCGTTCCGTGCGTCGTCGTACGTGACTCGTGACTGCGTCGTCTGCGTGTGCAGGCCGGCCGGGCCGCGCGCGTGTTTCATCTTTCATCATGTATCAAATCATCGGAGTACCGCCATAAGTAGGCCATGCAAATCAGCCAGTGCGCACGCACCGTACGTACGGGCAGCAGGAGGGGGTTATTACGCGACCACACATACATGCACACACACACAAGCCAATGCAAGCCAGGACTCGTACACGCATATACGTTGACGCTGCAAACTGCAGTTGCAGTACACGGGCCGGCACGCGCATCGATCCGTACGTACGCACGCGCATGAAGTGACAGTGAGGCCTGTGACTTGTGAGTAGCTGAGCGGTGAGGCCTGCTCTGCTAGAGCACACGATGATGAGGCCATGATGCTAGGCAGTGAGAGCATGCGTTTGGAGCCAGGAGCGCGGCTGGCGTCCTCGGCGGCGCGCATGCAGTCGCAACTTGCAAAGCCAGCGCAGCGTTGCCATCCATTGCATGCGTATGTGTACGCGTGGGCGCAGCACGCAACCAGGCGGCGGTGGTGGGATGCCGGCACACGTACCAGCCGAGGCCCGGTGCCGCGCGTACGTGCACGAGACGACGACCCTGGGATAACGACGACCTGACGAGAGCACGAGTGCACGACGACGCAGGCAGTCAGGGCTCTGGCGCGCGGATCGGACACGGCTGCGCGCGCGCTCTGGCGCGCGGATCGGACACGGCTGCGCGCGCGCCGGCCGGCCGGCCTTAGGGTTTACGATACGTGCGCACCATAGTAGTACTTGGCAGTTGGCACGTACGCACACCGCGCACGGCACGGCAGGCGACGCAAGATGAGGCCGACAGCCGGACGGACGGTGGCGTGCGGTGCGAGGAGGCAGAGAGAGACAGAGAGAGAGAGAGAGAGAGAGGTCGTCTCTGCCCTCTGATCGATGATCTGCTCGGCTGGCTGCTCCCGCATGCCGCTAGGCCGACGTGCCGGGACCGGTACGCGTAGCTAATAATACAGCTTCGTGGCTTGGACATATGTAGCCATCCACAGTTTGGCCAAATTTGGGGCCATTCTACCTATGCATGCCACATTGGCATGCATCCATGCATGCAAATGGCCAGGCCAGGGGGGAGACGAGTGACGACGATCCATCACCGGCCTGTATCGGTCCGGTCCACATCATCGATCGGTGCTTTCTTGGCGCCACGCACATAAAGATTCTGGTTCTGGGTCCATTTTCTTCGACCGGGAAATAAAAAGCCCTGTACCGTGCGCAGCTCTCCTCTTGCGGGTAGGACCGAGACGACCACGATGACGCAGACGCCTCAATGAGCACCCTAAGCCTGCTCAAGAGAGGGGAACGGCGGTACGCCGAGAAAAAAAAGGTGATCTCGGAGTGCAAATTCATAGTTTTTTTTTGAAAGGTGGTAAAAAACTTTTGCCAAATTTTTAATAGACGACAGAAATAAAAATGTTATTAACTCAAAACAAAAAAAAAAACTCAACTCTATTATGGTGCAAATTCATCGTAGGGAGCAATTTGAACTCAAATGGACTCCAGGCCTAGGAAAGCCATCACAAATTTTGAGACTGACCTATAGGACATAGTCGAACAAAAATACCGGAAGTATTGAACATATGAGAAAGTGATAACCGATTATACCACCTTCCACGGGTATTAACATGCCATGTTGTTATCTAGAGCGGAGAATACCAGTTTCCCATGCATCTTCGTGATGTTAAGGGCAACCATTTCGTCATCAATAGCGGAGGTGGCTTGTGGTGGCTTCGACCGGGCACGAGGCAATCCAATGGATGACTAGGCCCTGAACAAATTAGGCCACACTACTGGCCAACGGGAACCCTAGGAGGATCAACTGGTGTCGCAGATCACTGTCTTTAGTGGATCACTTTCATAACATCTCTTTCTATCTCTCTCTCTCTCTCTCTCACAAAGACGTATACCACAAGCATAGGTCAACAAAATATGTGATATACAACTACAATCGATTAATTTAAGTTGTTTTAATAGTGTTTTATGAGAAAGAATAAACCGTAGTAAGCCGGCTGAAACGAGCAACCGAACTGAACCTACATCCGTTTCAGAAAGATGCAATCTTAGATTTGCTCCTAATCAAATTATTTTAGATCTAAGTTTGTAGAAGAAGGAACACACATGCATATGCTTATATTATAAAAACATAATCCATAAAAAATCTAATGATACTAGTTTACAATAATAAACCTCATAATAAACTTTAGATTTTGAACTCGGCATATGGTATACTATAATTTTCATATATGAGCTCTACATTGAAGCTCTCGGTCTTTTTTGAAAGAGGAAACCTTTCTCTCAACTCTCAACGGACAACGCGCCATGCAAAAGGCATTGTTCATGTATTCCAAGAAAGATCGATGTGGGCACATGCTCACATTCCGTCCTGAGGTCATCATGCGTCACCCCGCCGATCCCATCTGCCGCCTGCGACCTGTGGCACAGGCTGCACCGCGCTGCACCCTCGGATTGCTCCAGCTAGCTCCAACGGTTCACGTGAACAACTGGACAACTCTCTCGTAATTTCTCTGGTGCTATGTCCACACATGATTCGTCCAGTCGTATCTGAGAACGCTGCCCCCAGGTCCAACTGTCACAGGGCCAACACTACGAGCACTACACCTACACGTAACAAAGGCACCTATCAAAGGGCTGTGAAAAAGTAGTAATATTTATATTTTAAAATAACTTTATCATAAAATGTATTCAGTGAATAATTAATCTAATAATAATGATATATATTTATTATAGACTACACACATTAATAATCTCTTGTATATATTTAGTTAAAGTAGAAAATCTTGACTTCTCGAAAAGTACGTAAGAGTGACTCTATTTATAGCACCTAGAAAGTATGTTTCAAGTTTTAAAATCATCATCATTTTGTTTTAAGATTAAATCATCTCTGCATTTCATTGACGGGCGTAGTATTTCATTGAAGGACCGTAACAGGTGATAACTTATAAGATCAGTTAGCAATAACATGTGCATATTATCCTTAGGAACAAGGGTAGAAATGCGCGGATGAAAAATGAGCAAGGGACAAGCAAAACACGGATTCTCAGTGCACACCAGACGACTCAATATTCACAAATCAAACGGTCTAGTATCCATATGGCGGCGCGGCCGAATAATTTCTCCCAGTCTCTTTTCGTTCTCCGATGGCGATCTACTCCGACGTCAACGGAGAGGCTGGGAGAACTCTCTTGGAGTCGAGGCCGACGCATCGTTGTCTTCGTCGGGTGATGATCTGTTGACCTCGTTAATCTCGAGGAACATGTTTGGTGAAAATCGAGCACCGCTCGGGTTGCGGCGATGGAATCGAAGGATGCGTCGTGGGTACAAGAGTTGGCCGATGCGCCTGGAGGCAACGTCGGCCGATTCGCCCGAAGTAAGTCCTCCTTTGCGGCCTCCACCCCGTGGAGTTTGGCTCGGTGCTGACGACGATTGGTACGCGGCCGATGGCGGTGACGGATGGATCTCGAAGGCTTCGAGGAAGATGAACAAGGGAGTTGTAAACTTCTATGTAATTTTCCTTTTCTTTGGAGTCCACAGCCAAAAGGGCCGGTTTAAGGCACTAAGATGAATACATGTTTCTTCTCAAAAAAAAAAACACGGCCGACTCTTAGAGAAAAAGGCAAAATGCATTCAATTTGTCTCCAAAAATCACCAAATTTTGACCATAGCTTTACAGCAACATGAAGAAGTTAAGGACAACCCCGAAGATCTAAAAATTCATAATTTATGAATACCTTGAATCAGTGGCGAATGTAGAATTGAATTGAGGGGGTGTTGGGGGGGGGGTTCTCGAATACGCAAAAGATTTGCGCATCATTGTATTAAGAAGAAGAGAGTTTTACAAGTTTCTGCGGGTGTTAACAATTTGAAACACGGCCCGCCACCCCGGACACGTACATCACGGATTACTTACGCACTAACATTCTAGTTTGCTGACGGGACCGGCGCTCATGCGTGGCCCCCGGCCCGCGGCGCCTCCGCGGTCGTCTAGCGTGGGACCACGTCGCGCAACTCTGCAAGGCCGGGCGTCCCCTGGTTTTCCCTCGAACATCGCGTCCAGCTTCAGCTGCCCCTCCGCCGTCGGCTGTGACTCGATGAACCCCATCTTCCGCCGGGTACTTGGAGAGAGGGTTTGCCGCGATGCGCCTGCTCCGCGTGGGCAGCTTGATGGAGCTGGAGTCGTCCACCCCCGGGCCGGGAGGAGCGGGGTGGCCGCCTTGTGGAAGACTTTCTTGGCGAATTTCTTGAGCCGCCCGTGAACGACCCTTCCCCGTGGGGTTCCCTCCTCCGCGGTCGTCGAGTCGGTGGCGGTCCTCCGGTTGACGGGCGTGGAGAAACAGGGGGCGTGTCGTCGTCGGTGGTCGCGTGCTGGCGGGCTCCCGGAGGCCCCGCAAAGGTGCGCCCGGCCGGCGCTGCTGCGAATGCCGGCACGGCCCCGCCCCGGCGGCCGGCGGGTGACTCCAAGCTCCCCACTGGGTCAACCCCACCTGTCGCTCGTCCTCCTGTCGCCTGCTGCGCCCCTGACGGTGTGTCGTCCGAGTCGTGGATCCCAGGGAGCTCGACGGCCTCTGCCGAAGCGTCCTCCTGGGCGTCGCGCTGTGGGGAGGGCCCTGGGGGGGGTGATCTCTTCTTCTTCCTCTCAGTCTCCATTTATCTTCTTTTTCCCAACTCTTCTTCTCCCTCACCCTTCTGTGGCCTTGTTTAGATTGCAAAAAATTTCAACATCGGCTACTGTAGCACTTTCGTTTGTATTCGACGATTAGTGTCCAATCATGAACTACCTAGGTTCAAAAGATTCGTCTCGTGATTTACAACTAAATTGTGCAATTAGTTATTTTTTTACCTACATTTAGTGCTCCATGTAAGCGGCTAAAAATTGATGTGATGGAGAGAGTGAAAAAACTTGGAATTTGGATGGCATCTAAACAAGGCCTATATCTCCATTGATGAACCTACAGGGGCTACATCCCACCCAGCCTCCCATAGATCCGCCCCTGCCTCGAGTGTTGATTGGCTGCACTCTTAGAAGTATGTCCAACCACTAGCTTATATGTTGTGGCACCTGACCGGAGTGGACCTTGCCTGCGCTCCCGCCTACACGTACACCTCCACCTCTGCAACGGCACGATGTTGCTCTTGCACCTTGATGCTTGTGTAATGGAGGATCTCTCTTGCGTTGCCACGACGACATTGAAAAAAGAGATAGCCTTGCTTGCTCGATTTTGAGGGACGGGTCACACCCTCATAATAGAGGAATATTCCTATTGGAGGATCATCCCATCCCCTCATACTCCAATCCAAACACCTCGAAACTTGGGATCGGCCTGTTCCATACCCTACGGTCCCTTCAACAAAACACATGATGGGTGATTAATATGTGCAAGGCTTGTATCTTTGTGGCTCTTTGTAACATGTGCTCTATAATATTAACGACTTTATTTGTAGTTGTTTTTTTTTTATCAAGAACTGGAACTAGCATGAGGGCTAGGTGGGCTCAAGCCCACCCTGCCTACCCCCTCACGGAAAGTGGAACCCATTCTCAACTCCTCCAACGATTTTCTTTATGTATGGACGAAGAAGAGAAATTCGAGAAAAATAAATATAAGAGAAGTAGCAACCATCAACTAACCATTCGATTCTAGATCCACTGTTTGAAGCTTATGAGCTACAACTCAATGCATTGGCCATCTAAGCTGGGAAACTTTCCTCAAAAAAAAAAAAAAAAAAAAGGCTTATGAGCTCACGCCATTCTTTTCTGTCCTCTCACAACTACATATATTTTTTTTTCCAAATCAGAGTTTATGAAGGTTTCGCTCAAAAACGCATAGCGGAGCTTAAAAAACATACTCCTACTCAGCGAACAGAGTCCTAATAAAACTACTAGGAACTCGTAACGCGCCAGGGTAGAAGTTAACAAAACGACTCAAGAGCCCGTACGTAACGCATGCACAAGAAAATGATGGGACCTGTGGTCTTTGCAGCTACAGAATGTAGCGCAGGAGAGGGCAGCGCAGTATCTGCGAATAGTGACGAGAGATCGTCATGTAGCGTGCGTGCTGCGCTTCCTGCTAGAGCGCTTCAAGGGGCCCCGGCTAGTATGGTCGCCCCGCAATCGTTAAACCGACCTCTTTTTGTCTTTGCTAGCCTGACACAGTGCAGATATATAGTAGCACACAGCATACAGACATATATAGTGCAGATATACAGACATACGCAGATACAGTGCAGATATTCAGGCCTCGTTTAGTTCGCTGAATCGGGGGTGGCCGATTCTGCACGGTGCCACCCCCGAGCACTGTATGTTTTTTTTTGTTAATAATTGTCCAAATCTTGATTAATTAGTCTTAAAATGTTCGTCTTGTAAAGTACAATAAAACTGTGTAATTAGTTTTTGATTTCATCTACATTTAGTACTTCATGCATATGTAAACATTTTGATGTGATGGGGAATAGGAATTCTGCATAGCGGAATTTGGGAGTGAAATCTGGAATCTAAACAAGGCCTCAGTCGTCCCCTCGCCAGCATACAGCTAGCATGCCAGCCCATTGTACGAGCATATACTATGCAAAAGCACGAGAGTATACGTACGCCGTTCTGACTTGAAATTTAAACGATGTCGATGATGATTGGCCATTTCAGTTCCCAGCAGAGCCCTAAATCGATATTTGTAAGCAGGAGCCGGGCAGCCGGCAGCAGTGAGCCTCATGTACGTAACTGAAGCTTGCACATGTTACATGTACATGTACACATCGTGACGATTGACTATCGACTACTCTCCCTCCTTGAATGCTTGGTCAGTTGGTCATAGGAAACCATGTGCATCAGCATATGATATGCATGCTTTGGAGACCAGGCAGATTCAGGAGTGTACTCCTACACAGCATAGGCTGCCTGCCTGTGCTTGCCATCCCCCATGTGTGTATAGTACGTGTACTACGTTGAGCTGTCAGTGTCATCACACAAACGACCATGCATGCATGCACAGATTGTAGCCCTAGGGAGTGGTGCACCGTGGACGCGACTCTGGCTCTAGGTCTTTTCTGTTACACCGTACCGTACCCACGCGGACGCGGCCAACCGTTCATTTCATTTGACGACGACTACGAATTGATACATGCTCGATCGTTCAGGGAAATACGACAGAGTGGAACTAGAAGACGACGCAGATTTGTCAGGAATGGCAGCCGAAAAACCTCCGAGGAGAGCAAGCAGACAAGCTAGCACCGCTCAACGAGGAGGATACATATATCATCGATCCATGGATTGGAATTGGAGCGTTGTTTGCTAGTAGTAGCCTTCTCCAGTTCTCTCTCAGTGTGACCTGTGTGGCCCTGTATATGGCTGCATATGCGACCTGAAAAAAAAGGTAGGCCTTGTTTAGATCACCAAATTCACCCCCAAATTTCACTATGCAGAATTCCTATTCCCCATCACATCAAAATGTTTATATATGCATAGAGTACTAAATGTAGATAAAATCAAAAACTAATTACACGTTTTATTGTGCTTTCGAGGCGAGCATTTAGAGACTAATTAATCAAGATTTGGACAATTTTTTACACTAAAAGACGAAACGATGAACAGTGCCGCGGCGGCCACTGTGCCGATTCGGGAGCGCCCGAATCGGGCATCTAAACGAGGCCGTAGTGTCATATATACGTCGACTTCGTAGATGGAACAATAGCGTGCACAGTCAGCTCAGACTACGTAGCACACTTTTCATTAAGCAGTTTTTTTTTGTTAAGGTTACATCCTAATGGTTACGTTAATCTTCTAATTACCGAAACCGCGCGCTACAAGCTGGATTATGTTATTATTATATAAGTAAGCCATTTTGCGACTTGCCGAACTGGAGCAGCTAGCCCCTGAGCTAATCGGCCCGTCGACAGCAGCGACTGCAGGTACTGTGTAAGGGTCGAGATGAAATCATAGTTTTTTTGTTTTTTGTTTTTTTTGAGAAAACGATATGAGTCATAGGTACTGTATATCGTATTCGTATGGATCAATTATATGTCCAATTGACAATGCCATGCATGTTCAAATTGAAAATGTCACTCATTAAACCTCCCGGAAGCTAGCCAGCTAGTAGAGTACGCAGTTTGCATGCAGAAGAGATAAGATCTGAGAAAACTCAGGAGAAATGGACCGATCGATCGTCGTTGTACATGTTTGTTGACGAGGTGACCTATCAAGGTACAGTACTGTCCGTTACCAGTTGCTCATCATATACAGTCTTCGTAACAGGTCCACCTGAGACTGAGTAGTCTACAGACTACAGTGCACATGGTCCGCTCCACGGTCCACCTGAGACTGAGTAGTCTACAGTGTGAACGTAGTACGCCTGGTTCAAAACTCTGCAACACACACACACACACACACACACACACACACACACACACACACACACACACACACACACACACACACACACACACGTGGCGCCAAACAATCCGTTGCCGCCTCCATTTGAAACGGTTATTGATAGTCATCAACTCCATGGGCCAGCTGGGCTAACAAATATTTCTTTTTGAAGTAGATAATGGGATACTTTTAGGAAAGGGCATAGTGCATTGACACATTGTCAACCTCTTAATAAGACGTATGCCACTTCGATTTTTTGACCCTATATTATGAAATCAGTTAATAGGCGTTGTCTAATTGTCAAGATCAAACAAATTTACTCCTATGATTGGTTATAAAGTTGCTTTTTGATTTCATAAGTAATTTATTATAAATCATGAAGAAACTAGTACCAGTTTTCTTTAAAAAAATGTTATGTAGTTGTGCCATTGCGACAAAAGGCTAGTGAATCAGTAAGAGTCTTTTATTTCCTAAAATCGCCGGCAGGACTTTTGGTAGACAAATATATTAATAGAGGCGAGAAAAGTGTCAAGGTACAAAGGAAACTAAGCGTAATTACAACAAAAGACCCATATGAGGAGTTTAGGCCCTAAAAACAAAAGCGGCAAACGGCGTACTACGCATAAGTTCTCTTAGCTGCTTGGGCTCCCACACTACCCCCTTCGTTCGTAATATAGTGCATTCTGACTTTTGAAAATTTTCTAAAACATAGTGCATCCGGGGAACAAAAAAAATAATGTTTACTTAAATAAATTATATGATTATTTTCTATATAGAAAGTAATTCATTTTCTTGCCTATTCTGTATAAGAAGGCCGAGAGTTCATCTTTTAATTATGGGATTCGAATCAAATTTCAATATACTAGGAAGGTAAGCGAGGGGTGCATACGTCTATTGTTCTCTTTATTATTTTTTTCCCAAAATAGCAAGAACGTACTATATTTCCATATTTCAGGACAGAGGGAGTACTTCATAATCTAGCTTCTTCCTTATTTTGTAATAAAGCTTATTCCTTATTTTGCAATCAACGTCATTAGAGATTTGTGTCTGCGCTCGAAAATCGCCTTCTGCTTTCTCTATAACTAGGAGTATACCCCGCGCGTTGCCATGGGATTTTCTTCAAATAAATCTATTATAATACACATATATTTGAATTTAACTTACATGATATTTTATTCTATCACATCTGGTAAAAAAATTGGTAAGCTAATAGAAGAAAAACTAATAGAATATTTGATTACATTATAGAGGAGTGGATGACGAAACAAATAGCTCATGTAGATGATTTGAAAGTTAATAGATTAAATATTTTTAGTATTTCACATGATATATATGACATGGGCATTTTTTGTAATTAATAATGGATGGCATGGACTTAGTGGAGAATGATGTGGACACTTTGCATGAATAGATATAATATTTAGTGGGATCACTTAGTGAAAAATGATGTGGACACCTTGCATGCGGAGAGAATTCATCTAGTGGGGTTTATCTTTATAAGAGTTATAGATACCCACATACTTTTTTTCGAAAACGTGCATTTGCATGTACTGCTTTAAGAGAAGGGGAATAAGTTTTTACAACCTCACACCTATACACCAGCGGCGAGATTCCAACCGATGCAAGATGTGAGAACACACTGAAACAAAAGGCACCGGCTTGAACGGTGGCGCAGAACAGTTGTCTTGACTAAGTAAACTAATCCGCTAAAAAAGGCGACCATCCAGCAGCGACTAGTGGGCAAGAGCCACTATCGTCGTGAGGTCGCGGAAGCCAGCAGCGATCCAAGAGTCGAGCTCGTCCTTGATGTGCTGCAGGACCTGGGCGTGGTGGAGGCCGAGCCATACACAAGGAGATTTCATTCAAACAAGATTCATGTCTTAATTATTCTCTTGAGGGCCTATTTGGCATGTGGCTCCTCCTCAGGAGCACTTGAGTAGAAGATACTTTTTGTGGAACCATCACTTTGGTCTGAAAAATGGCTCCGGCTCCTTTACTGTCCATCGTAAAACGGTTCCTTCTCCTAAAGTATTTGGTAGGCCTCCTCCACAAGAGCCGCTGCAGGAGCCAAAGCCAAAGTCATGCCAGGGCTAAGACTCATTTGGGCTACATTATTATCTCGAGTCTTCTTTGCCAGTGAACTCCAATTAAAAACTACTACTCCGTGAGCTCCACGCTGCACGGCAATATTATTACTCAATAAGTAATGTCAGTGTCGTTAGTTCATATTTGTCCAAAAAAACGTTTTTGTAAAGAAGTGTTTCTGGAAGAAATGACATCACACATCACGCTGGACCAGATAGGGCTGCACTGCATCTGCATGCGAATGACAAAACCAGAGGGACAGACAGAGGAGTGGGGGCAAACCAAGCAAAGGGCATTGGAATGCGGACGACATCACCGCTCTGCATGCTGCTGCAATCCTTGGACAAAAAAAGACGTACGCCTGCGCTATTTCATCGCTACAGTACGTGCATCCAACCGGTACATGAGACAAACCACGTCCTATGCAAAATTTTGTCACATTCTGCACACGTACACACTACCCACAGAGCGAGGCCGCCTGACCGGCCGGTCACTCGGCCTCTTCCTCAGCTCAGCTCCATCCCCACCACCACCCTGCCTATGCACACACCCACACACATCGTCGTCAGTGATCTGTGCAGCATGGTGGGGAGATCGATCGGAGAGAGGTAGCTGCTGTGAGCGCTCAGGTAGCTGCTGCTGCTTCAGCACGTACGCACATGCACGGCAGTGCACAGCTGTGGGGCTTCAGGGGCACCACCTGCTACCTCAGCTGCGTGCATCGCGCTGCTCCTCGCTTGCTCACGCACAGTCGTCGTCACCAGCAGCTAGCCTCCGACCGATCATATACGGAGGAGTAGTACATAGCAGCCGGATGGACGGCCGGTAGCTAGGCCATGATCGTCGTCGTCACACGGAACCAGTCCAGCATGCAGCGCGACCAACGAGCAGCGCAGGTGCAGCAACACCACCATGCATGCACGCCCTGTGGACGACGACTACACCGAGGACGAGGAGACGTTGGCTCCACCCGCCACCTCCGCCTGCCACCTCCCGGCGATGTCGGCGGCGGCGCTCAGCGCGTCCGCGCCAGCGCCGAGCAGGCCCCGCCCGGAGAATCCCACGCGGTACAGCCCGTTGGGACCCCTCCACCAGTCGCCGCTCGCCGCCTGCTCGGCCTTCGCCTTGCCGTCCTCCGTGAACTGCTCGCCGTCGTCCTGCATGTGCCCCACCATGTACCGATCAGTAACAGGAGCTTGCATTGCATCTCGATCGGTTGCCTAGCTAGGCGCGGCGGCGTGCGGCCGGTCGGCGACGTCGTACGCACCTTGAGCCAGAAAGGGACGTTGCTTCTGTAGCCGGTGGCGAAGATGACGGCGTCGAAGGCCATCTCATTGCCATCCACGAACCTCACCCCGTTCCCGGTGAATAACTCCACTTCTGGCACGATCTGCACCATCACAAGTGCACATGCAAATATATTATATATGAGATATGTTATGTATGGACAAATAAAATACATGGTTTCAAACGAAGGTCAAATGGAATGGACACAAACATTTGTCCACTACAAGACATGAACGTACGTCGCTACAGGACACAACAGAATTATAAGATTACTATAGCTAGTTGCTTCTGATAAGTGATCATGGATGATGATGGACCATTACATGCATAGTGCACAAAAGGTTGCTAGTAGCTAACCAGCGTGTAGAGATGAGTAGTACGCAAATAAGGGCATCGGACAATGATCCATGGAGATGCTATTTTTGTTCAGGTAGCAGTTATTTTGTTGTCATGCATGCGTGATGCTATACGCCTCAAGACGCCTGCAAGCACCAGGGGGGTCCACGGGGAGGGTAAAAAAAGCCATGGAGCCCGGCAAAGAGGCATGCATGCATGCATTCAGATAGTAAAACCGTAAAAAAAAAATCACATCACACTCATCAGCTCACGCACGCACTAACAACAAGCTGGGATGTTGTGGAAACCTGTCGAAAGCTAGCGTTGGCATGACACAGCTAGAGAGACAGACGAGACACTCCCTCACTACACTCTTTTTTACTCTTTCATTCAGTGCCGAAGACTTTTGACAGCAGCTACTAGGCCTCACCTTGATGTTTCCAGATTTGATGAACGACCATGCTCCCACGTCCAGAACAGGGCTCTTGCCGGTGACGTTCTTGATCTCCAGTGGGCCCAGCTTGGGCCGCCTCAGCCCGTGCTTCTCGGTGTCTCCCAGGATCATCCTGGCCGCGAGCAGCAGCAGCCTGTCCACCAGCTTGATCGGCAGCCATCGAAGCAGTTTCATGGCGACGCCGAACGTCGACGCCCCAAACATCTCTCTCGGTAGAACGTGCACCTGTTTAATTTGTTCACAAGTACAATGCATTGTTAGTCCAATATGTACGGGCAATGCTATGGTACCTTCTTTACTTGTATATATGCATGTAGCATGTTGTTAGCTGCAGAACAAGATATATGTATATTTACATGCCACCAGGAACATTAAAGAATAAAGATGATGAATCATGACACCCATTCTATTTTGTTATCATATCAACTAATGGAAAAGATAGTGTCACAAAATAAAAGGGTTGATGATGCAGGACACGACACTAGGAGTGGATGTTATATGAATAATATAAAATGATCCATCTTTAACCGGTACTAATTAAAAGCCATTCACACATAGAACTTCACTTCTTCATAGAATTAATTAACAACTAAACAACAGTAGTATAATATGCTACGAAAGTCTCAATTCCTATAGCTAGAGAACTTGACATCACTGCATTTTTTGGCTTAAAAAATGGAAGAGATCGATTTTTTTAGATAAAAGATATTTCATATCCTGCCTCTACATCAAAAATAAAAAATGGGAGAGATGAAAGGTGTGTAGTGCTCATGTAAGTGTGGCAACTATATATATATATAATATATGTAGGAGTACATACATACATGAAACTTAATAAGCGTGTCCAATAGGACTATTTGGCGGGCGTATATATAGGTATAGCAAGCTTATAGGAAATGTATGTATATAGGAAGAAGATGGAAGAAGGGTTAGCTTAGCTGCTGGTAACTTACCCCGCTCCTGACGGACATGAAGGGCATGGCACCGTGCTCACACAAGTCCAAGCACATCTCCATGCCGGAGTTGCCGCAGCCCACGACCAGGACCCTCATGCCCTTAAACCTCTCCCCGCTCCTGTACGCGCTGGAGTGCAGCACCTCCCCGGCGAACTTCTCCCTCCCCTTCACCGTCGGCACCACCACCTCCGCGTTCTCCCCGCTCGCCACCACCAGCCACGGCGAGACGAACTCGGTCTCGGTCGTCATCGCCCCGCCGCCGCTGCCGTCCGCGGCGGCCGACGACGACGACACGGCCGTGACCCGCCAGAGCGACGCGTCGGCGTCGTAGCGCGCGCGGGTCACCGTGCGCCCGAACAGCGGCGACACGCCGAAGCGCGCGGCGTAGGCGCGAAGGTATCGGAGGAAGTCGTGCTTGGTCGGGTACGTGGGGAAGTCGTCGGGGAACCGCGCGTGAGGCAGCTCGCAGAACACCTTGGGGAGGTGCAGCCGGAGCCGGTCGTAGGTGCAGTTCGTCCACAGGTCGGCGATGCCGTCGGAGCGCTCCAGCACCGTGAACGGCACCGCGTGCTGGCTCAGCGTCGCCGCCACGGCTAGCCCCGACGGCCCCGCGCCCACGATGATGGGGCCACGCACCACGCACGCGCGCGCGGCGGCGGCCGAGCTCTCCTGCTGCCGCTTAGGGCTACCACCAGCATCTTGCTGCCCCTGCTGCATGGCGGCCGGTCGGTGCAACAAGCCAATGCAATGCAAGAACCCACCAATGAGCAGCTGGAGGTAGCTTATGAGCTACAGTGTATGTGTAGCGAGCTAGGCACGCAGCAACGTAAAGACGTCTTTGCGCTGAGCTCAGCTCTTGCAAGACGTATGTAGTGCTGAGCACTAGCAATGGAAGCTGATGTCTGATGATGCGATGGACGACGCAACACTAGCTAGCAGGTGACTTCTCCTAGTCATAGGAAAGGATGATGACACCATCCATCCGTAGCATCACACGGACAAACAACACCCCCTGTCTCGCTCGCTCTGATGTCTGAGGGATATGAGAGGAGAGGTCGTCAGCTATGAGGTAGCTGAAGGTGTAGGCAACGTCTTTTTACCACTCCTCTTGCATGCACTACAGTGATAGTGTAAGCACGGAGGGGAGTTGAAAAATGAAAAGGCAGGGGAGTTGAAAAATGAAAAGGCCTAGTGAGCTCCTTGAGGCTACTAGCTGACGAGGGTCCCTCTCCCCTATATATAAGGGGAGGTGAAATGTAAAAGGACTGCTTACAGTGTACATGTACCATTTTTATCACCACTATTGGAATGATTGCCCCCAATCTTTTCCAGGACCAAGAAAACAATAGTTTTTTCTCCTCTTATTTAGTAATATTTTGTTTTCTCCTAGGGCCTTGTTTAGATGGTGATATTTTTAACTCGCAAAGTATTGTAGCATTTCGTTTGTATTTAACAAATATTATCCAATTATGGCCTAACTAGCCTCAAAAGATTCGTCTCGTGATTTAGAACTAATCTGTATAATTAGTTATTTATTTGACTAATATTTAATACTTTATGCATATGACATAACATTTGATCTGATAGAGAGAAAGAGTTATATTTCTAGCCTTTTTGAGGCAACTAAACAAGGCCTAGAAGATGTGTGCTCCTCTGCAGGAACCCCTAGAACTCAGGGATCATCACCAAATCTGATATGAGATCCTGTCATGCAATGCACTGAATTTCGACAGGCTACGTGTAGGCGCCATTGCCAGCATATGCATGAACATCGTTTCCCGTGTTGCTTCCGCGGATCTTAAGACGAATCCTTCAAAGTGGTCCTTGGTCTCTGTTCATTCAACCAATAATCACTAATCCCCTTATTCTCTGAATAATAAACATGGGTATTGCTGCCACATATATATCCATGGCGCAAAAAGTACATATATACAAATGGGCTTTCTTCTGAATGTATAGCATTAGCATGGTGGAGCACAACTCCAGAAAATTGCTGGCACAGTCCAAAGTCCTGAACTGGGACATTCTGGTGTGCTTTGACAGACAGCTTAGGTCAACCTTTTTACTTAAAAATAAGATCCACAAGGATCTTCAGAGCTTACTTTATAAGCAGCCTATCACCTAGCTACTTGGGACCTACTAATTGCTAACTAATTTCACATTTAGACTAACGAACCTGCGTGGAATAGTAAGCAGGGAGGAAGAACCAGCTTAGTGTGGAATAGGAAGCAGGGAGGAAGGACACACAGGAGAAGAAACCCAGATTCATAGCTGCAATTTGAATGGTTTACTTTGTAATTGATTTGTATGTATGACCAGATAGCGAAGAAGTAAATGGCGTATACTGAATCTCTGATGCAGGTGATTATCAAAAGCTACAGATTCATGAGATGCCATCTGGTTTAGGCCCCCTGTCTCCACTACGTGTGACATAATCCAATTAACATAATCATGTAATCAAGAAGTTGACGTGGTGACAAATTCAGCACTGTTGATCGATAGGTCGACGATACTACAGCTACTCACAGATCGCACCAGCACATGGATGTTCACATTGAACACATTGCATGATGTGCAAGAACTCAATTACAGAAGGGACTGCTGCTCTATCTTAGTGAAATATTAGCTGTTCTGTTTGGAGGTTGTGCTAGTGCGTTGTTGGATAATGGTACTTTCAGTTCAATCAACTCATAAAGAAGAGGTGGAAAAATGAAGGGGTCAGGTATTATTCTTTTCTCCAAGATGCTCGGCAAACAGGGATACCATGATGAAGTTGCAGCATCATATGACTGACTTGCTAGATAATAGGAATATATTAAAAAAACTCTTGTCAAACTAAACCTCAGCCATATGCATTAGTCGATGCAGAAGCTGGGATATTAATATATTCCCTTTTCTAAAAACTAAACCTCAGCCAAAAGAAAGTGTGAACATGAATGGCAACTAATAAGCAAACATAATTCAATGAATTCCAGCTAGATTGGTCAAAACAGTACACAGGATGGGCTTACATTTCAGAAAACAGAGTACCCACAGCTTCAGTTTATCGCCCGTGTCTGTAGAAGAAATCATCTCAGAGGCAAGCTTCCTTGTCAAGCAGTTCCTGCTATCAGATTGAATCGAAGCTAAAAGATTAGAGAGAATCAATTGCCCACATTCCTTTAAAAAGGAATTTATTACCCCAAAAAAATGCAGAGAGAAACTGTGTATACAAGAGGAAGTAGTAACACACATAACCCTACAATCTTCCGCAAATAGAAACCTCCGGATGTCTGAGGCATTTCATCGAACATATCTTGGGTGTGGCAAGAGTGCCGTTCCAATCTTAGGTCTTCAACTGCACCTGCAAGACAAAAAACCTAAGCAACAACTTAGGATAGATTTGATGAACCAACTGATCATACGATGCTGAAATTTACCCCCGGTGCAGAAATCTCTATGCCGTTTCTCAAGATCATCGTCGCGCCGCAAGCAGTGCTCCACTGAAAGAATTAGAGTGCCAGGCCAGGGGGATCCAACTGAATACGCTTTCTAGCCTGAAAGGCGTGTTTAATGAAGTATGTGTTCGTTTTCTAAATGCATATCAGGGAAATACGCTACCTATGTGAAGGTTGGTACTGCATTTACACACGATGAGGACACACAAATGATTGCTTACGCCATGGATAAAAGTTTGATATGCCCGTCTAGAGAGCAAAAGGAATCGAAAACCAATAATGCAGACATTATGCTCGGCGAGTAAAATATCTTATCTAGTGCTACGAACACTCTCTGTAGAAAATGTTATCACCTTGTGAACACAATTCAGAGATGAATATGCCTTGCTTCGCTGCTCAATCGAGTCCGAGTAGTCCTAATCATACTATTATTAGTAGGATCAAGGAAACTCATACATGACCATCTATCTGTTCTTCTCGCTGTTGTGTGAATAGAACAACGCCTTTTACCATTCTGAGCTTTTGCATTGGATGTCTTTCATCTGCTACTGTGTAAATAGACAGGCAATTTGTTGCCGGCCGCAGGATGCATGTAGTGCTGTGCATCTATTCCATGGTCAGCTAGCCGGCCGGTCCATGCATATTATTGCAAGTCCACTTCGTTGCGTTTATGCTTACTTGCGATCGAGATCTTTTTGTCTTTGTGGGCTTGTTGCCACGCAATGAAAAGAACCGAAAAGCTGGTTCGGTGGAATTGGAACAGAAGTGCTGCAGCTAGAGCTAGCAGCGACATCGATCGATCAAGTCAACTCATCAGTTGCATGCGCTTGCGCCAGCGCTCTTTTATGTATTTCGAGAGTTCATTTGATTAATCTGACATTCCTGAGTTAATTAGATTGAGTGAGTAAGTAGATAGGAACATTCAGACATATGCATTCAGTTATAGCCTGAACAAGCAAGCTAGTGTCATGTTTGTGAAATTCAGAAAACCTTTTGCACACAGTCCGATCGGATATGCAGAAAAGAGCATTCAAACATTCAGTCAAATAACGGAATGTGCGTCACATAAGTTTATTTACAGAAGACAACAGATCGGCTACCATATTCATGATGAGAACAACACTTGTTTACTCGTCATATAGGTTGAAAAAGGAGTTCATAGTTGAGAGGCATATATCTGTAATTGACTGTACTCCTCGTCGTGTACACGAAATTTGTGTTTTTCCTATCTTTTTTTAGGACAGTAGTAATATCCCCAAGAATACTATGTCGATTCTGCATATCCTTTCCAGATGGAACATATCAAGTACTACCAGGTCCAGGCTCAACGCCTCAACCTACGGTTTTAACTGAGCAGTGACTTGTCACTTGTAGCATATATGCACTTTCTATATATGTAACTGTGCAGCATGCAGATTAAGCAGGGGTCATTTATTATGAGAATATTTTACTTGTCTGGACTTTCTAGTTAAAGGTGGGTAATACTGCATGAACTATTCATGGGGCGTGCCGACCAGAGCTTCAGATGCTTCTAGGGAAATTTGAACTAGATAAGAATTCAACTCAAATGCAATGATTCGGACCTGATCAGGATCGATTTTGTTAACCACAGTTCCTTTGCAGAGCTGTGTTAGTTTCTCCTTTGCAATAGATCCACATCTAAATGCTGCAGTATATTTATATATGGAGGCATGCATTTAATTTGGTGATCTACATGTTCATTGAGCAATTAGGTTACTGAATTATGTTTTGGCATGTGTACTGAAAACAGTGACATCGTTCAAACTTTGATCATACTTGATATCAGCAGCAGATCAAATACAGGCTAATATTTTCTTTTCTTCCGATATATGTTACTTCTTCTAAGTATCGAAACATGACTGATGCCATAGCTAGATATGAACCGCAGTGCATTTTACATGCTAAAGGATTTACAAAAGGTAGACTATCATAGACATAACTCTATCTGAAGAAAGAAAATTAAGATGTGATGATCATAATACAGTGTTGCCGTAAGCTATTGGCATACTCATCAGATTTGATGATCATCTACGGATTCAAAGGCTTCTTCCTGAAAACCCTACATGTTTCATCATTTTGATTAATAAAGAGCGAAAGTTGCATGTGAAGTATTACGGACCTTAAACATGGATCTTACCTTGGCCTTGTCTTTTTTTCCCCGGGACGCCGCCGGAAGAAGAAAATGGGCTGCTTACCCTGATCTAGGGTTTGCAACAAGCATGCATGTTTGATGCTGTGCTACCACGAGAAAATGAAACTGCCAGATGATCTGATCATCTGTGTTCTTTCTTCAGATGATAACGAAGGACACATAGGTTTTCAGATCATGCTGGCAGCTTCATCTTCTTGTGTTGCACAAACGGAATTACTGAAGATCACACCTCAACCAGAGGAGAGAGAGAGAGAGAGAGAGAGAGAGAGAGAGAGAGAGAGAGAGAGTAGCGCGCGGGCGCGTGAGCTTGAGATGGTGAGGGGGCTGCTGGTGAATAGCTAGTGCTTTTTATGGAGTCCTTTTCGTGCTAATCTTTTCTGTTTGTTTGTACCATCTCCAAAAGCTGATGCAAAGGGAATAAGAATAATGCAAAGGCGATGAGAGAGATTAGTGAGATAAGTGCAGTGGTCCCAATCAAGAAGGAAGAATGAAGATGCAAGGAAAGTAGAATATGGCAAGCACTCTCACCCCATATATGAGACTGTTTGGAACTAATCCACCAACTCAGCTTCACAAACTTCATCATTTTTGTGAAGTTTGTGGAGCGGCATCTATTTGATCAAAAAAAAGGAGCAGTCTCAAATAGACCTACATGCGATGCTTCTTAATGCCTCTCCAGCCATCGTAAAATTTCTCAAAACAAAATAATAACTAAAATAATATTTAGATATTTTACAATTTTCAACAACCAAAAGAATACATTATACCAAGCATTTTTCTAACATGACAAGACAGAGCCAAGAGGAACTGCTTTATCGCATAAGCCACAATAAATAAGAGCTATTTTGACACGGAGCAATAACTAGTTCTTGTCTTGCAAACAACTACACTCGTGCAATATTGTGCCTTTCCCCTAGAGACCTAGACGACTAGACCTCTATATTATTCTCCTTTTCACTTGATCCCTTTGGGCTTATCCAGTAGCCAAAAGAAAAGCGACTCAACAACCTACATGGCTTGGCTTGAGTCGGCTCAACTGCGACTCAACTGCTGGATTGGGTCAATTCATGGAGGAGAAATAGAGAGTCGACTCAACTTCTTGCATTGGACTCATTGACAATAAATAACTAATAAAAGCATGGTTTGATGTTTTCGTGAGAAGCCATCTGCACGCATGGCTAGTTTTGAAGGTGATAAGTCGATTCACTATTGGAGAGAAGCTCTTCTAAGCTTGAGTTCGTCTATGCGGCTTATTCTTTGTCTAGAGCAAGAGTTCTTTGCGCCATCAGAGTGAATAACACCTATATAATTTTTAGAAAAAAAACTCACAGGTTTATTATGACTATTTTATCTCTTTTTTTCCGCCACTGCCCTTAAGGGCTTGTTTCTTTCGTTCTAAACTAACGAGACAATCTTCTTGGTTAATACAAGTAGAGTAGCACTCTTGCCGTCCACTTAGGGTAACTTCATCGGTTTGCTAGAAAAAAAAAGAGCAAAAAAATAATAATAGGAGGATGATTAGCTAGGGAAAATGCCTCCTTGACGCCATGTTCATTTTGGCAGAAGAGAAATTCTGCTCTGGTGAACGGTAGTGCTGCTACACTATGAGGCCAGTCTCAATGGCCAGTTTCATTGCACAGTTTCACATACTATTTAAAACTTTGAAATTTTGATACGAAACAACTCACTTCCTCAATGCATAGTTTCATTGACATTTTCACATACTATTTAGGCCAGTCTCAATGGCTAGTTTCTTTGCACAGTTTCACATACTATTCAAAACTTTAAAATTTTGATACGAAACAACTCACTCCCTCAATGCATAGTTTCATTGCACAGTTTCACATACTATTTAAAGCTTCTATGGGTCCACCGTTGTCTCTCTCCTCTCTTCCACCAATGACCTTATTCAATGCATGCGGATGAAATGAAATAACACTCTCAATGGGGGTTTCACACACTTTCCAATGTTTTGAAAACACCGCTATATAGTTTCACCATGGTGAAACGAATTCCTTCTCTCTCCTCTCAATTTCATGCAAACGCTGACATGGCAGTCTATTTAATGTGCATGACACTCCCGTGAAACCTCCATTGAGACTGGCCTTAAAGCTTCTATGGGTCCACCGTTGTCTCTCTCTCCTCTCTTTCACCAATGACCTTCCTCCATGCATGCGGATGAAATGAATAACACTCTCAATGGAGGTTTCACACACTTTCCAATGTTTTGGAAACACCGCTATATAGTTTCACCATGGTGAAACGAATTCTTTCTCTCTCCTCCCAATTTAATGCAATTTCATACAAATGCTGACATGGCAGTCTATTTAATGTGCATGACACTCTCGTGAAACCTCCATTGAGACTGGCCTGAGGTTTAGGAGCAGTCGGAGCCACAAAGAAGTCCTGTCAACGTCCCCTAGGTCAGTTCGCTATAATTAAGGTGGTTTATTCTTTGATTAACCAACCTAAGTTGGGGCTTTTGAAAAAAAAAAAGGAAAGCCCCCTTTTAGTTAGGCGTGAAATTCTTGTGCGCCCGATCGAGGTACGTGTCGCCCTTTGGGCTGCACTGCACATATCTGCGATCCACCGCGTGCAGTGGTGTCGCTGAGCGAGCTTCATCTCGAGATGCAAAACAAGCAAGTACTGTACAATGTTTGCTCCTCTACTTTCTTTGACTGAACTGTTTGCTCCTCTACTGCCCGAGCACATAGTTAGATCTAATAAAAAATTAAAAAGAATGACATTGTCTGCCAAGCTTCTCGTGATGTGACCGATTAGAACAGTGAGCTCCAGGACTCTCTCGCCCGACCTGGGTTCGAAGCGTGACACCTCATTTATTTTCAAAAGTCTTGGAGTAGTCTTCTGCTATGATCTAGATTTTTTTTTTTTTTTACATTGTCTCGAGCTCTGTTATTAGCATGAGAGAATAACACAAGTAAGCTAGCTTGATTCGAATTCGCCCATATATATCCCATCCAGATTAATTATATTGGTTATGCAGTTATTCAAAGCACACGCCACATCCTTTTCCATGTTTTTTTTAATTGCTGATGCGCGACCTGTTGTGGTCCAATTGGCAAGTCCTGAAACTTTCAGGCATGTCGAGCGCTTGAGTGGGCTAGGCGACGCTCCTTCTCCAACAAACTCCGCAGTAGAGACAATAATCATGCATCATCATCCAGCCCATGGGTTCAAAGCAATATAATCCAAGAGGATCACGTCAGTACCCGTACGTGTTTGTGTCTGAGACGAGAGTCTGTTAAAAAAAGTTAGTATTATATTTCATCCCAGTGGCGGCCGGCCTGCCTCTCTTTTGCTACCATAATAAATCTCTTCATTTGAGCCTTCTCATGTCTATACTTGGCCCAACATGTGAACTGAAGTTATTTGGGCTGCTTGCATCCTTAAGGTTTGGCGTGGTTTGACAACCATCCAGGACCATTTTTATTGATAAAGCCATACGGCAAGCTTCACCTGATAACAATGTTACATTATTCGATAAAGCATGTAAAATAAAGTTAGGGGGTGAATCATCCCAAGTACAAAAATCTTTAGAAATAAAAGCTTGTCGTGCTAGTTCATATGCTACTTGATTTGTTTCTCTATCACAATGCTCAATCATAACCATTGGGAATTCTTTTGGCGTGTTATAACATTCATCAAGTATTGGAGCCGCTGCCAATGCTAGAAAATCACCTTGCTTCACTGTTTTGACCACCTCCATGCAATCCGATTGCGTAATGAACTTGCTGCATCTGATTTGCTGCACCAACCTAAGATTTAAATCCTCCATTCGAATCCCGGATAACCGCACCTGAGCTTCCACACCCATCAGTAAACCCCGCATCTATATTCACCATTAATTTCCCTTTACATGGTTTCTTCCATCCTTTACACGCATGACATTTCACTTATGTGACGGATGAAGCTATTAGCCAGTCGTGGCTTATTCTCTCTCACAAAACACTATTAATTAAAACAGTTAAAATCAGCCGTGAAAAACGTCAGCCGAACAGCCTAGGGGTGCATATGCACTATTTTTAAAAAATAGTAAAAAACAATACGTTCAATTGAAATTTCACCTTATTCACACTCCCTTGTAACATATGTCTATATACCTTTATTGACTCAATAAGGCAAGTGTTTCCTCTTCTAAATTGCTCTAGCTTTACCACTCCTGTTGACTTTTTTTTCTCGATCACGCAACGTGTATTTTCATTAAGAGAAAGAGTTTTACAATTGGGGGGTGATTACATCTTATGAATGAGCATTGTCTCCCCCACTGAGCTAAACTGATTAGACGATTACTCGTTGAACCAGACTCCCCAAGTGCTTGGCGCCCGCCCTAATCCACAGCTCCGCACGATACTTGATCAGGTCCTTGAGCGCGTTTAGCTGCGTGGCTGCACCGTGGAAACAACGCACATTGCGCTCCTTCCATACTTCCCAGGCGATCAGCACGGACATGGTGTCAGCCCCTTTGTCGAACGGTTGCGGCCTGAGCCGTCGCCACTCCTCCCATAGTCCCACCAGTCGATGATGGAACTGATGGGCTGAGGTGCTTGGATGTCGAGGGCCGCCGCTGCTTCTGTCCAAGCTGCTTGGTGAACACGCATCCAACAATGATATAGTCGATCGATACTGGCATATGATCATAGAGGAAGCATGTGTCGTGCGCGTCCAATCTAGATTAAAGTTCGCCGGTCTGCAGTCCAATGGCGTCGTCGGATTGCCAGCCAGAGAAACATCTTGACCCGCAGCAGCGCCCATGTCTCCCACACCCGTATGCAGCCTGGTACTGTGTGCGATCCGAGGTGCAAGGCTTGGTACGCCGAGCGCACTGAGTAATTGGCGTCTGAAGACCACCGCCAGAAGGGGCAATCGGGTTCGTCGGTGAGAGCGATCCCATTGACGGCGTGCCAACCACTCCTGTTGTCCAGAATTTGTTGTCGGTAAAAAGCAACCAAACATGCTTTTAGTTCCTGTCTACTATAATTCTTTTAACGTTGGGATATCTTATAAGTCTCAATTTACCAACAACTAATATATTTTCCAATGGTAATTTCTACATCGTTGTTTTCCCACTTTGTAGAATTATTTTAAATTATATCTTTATTTCAACTTTTCCTTTATCAGTTCTACTGAAATTGACGATATGTTTGTTCACGATTTTTAAGGGTCCTGATCTAAAAGGTGTTGTCACATGCATGGGGAAGCTCTTTTTTTTTTGGATGAATGCGGTGAACACTTGCTAGAATTGTTTTGGTGAAAATGTGCAAATTGATCTGTTGTAATACCGTTTTTTTTTGGAGATTATGTTGGTTGTTTAAAGCATGAACGTTGTACAAAATACTTATGTTAAATCTAAACTAACATAGTGTTGATTAATGTATATTCCTGTAGAAAATCAGTCTATGTTCTTGTGTTATTCTTGCCTCCATTAAGGCTCACTTCTGCGGATATGAACCTTACTTGGGCTACCATTTGCATGTGGGCTGACTACTATGCTGGAAGAAAGTAGGCTACATCAACCATTGGATTGTGAAGATGGGTGACATCCAAGAGGCCGAAGTCACCTCCTAACTCTGCTTTAGGATGTTAGTGAATCTGCACTTATAGCAGGGGAGTGATGTCTCCTCCTAAGCTAACTCTGACCTCTGGGGAGTGGGAACCGTCAACGAAATGATTACGGAGGTGTTTCTTGTCATTGTCGAACCAATGTACATGACTGATCGATCGGAACAGTTGCCGAGAACCAAAGGAACTCCATCGACAACACAACCCGATATGTACTCCATCCATAGAATTGTCTTAAACCTTTATATTCGCAGAATTGTCTTAAGTCAAACATTTTCCTATGTATTTTTATATAACTTTGATGAAACTTATACATAAATTTGTATAAACCACGGATTGCTGACATATGCAATACGGTTAGTAAAAAAATTCGAGGAAAGGAGCTAGACTGCACCCCAGTTAGTAATAGTAGAAAGAATGTTAATTACCACTAAGAATGACACGAACCCGGCGCCTCTGGGATATACTTGCGCCGGGTACACTACAACACAGTACGTACCAAGTACAACACTACAGACAATGCAACCAGCACGATCCCACTCCATACCCATACTACAACAATGGAGCTATCACTAGTAGCAGTATAACAAAATTCACTAATGCCTGTCGGACCAATCGGAGGGTTAATTAATCAATCTATACTATAATAGTCGTATAGAACTATAGGAGTAACTGCGACTACGACACGAACGCCGGTAGCTCTACTTGGCCGTGGTGTTATTGCTCATGGAGCTCAGCCTCTGCGCCAGCGCGTCGACGTTCCAGCCCGGCCGTCTCCTCTCCGGCAGCAGCGTCTCAGCCGCCGCACCGTCCCTCATCCCTTCGTTCAGCAGCTCCTCCCAGAAGTCGTCGGTCAGCTCCGCCGTCTCGTCACCGCCGGCCAGCTGCTGGCTCCGCGCCTGTTCCTGCCTGCGCTTGCTGTTTCCGAGCCCCTGGATGTTGAGCGCCAGGTTCTCCAGCTCCGACGTGGTCCCCGCTCGTCCAGCTCCGCGAACAGCGCCTGCGTCGCGGTGGGATCGTCGTCCTCGCCTTGCCCTTCCTCCTCCTCCTGCAGCGCCGGCGCGGCGCCGATGGGCCGCCTCCGCTTCCTGGAGAGCATCAGCGCGCCCTCCAGCTCCCTCCGCCTATCCTGCTGCTGGGCGAGCTGCTGGAAGAAGTCCGGGCTCTGCATGGCCCGCGCCAGGAACCCCATCATCTGCACCTGCTTGTGCTCCGCGTGCCGCAGCCGCTCCTCCATGGCGCGCATGCCCGCCCGCGTGCTCTGCTGCTCCTGACGCAGCTTCACCAGCTCCGCCAGCAGGATGCTCTTGTCGCGCCGCAGCCGGTCCATCTCGCCGTCCAGGCCCCCGAACTGGCCCACCTCCAGGCACGACCCCGTCAGCAGCTGCTGCGACTGCGACTGCGACGACGCCTGAAGGTACGGCGGCGGCGGCGCCGCCGGCCTACGCCGCTTGATCAGCCGCAGAAGCTGCCTCTGGCCCCTCAGGAAGCCTTCGTTCGCGAACTCCCATCTGTCCGGATCGATCTTTCTGAAACCCTGCAGGTTGCAAATCGATGAATGAACACGACGCATGTTCAGTTAGCTGATCAAGTTCAGAAGCCATCACATACTAAGAATCAATAGATGGTGAAGCTGCAAGAACAATCTATATAAGATAAGATGGCAAATTTATGTAACACTCTAGGTTTCACATAAGTTTTGCGACCGATCGAATTTACAAGCACAGGTAGCGAGCGGTATATACTAGCCTAGAGATATATTGCTTGGTGGTGATCAAAGCAAGCCGTTTCTTTCTCGTAGGCTGTAGTAGCTTCGATCATCCGGTGTGTCTTGGTCCATCTAGCTACACAGTAACAAGGTGAACAAATAAAGAGCATGTCAGCAAATTTAACATCTTATTTGCAATCTCCCCCATAGTTCTTTTTTCTGAATCATTCAAACATTTGTCCATTTTGCCGCCAAAGAAAAGCAATACGAGTTCAACGACTCCATCAGCTCGAGATCAGTGTCAAAATCCAATCTGTAGGAAATGTGATGACCTTGCACGGGAATTTCAGACTCTGCTGTACCGATACTAGTCACATTTTTAGATAGACATTTTTTATATATAAGTTTGTTCTTTTTGTAAATAAACTGTTTAATTGACAGACAGTTAAACAGAATTGTTGATTGATCGCTGATGCTACTGCAGTCTACAATGCAAGAGGCGACATGAACTGCAAAACAAGAGCACCTCACGAGCAGAAAAACAGAGGAGTTGGGACACTCACATAGGTGTTGAGCTGGCGTACGAAGCTGGAGAAGTTGTTGTGCTTGAAGAACCTGGGCAGCAGCACGGCGGCGAACACGTGGGGATCCCACACCACGAAGCTATTGCCGGCGCGGCCCCAGGAGACGACCTCGTCGGTGGCCGGGTCGGCCACCAGGTCGAACGTCTTGGTCAGGAACGGCGGCGGCCCGACCTCGTGCAGCCCCTCCATCGGCCGCGGTGCGTCCACGTCCTCCACCACCTCCTCCTCCGGCTCCTCCGGCGGCCACTCCTCCTTCACCGTCACCATCCCCGGCAGCATCGGCTCCATCTTTCAGGCCAACGTCAACAACACCCGGCGATCCCCCAGCGATCGCCGAGAACGCGCAGTGCTCTGCCTCGCTTGATGCTGGGTCGTCTGTCGATCGTCTCCTGCTGCGCGGGAGAGTGGTGGCCGGCACTGATAAATACTCCCACAGGCCGGCTCAGGTGACCCTTGTCCGAGCGAGGCCTGCCTTCCAGGAGCGGAATGGAAGGTTCTAGGACGCGCGGCGCGTTCGTGGCCGGGCGGGGCTCGGAAGCTTCTGGACGCCGCGGGGTGTGGCTGGGGTTGCGCGTGGTGGTAGGCGACCCGCGAGCCGCGATCCCCCCGGACCCCGCTCCCGAATCCATCGGCAGCCGACAGAGGGGGCGACGACGGCGACGGGTCGTGCCATTTTTTCTGAGCGGCGACATCGCCCTGGCCTCGTGATTGGCTGCAACTTGCAGCGCCGATCCGCCGGCGAGATACGCCGCGTTGCCCCCCTGAAAAAGATGGCTCCTTTTCCGTGCCCGCCTGCACCTGCACCTGCAACTTGCCTACTTACTAGGCGTCTCTCAAAAGTGCCCTGCATCACGTGTACGACGGAAATCAGAATGACGCAATGGTAGAGGAGCCAACTGCATCCCAGGTGTTTTGCCTTCATCACTACTAAATCCATCAGTGATCAGGAATGATGATGATCGATTGTCCTTTTTTTCGTCATATAAAAAAAAACATGTTCAGCTTCAGGTATGTTTATTTTTCGGCATTTGTAGTTGCCACACATGATCAAGTATTACACCGAATCAGTAGATCACAGATTCACAGATGTTCTTGGCCGGTGATCGGCTCCGCCGACCAATGCTCGACGAGTGAGTAGACGATGGACACAGAACGTGTTCAATTCAGCCACCATACATTTGCCGTCACCAGGAGACCTAGGACGAGGGCAGGAACCACCAGCATCATGACCAATCTGCACAGACTTTTCGGTAATCAACAGAAATGAGTGCATCATTACAAAGCCCTGCTCTTCCTACTGTGAGAAGGACAGGAGTTAACTCGTAGGCACGAGTGCAGACAAGATGTTGGTCGGTAGTTGAACCACGACAGTCAGTCAGATTGAGCGTTGGTACAGGGATTCAAAGCATCCTTTTCAGTAATAAACCATTGTGTGCAAAGTGTGAAGGACAGGTGGGTTGAATCATCATCGTTTTCATCATTCGTATTACAAAATATCTAGGTAAGAGTTTAAGCACGTTTTGTGCAAACTGTTATCTCGCACATGGTGATGGCATGAGCAGATTGCAATGACAAATCTTATTTGGCAGTAGTACGACGCATCAGGAATTCTGGAGGTTGGATGAGTATCCTCTGCAATTGAACCCTCTGTATTTTGAGTCGGTGATAGATGATGAATCTGGTGACGCTCAGGTCCATCTATCAGTGAATGAACTGCAGAGGAATTGCCTGCTAGTTGCTACTACTTCCGTCTGTGAGCACTGAGCGTGAATGATGATCGACTATCCTCTTGTTCGTCGGGGGAAAAAATAGAAGATGCAAATAGGCAACATGAGCACTGAGCAGGTGGATTGATTCAGCATTCGTATTACAAAATATCTAGGTAAGATTTTAAGCAGTTTTTTTTTAGATTAATTTTAAGCAGGTTTTGTGCAAACTGTTAATTGGTACATGGTGGTGGCATGAGCAGACTGTAATAGCAAATCTTATTCGGCAGTACCTGGAGTTGTATAGTGTAGCGCAAATCTTATTCTCACATGTAAGGTGTCGCTACTACGGAATGCATATGCAGGTTCGATGAGTCTCCTCTGCAATTGAGGCCTCTGTTGAGTCTCCTGTGCAATTGTAAGGTGTCGCTACTACTATGATAGATGAATATGATCATAATGGTCCATCTGCCAGTCACTCAACTGCAGAGGAATTGCCTTGCTAGTTGCTACTATTTCCATCCGTGAGCAGGAATGATTTCCACTATCTCCTGTTCGTCGGCGGAAAATAAAAGCAAAGACACATAGGCAATATGAAAATTTTGTGCGGTAATGCAACTGCACACAAGTATTTCACCGGCATCACAAATGTTCTTGGCCCAGTTATCGGCTCTGCCGACCAATGCTCGACGAGTGACCAACGATAGACATAGAACGCGCCCGTATCAGTCACCACATATTTTCTGTCTCCAAGAGACTACGAGGCAAGAGCCACCCAGCATCAATCCGCACAAAGTTTTCGGTAATAAGAACGGTACTGCACTGCGAATGAGTACATCATTACAAAGCCTGCTCGTCCTACTGTGACAAAGACAGTAGATACTAGTGCAAACAAAATGTTGGTCAGTAACTGAACCACGACATTCAGTCAGACTGAGGGTTGGTACAGGAATTCAAGCATCATTTTCAGTAAATAATTGTATGCAACGTTTCATGGAACCTGTGAAGACCAGGTGGTTGAATCAACATCGCTTCATCATTCATCAGACACCACATCATTCATATATTACAAAATATCTAAGTAAGATTTTAAAAAGGTTTTGTGCAGTGTTAACTGGCGCATGGTGGTGGCATGAGCAGATTGCAATAGCAATTTTTATTCAGCAGTACTAGGAGTGTAGTGCAGACAGGTAGGCTCGGCAGGACATATAGATTTGACACACTCAACGAGCTTCAACAGCTTGGTTTCCCCCTCGGTTGATGATTTTCTCAACATACTCCTTCCTGAAATGATGTGAATTTTCCAAAGTCAACACAAACAAGAGAATAAAGTGAGCCATGAAAGTGGAAACGGGAATCCAAGTCTCCAAAGAAGAGAGAATGGAACACAACAATGCTAGAGCTTCAGGGTTCAGACGCAGGAACGTACCTAGCAGGGAGATGGTCATGGGGACGATTGTATGGCGTCCAGACAGGCTCGCCCACAAAGAGTCGCATTGCCTGAGAAATCATAACAGGAAAAAATTCATGTGAGACCACAATGCACCAGTGCCATTATTTGCCAGCACTTGTTTATAGAAGATTTAAGAGAAGATTAAGAAAGTAACATAAGAATCAGCTCCAAAATTTGTAGAGTAAGTATAACACGCAAAATTACATGACATAAACAAAGACAATCGCCCTCTGGAACTAAACAGGAACTACAAACTTCCATTTAAAATAGTTGTAGCAATCTGACTAATTCAAGAGGAAATGAAGAACATACATGGCTTCACAAATAAAATGGCAACTCATGGTGTGAACAGGACAAGAAGTCAAAGATACCTTGATGTAGTTGTCGCTATCCAATGTAAAGCGGTGATACATTCCAGCAGGCAAAACAATCATGCCCCCTTTCTTCACTGCTACACGGATCCACTGATCATTTTGGTCCCTCACATCAAAGTAGCCTTAAGAACATAATAAGGAAAAAAACAGAGTCAAAGATGGACAATAATTAGAATGAAAACCTGTTGACTATTACTGATTTTAAACCAGAAACGAGGTTTCCTGTTTTTTTAAAAAAAACACCTCTAGAGGCAAAACAAAGGCACCTACCGCTACCCTCAAGACAATATCGTATCTCTTCATCAGTATGCAAGTGTTCTTCAAAGAAATTCTTTATCTTATCCTCGTAATTTGGCAACTTCTCTGGGCACACATCACAAATGTCCTGCATAAAGAAGATGCTTATATATCATACCAGTTTCAAACTTTGAATAGGTACTGACCTTGCCACTCAAGGTAGAATAACAAAACAACAAATGCCCAAGAAGAACTTATTGGCAAACCATGTAAGAGTAACCCCTGGCTTCACGAATTTTCTTGAGGTTCTCATCATTCTCCCAATCATCAGCATTTAGGCGCCAGCTTAATATTCCTAGCTCTGGGTGTCCAAGATGGTAGCATTCAGCATCAGTTAGTATATCCTGATGTCATATGGGCTCAGGAACAGAACAAGGCATGCATAAACCTGAAAGTTTGTCGAGAGGAATGAATTCTTTGGGCTCGCGATGATGAGGAAGCCTCTGGTCCTCTTCACTGTCATCCATGTACCATGCTTGGATGACCTCCTCCTTGCCATCCTATGTTGAAAATAACCATTCAAATGATATCATATACTCAGGATGCATAATCTGACAAGTACAACCATGTTCAAAAAAAGGTATGACCACCCAATAGCATGTTGTAAAGGTATGCATCACAAATTCACAATTATTGATGCCATAATTTATAACCAATGCAGAATTAGGACTTGTATGGTTTTATAGCAGAGCTTAATGCAAATACGAAATTAACCAAACACCTAACACAGTTTATATTGTGCGTTGTGACTCGCATGGCATTGACTCTCAGATGTTTACTAAAGTATTAAAAAGGACATATTGAACTATGCACGTCCCATGAGTCAAGACTAGAGTTCACATATTCAACCGAGGCAGATCAATAGGGCACTAAGCTCTTAGGATTGATCTCAGTAATTTATTTCTACAATCTGTACAAACCTAGTCCAAATTGGACCCAACAAAACAAATTCAACACCAAGATATTAAAAAGAAAAAATAGCCATGATCTAGCAATATAAAGTCACTAACCTTTTTGTATGCATCATAAACTAAATTCAGTGCAGAATCAGATAACATATAAAGGAAAATATGATAATGAAGCTTAGTGGTAACATGAAGCAACGATCATCTTTTCCGTGGCAACACAAGGAGGCACAGGCACTCTACTAGTTTGTCTTAAAAGTTGCTGCATACTAAGACCCAAATAGTCATCTCAAATTCTCACTGCCTTAACAAAGGCCCCACTAAAACTACAAAATACATATTGAACTACTATCCTCACACTACTCAAGACTACAATTCATGTGTTCATCTAAGGTGAGGACAGAGGACATTAACCTATTAGGATCCATCTCAGTGATTTATGCTTATGATCTTGACAGACCTAGTCTGATTTGGACACAAGAAACATAGTTAGTCTGAATTGGATGTATTTTGAATTATATATACAGTATATAAGACTAGAACAAGTAACCCAAGTAAAAACTATACAGCACAGTTGGGAGGGCGATTCTGGACTCCACTGAAGAAACAGGAGATGCTACTGAAGTACTTCTAACTGAAATATGGTTTATGTGGGTACGGCCGTGCAAAGATTTGTGTGATAAACAAATTGCAACTTCTCACAAATTTTCAATTATTCCGACCATTTAATTTACAAGGTTATTATTACTCTACGATTACTCGTACGGGGTGACAAACTGACAACTGAGAACAAAATGTTCAAGAGCTAGTCTTATTCCAAGATCCGACTCTCGCATGCTTCGAATCCCGACAGAGAAATCAACTAATCGAAAGGGATTGATCAAATCTAAGTTTAATTCGCGTGGATATGTGCCCAAATCCCAGCCCAGACCATACAGCATCCTTCTCGAATATGTAGGGCGAGGTTCCAAAAGTCCTATGTCTCTAGACTTCGATCAAAACTAGAGTATTTCCACTATTACTACTGAATCTCGATCCGGGGCCAACCATCATCAACAAAAACCCTGACAAAACATGCGCGGAATAGGGTATGATTTTTCCTGACGCCCAACTCCTCGATGCCACACGATATGAACAAGAGCACGGGAATGGATTCGAACAGAGACTTGGCGGTACCTGGAACTGGGTCTCCATGCCCGTATGCAGCGTCGCTGCTCCTCGTTGCAGTTGCAGTAGTTCTTCGCCTTCTCGAATGGTCCTGAGCGTGGAATCTGGAACGAGGGGCCTCCGTTTCTTATGTTCAGCTTGGACTGAACGCGAACCAGCGGTTTTGTAGACTGCCCCCTCGCAGTTTTTCAATGTAGACGCATGCCCTTATTATGGCCATATTATTATCTTCATATTTGGAAATGAGAATTCGGCACGTTGTGGATCTTGCATAGTCGTATACTTGTAGTACTGGTTATCGTTTACAATTTATTATATTCTTCCTTTGTGACTTGTGAGTTGAGTATTTGGATGTTTCAAATTCGAGTGAAATATGATGGCTCTCTGGGCGTATGGCTGCAATTGTTGTCGTATCGGGGGTATGGCTGCAGTTGTTGTCGTATCGGGGGGCTATGACTGAAATGCGTTATACATAACTATATTTTGTATTTACACATGGCTGCATGAAACACGATGATTGATGGCATAGAAATACCATCACAATGTCGATTTGCTGGCAATTTTGTTGTATATAAATGACAAAAGTTTTTCCCCCTGTGACTTACTAACAAAAGACAAAAGGTTGTGTTACGTTCGCCAAGAAGGTATGGTACGTTACGTAAGGCACGGTCAGACGACGAAACGAGTGTAGGTGAGGTGCGGCTCGCCGGATGGCAGCATGAAGTCCGTTGCGCCTCCCTCCGTCCGCGTGGTCACCAAGTTATATGGGTCCGTCATCGATGACGTATGCAAAATCGCTAGCAAACGCTCCAAAAAAATAATCGAAAACTGGGAAGAGGACGAGATGGATCTTTGATCCTAGCCGGCCCCATAAAAAAGAAGACCCAAAAAGCGGTAGAAGGATGTCTCGACACGACCGCGACGGCCGAGCGACCCGTCGGCAGCGGGGCGGCGCCCCGCCCGACGGCGAGAGCTTTGCCGGACTCACCAGTCCGTGAGAGGGGGATCCCGGCACGACGAGAGCGGGGCCGCGCTCCTCGGGTCCCAGAGATCAGCCTCTCCAAGCCGGAGGAGAGACGTGGCTCACCGAGGAAGAGGCAGGTGTCAAACCCTCGCGTAAACCCGCGCGGGTGGTGGAGTCGAGGGTTTACGGGTGGCAAACCCGCGCCCTACGACCCGGGAGAGGCAGAAGAAGAGATCCAAGACTTCTGGGGGCAGCTCTGGTACATCCCGATCTCATCTCCCTCCCCGGCCGCCGCCGCCGAGGCTAGGGTTAGGGCGAAACCGGGGGAGAAACTCGTCTGGATGAGGAAAGATCTGAGGGCGACGAACTCGTTCAAGCCAGAAGATTGTTTCCCGATTGGAGAAGGCGATTGCTGGGTGGATTCGCCAATCAAGGTAAATCCATCGATCTTGGCTTGGGGTAGCAATCAGAGGAGGAGTTTTGCGCAGGTGGTTAAGGATTCCATGGCAAATCAAGGAAGGGAAGAGGGCCTAGGTTTCCAAGAGAGGATTGGGGCGCAGGCGGGGGTTGGAACCGACATGCCGCCACCTCCACAATTCTATGGTCAGCCACCGCCACCTCCTTATGGTTTCTACCAGCAAGGTAATCAGGGATTTGGGCACCAGTTTGACAATCCAAGGCCAAGGGGAGGTGGAGCTCGAGAGGGGAAGAGGTAGACATCAACCTTTGTGCAAGCAAGACCGACCACGAATCCGGCAAAAACCTAGTCAAACGGAGGTAGCTGTTGTTGGGGGTGCTGGAGGAGGAGTGAATAGAGAAGGAGAACAAGTGCTGCAGGTTGTTGGGGATTCATCTGTTTGGAGGAGAGTCTTCTGCTCCAGGGGACGAAAACCTGGGGAGAAGGAGGCAAGAATCGAAGACATCGATGGGCGGGTCCATGCCATTTGCTTCAAGTGTGGTAAAGCTGGTCATGTAAGCTCAAGCTGTGCTTGAGTCCTAAAGTCTTTTCATCCGCGGTACGAACATGTGGTGGAAGCATGTCCCATGTGGAAGAAGCCAGCTCAAACTGTAAAATACTTTGACAGTCTCAACAAGGGTCTTGGGTTCTATTATGTAGATGTGGAAGAGCAAGAAGGGAGATTTCAGCATTGGACAGGGCTAGATAACTTTGAAATCTTGTACATTGAGAGAGGAGATATTAGTGAACAGGAGATAGTTGAGGATCTCAAGAGGCTATTTGATGAGAAGTGGAGCTGGCATCTGAAGAAGACTGAGGAGTACACCTACATTGTGAGATTTCCTCCAGATAGAAGAGTTGATAAGATTGTCATTGGGCAAAACACAACTTTCAACCTCAGGACAGGAGTTTCTTGCTCTCTTAGTGTGTGGAATGGGGAAATTGAACCAAATGAAAGGCTTGCTGAAATCTGGGTCATGATTTATGGGATCCCACCAAAATGGGTGGACTGGAGGTCAATGGCTGAAGTGGCTTCTGGAATTGGTAGAATGGTGGCAGTAGACTGGCAGCTATTGTTTGACAGCTTCTTCAGTTCTGTCAGAGTCAAGATTCAGTGCAAAGATCCTTCAAAAATCCCTAGTGAAAGGTTGTATGTCTTCAAAGATAAAGTGCATCTTATCTTGTTTGATCCTGAGGGCATTGAAGCTGTGAATGCACCTTTTGAAGATGGTTCTCTTGGAGGAGATGGAGGAGAGAAAAAGGAAGAGGAGAAACATGATGATGCTAACTCTGAGACTGGAAATGGAAACAGGAAGGGGCAACAAGATAACATAGGTGGATCGGCACCCAAGGAGGGGGTTTTCGGCAAGTGAGTGCATACGGGACGAGAAAAATGGGGGGTCTCGTGAGAAGGGTGCTTTGGTTTGGGAGGGAACCTCAGTGTTTTCTAGAGACAATGGAATGCACAAATATGTTCAGGGGCTTGGACCTGGATGATGATGATGAGGAGTCAATGGTAGATGGGGAGGAGTTGGAGCCAATTAGCCAGGAAGAAAATGAAGCATGCCAACTACCTGATGAGTGGGTCTTCGATATAGGCGGGGGACAAAGGAGAGCTAAGGAACCAAGTTGAATCAAATTATTCGGGGCCAAGAGAATAATACATTGTCTCGAAGAATTTGAGAAATCGAGATGAAGTTGTGTGAGGAAGATCAAGGCTACAAAGGACAGCATGAAGAGGTCCTTGCAATGGGTGAGGAAGAAGCGAGATACATTCACAACCTACAAGAGAAGATGTGGAGAAAGTGCGAGAAGAGGAAAGAGGCTCAAGAGGGCAAGAAAGCTGAGAAGAAGAATCAATGGGGTCCAATTGTCCAGACCAGGAAGAGTCTGAGGAATTTAAATGATGGCAAGAGGGTACTGGACAAAGCTCAGGAGGCCAAAAGAAAATGGAATATGGAAGACAACACAGGTATGAAAAATGTAGCCATTTCTAAAGAATTACTCAATTCTGTTGCTAAGAGTATTGATCTGAGTTCCAAGGATGGCAATCCTGTTTTAGATACTATGATGAACTTAGACATTAGTAGGAATGCTAATAGTCCGAGTATTTGTGCTAATTCTTGCAAGTTAGTAGATCTTTGTAGAAGAATCTGTGGATAAAGAAACTGAACAGGCTAGTAGTAGTAACCCCACTAGCACCCGGGATGGAAATCTTGAGGAAAACAAGGCTAACCGGAAGAAGGTTGGTCTACCGTAGGTCCTAGGAAAAAAACAAAGAAAGTTAGAAAATGAAAGACATGTTTTGGAATATTAGAGGGCTAGGAAAGATTGATAGGATATCTGCTCTAAGAAGCAAAATCATAGAACATAGCTTAGATTTTATTGTTGGGGTTATGGAAACTAAGAAGAATTTCTTATCGATGGCTTGCTTAGATCTTTAACAAATAATACACCTTTTACTTGGCATCATTTGGAAGCAAAAGGCACGACGGGAGGAATCCTGGTTGGGGCTAATTCAAACTTATTTTCTATGACAGTAGGAGATACTCTACAATATTCTCATTAGTGTTATGTTGAGTCATGTAAGAAGACGGGTTTTCCTGGAAATTAATTATTATATATGGTGCGCATATTGCATAAGCAAGCCTTTTTAGATGAATTAGAACTGATTATAGAACCACAGGCGGGGACCCATACTAATAGGAGGTGACTTCAACCTAGTTAGGTTTACTCATGAGAAAAATAATGGTATCATTAGTCATAAATGGGCGATGCTTTCAATAGCTGGATAGAAAAATGGGGTTTAGTAGAGTTGAACCCAAGTAATAAAAGGTATACCTGGACAAATTTGCAAGACCCACCAATCTTGTCTAGAATAGATAGAGTTTTTATTTCTCTTGAGTGGGAAAAGTTTTTCCCAATGGCTAGTGTGAAAGCTTTAGATAGATTACCTAGTGATCACAACCCCATTCTTCCGAATATTGGGGATAATGTTAGTTTTGGTAAGAAGAGATTTAGATTTGAGAAGTGGTTGCTTGAAAAAAGCACCTTCGGAGAGTTTGTAGAAAAAGCTTGGAATACCCCCCGTCCAAATATGAATAGCATTGATAGATGGCGAGACTAAAGTTAGAGTGTTTAGAAGAATGGTTAGAGGATGGGCTGCAAATGAGGTTGCTTTGCTAAATAAAACCAAAGGAGATCTTGCAAATAGATTTAATACCTTAGAAAAATTACTAGAAGAGAGAGGTCTTAACTCGTAGAAATGATTGAGTACAAAAAGGTGGGGAAAGAACTAGAACATATCTGGCTTTTGGATGAGATAAAAGCAAGACAAAGATCTAGAGATAGAGACATTTTGGAAGGAGATAGGAATACAGCCTATTTCCAAGCCATTGCTAATCAGAGGAGCCGGAGTAAAAGAATAGAGTGTCTAGAGGGGCCACTAGGTTTGGTTTCGACCGTAAGACCATGACCAAGATAGCTGTAGATTACTATAAAGGTTTGTTTGCAAAAGAAAATGATGTAGATGTAGAACTTGGTGAGAATTTACGGGAAGAAGGAGATAAGGTTTCCTTGGAGGAAAATGAGTTACTAGATGCACCTTTCACCGAGGAAGAGGTGAAGGAAGCAGTCTTTAGTAGTTATGCGGAGGAGCACTGGGCCGGATGGCTTACCTTTCTTATTTTACCAAAAGTTTTGGCTGCTAGTTAAAGATGACTTAATGGCCATGTTTGATGATTTCCATAAAGGTTCACTGAACCTATCTAGATTAAACTATGCTCTAGTAACTCTCATACCAAAAGTAGGAGATGCAACAAACATGAAACAATTTAGGCCTATTAGCTTGCTAAATTGTAGTTTCAAGATTTTCTCTAAGCTTCTAACTATTAGGCTAACCAAAGTTATGCAAAGGATTGTAGCTCCCAATCAATCAGCTTTCATAAAGGGAAGATATATACTAGAGAGTGTTGTGGTGGCCCATGAGTTAGTGCATAGCATTAATCTAACTGGAGAACCAGGTGTGGTGCTCAAGTTAGATTATGAAAAAGCTTATGACAGGGTTAGTTGGAATTTCCTTTTTGAGATGCTTAAAACTAGAAATTTTAGTCCTAAGTTGATTGGTTGGATCAAGCAAATTGTGATGGGAGGCTCTTTGGGAATAACTTTGAATGGTGAGGACAGCCCTTTCTTCAAGACAGGGAAAAGGTTTAAGACAAGGGGACCCCTTGTCACCTTTCCCCGTTTAATTTGGTAGGTGATGCTTTTAACGGGAATGTTATCCAAGGCATTAGATAAAGGGCTCATCAGTGGTCTACTAGATAGCTTTAAACCTGGGGGGATTGTGTCTCTGCAGTATGCAGATGATACTATCCTGTTTGCTAAAGCTGAGGATAGAATTCTACAGAACTTAAAATGTGTTGTAATGTGGTATGAACAAATCTCAGGCATGAGAGTTAACTTTCACAAAAGTGAGCTGGTCCCTCTAAATCTGGATCATCAAGAAGCACATAGATTAGCACATATGTTTTCTTGTCCATTAGGAGCTTTCCCTTTAAAGTATTTAGGAGTACCACTTCACTTTGAAAAGCTGTCCAGAGAGGACATACAACCACTTGTAGACAAGATCTTTGAAGAGAATTGCTTGGGTGGAGGGGAAATTACTCTCTTTGGTAGCTAGAGTACAAATGCTCAAGACTTGTCTAGCTAGTATTCCAGTTTATCTGCTTTCCTTTCTGAAATTTCCTAAATGGGCTTTGAAACTGATGAACACTCATCTAAGTAATTTCCTTTGGAATGACACTGAAGAAAGTCATAAGTATCACCTGGCTAACTTTGAGCTAGTTTCCATGAGAAAAGAGTATGGGGGTTTGGGTATCCCAAATGCGAGAGAGTCTGAATATTAGTTTGCTAGCTTCATGGGTGAAAAGATACAAGAAAGATGACAATAAGCTCTGGAAAGAGCTGATTGACTTCAAGTATAGAACTAACAAGCCCAATATTTTCCATACCTCCACATTAGGTGCCTCCGCTTCTTTAAAGGTTTCATGAAAGCGGCCAGCCGCAAGGATTGGATACGGTGGAGAGTGGGAAATGGGAGAAAGATTAGATTGTGGGAAGATAATTGGATAGGATCAACTAGTTTAGCTGTTTTATTTTATCCCCTTTATAGGATTGTTAATGAGCAAGGGAAAACAGTAGCTGAACTTTGGGATGGGGTGAATCTGAAATGCACTTTCAGGAGAACAGTTTCTTTAGAGTTGTACCAGGAGTGGCTGGAAGTAGTTGAATTCGTTTCTTTCATTCAGCTAAGTGATGAGGAAGATGAAATGATATGGCAGTTCACTGCCTCTGGTACTTACACCTCCATGTCCTTGTATAAGATCATTAACTTTAGAGGTATTCAGGCTGTGCATATCCCTGCTGTTTGGGGTCTCAAGATCCCACCTAGAGTACAATGCTTTACGTGGCTGGTAATGCACAACAAGGCACCGACTAGAGATAACCTTGCCAAAAGAAAGAAACTGACGAGATGAGACTTGCTTGTTTTGTGAGGAAAAAGAATCTATTCGAAAAAACCGACGAGATGAGACTTGCTTGTTTTGTGAGGAAAAAGAATCTATTCAAAGCACTTATTGTTTGACTTGTGTAGTAGCTAAGAGATCTTTGGGCCATTATATCTGCCGTGTTACATCAAAAAGTAGGAGGTGGTTTAGATAACATTGGTACCTTTTGGCTTAGCAATAAAAAGTTTTGTGTCTTGAATATGATCTCATCTCAGTTATTTGGGCTATTTGGAAACTTAGGAATGATCTTTGTTTTCGAATTCAAACTGGAAGAGTATGGACATACTCCTATTCAGTGTTGCTGGGATGTTGACAAATTGGATGGTACTGTGCCCCCCGGACAAGAAGGAGCAGCTGGAAGATTGTGTCAAAAGAATCAAGATGATAGCAAAAGAGGTGTTGTGGCTTCCTTTTGGGAGCCTAACAAGCTGATGATGTTGAAGGACAATGGAGAAGCTGAAGCAAAGGAGATGTTGCATGAAGATGACCTGAAGCGCCTGAAGCTTGCTGACCATCCCTGGTGGAAGGCGTTGGAAGAAGATCTGAAGATGAAGTGAAGTGAAGCATCTTCGCACAAGAAGGCAGCAAAAGCTGTTGGTAAAAAGAGGAGAAATCTACTAAGTTTTAGAACTGTTGGCCATGCTTGGCTTTTCCTTTTCTGTTATGGTCGAACTTAGCTTTTGCTGTTGTCAAGAACTATCTTTGTAGCGGTGCTGTAGGGTAGTTTCTGCTGAGCATATGGCTATATGCCCAGGTCCAGGAGGACGCTGCCGATGGCAGTAAAACTGATCATGTGCTGAAACGGTTTATGGTCTTTTAATAAAGTTGAAAGGCCAGGGTCTAGGCCCTCAAATTCAAAAAAAAAAAAAAGAAGACCCAAACCATGCGGAGCCGGGCCCTTGACGGGCCTCTCAGTAGAAGGCCTTCTCCTGGTCCTCAACACGTTTGGCCCCCGAGTGGTTCGTTTTCTTCCTTCCCTTCAGAAGTTGCTTGATGCTTGCTGGCTGCTGCCAGGCACTGCAGCGCTACGCGCAGACACTTGCAGGTGATACCGAATTCCTGACCCAAAAAAAAAAAATCCTACCTTGACACAGCCTTGACACAAGTCAGGCCGGCCACCTGCCAAGCGATGCACGCTGCGCACACACACTTGACAGTGGAGGCCGGCGGCCTACCTGGGTCGGCCTACATGCATTTCCGGAATGGGCAAATACTCCTACATGATACAGTACACATCGTCGTCCATGACAAGTCGGCAGGCGTGTGCGTGCGTGCCCGACGCACTCGCCCGATCCATGAATGGAACGTGGCGCAGCTGCTGCCTGTGCACTGAATGCGCCAACAAACCATCGCTCTCGCTCGCAGACCTGCATGGCTGTGCCTGCAGAGACCTGCGCACCGTCACGTCTCGCACGACGACGCAGTACGTGCTGAAACTGGAACGCAGCTGCTTGCACGAGGACGGCAAGCGACGCGGACGTGAGTCGCGGGCGGCCGCGCGTTCGTTCTCTGGTCGTTGGCAGGGCGCGACCGGCCAATCGCGCGTGCGTGACTGGCCTTGACCATGCATGCACGCTGCGAGAGCTTGCCGCGACTGTGTCGAGCCATGCATTGTTGCTTCCCAGAGGACAGGCGGCGTTCGTGCTGCCGCTGACAAAAAGGGCGGTGATCACCGATTAGATCTCGTCGCTCGTGCACGTCGTCTGTAGTAAGGCCATGTTTAGTTCCGATCCAAATTGGGAGTTTGCGTAGTCTTGTCATCGAATCGATATGAAGCGTTTCGTTTGTATTTGGTAAAAATTGTCCAAATTTTTGACTAATTAGGCTCAAAATGTTTGTCTCATGAAAGTACAAATCAACCCGAATTAGTTTTTGATTTAATCTACATTTAAGATTTCGTGTGTCGACATTTTGATGTGACGGGGAATAGAAATTCTGCATAGTGAATTTGGTGGCAAATTTGGGAATCTAAACAAGGCCTAAGTAAAGAGGCCCGCGAGCCTAGTCAGTTTATTACTACTACTGCCGCGAGGAAATCATATAATAAACTAAATGAAGCAAGATCCATAGATGGATTAGTAGTAGTGTAACGATCTCGCATAATCCATGCATGGTGCGCGTTCAATTTTTACTCATCGACCATCCTATATAAAACGGCACGTACGCTCTGCGACCTTTGTTGTTTCGTACTATACGCAGCAGCGAACGTACGGACATTCTCGGCATGTTTCATGGAACAGCGAGGGGCATGTATATATATACCCGTACGTACAAACAAGGAATTATTGATTTTGCAAACGACAACGACCTGATATGGCTGCATGTGTTCGTAGTCCTAGTAGTATATTAAATGAATAGTACCATACAACGTGTGCAGGCAGCAGGCAGCACCGTCCTGGCAAGTTAATTAATATGGAGTGCTTACTGTACGTACTAGCTAAGCTCTCCTTCGCATTGCATTGCAGGTCCACGGTGTGGTGGTCGTCCTCTCGTCGACAAACTCATGAATATGGAGCTGCGGACGCCCTGGGCAATGGGCAAGTGGGCAGGCACCATGCCCGCACGCTCGCACGGTCCGTGCGTCAGGACTCGTCCGTGCACTACCGAAGAGCGAGTGTTTGCCGATGGCCTAGGAGTTTGTCGATGGCCAAGTAATCTGCCATCGGCAAACATCCCGGTCTTCAAAGTTCGGCCATCGGCAAACATTGTTGCCGATGGCGGGCCATGGCGAACAACGGCCATCGGCAACACGCCCGTTTGCCGATGGCCGGGCCATCGGCGAATAAAAGCCATCGGCCAAGAATTTGTTTGCCGATGGCCGGGCCATCGGCATACCGACACCATCGGCAAACTATGCCGGGAGGCGACGGCGACCGACGCCGTCCGGTTTGCCGATGGCTTCGCAGTTAGGCCATCGGCAAGCTGCGCCGTTGCCGATGGCCCGGCCAACGGCAAACCGCGGCCACGTGGCGGCACGGGGAGAGCCCGGGCCCGCCTTGTTTGCCGATGGCCGGCCATCGGCAACGAGCATTGCCGATGGCTTTCAAGGCCATCGGCAAACAATCCTTTTTTTGTTTTTTCCTTCCTATTTTTTTAAATGTGTCTTCCTACCTCACATACAACCCACCTCCAGAATTTGGGACAATTTTGAACTTTTAAGCTATATTTCGTTAATTATTTTGTTTTCTTTGAATTTTTCCCGCACCTCAAAATTTGAGCTAGGTACATGAAATAATGCGAGACTTTTGATTCGAAAAATGATATTCATGATTCTCGGAGTAAGTTGAGGCCGTATCCAGGTAGTGACGTGGCGGGAAAGTGTTTTTAAATTCTATAAAATCCAAACGAAGTCCGAAATTGACGAAACTTGACGAGTTGTCTCGCCATCGCATGTGTAGTGTGTGGTAAAAATTTCAAAAAATTTCGAGCAAGTTGTGACGTCGGATGGTCAAAACCCAGACATCTCCACATGTGCGTCAAGTTTCGTCAATTTCGGACTTCGTTTGGATTTTATAGAATTTAAAAACACTTTCCCGCCACGTCACTACCCATGTTACGAGGCCAACACGGTCGTAATTTCATGCGAGGTCCTGGATACGGCCTCAACTTACTCCGAGAATCATGAATATCATTTTTCGAATCAAAAGTTTGCATTATTTCATGTACTGCAGATCAATTTTAGAGTTGCGGAAAATTCAAAGAAACCAAAAAATTAACGAAATATAGCTAAAAAGTTCAAAGTTGTCCCAACTTGTGAAACTGGGATGTGTTTGGTATAGGAAGCCACCAAAAAAAAAAATTGGGAAGAAAAAACAAAAAAAAAAATTCAACTTTACCGACGGCCTTGGAAAGCCGTCGGCAAACCGCTTTGCCGATGGCCGGACATCGGCAAACAAGGTGGGCTCCGGGCTGCTCGTAGGCGCCACGTGGGCGACTTTGCCGATGGCTATGGCCATCGGCAAAGTAAGTTTCAAAAAAAAAAAAAAGAGTCGGCCCCGCCCCAGACCCCCAAACCCTATTCCCCACGCATCCCGATCGCCGCGCCGCCCGCTCGGGATCGCCGCCGCGATCTCGCTCGCCAGCCACAGCTGATCCCGCCTCCCGGCCCATCCCGCGGTCCCGCAGTCCCGCGTGACCAGCGCCCGCCACCGCGGCGAACTTCCGCGGGCGGCGCCGCCCCGTCCGGGCGGCCCGTCGCCGCCGTCCGCGCGGCCCGCCGCCGCCGACCATTCTCCGGCCGTCCCCGACGCCACCCGGCGCTCCGCCGCCCCCGTCCTCCCACTGGGCCCCTCCTCGCCAACCCCACTCCCGCACCCCCACCCGAGCAAGCGGCCGGGCGCCGCCTTCCTCCTCGCCGCCACCACGTGCCGGCCCCACCTCACCGACACCCCCCCCTGCGGCGCGCCCGCGGCCTCATCCCCGGCCATTAGGGAGCGGGTAGTCGGAGGAAGAGGAGAGAGGAAGAAGGAAGAAGGAGGGGAGGAGAGGAGGAAGAAGAGAAGGGAGGAGAGGAGGAAGAAGAAGGAAGAATAAGAAGGAAGAAAAAAGAGAAGGAAGAAGGAGAAGAGGGAGAAGGGGAGAGGGTGAGGAGGTGCCTCCGCTGTCTTCTACGTCTTTACGTCCCGCCAACTACTTGACCGTTGTCGAACCGGCATCAAGAGCAAGGTATATGAACCCTTCTCCGCTGTGGTTATCGGCCTTCGTGCCATTGTGGTTCGTGGCCTTCGTGCCATTGTGGTTCTACCGGCCTTCGTGCCGGGCCGTGGTTCGTGGCCTTCGTGCCATTGTGGTTATCGGCCTTCGCGCCGTCGTTTTTTTGCGGGTTTGGAACCCTCCCCGTGCGGGGAGGTGCTGCCGCCAAAATTTTGAGTGGATACTAACCTTTTTTGCCCTTTTTGTAGGAGGACCTGTGGGAGGTACTCGGTGAGCCCGATCGTCTTGTTGCTGCACCACGTCGACTCTCCACCTACTCGACCCGCCTCTGCGCCGCCACCCTAGGTATAATTCACCTCTCTTCCTTATAGTTGTTGTAAGTACATTGCGTAACCGAGTTAGGCGTCTCCCGTCCAAAAGGGATTCGCGGTCGTTGGTATGCGGATCAGTGCATATCTGCGACGGTTTCTCTTTCGGATTGTCCACGTTTTTTGGACAGCCCGAGGATGCGTAGATGGGTTAGCTTCCATGTTCCGACCCCGTCTGAGTCGGAGTTTCGCTCCCCCCGTTGTTCTCCGGATACACACTCTCCACGTCGGGACGTGTATCGGGAGAACAGCGGGGAGGTGCTGCCGAAATTCCGTCTCGGGACGGAGCGGAGCATGGAAGCTAACCTCATCTACGCATCCTCGGGTGGGATTATGACCTATCCTTCACCTAGTAGATGGTAGGAACGCCTTGTAGATGCAGATTGGTCTTATTACTCGCTTACGTTGGCGCATGACGAGGGATGGCCGACCGTGAGTGGATGTACACGGGATTCAAAGACAAGACCAATGAATGGGTTAAAGGGGACCGGGGACTTCCTGGAGAAGGCATTTGGCCCATCTTCTAAAGGGGCGATTCGGGTGTTTTGTCCCCGTAGCAAGTGTAAGAACCAGACAAGGAAAGAGCAACGGCGATAAGGAATGATATTTGGGCGAACGGGTATGTTCCAAACTATACCCGCCGGATCCTCCATGGGGAACCCAACGGGTTACGGAGGCGGTGGTGAGACCGGACCTCGAGGGTTTGATCAAGATGCCGGAATGGCGAGACTTGCTTGAAGACGTTGAAGCCGTTCAAGGATTGGAGGTGGTGGAAGAAGATCCGAGGCGGCCGCAAAGGCGTACTACGACATGATGGAGGCGGCAAAGGAGCCCCTTCACGAGAAGACCCGCATTTCTAAACTGGATGCCATTTCACGCCTAATTGGGTTGAAGTCGTCAATGGGCATCGTCCGGGAAGGTTTTGATCTCGTGTTGGCAACGTTGGCGGGCTGCTTCCGAAGGAGCACCGCCGTGCCGAAAAACACGACCGAGTCACGAAGCTCCTTCGTGCACTCAAGATGCCTTATCGCCCGATCCAAGCTTGTAAGAACGGGTGTGTCCTGTTCCGGGAGACCACGAGGCGCAACACACTCGTCCGGAGTGCAAAGCCTCTAGGTACGTGGAGGTAGAAGGCGGTGATGGCACTAAGAAACAATCTAAGATCCCCGAGATGGTCATACGACACCTTCCAAGATACCTACCGAGGCTGCAACGGCGCACATACATGAGGAGTCCGCGAAACAAATGACTTGGCACAAGAATGGCAAAAGATACGGTGACAAGATGCAAGACCCGGCGGATGGTGATGCATGGAAGCACTTTGATACCATGAATCCTCGCATGGCCGAGGAGGCTTGAAATGTACGCGTAGCGCTAGCAACAGAGATGGGTTCAACCCGTTTGGAATGATGGCGGCCCCGTACACTTGTTGGCCCGTGTTTGTGATCCCCCTCAATCTTCCCCCGGCGTCATGTTCGACCCCAAGAACGTGTTCTTGACGCCGATAACACCCGGACACCCGGCAACAAAATGGGTGTGTTCATGCAAACCAGTGTGGGATGAATTGCGTAAAGCTTGGGATGAGGGGGGTGGCGACGTATGACCGAGCTACGAAGACGAACTTCACGATGCATGTGTGGTACCGGTGCTCAATGCATGACTTCCTCGCATATGGCTTGTTCGGGCGTGGTGTGTTCACGGAAGTTCCCTTTCCCAACATGCAAGGCAGATGTGATGTTCACCTGGCTGGCCAAGGGTGGCAAGTATTCTTCTTTCGACAAACATCGTCAATTCCTAAAGGAGGACGATCCACTGAGACTTGATAAAAAGCACTTCACGAAAGGTGTTCAAGTCATCGGCCCCATCCCTAAGGAAAAGAGCCCAGCTGACATCCTTGCACAGATAGAGGCTCTCGAAATTGATGACAATGGTGGTTTCAAAGGATATGGTACCGACCACATGTGGACTCATATATCGGGCTTGACTAGGCTCCCCTACTACAAGCACCTTCTTCTTCCACACAACATCGATGTAATGCACACAGAAAAGAATATCGCCGAGGCACTTTGGGCAACACTCCTGGACATTGGCAAGAAGTCAAAGGACAATGTTAAGGCTAGACTGGACATTGAAATGATTTGCGATAGACCAAATCTAGTGACGAAGACCCCTGCGCCAGGCAAGAGATGGAAGTAGGGCCCGGCCGATTACATCCTGAAAAGGCCGCATAGGAAGGAAGCACTGGGAGTGGTTGTCGAAGCTAAGGTTCCCGATGGGTATGCGGCGAATCTCGAGCAGGGAGTGAACTTGCCGACCGGCAAAGTCTTAGGGATAAAGAGTCATGACTTCCACATCTCGATTGAGCGGCTCCTTCCCGCGATGACCCGGGGATACCTACCCGAGCCGGTGTGGCGCGTCCCCCGGCAGAGTTGAGCTTTTTCTTCCGCCGCCTTTGTTCCAAGGAGTTGTCTCGGGACGTTTGTCTTGAACTGGAGGAGGCAAGCACCTAAGTTGCTCTGCAAGTTGGAGATGATATTTCCACCGGGCTTCTTCCCCGTCCATGCGGCATATGATTTTGCACCTACCAAGGGAGGCACGGTTGGGGCCCGTGCAAAGACCGTTGGTGCTATCCAATCGAGAGGTGTCTAAAGCTTCTTCGGAAAAAGTGTAAAAATAAAGCCAAAATTGAGGCTTCGTGGTAGAGGCATTCATTATGGAGGAGGTGTCCACATGCACACAGGGCGTACTATACCGAGAAACTAACGAGACCACGAGATCCAATCCCTCGTTACAACATCGACGAGAATTCATGCACTCTCGGCCTTTTCGTAGGGATCTCGGAAGAGCGGAAGCGGGGACCCCTCGTTACTTGCGGCATGATGAGTGGCACACTATCATGATGTACTTGTTGTTGAACCTTGAGGAAATGATTGATTATCAAGAGTAAGTTCTCGATGAGCTTGTTCCATATGCGTCGCCACTATCCTCCACCTATTGATCCGACCCCACTTGTCTATTGTTTCTCCAGGGACTTTATTAATGAACACTTTGGAGCTGCAGTAGAGGGCTCCTACCGAGGATGAGAAAGACCATCTTCTCGGACATAATACGCCCGATTTCGTCAATTGGTTCAGCAAAAAGGTAACTATCTACCTAACCTCGATTCCACTTTGCTCCTATGAGCGATTAACTTAACTATCCACCCGTTCTAACCGTGCGAGGCTAATTGTGATGCGGAAATGAGTCCTGCATTGAGATGTGTGGGCCAAACCTTCGATCGACATGTCAAGTCATTCGACGTTTATGACGTGAATGGCTATCGGTTTACGCACGAGAAGCTACGAAGAGAAACGGGGCAACCTAAAAACCACGTGCACCGGAGTTCGGACTCCCAAGACGGATGGGAAGGACTATTACGGCATAGTCGATGAGATATTGGAGCTTGACTTTGGCAAGTTCCTAGGTTGTAAGCCTGTGATGTTCAAATGCCATTGGTTCGATCCCGGTGTCAAAAAAAGGACCTTAAGATTGGGCAAGTCGAAATCGACGAGGATTCCAAATATGGAGGAGACGATGTCTATATTGTGGCTAACCGAGACGCCAAGCAAGTTTATTACCTCCCATGGGCAAACCAGAATGACAAGCGCCTTGCGGGTTGGAGCCTTGTGCAGTTCGTATCGCCACGCGGTAGCGGCGGTCCCAAACGATGATGATTACAACTTTGACCCAAGGAATGATGAGTTCTATCAACCCGAGGGGCTAGAAGGTAAGTTGGAGATAGACATTGATTCGTTGATGAGTATGGAAGTAAACAACGACATCGATGAGGACGAGGGTGATGAGGTGCACGATCTTTGAGGACTTAAGAATCCTAGATGCACCGCGGCCTTGACGCGACGATGTAGAAGTTGGGGAACATGTAGCGCCTAATGATGAGGACTTAAGAGAGCTCGACAATATTGATAGTGATGACGACAGTCGATGACGAGGATGAGCGCTCGCCGGCCAATATTGCCGTTTGCGGAGATAGTTTCTAATCCATGTAATATTGATTGTTATTTATATTACCTTACATTTATGTTTTCTTTACAAGTACTTGCAATCTACTAATACTAACTGTTTTAATCTTTGTCATTGCGGGCACTCGACAAAATGCCGAGCGGAGGACGGTCGCAGCCCGACGAACGTCGGAGTCCAAGTACATGCACCTCGGGCCCGGGACCACGTGGAGGCCGGCCACCACAAGGAGCACGTGGAGGCCGGCAACCACGAGGAGGAGGACGACGAGGAGCTTGAGGTGGAGCCGTCGACCAGCAGGGGTGTAAGGTCCTAGATGGCTAGAGGGGGGGTGAATAGCCTATAAAAAATTTCTACAAACTCACTAAGCAAACTTTGTTAGATACACAAATGGCGGAAAGCAAGTTTTGCTTAGCCTACTAGATGTTGCAAGCCTCACTATCCAAACAATTCTAGTAGGTGATCACTAGCACACACAATAGCTACCACTAGTGATCAAGAGTTCTACCCACGGGATTTAGTCTACACAAGAAGTGGTTCCCGACCGACCACACAAGCAATTCTACCCCGGGATTTAGTCTACACAAGAAGTGGTTCCCGACCGACCACACAAGCAATTCTACTTTGCAAGAATGTAAACGAAGTAATACAAGAGAGGGTAGGAGCTTGTTATACCAACGCGTAGAGTCGAGGTTGTCAATCACCAAGAGATGAACAATCAATCAATCGGCAACACACAATCGGAGACCAATCACCGGGAACAAAGATGAACACAATTGTTTTGTTCACCCGTGTTCACTTGGGCACCGCCAAGCTAGTCACCGGTTGTGTCGACCAATACCTAGATGGTTCTTCGGTGTGACCCTCAAGTCACTAGCCCCTCAAGGCTCGCCCCGCAAGGCACCGCAAGACACCACTCTCAAGCGAGGTACTCAACGACACGCGCAATCCACTAGGATGCTCTTCGTGATCCCCACGAGGTGAGCTCAAACCTCTCACAAACAACCGGAGGTGGCCAAGAACAAACACCTTCTCTTGCCAACGCCTCCAACTTCCTCCAAGCCGGCTAGGAGCGGTACTCTCCAAGAGTAACAAGAAATCCACCGGCTAAACCACCCACAAGTGCCACTAGATGCCCTCAAGCAATGCAATGCACTAGGTGATTCACTCAATCTCTCTTAGGATGAACAACCAAGCAAGGGAGATGAGTGGGAGAGAGTCTCTTAGCTCAAAGAATGCACAAGAGGATGAGAAATGGCCAAGAGGCCTCCCCAAGGGCCGGCCACCTTCTATTTATAACCCCTCAAACAAATGTGACCGTTACCCCCGGGAGCAACACGCGCCCGGACGCGTCGCCCCCAAACCGGACGCGTCCGCGGCGCTTCTTCACGCGCGGCCGCCGGCCGTTGGCCGCGCGCGGGCCAACCGTGCGTCGCCACGTGGGCGTCCGGCGCACGCCACGCGGGCCCGTCCCGGCGCCGCGTCCCGCTTCAAACGCCGAGCGTCGGAACTTTACGTTCCGTCCCACGCGTGCGCGGACGCGGCACCTGCGCGTCCGCCGCCTTCGTCGGAACCCAAGTCAGCGCCGGCGAGCCGCAACACGCGCCGGACGCAAGACACCGGCTGCCGCTGCGTCCGCCGCGCGTCCGGCCCGACGCCGGCCGAACGGCGAAAACTTGCGAAAACTGCAGTCGGCGTCCGCGCGCCCCGGACGCGTCCGCCCAGCGTCCGCCTCCCGCGTCCGCGCCCACTCCGTCTTTTTCGTCGCCGTGTCGTGACACCAACTTCTCCAACATGCTATCCAACAAGTATACCAACTTGATCAACGAGATAGCATGATTTCAACCAAATTTTGCATCCGGCGCAATAGAAAATATGCATCCATTTTTCCCAAAAGCGCCGAATCCCGCCTCACAGGCTCGGCGGGAGGAAGAGAGGGACCCAAACCCATCTCTACCCCGCAAACCACAGCGCACCAACACGCCACCTTTGTAAATGTGCCAACACCACCAAGTGTACATCTCCATGAGCTTGTGTGTTAGCTTTTCACAAACATTTCCCAAAGGTTTGGTTAGCTCACTAGGCCCTACATGCAATGCACTTCATGAATTCACCTAGTGGCACCCGTGCGTCGAATAGCCGATAAGACTTCCCCTCTTAATAGTGCGGCTATCGATCCTAAACCACTCACACCCTCTATGGTGTCTTGAGTGCAAAACAAAATGGCCCTAACGATTATACCTTTGCCTTGAGCCCATTTTGTTCCTCCAAATGATATGAACACTTCACACCATTATGTGACCGTCTCGATCCATCGATCTTGACTTCACTTGCCCTTCACCGTGCATCGGTCCATCGGCGCCTAGTCTTGCCCGAGCTTCACCATCGCATGGTCCTTCACTCCCAAGCCTTGACTAGCCCTTCACCTTCAACACCGGTCCATGGAGCCAAGCATCATCTTGATCTTCATCTTTGATCACATGACACGTGTCATGCTTCATATTCAATATGCTCATCATGGGGACAACCTTTCTCTAAATCAACCACTTAGATAAACAAGGTTAGTCCTAGGTTTCATCAATTAGCCAAAACCAAACTAGGGACTTTCAATCTCCCCTTTTTGGTAATTGATGACAACCTCAACAAAGATGATTTTATAATAAAGATTTTGAACTTGTCATACTTGTCCAATCATTAAGCTCACAAGAGAAATTTGGACAACTATAGCAAGTTCGGTTTTTGTAGTATTGCTCCCCACATATGTGCATAGAGTTTGGATTTGAAGCTTTGCACATATGCATGGATAAGATTGTGGGGAGAGTAATTCTACCAAAATGATGCTAAGGTGTAAGAAATGGACCTTTGAAGCGTGATACCAATCGGAGTTGCAATTTACACCATCCTTAGCACCATGAAGTAACTAGACATCCATCAAAAATTCAAGAACCCCGTGAGATCAACATTATAAGCAAAGTTCTTGAACCACTTGTAAAAGCAAGGGGAGTCTAGTTACAACCTATGCATGCTAGTAGATCATTTCATCAATCAAGTTCTATACTAGCATTGCACCACACAAGCAAGGAGACACTACTTGTATAAAACTTTAAAACTAGGTGCCATGAGCAAGTCATATGAGAATGCACAAACAAATGCAACAACTTTGTTCATGAGCTTGCTCCCCCTTCTTGTGTGCATCAAAATTTTATTTACCCCTTTATCATGTTCAATCATCTTTTTCTCTCCCCTTTGTCAACAATTGCCCAAAATGGGATCAAATTGTGGAGAGAAAGGACTTTGATGGAGTAAACAAAACTTTAGTCAAAATTGGTTCAATCTAGACCACTTGCCAAAGACATTTAATTCGGTTTGAACCAAAGACAAGCTTCTTCACACCTCATGACAAGGGTTATCTTGCCTATGTTGAATTAAACACTTGTAGCAAATATTCTAGATTCAACACTAGGATTGCAAGCTCATAAACATGTCATATGTCACCACTAGATCAAGCAAAACATAGAAGCAATAGTGGTAAACATATATACATCAAACACATTTGATTTATCATGAATGCTCCAAATGCACCTTGTATGTCTACATGTGCTACCACAAGTATAATCCTAAGAATGAATGACATGTCAACCAATGGTACCTTGCTTTGTCGAAGGAGAGGCATGTCAAGTAGTGGTGGGGTGCATTCAACACATGTTTGAGAAGTCAAGAATGTTCAACTCATTCCTTAGCTTGCAAAACCTTCTTTCATCAAGTGGCTTGGTGAGGATGTCGGCAAGTTGATCATCGGTACCCACACTTTCAATGGAAATGTCACCCTTTTGTTGATGATCTCTAATGAAATGATGCCTTATGTCAATGTGCTTTGTTCTTCCATGTTGAACCGGGTTTTGTGTCATCTTGGTTGCACTCTCATTATCACAAAATAATGGCACATTCTTGAAATTGATGCCATAATCCTTCAAAGTTGACTTCATCCAAAGCAATTGTGCACAACAACTCCCCGCACTAACATATTCGGCTTCGGCGGTAGAGATTGCCACACTATTTTGTTTCTTTGAGGACCATGACACAAGTGATCTTCCAAGAAGTTGACATGTACCACTTGTGCTCTTTCTATTGATCTTGCAACCACCATAGTCGGAGTCCGAATATCCAATCAATTCAAACTTTGACCCCTTAGGATACCACAATCCAACATCTCTTGTTTGCTTCAAGTACCTCAATATTCTCTTTGCGGCCGTGAGATGACTCTCTCTAGGTGAGGCTTGATATCTAGCACACATGCAAACACTAAACATGACATCCGGTCTTGATGCGGTGACATAGAGTAGGCTTCCAATCAATGACCGATAATCCTTTTGATTCACCATATTGCCATCATGATCACTATCAAGATTCCCATTGGTGCCCATTGGAGTTGAGATTGGCTTTGCATCTTGCATTCCAAACTTCTTCAACATGTCCCTTATGTATTTCCCTTGACTCACAAATGTCCCATTCTTCAATTGCTTGACTTGAAGACCAAGGAAATAGCTAAGTTCACCAATCATGGACATCTCAAACTCATTTGCCATCATTTCACCAAATTCTTCACAATATGCTTGATTGGTTGATCCAAAGATGATATCATCAACATAGATTTGCACAATGAAGAGATCATTACCAATCTTCTTGGTGAATAGAGTAGTGTCAACCTTGCCCATAATGAACCCTTTGGAGTGAAGAAAAGTCTTCAATCTCTCATACCATGCTCTAGGTGCTTGCTTCAAGCCATACAAAGCTTTCTTCAATTTGTACACATGGTTGGGTCTCTTCTCATCTTCAAAACCGAGAGGTTGCTCAACATATACTAGCTCATTGATGATCCCATTGAGAAATGCACTCTTGACATCCATTTGATATAACTTGATATTGTGGGCACATGCATAAGCCAATAGTATCCTTATTGCCTCCAATCTTGCCACGGGAGCATATGTTTCATCATAGTCAAGACCTTCAACTTGAGTATAGCCTTGTGCAACTAGTCTTGCTTTGTTTCTAATCACAACACCATCTTGATCTTGCTTGTTCTTGAAAACCCATTTGGTTCCAATGACATTGTGATCCTCCGGCCTCTCAACTAACTCCCACACATCATTTCTTGTGAAGTTATTGAGCTCTTCTTGCATTGCCATGATCCAATCGGCATCATCCAAGGCTTCCTCAACTTTCTTTGGCTCTTTGGTTGACACAAATGATGCATACTCACAAATCATAGCCACTCTTGATCTTGTTTGCACACCACTTCTAACATCACCAATAACACTATCAATTGGGTGATCTCTTGCAACATGTTGTGGTTGTATCACTTGCACTTGATTGCTTGAGCTTGGTTGATCACTTGACTTGTCCTCGTTGGATGAACTAGCACCATGATCTTGCACTTGAGCATTGCTAGCTTGCCTCAATGGAGAATTGAGCACTTCATCTTTATCATCTTGCACATCAACCACTTGCTTTGCTCTAATGTCCCCTATGTCCATGTTCTTCATAGCTTCAACCAATTGAGTTCCACCAACATCTTCTAGATTCTCATCTTCATCTTGTGACCCATTGGTTTCATCAAATTGCACATCATGGACTTCCTCTCTAATGCCACTTGAATTGTTCCAAACTCTATAAGCCTTGCTTGTAGTTGAATAACCGAGTAGGAACCCTTCATCACATCTCTTTTCAAACTTTCCCAATCTAGTGCCCTTTCTCAAGATGTAGCATTTGCAACCAAATACTCTAAAATAGCCAATGTTGGGCTTTCTTCCATGAAGTAACTCATATGGGGTCTTCTCTAGCAAGTATGACAATAGAGCCTATTGATATAGTAGCATGCCGTGTTGATTGCTTCATCCCAAAATGATTGACTAACATTGTACTCATGAAGCATTGATCTAGCCATATCAAGCAATGTTCTATTCTTCCTCTCAACTAGGCCATTTGATTGTGGAGTGTATTTGGCCGAGAATTGATGACCAATGCCATAGTGATCACACAATTCTTCCATTCTTGTATTCTTGAACTCACTCCCATTGTCACTTCTCACTTTCTTGATTCTCATGTCAAACTCATTGTGAACTCTAGTGAGAAAGGTCTTGAAGGTGTCATACACTTCACTCTTGTCACTAAGAAAGAATACCCATGTGAATCTTGTGAAGTCATCCACTATGACAAACCCATACTTGTTGCCACCAATACTTGTGTATGTAGTTGGGCCAAATAGATCCATGTGCAATAACTCAAATGCCTTGCATGTGCTCATTATACTCTTCTTTGGATGTGAGCTTCCAACTTGCTTCCCGGCTTGACATGCACTACACAACTTGTCCTTCTCAAATACAACATCTTTCAAGCCTTCAACAAGATTGTGTTGTGTGAGCTTCTTCAATTGTTTCATGCCAACATGTCCAAGCCTTCTATGCCAAAGCCAACCCAAACTTGATTTTGATATCAAACATGTTGTCAAAGAAGCTTCACTAGTGTTGAAATCAACAAGATAGAGATTCTCATATCTAAAACCTTTGAACACCAAGGTGGAGCCATCAAGAGAAACTACCTCAACATCATTTGCTCCAAAAATGCACTTGTAGCCTCGATCACAAATTTGTGCCACGGAGAGAAGATTGAAATCCAAGCTTTCAACTAGCATCACATTGGAGATACTCATGTCATTTGATATTGCAATCTTGCCCAAACCGACAACCTTGCCTTTCTTGTTATTGCCAAAAGTAATTGACTCAATGCCACTATCATTCTTCTCAATTGAATCAAACATTCTTGATGTGCCGGTCATGTGTTGAGAACACCCACTATCAATAATCCAATGCCTTCCTCCGGCTTTATAATTCACCTACAAGCAAATCAATGAAGCTTAGGTACCCATTTTTGCTTGGGTCCTTGTAGGTTAGTGACTAAGCTCTTTGGTACCTAAATTGCCTTCTTCTTTGGGCCAACAATGGGTGTACCAACAAACTTAGCTTGCACACCTTTCACACCCTTGGTAAGCACATAACAAGAATCAAAGGGTATAGCATTGTCAAGTTTCTTGTTTTGTTGCTTCTTGTTGCAATTTTGCTCTAGGTGCCCAACTTGCTTGCATCTATAGCAAAACCGACCATTGCTCTTCACAAAGCTAGGCTTTGGAGTTGCAAAGGCCGACTTGCCCTTCTTGGGGGTATAGCCCAATCCCTCTTTGTTAAGAGAGAACCTTTGGCTACCCAAGCACTTTAGCAAGCGGGCCTCACCACCATAGGCTTTGCCTAAGGCATGAGTGAGCTCATCCACCTCCTTCTTGAGAGTCTCATTCTCAACCATAAGTGTAGCATCACAAGTGAAGCCATCACTAGTAGTAGAGATAGAGTTGGTGGTGGTGGTGGATGATGTGCTACAAGAAGGGTTAGCATTTGTCATGATGATAGGTTGATAAAATGACTCATCAATGATGTCACAAGTAAGACCTATATCACATGATGCAATAACCACTTTCTTTGCTTGTTGCTCAAGTAGAAGTGAGTGAGCTTCTTTAAGCTTAGAATGAGCATCACCAAGCTTCTCATGGTCTACCACTAGACTCTCATGAGTGGTCATAAGCTCGCCTAGGGCTTTCTCAAGTATTTCTACTTTCATTGAAAGCTTCTTGCACTCCTTTTCCTTGGCAATAGCTATATCTCTAGTTTCTTGCATCAAGTCATATAATTGATCCTTAGTCGGTTCATCATCATCATCAACATTATCAACATCGTGAGCATATTCCATCTCACTATCATCATCACTATCATCATATTGTACCTTTGTTTCCTTGGCCATGAAGCATGATGGTGATGTAGAGAATAATGAAGACTTCTTGTTGATGGCGATGGAAGCCATAGCCTTGTTGCTTGAATCTTCATCTTCATCATCATTGTCACTTTCCCAAGTGACCACAAATGCACCATTCTTGCCCTTCTTGAGTGTCATCTTGGCCTCATGCTTCTTCTTCTCAAACTTGCCCTTGTTGTAGTTCTTCTTCTTCTCATAGGGGCATTCGGCTTGTAGATGCTCGGTGCTATCACAATTGAAGCACTTTCTTGGTTGCTCTTGCTTCTTGAAGTTGTCCCTCTTGAAGCCTCTTCTCTTGATGAACATGTGTCCCATCTTCTTCACTACAAGAGCAAGTGCCTCATCATCAATCTCAAAGTCACAATCTTCCTCACTGTTTTCTTCTTCTTCAAAGATTGGTGCTTTGCCCTTGGAGGATGTGGCTTGGAATGCCACGGTCTTCTTCTTTTTCTCTTCCTCCACCTTCTCATCATCTTGATCAAACTTGTCATATGTCAAGACTTCACCAAGCAAATCATTTGGCTTCTTATTCTCAAGCCCATCTCTTTGTAGCATTAGCTTCAACATCTTGAAGCTCTTGGCAAGCAAATCAAGAACTTGTGACAAAAGTCTTCATCTTTTGTCTTGTGCCCCAAACTCTTGAGATCATTCACAATCACTTGTAGACGATGAAACATTTCAATGATTGTTTCATCCTCCTTCTTCTTGAAGTTCTCGAACTCACTCTTGAGTCCATATAGCTTGGCACTCTTCACAACCTTGGTGCCCTCATAGGTCTCACCCAACCTAGTCCACACTTCACTTGCAAGCTCCAAATCCTTGATTCCCTCAAACACCTTTGTATCAATGTCATTGTATAGGGTGTTGAGAGCCATTCTATTGCATGTGATGTTGGCTTTGTCTTCATCGGTGAGATGATCATTATCAAGTATGGCATAATCATGCAATGTAACTTGCAACACTCTCTTGTATCGAACCAAGATACATGATCATCTTTCTCTTCCAATGGTCAAATGAGCTAACTCCATCAAACATAGGCGGTTTGCCCCCAACATGGTTGAACACAATTTGAGCCATCTTAACACCGTAGGATGTTAAGCCTTGCACAAAACGGTGACCTCGGCTCCGATACCACTTGTAAGGTCCTAGATGGCTAGAGGGGGTGAATAGCCTATAAAAATTTCTACAAACTCACTAAGCAAACTTTGTTAGAT